>CAJVRN010000211.1:7454166-8655000 GCA_911728415.1 Lagocephalus sceleratus
TGTGGCTGTGAAATGAGATCGGGCACTTAGCGGAGTTCAGCCAGTGTGGTGGTCACTGGGGTGGGGAAAGTTTTCCTTATCCCACTCGGCCGGCAAAGGTGAAGTCTTTCCTGACAGTTCTGACAGCGATATAACACGCGGGAGCGTTTGAATAATAAGCCTTAGCAGTTTAGCGGGAGGACAGAACTGTACTATCTTTCTTTTCTGCACACACACACACCCACGTGCACACACACACAGACACACACCTACACACACACACACACACTTCAACATGCCAGTTTTTCTCTGCCTACCACCTAATTAAGGCCAGTCCTTGCAGTTTGAGCTCCAGAGATGCACCCCTCCCCAATACACACACACACTCACACGCACATGCACGTGCACTGGCTCACACACACACATCTCCTTCAAGGTAGTTCAACCTGTTATTTGTGTTTTCAAGTCATGCTGTTACCTGCGCTGCCACGTTTTTAAGGGCGAACACCTGCATGTTTGACATCTTGTACCCTTTGATAGCGCTTCTCTGGCGAGCCTTAAGAAGGCTGCTAGTTAATAAAAAAAAATTAAAAATAGGCACCAGTTTCCGCTGGACAACGCTGCTGCTAATATGGACTTTTTCCCCCCACATCAGCCTGGCACGGTTGATGTGCTAAAGCCGTAGCCTGGTGATGTGATTAGCCACCAATCAGCCCGCCTGATTGTAATAACATTACTGAAAGACATAATCTAGCTTAGCACAGAGCTGCGCAGGCTGCACAGTGTCCATTATTTTCCGCTGGACCATGAACATTTGATATGCACATCTTATTTCTATGCAAGCACCTCAGCTTCACTGATCAGCCTAATTAACATTTTAATTGTTTACTTGTGTCCTCACTTTGTCTTAGATATGAAGCATGTTGGGCTCACGCGTGGCGCCGCCGCTGCCGCTCCGCTGGTACGTGTGCATGTGTGCAGGGGTGTGTAATCAGAGTCGCTTTGGAACTTTACAAGAAGTCATTAACAGTCATGACTATTGTGCAGACGCCACGATTTCAAAGGTGCTCGGCAACAGCTTGTGCGGCAAGGGCTGATTGAACCGGAGCACTTGAAAGAGGGAGAGAGACGTCAGGTCGGCGGCATCCTGTCGCGGCCCATCTGCCTCTCCCCGCTCCTGCCGTCAGTCTCTTTTGTGAAGAGGAAAGGGTTTGAACATCAAAGCGCACCCGCGCTACCTCGGAGACAGAAACAATTAATAAGGGATCTGGTGAAAGGTGGCGAAGAGGAGAGCGCCATTCAGCGGCGCTCTAAAGGTATAAGGTCGGGCGCTGCGTACCAAAGATCGCCGTCTGGAGACGAGGTGTTTGGGTGAGCAACGGCACAAGATCGACAAAAATGTTTCGCCTTGCAAAATTGTTAGTCGCGTGCGCGCTGTATTGTTACGTGACAAGCCTTTCTCTTTTTTTTTTAGCATCATTACACTGCAAACCAACATCTATGAGGCAACAGCCAGAGCGATAACACCTCCGGCTGTGATAAGTATATTCTCATTAACACTTGTGTCCTGCAATATCTCCTGCAGCAGCTCGGCTTGAGTCCAGAGCAAATCTCAGGGGGGGTGCTGCCTCATATAGAATACCCTTGAGCTGTTTCACAGCTATCTAAGATCTCCTTTCTGTCCGCCGCGCCGCGCCGCTCGCCCGGGAACACCGCCGCCTCCGACCCCAGCCGCGCATTTCATTACGTGCATGAGGTGCGGGTCGGCTAAGTCGCCGATTAATAATGCATTTGTCATCAACGACCGGGGGCAGTTGACGGGGCTCGAGCAAACAATCGCAAAATGAGGTCAATATCAGCTGGTCCTTGAGCTTCAGAGACAGACAGAGAGGCAGCGCGGTGCGGTTCGGGCGCATGTGAGCTAATCACCAAATAATTCACTTCCACCATTGTCAAAAGTGCAGTTGCCTGTTGGAAAATTGCCATTCAGGCACCTGAAAGCGCTCAGAATATGTCCTTTATGTAAACCAGGCAGGCTAATCTGTGTCCCATTTATGAGGTTTCACATAAAAAGGCAGACCTTGAATAATTAAATTCAATTATCAGTCAAAGCCCGTAAAAACAGGGAAAGAAAGAAGTGTAATAATTGAACTGAGGGCAGTAATTTCAGAGTTCTCGCTGGTGTTCACAGTGTCTTTATCCTTTTATGTGGACTGGCCCATTTGTGCTGCATGACTGGGGATGGTATCTCAATTAATGACCGGTTCGGTTTGGTTTGGGCTTCTCTCATATTTACCTAAAGACCTCACTTAGAGACAGCAAAGTTCCTAATAAATATATCTTTGTGACGATCAAATCGATTATGCGGCTGAGTATAGAATCCCAGCTTCACTATTAATCTAATTTAATCTGTCGGGATGTGGGGGGGGACAGCAGGTGTACACTTTCTCATGACATTTAGTTGCTTTTGAGGATTTTTTTTTGAAGGTTATTGCACTTACAATTCCACCTAGAGCAGACGAGTAACACGGACAGACAATCAGACAGAAGCCGACCGACCACTGAGCCTGAAGACCTGTGGGCCTGTAGAGGCGGGATCAATCCCTGGAATGAGGCTGATGACCGGTTCCAATTCAGGGTCCACATCAAAGAGCGGGAACGCCGCAGACCCGACAAGGATGCTCGGGGTCAGAGACACCGGCTGAGGGATTTAGTCATTTCGGGGGTTTCTGTGGAGCACCATGGAGAGCAGCCATAAAAGCACAATGTCACTTTGTGACCTGTAGTTGGAGGGATACAAACCCGGAGCGATGTGAGCTGCACAGGAGTCTGGCCCTTGTTCGACCCACTCACACAAGAACAGGGGCGCTGAACGGTGCACTCACACTCACACATGAATGCAAAGGTTGTGTTTTTGTGTGTGTGTGTGCGTTTTTTTTTCCCCCATTTCTCCTTTTGAGCTTTTATTCTCTCTGGTAAACACCAAAACAAGCGGAAGGCCCCATGCATAAATCTGCCCGAGGGCATAAATCTGGAGCCGCCAACTCTGAGAATGATGACAGTAAACGAGAATAGTAATTTCGGACGGCCAATTTGCCACCGATGTCCAGTAAATCTGTGGCGGTGTTGCTTTAATGCAGCAGCGTGTGGTGGCCGTACGTCATTTAATTCCGTGACATTTACTGGCTGCAACGACACTCGCAGGAGACATCGGAGATCTGTCTCATCTGTATGCGGCGCTCCAAACAACCATCTGGGAATACTCCTGTAGCTTTTAGGGGGCGATAAAGCCCATCGGCCTCTGTTTCTCTTCAGAGTAGACTGTTTCCTGTGTTTTTAAGGAATAATCCAGAAAAGTTGTCTGTCATTATAGTAATTCTTCCTAAGTTGTGTTTACTTTCCGTAAAGGCACAAGAGCCACACATGCCAAAGAAATGTTGAGGATGAAAAGGGGTAGGTGCTCCAAACAGCAATAAAGCCCCTCCTGCTCTCACCCATTCACTTCTTTATGACTCCCTCCATCTATTATTAGTGTTAGAGCGAGAGGAGAGCTGTCAGAAACCGGAACCCCTCCCATTCTCTTTGTAAACATACTGTCCACATCAGCGTTAATGGGGGCTTCCACTGCCGCTCGCAGCGCTCACGTTCTCATTCACTTGTGATGCAGAAATTAATCAAAATCTTATGAGTGCAGCGCAGCAGGCCGAGGACAAAGGAGGGGAGCCACCGAGAGGTGCCTCTCAGCCAGATGGATCACAGAGTCACACACACCTCACACGTGCCTGTCGGTGCGTTTTTCTGTGATTGATAAATTGCACACACAACAATGCTACCCCTGTTCATCATGTACAGGTGGATCTCTGTCCTGAAGCCTTTTCACTATTTTTTTTAATTTATTTTTTTAGTTTATTGTTGATTGTCGCACTTTTTAATCATTGTACATAGATTTTCCATATCACAGCAGAGAAGTTTAAATTCTGCTCGCACTCCGAGACAGAGAGAGAGAGAGAGAGAGGGAGAGGGGAGATGGGGTGAGTCGGTGTCATTGCCTCAGTCAGTGTCGCTTTGATTTTGCAGCGTTGGATCTGCAGCTGGCGTGCATCCAGTGGCTTGCCATCCCCTCCATTTTTCAAAGTGCATTTATACGAGTGTGGTCAGGGCCTCTCCTGTGGCTGAAGCACCTCCCAGACTGACAATGATGGAACATTAAAAAGAAAAAAAAGCCTTATTGGCCTTGTTAGGTGATCAAAAACACACATGGATATCAGTCCTGCCATTCTGGGGGTTGGAGCCGTGTATCAGGTGGTGATTCCGATGAATAAACTCGGGAGTAAGCTCAGTTTCCTCGATCACTTTACCTGCCAGAGGTTTTTTTTTTCTTCACGCTCTTTCACTGGATTTATCAAAGCAGGTGACAAAAATAGTTATCAAAGACACGCTCTTCACTTTCATCCGCTGTGAAATAAATGTTTGAGCAACACGGTGAAACCTCAAACTTTGCCAAGCAGTCACAATGACTGTTTTTAGGTTCATAGCGTAACTGGCAGTAAAGCTTTAACCTCGACACAGTTTGAATAAAGTTTGGAACCAGCATGTGATGACAGCATGTGTGAGAAAAACATTGTTTCCCTGCCTAACTTAGCAAATAAGTGGGTGTGGTCAGGAGGTGATGACGGACCACCATAGTTCACCTTCAATGTGTTCAATTATGATGGTGTGCTCCTTCTTCAAAGTCACTCTATCTACATTCCACGAGCTAACAGATTCAATGCCGCCTGTTCAAAAACATAAAAGCTTGCTTACGTTTGCATACATAATCAAAGTGTTGGGAATTGAAAAACTGATATTTACCAAACGACCCCGACATGTGGAAAGCTCTTGGTAAGCATGTTATCGCCGTGATGGGAGGAGTCACTTTGATATGTAATGAATAACCTCGTAATGTAGCAAGGGGGAGCCTATCAAGTCTCTGTGGGAAGCATATTGCACCTGACCAAGTTTCATTATTTGACAAGTGAGCAACGTACACGAGTCGGTTATTTGCATGTGTTCATGATTGGAATTTCAAAGTGGCAAGCACTCAGTGTTGCCGTAAACTGTAAACGCAGCATATTGTAAGTTGAAGCCCAGCTATCTGCTCTTGGCAAGCTGAGAGTAAGATTTCTGTGCAGTAGCTGATCTTCGCTCATTAGTTTGGCAGCAGAAAAGGTGCGAATGCGATCAAGTAAATTAGCATGGAGGAGGACATTGATGAAAAATGACCATATGCGATGAGCGGCTCTCTTCGGACAACAATCCCACGAGATGGGTTTAAAACAGCAACTGGAAATCTGTGACATTCTTTCTAAAACTTGGCTTAATTTCTCCCTTGAAATCCCTGTTAAATCTTCTGCAGTGTCACATTAATGGTTCCCAAAGCTAACAGTGTTGTGCTTCAGACGCTGAACAGAAAGGCAGCAGCGTAAACACTCCCCCACATTTCCCAGTGCTGGGAGGCCCCCAGCTGTAAAACATCCAGATTGACAGAACAACATTCAATCCCTCCCCTGAGTTCGAAGGGCAAACTCCTGCAGCGCTCCTCCCCGACACATCTGAACCGGAGATAAACTTTCTCAGGCAACAATGCCTCATTGATGGCAGCAGATCGTCGGCGTTGGACAATTAAAGGCTCTCTCTGGTCCCAAAATTGCAGAGTGGCCAGATAAGTAGTGGTTCCCCCTCCCCCGAACCTGCAGCCCCAGGCCTCTCTGCAGAGCATCTATCCGGTTGCGCTCTCTTCTATAAATTGCCGACCGCACGGGAAGGCAGATACAAATAAAGGTGATTTAGGCCAAAGAGGCGTTGAGTGATTGCTCTCATTAGTCCGGAGTGGAGACCAAAGTCGAGATTTAACTGAGAGGGATTCCTGGCCATTAGTGTGCTGACAGTGCTTGTATTGATAGGTTTTTAATAAGACGCTACATTAATGGTTATCATGAGTGAGTGGGTTTATGGTAATGGGAAAAGGCAGAGGAGAGGAGGTCTCCAAAGTGTTTTTAGTCAAACTGAGGCTCAGCTTGGGGGCTCGCACCTTCACAGGTTGCTGGTTTGTCTAACACAAACACTCTCTGTGGTCTGCATACAGAAACAAGAAATTTATACCTTTTCTTTTTGTTCCGACTGTAATTTGAGCAATGCAAAGGCAGAGAGGGCGATGTCAGTGATGAATGATGCCGGAGGGACATCTCCCATGTGCGTAGAAGTCTTCATTTCCTCCTATTAATCAGATGGACTAATTTTCTCCTTGTTCCATTTTTAACTCAACATTGTCACTGCCTCCAGTTGCTCTAATTAAAATATTAGCAGCTAGTTAAGCAAATGAAGACGATTTAATCTCCTCTATCACTGTAATTCCCTGTCTTTGATTTCCTCCCATCTGACATTGTGATTGTTCTATTCCAGAGAACCAGACTGGATTGTTTCAGGTTTGTTATTTCTGAATATCTCTGAGTTTGGACATTGCCAAAAAGGTTCAGTTGGATTCAGCCAACAATTTCAGAATCCCTGCAGAGTAGAGTGCCTGTCGTAAAAAGCACGGACAGATGATGAGCATGCCTCCAGCAGTGGGAGGGGTCCAGTTCAGAAGTTGGCCACTTGAGTTTCTCCTGACATTTGAGCTGGCAGAAACCAACTTTATTCTTGAGAAAAACTGAGAAAAGGCACATTTAGCAAGTGTTGTGAAGTCTGTACCTACGTTTTACATCTGACAATGAAAAACTACAATTTTCCTGTGAGAACAAATGACCCCACTAGAGCAAGATGGGCGCAAGATTTTATTTTGCCACTAAATTATAATCCAGCATATTTGAAGAAACAAGCCAACATAACTCATAAATCTTGCATGACTCAAGCCCCTGAACATTTATTTCACTTGTAATTACATTCACTGTCTTTTTCTGACGCATTGTTTTTGTCACAGAATTGCTTCATAAATTTAATGATTACATTTTTCATCATTACTTTCTTATTTTTTCCCTCAATTACCCCGTGTCTCTGCCTGTCATCGTGAAGAATAACACATTTAATTTGGCCATTATAATCCCAATAAAATGAGATTCTGCGACTAATCAGTTGACGCCACTGACAGACAATGTCGTAATGATGTCTGGAAAAACAATAAATAAATAAATAAATATATATATATATATATATATATGTAAAGGCTTGACACGGGTAACTGTGGCTGGTCTGGTCTACTTGTGAGACAGCGGGATGACAGGTGGAGGAGGAGATAGATGAAAACAAGCAGAAACAGGTTTTATCTCTGACAGAGCATGCATGGCCTTTGAAAATGCTTTTCAAGATGAATGAAAACATTTGGTTAAATTAGCAACATTCATGTTTATTTGCACAGTTTTCATCTGATAGAAAAAGAAAAAAAATGTGCAGATTTTATTGACTTGTAAATGCAGCGCAGGCATCTCTTTTTCTTTTTAAATCAAATTTATATGATCTAATTTCATGTTAAGCTACAAGGGCTCTGCCAAGTTATCCTGGGTAACAAATCATTAGCATTCCCGACAGTGAACTAACCGAAGCTTTTGACAACTTATCGATTCTCAGTATTCAGATAATATCAGATTAAATGAATAACATTTAAATCGTGTTTTATTCATGTCACCATACGGCTAATTCAGCCCTAAAACATGACGCATGTGGACAAAATCTGAAGTTTTACTTGTGATTCTGTCTCTTGCTCTCATTTGTGAGATTATTTTCAGGTCAGGAACGATTGAATAAGACCAGAAATCGAACTTCACGCTTTGAGCAACACAAGAGTTTCAGCCCTGCTTGATGTGCAGAAAGTCGGTTTTAAAGTTCCGTTTGAGCTCCGTGACGCCAAATTATTCACAAAGGAGTTTCACACCGTGACTGTAGCATGTAATTTCGTTAGCACATCTATCTATAGCAATTACAGCATATGTAACAGCCACGCAATGAATCAACCAAGAATTTTAGCTACCATTAATACACCTCAGCAAATAATATACCACTTTTTAATGACTTTTAAAAAAGTAGCCTTTATTAGCTTAAAGCACATGAAGCAAGTGGAACAGGTGAGGCAATCAGTTGATAAATCTCCCTTTTTTCCCCTCTTTTTTTCTAGTTTCTCTATCGGACGTGAAGGCCTGATAACCGCTGCCCCCACCGCCACACACCCCCTCCTCTTGCCCTTCACATCTGTGTGTCTGCACAGCAGCGATAAGCAAATCAATATCCTGTCACTTCTCATTTTTACTAGTCCGATTCCCTGCAACTTCCACAAGGTGACAAGCTCCTGCCTGCCGGTCAGAACTGGACGATGTCAGGCTCCCTCTTTGTAGAATGTTGTCTCTCAAGTGACTCAAAAAGGCCATTTCTGTCTCTGGAACGATGCATATGGTCAGTCTCAACCTTTCCAGGGTGTCAGGGTTTGTTTGATTGCTCTGAGTTCTCGCCTCTTTGCATGTGCAGTTGCAGCTCATTTGCACTGATTAGCAGTGAGGTGAATACTAATTAATTGATTGCACACCAACAACAGGGAGGATTAATTTTAGCATTGAAGATGATGAAGTTCCCTCTCAATCTAGACCCGCTGTTGAAATATGTACAAGCAGCTCTGTTGGAATAAGAATCAGACCTTTTTCCATCAGTATTCAAGCTGAGGCAGATAGCCGGACACACAATGCCGACACAGAGAGCAGTAGCATGTTAAATATTTTAATAACGGCAGCAGATGAGGAAACTCCAGGCTGGGGACAAGTGGAGCCTGAGACAGAGGACTGAAGACAAGGCTTGGAAATCTAGGCTTGGAAATCTAGGCTTGGTGGAGCTGGGCAGAGCTAGAAGGATTGGTGAACTGAACAGAAGAGAAAAGTCTGTGAAGCAAGCAGTTTGCAAAAATACGGCAGGCATTAACTCAAAGATCATGTTCTTTCTCAGGAACTGTTTACCCAGGGATGGTTAACAATGACCTGGAGAGGAGTGGATGAATGACTCCATCCTTTAAACTGTGCAGGTGTGTAGGTTGATTGCCTTGAATGAGCTGCAGGTGTGTGAAGGTGAAAGCAGGATCCAGAAGTTGGTCAACTCCGCCCACCCTTAGACCAACAGGGAAGAACAAGAAAGAGTCATAAATCAATCCCAGCATTTCAAGGTACCTTTATTTCCAGGAATTTCTTTACTGAAGTTAAACTGATTCCTGGAAACCACTCAGGGGTCCAGAAAATGTTTTCAAATCAGTTCAATGGATTTTTTTCCACATGCATCTTGTTGTCTATTTTTCTATAGGCTTGGTCATTGTGAATCAATGACTCTAAGTCCCATTGAATTTCTTCCTCAACACATACGATAAACATTTCAAAATTACTAAAGACAAAATATTGCAAGAAAAAAGACTCCTTTAAAAACAACTTAACAAGGCATTCCACTTCTTTATTGTTTCACAATGCCAAAACATTGATAGATTTACACAAGGACTTTTTGAAATTAAATATTGGAAATGAAATAAAGGCTGCATGTGTGTCACATCTATTGCAGGGAATCTGAAAAGTCTGAAGTATGGTTAATAGAAGCTTTTCATTGTAATTTTGCTGCAAATGCGCCACAGTTTTTTTTTCCAAATTCTGGGTACATGATAAAAGTTCCTGCTGTGGTAAAGTTCCTGCTCTTGTTGAGTAAAGCTGTGTTTTAGTATTGAATAATAATCAATTGGTTATTTAGTAGATCAAAATTTATTTTTTCCCCTCCAATGATTTTTATCACAGCTCTTAAAAATAACCCTCAAATAACTTCCATGACACCTACTTAAAATTGTAAGTGGACAGATGCTAAATTTGCTCCCCTTTTCCACAGAAAAATACAAGCTCAAGGTCAGCTAAAATTCAACAGGATTTCATATTGTCAGATCCACTCAAGCTTTTTGGGCAGTGGAGAGATTTGTTTCAATATTCTATGCCCAAGGCAATGTCAAATAACCATGGACCCCGATAAGGTTGTTCAGGCTTCGCAATTAGCAACTTCTACAAGGATTCTGTGGAGAATTTTCATGGGTCATTAGATTTATGGTTTGGAAAACACAGACGGATGAAGTGTCAGTCCCTACACGGAACCTTTTCCGTCCCTGACTTAAAACTGCTACTCATTCCTGCAGAAATAAATTAAGCCGAGGACCATCACTCGCACAACAATGATTCCTGTCAAATGTGCGCCCTCCAGATTACTTCTTATCTCTGCCGAGACAGTTGTGTCCTGCGTTGGGTAAATAAACAGCACCATCTAAATGGACTGCGAAAAAGGAAAAAGGGGAGAGGGGAAAAAGAAGCTGCTGAAGGCTCCCTGTTCATTTTTGAAGTTTGGAACCACACGAATGGAACTGACAGCCGTGCATAATCACCTGCATTTTAGGCACGGGGGTTCCTGCTGAGAGCAGATTAAGCCCCTCGAAAACCAGTTAAGGATTTGAGGAGTTTAGCAGAAACACGGCTCAGTCATAGTTACAGAAAAGTCCATTTTGAAACTATTGTGACAGAAATACAAGCTTGACATTTTTGCTCTCCGTCTCAATGAAAAAAACTGAAATAATACCTTTGAGTTGGTATGTAATCAGGTATATAACGTAATTCCTGCAGCAGCTGTGTGATACTCATCTGTCTAAAAAAGACATATTCACAGTGTCATATTTTATTCGTGTTACCAGAGGCCACCGATACGTAACTAATTGTTTCAACCCTTCAGGAGACTTGAATAATGTAAATGTTACTTTTGTTCATATAAATGTCCCCATGGGAGCAGTTTGATCAATTAACATCAGATGAGCAGTCACTTTCAACAACCTACCTACAGTGGATCTGTGCACATGTTGGCATTTGTTTTTTTTCTTTCTTAAGGAGCAATTTATGTTATTTTTCTCTCTTTTTTTATAGTGTTCTTGACATTTACAGTCAACAGTGTGTGAATTCTGTTTGTCCCTGATCGACATGTGGTTGTTGATAATGACCACCGCTTAAGCACACAAAATGGGAGATTAGCAGTTTAACAGCAAACCACTTGCCGAGGAAACGGCACTGTCCCCAGAATATACAATGAAAGACTTGCTGGCAGACATATGGAGAGATGGAACAGGGCCATCGGGACCAGAAGATGATGAAGAAGGATGGGGTACAAGAAAAAGTCAGACAAACCTAGTTGTCTTGCAGCATGATGCCACTGTGAACAATCCTCCTACTTACAAAAATCTAATTTAACAACTGGAAGTAACCCAGACATATTTTTTGCTTTGATTAATCCCACACACGCTGCTCCTACCAATTATGAATGTTTTCCGATTCAATAAAATAAAGTAAGTAACGCAACAACAACTGAGAAAATCTGGAGTGAGCAAATTACCTCAGAGTCATTTACTTTAATGAAGCAATAATACCAGAAAGATTGAAAATTGAACAAAAGAGTAAATTTAACATGTTAGTGTAAGGATTGTTGAGTTTTATTTTGTTAACAGTAGTCAAACCTGCGGAACACCCCGAACTGACTTGTTCGGGGTGCGGTGTAAAGTGGAAGTCACACTTTGTCACTTCAGCCACAGGAACAATGTACAAAAATATATATAGCAAAAATACAAATGCAACACAAGATTTGCACAAAAGCTCTATTTTTCTCAAATATTCTTGTCAAATTTGTGAAAAGCTGTGTTAGTGAGTCAAAATAATCCATCCACCTCACTGGTGTGGCATATCCACATACTGATTAGACTGCAGGTTTATTTCACCGGTGGGCTTTAGGCTGCCCAGAATAAAAGCCCCTATAAAATTCAGTTTTACTGTATTGGGGTTTCTGGGGTCAGAAATCCAGTCAGTATCTGGTGTGACCACCACTTGCCTCACACCGTGCAACAGCTCTACACATAGAGTTGATCAGGTTGTTTATTGTGGCCTGTGGAACGTTGCTCCTCTCCATTTCAATGGCTGTGTGGGGTTGCTGGATTTCACAAATAGGAAGTCTTTGGTGACCTCACACAAAAAGATTGTTTTTCCAGATTGTATTAAAGCTTCATTTTTAACATTTTGACACTAACTTCTATCCAGGATACACACTTAATGGCCCCTAAATAAAAGTATGTAAACAAAAGCAAAACATGTATAATGGAAACACACAGACACACCCATGCTACATCAATTACACTCACTGTGATGCATGCAAATTTTCACCTCTGAAAATTAGTTTTCACATCCATAAATACACTAGTTAGTTCCCACCTCCATAAATCAGCCAATTGGGCAGCTGTTTTGGCAGCAAAACGGGGACTAACATAATATTAGGCAGGTGGTCAAGATGCCTCCTGTTCAATATGTTTCTTGGAATTGTACATCCACAACTAAATTTTGCAATTTGATGGCCTTGCTTTCAGGATGTAAAAGCAATTTCAATAATGCATTTAAATTTTAAAACACATTTCAGAAAATAACAATATTAATTCAAGCAGGGCTAGTTGTTGATTCCTTGGGGGGAAATTCATATATAAGAAGTATAATTTTTTGTTTATATTCATTTTTGTAAAGATAATCTTGTGCAGTTTCTGGAACTTCTGAACTTCAGAAACTGAAAATATGTGCAAACTCCTCACTGTGTATCATTTATCAATGTTATAAAAGGATGTATGATTGGCACGGCCCACAGCAGGGGTAATTACAGCTTACCAAAAACAGATCCAATGAATGTTTAGCCTCCAATTAGCACCCTGTGCAGTGTCGGGTTTCCATTCATTTATGAAACAGAAGACAGAAATGTGCAGACTTGATAGCAGCTCTTGATTCACATTAATATTGCAGAAACAGTGACATGATGAATGGACAAGTGTGTGACCAGTGTCAAAGATGAAGATGAAGGCTAACAGGTTGCTCTAGGAAGATCCAATCAATTTTTTTTATTTGAAAACCATTAGTTATGTGTAAAATTCACACCTCTGAGCCAAATTAGTTGCTGCTGGCAGAAGTTAGATGAATATATTTGCTTGTCTCAGCCAAAGGATCACACTTTTGGGTGAATCTTGTCATTATTAATTCTGCCTCTTAACCCAGCATGTTTCTTTAAGTGAAGTCTTAAAATATTTCTTATAATTACTCTTAATTTCAAATGAATTATGTTTTCAAGGCACTCGGGTTTCCCCCCACAGTCCAGAAACATAAACATTAGCTGGACTGGAGTCTCTGAAGTGCTCCAGTCGGTGAGTGACAGTATGCATGTTCTTTGACATTGACCTGTGAGACAGACCCATACACAAATGGTTATGAATAACAAAAATGGATGGATATATGATTGATAAATTAAAACCATCACTTTTGACATTACAACCACTTTAGTGGAGACTTGACTTTCCTTCCATACAGCATGAAGGAAAAAAAATGAAGACATGCACTGAAATTGTAGACAAAGGCAGAAGTCACAGTGAGGTGAAAGATGGTGTGCACATTGAGAAAAAGAGATACGGAGAAAGAGAGGAGAAAGAGGGGATTAAGAGAAGGAGCAGTGAGGTCAGGTGTACAGAAGAGAGAGACTTTAGTGAAAGGGAACATAAAGTGACGCTGAGGTCTCTGAGACACACTGGCTTTGATACCCCCACAGCTTCATCCTGACCTTCACCTGCTCACCATGGACCAAAGAGAGGACGCATGAGGTGGACAGCCTGTTCCCCGAGCTCTCCTTTTGCTTGCGCTCTACTAACTGTAATAAAAACAGTGCAGTCTGGGTTGCAAATAGCGAGCGGGAGAAAAGCTCCCCGTGACCTGGTAACCTGCTTAACGACCAGAAAGGGAGGCTGCGGCTGAATCATATAGGCCAAGTAACAATAATTTTTTACTGTTGTGCACCTTCATGATGCTAAAGCTCATCAGATGGCATGCAGATGGTGATTGAGATGGTGTCGAGGAGGAATCCACATTGTTCAAACAACAACAAATTTTATCCCTGAATCGGAATTATTATGAATCAGTTGTTCTCTGTGGTGTTTGAAATAAAACAACAAACAGTAGAGATTAATAATTTGCTCCATAAATGGGGAAGAGGGGGCAATTTGATGTCAATTATTGGTAAAGGGTAAAAAATAATGGAGGACAGCACAATTTTACTGGAGCTCTGGTACTTTATTTGCCTGCAGTGGAAATGAAAAAAACAGAAAACAAAAAAAACAGCCATTTATGTGTGCTAAATTCTGCTTCTGGAATTATCACCCGGGAGTGAAGGGGTTACTACTGTGCTCCAGGCACCTGATCCACCTGTAGGTGAAAGGATTGTGCTCAAATAGCTCGACGACACACTGACTTTATCTTGAGACCCAAATGCATGAAGTGTGTGATCTGTTTCAACTTCAGGCAGGCAAAAAGAGAGAGAAAGAGAGAGAGAGATATGATGATTTTTAGGGGTTTGCAGAAAGGAAAACTAAAGAAAAGAAGCAAAAAATAGCATTGAGTATTGGTGTAAGTATTGGTTGTCAGACTGTATTTGGATGATTGACTGGTGGATGGCTGACTGTGGAGTCATTGATCCTGCTCAGGAATGTGTTGACCTGCCTACTGTGAAGAGGTCTTCCCCTTTAACAAGGTTTAGTGGTTTTAATTTACTGTTTTAAAACAGCCGGGACAAGATAATTTACATCCATTTCAATTAGCTAATGGAGCCCACACGTCAGTGTCTGACTAGCTTACACAAGTTCATTTACATCAATGTTAGTTAGCCATTGGACGGACAGCAGCCCAGAAGCTCCCGTACAATTTAGGTGCCTTTAATTGTTTGAGAAAAGAGAGAAAAGTGAATTACCATGGTGTTTGTCCTCATGGAGTAAACAGCAAATTAGCTGCATGGAAAGAGGAAAAAGAGCTAGGCATAATCTAAACGCCGATTTGCAGCACATGCTAACACAACCCCCATGCCTACTAATAAGGTTTTGATACTGAAACTGTTTGTGCTGTTTTGTAACAGAATAAATCACGAAGCACAAAAAAGCAGCATGCAAAAAGAACAATACACTGACCTAAAAATGAACATTTGGATAGAGAACCTCCACATTTATTGTCAATAAACACAGCACATTTTATCTTTTACTGATTGTTGCTAGTTAAAAACATTTGACTTGAGCCAATAATTCTGGTATTTATGTCATAAAAAAATAATGTGGCACTATTAAAGCAAACAAACACTGTGAGGCTTTGGTCTTGAGTGTCTCTTCTCAAGACGTGTCGAATGCGGGGCAGCTTGTTTTCTTTTGCATCGGCTAATTAAAATGAGAAGCAGAGCGCTGTGGAGCGATACAGAGGAAGAAACTTTTTTTTTGTCTCCTTCCATTTTGAATTCATCGGCAGGAGATAAATTACAGTTGACTCCTGCAGTCTGGCAGGAAAGCCGCCCGATATGAGCCAGGAGAGGAAGAAACGAGGGCGGCTGAGCTTTGAAACGCCGGCGCGGTTTGCTTCATTAATCACGTACGAGGCATTGACTCAACAGTCCTTGTGAACCCCAGGCCCCTTTGAGCTCTCTCTGATTAACTCTGCTCATCAGATGGACGGCTGATCATAACTGACGCTTACAATCATGGAGCTCCATTATACCAGCAACACTAATAGATCGGGTTCTATGTTTGCTTCTGTCTTCTCTTCCCTGTTTACCTCCTTTGCAAACTAATGGCAGTCCTTGGAGCAGTTGTGTGGCTCTCCGTCTCAGAACATTCTGTGATGAAAACATCTTCTGCCCGTCACTCTGAGTGAATAACGGTCTGAATAGTCTTTTCTTTTTTTTTTTTGCCCAATGCTTTGATATCTCTGCCTGAGAAAAAAAACAGTAAGAGAGGCAACTAAGGCTTTTAGATAATATTTCCACCCTGACATTGGAAAACTGAGAGTGCTGGAATAAAGTCAAATATGAGGTGTTAAATATTAATTAGGAAAATGTGCAAGAAGGTCTAAAGTGGCAACGATAGAGGATGCGCCACTGAGTGTGGCAGTTCAGTTCAGGTCAGTCTTTTTAGCTTTTTAGTTATATCCAAACCAACAAAACAGCTCTGAAATGTGCTGTTCCTGGAAATGCTGCAGATTTTAAAATAAGTAAAGGTTGAGGAGGAGGAAGATGAGCAAGAGTTTGTGTTTGAACCTTGATGGACAGACAGACAGATGTGAGTGATGTTGATAGACAGGAGCATGTTGATACCATACAGGAGAAGGATCGCGGTATGCTGTAAAACAAAAATTATGACCACCTGACTGATGTTGTGTTGTTTCCCCTTAGGTGTTCTGATCCATCATCTACTCCACTCGACCTCTGAAGGTGTGCTGAGCTATCTGGCACCAAGACGTTAGCAGATTATTTAAGTCCTTGAAGATGGGAGGGGCCCATGGATTGGACAGGGGTCATAGGCGTCCTGACTGGTCCGTGGCTCTACATGATCTTCTCTTGGATCAAAACACCTTCAGCTTTGTTTCCAACGTGCATCAACCCTTGCCTACCCCTAACCCGGATGCCACGTCACCCTACTTCCTTCCTTGGGCCACCTTTTATTTACCTGTCAGTGATCATAATGTTGTGCCTGTTTGTGTCGATACCTTGGTACCATATTTACCATGAATCCTCTCAGCAGATATCACTAGCTTGTTTTTCTATCCCTGCAACTTTTAGCAGGGTTTTCCCAAAGACACACACAGACACGCATTGAAACAGTAAGGATCCGTGAAAGTCTTCTGACAGCACCAGCAGTGCTATGGGGGACAGCCAGAGGTGGACCAGGAGCGGGACAAGCAGGGAGCAGAAGGGAAGGGAGAGAACAGAGACGTAAGAGTGTTAAGACAGAATTACTCCTCATTACAGTGCAGCGAGGAGCTAGTAAATCAAACGCTGCTGCAGCCATTCTGCAACTTACACCCTTCATCAGTCAAAAGCGCCCCCCCGCCCAGTAAAACACGCTCACTGCTCTGACACCAGCGCCTCCAGACCTGTAATAATAGAAACATGTCCCAGTGCACCGCGCTCAACAAGCTGGCTTCCCGTGTCAAGCCTTGTGTGTGTATGTGTGTTTGTGTGTGTCTGTGTGTGTGTCAGTGTGTGTATATGCGTGCATGCAGCCAACATCTGCAACCAGAACGCAGATTCCTCCTTTTCATTGCTAACAGAAGGTCAATTGATAATATTGATGGCCAATTTTCATCCGCATTTCCTTGTCGCCCGACCACCCTAAAGCCCCCGTCAGCTGAGCAGGTGATGTCCTGTCGCGTCGAGGCACCTTGACATTGTCGTGGTCGTGGAGTGAAAAACGATGTCGCACTTCATTAGGTCCCTGCTGGTGGAGAGCTGCTCGTCCCATTAGACGCCGCAGCGTGTCGCACCGTGTTTCTGCAAGCCCCATTGCCATTTATTTCACAATCGGCCAGATGAAACGGCTGATATTAACAATCTGTTCCTTGATGTGTTTTTCTCTCTCTTCCAACCTCTCTCTCACACACACACACACACACACACACACACACATTCTTCTCTCCCTACTGCCAATGCGTCAGTGTAGCCTGGGCATGAATTTGGGGGATCATTTGTCGTAGTCGGTCACGTTCCAGGACACAATTAATGGAGGGGATCATGCGGACAGGTAATTTGATTCATCTGCCCCATTTGTTATTTACAATTGTCACTTAATGCCACCCTTGACGCTCCCCCCGCCAGTCACCAATTACTCTTCAGCCCACCTATCTGACCTCCTGGCAAGAGGAAAAGGAGGAGGGGGTGAGACGAAGAGCATCCCTCCGAGACGAGAGCTATCCGAGCCATCTGCCACCTGCATTCACGCCTCCCTGAGCAAGAGGGGGAAGAAAGAGCAGACAGGAGAGAGAGGACGAGACACTAGGAAATTACAGAAATCAAACCAAGCCGGGGAATGATCAAACGAGGAAGAGGGCACAAACCCCGTCTCCTTAGTTTCAGGGATACTTCAGACACTTCTGGTTTGAAAGGAAGATAATATCTGTCTAACCTCAGCAGATGCTTAGTGCTGTTGTTGGTCACCCTTGACTGACGATTCAACTCTGTTTCAACTCAAATCCTCGATTCTCCTTCAGACCCACTCTGCTCCATTTTCCATGCCACCAGCAAAGGAACTCGCATTTAAACTACATGTAAACTTCATGCCTATAGGTTGCCAGGAGCGATTGCTCCTTCCCATTTTGGTCTATAAATTACTCCCTGCATGTGTTAGCGAAAGAAATTATTGCCAAAAAAAAAAGTCAGACCTTCGTTTCTGCCTTTGCTTTCATGATACAACGCTGGAGGAAATTGGACCCGAGTGCGGATTGTGAGGATTATTGATTTATTCATAGACATAAGATACTGTCAGGTGGGTTAACAGTTGGTGCAGCTGATGATGGAAGATTGAGGTCAGAGAACGAGACATATTGCACAGGTGACTCAGGTGAAGGTACTCCACAAAAAGCCCAAGGATCTGTTCAATTCAACTTTATTTATACAGTGTCTGCTACATTCAAGATTGTCTCTTGGCACTTTACAGAAACGCAGAGCTTGAGTGGCAGGAAAAACTGAGAAAAAAAAGAGAAGAGACCTTGAACAGGACCCAAATTATATGGAGGGACCCCATTCTGCTGAAGGACTTGAAGAAGAGATAGAAGGAGGAGGAAAGAAACAAGCAGATACAGCATTCAGGCAAATTATATACTTAATAAAAAACAGGCCTGAATGACATAACTCTATTATGTTACACTGTTCAATTAGTTAAAACAACAATGAATTTTGCTTATATCTGACCTGTACTTGAGCTCATGCCCACAAACGGCCTCTGTTGAAATATTTAAAGGCCTCTCCTCTATTATTGGATTGTGTTTGGTGGATCTCTGTGACTTTAACTTCCCCAGGGTATCACGGACCCCCTCCCATGTTCCGCTGGTCTGCCCTTATTGAGTATCAGTTCTGCTCAAAAGAAAGCGAAACAATGTGGAAGTGCGAGGTTTGACCTTATGTGATGTGGAATTGCAATTTGCCACAGCGGGCACCTCGATACATACAAATGACGGAAGAAAGAAAGATTCCAGGCCTTCGCAGTCTCATGCTGGAGGTTATTGCATTGTAAAAGGAATATGACATAACCAACCTTGCAAATGTGTCTGGTGCTTTTCTATGGTGGGGCAGAGTGGAGAGGTTGCATGGAGCGGTTATTTTCAGGGCTCTTTGTTGGCCACAGAGCTTTTGCCAGTCCAGACGGCTAAAACCAAAACAAAACAGCAAATCTGTTCAAGATTAACAGGTTCCAATCCTTCATCATGGGATGTTCTTGCTGCTGTTGTGTCATGGCAAGTGACCAGACAGGTAGAGGTTGACCGTCAACAATGAGGAAATGAACCGAATTAGAAAGCAGCAGCTAGACCAGGTCATAAAATGTGTGGATGGCTGTGGACACAAATAAATTACAGAATTCTTCTTGAAAGAGAAAAAATTGTTATTAAATCAGATGGAACAAGCAGTGATTTCGATCATTTCTAGTATGACATGAAGATCAAGTGTTCTTTTCACATTCTCTTAACTTTTAATATTTAATTTTACAGAGATTTCAAATTTAATGAATTACCAGCAGTGGTAAGCTAAAAAAATTATTTTCACTTAAATACAGCTTTTCAGGGCAGTTATGATGAACCCTACCTGTGCAGTACAGTTATAAACTCTCACAGAACAGCAGGATCAATGAGGCTCCTGCAGATGCAGCCAAAGTCTTTATGTTCAATAACAACATCTGCGTTGTTACTTCAAAAAGGAAGCACGAGACTCAGTGTGGCGCGGGTAGTATCTCTCAGCACTCGCCATACTGACATTTCCACCTGAGCCAAGGTGAATCCATGTTGAAATCCCTCATACCTCTTCAACATCCATATCAAGACAGTTTTCACATTTTAAAAAAGTGAACAATAGATTATGTCTGACTATTTTTTTTATCTGATCTAAAGTTATTCTATTATTTGTGAATAAATGAAAAGTGATATTTGCAGGGGCATTATGATGGAGACCAGTGGGGTGAAGGTTATATGTCTGTGCCCTCCTGCCTGGAGTGTTGAATAACAAACGCCGGATGTACTTTGATGCTTTTAAATATCCACCATGGCCAAACATTACAGTGTCTAACCTGTCAATGACATACGGTGGATTGCTATTGATTGGCACTGTTATTGCTGCCGGCTAAATTCATTATAAGATCGACCAAGGTTGTCTGAGATGGACGGAGGTTGAAGCTTCTCAAAGCACATGAAAGGTTAAAAAGAGAAGGAATAAAATGGGAAAAAAGAGAAATACTTTTATGTCTTAGAGCTGTGAGTTTGAGGGACTTTGAAGGAAAAAGAAAGCATGATGATATTTTTCTTTTTTCCTTTAAGCAAAAGAAAAAAAAAAAGAAAACTGTTAAAATAACATGTTTGACAACTTTTCCTCCATTTACCTGTTTTTCTCTCCTGTTTGTTTTTTTCTCTTTCACTGTCTCAACACCACAATGTAAAACCAGGTGAATATTCAACAGGGGTTTTCCCTTTATTTGGTTGAGGAAAATTAGAGTTCTCAGCTGCTAAATTTTTGCACCCTCATTGTTCTTTTCTTCTGCAGGTTGATAAGATCACTGCTTGCCAACGTGTAACACCCATTTAATCATGTCAAGTGCCCATGTGCATGCTCCGCAAAGAGGTGCAGTGAATGAAAGGCCAGCAGGTGAGTCAACGTGCAGCCACCAGCCTCATCAGTGTGTCATTGAGGTGTAACCAATGAAGGTCATTAGCATGGCCCGACTGCAGCAGCGTTTCTCCACTTGTTTGTCAAACTTGTTTTTTTTGCCGCCGGCTGGTTTCCTCAGAGGTTGATTTTTATCGGTACATCTTCTATATTTAATCGTTTTCATTGCTGGTTTTGGGGCGATGTAATTTGGGGCAATTTAATGTTGATGAGGTTTTGGCAGTAGCTTTTATGTGATATTGGAAAGAAACTTGGAGTCTTTGACTCTTGATTTTCAGTCACCCTTTAATGCTGGTTTTCTCTTCACATTCTTGTGCGCAAAAGAAATAAATAAAAATGGAGGAGCAGCAAGTGCTTCCGGTCAATCATGTTATTGTTAGTCCATGCAAATATGGTATCATATAAGGAATTAGCTGCTGAACCGTTGAGAGGTTCCAGAGTTCCTGGCCACCAATAAAATGGTCACACGAACAGACGATCCTGAACGGTTTCTGCTCTCCCCTTCACAGCGAGGGGCAGGAGCATTGTGTGTGAACCGCCAACTGTGTTTGATCCCACACCACCTCAACGGCTCGGCTCTGTCATTTGCTCGGTTGTAAATGAAAATATATTTCTCCCGATCTGATTTGGGATTCAAAAATGTTTTAGTAGACTTTTTTTTTTTTTTTTATCAGAGCGTTAGACCTCGAAAAGAATGCACAAAGACACAACTCCTTGAAAACATAGTTTGAAAATCAAATACATGTTTTTTCTGAGCTGAGGTCATGATGCGTCGAAGAATAAAAGAGGCCATTATTTCCATCTCTCTCTACCTCATCTTCATCTCTCTGTATTGATCCCAGTCTAATTCCAGCTGGCTGTGTTGATTTTGTCGATGGAGAAAAGTGGCCAAACCGTTGACAAATGAAAACAGAGGCGCGGCTGTCTCTCTGCATAAGCTGCTGCTTCATATTGATAGATATAAACCCTCTCCTGGACTCCATTTGTTCTTCTACCTATTAATCCGCAGCTTGGCACACCCGGTCCAAAGGCTTAGTATAGCTCTCTGTTCTCTCCCTCCTGGTTGGAGATTGGGAACGCTGTAGGGGGGCCAAGGATCCTGCGGAATACCAATTGGCCACACGGGGGGAGTGGGATAAGGGATCTTGATTATAGATTTCTCTCGAAACTTGTTTTTCCGCCCTCCTCCTCTCATCTGAAGACCTAGAGAGATCTGAAGGAGAAAGGCGAAAAGAGGACTTTGAGCGTGGCGGGAAGCAGCAGCGTCACTGGAAAGATGTTTTTCCGATTTTAAATAGCAGACCTCTGCTGCTGCCGTCTGTCATTTACAAATTACCATCCTGACACCAAAAGGGCAGATGGGGGAAAAGGTGCACAGCGCCCGGCGGATGATTCCGCCACACTCTGTGTTGTGATTGGCTGCGCACGGACCAGGTGTGCCAGTGGAGACGGGAGAGGACGGAAAAGGAGCGGCTGAGGAGGGATTGAAATAGCTCCATTCATCATAAGGTTGCCTGCAATTGCACTGGCCTGTGTGATTCCACATGATCTGAGAGGATTTAATCGGCAGTCTAAAGCCTTTCCAGACAAAATTGTACAAATTGAGTTTGATAGCTACCGACTCTGATATTCTCTCATAAATCCACTCACTACATATCAGATCTGTACAGCTGGACTCCATTACCATTAGGCTCCATTACCAATACATGATTTGCTTTTGACAGTTGTGATCAATTCATTGACTATATTAATTACATATATTTAACCTTAATTGTTAAGTGTGTCATCAAGGATCTGCTCTATAATAAAACAGTCTCCCTCTGTTGCTTATCAATTGATATTTATGATGGATAATAAATTCTAACATTGTCACCGGATTCCTGTTAATATTTTAATAAATGCATTCAGTGCTGTTGCACATGTGCAAATCACAATTTTCGGGCCATTTTGGAAAAGAAAAAAAAAAATGCAGTTTTTCTCCCAGTTGTCTTTGTCAGCGGGAGGAGGAAGTCACCGAAAGTTGCTCAAATATTGTGTGATTGCAGAAAAAGCCAGAGCTTTGTGCGGCAACAGATGAAATGTGGCCTCTTAGATAGTGATAATCCAGCAGATGGGCCCTGGAGGAAGGTGGCGCAACCTTCTCTGTGGGCGTGTCACTCGCTCGCTCACTTGTTCACTCGCTCACTCACTCACTCACTCACTCACTCACTCACTCACCGATTTCTCGGGCACTGCGGCCGCCTCTCTTGCAAAACAGCAACACTGCCCCCTTTTGGTTAATGACCAGCTCACCTGAACAGAGCAAATTGTCACTTGAAACCCGAACGCACGCTTTCCGACACTCGCCTTGTCCCATTCATTTATAAGCTTCCTCAGGGAGGACTTTTTTTTCCTGGACCATATAGAGAAATGGCGGTTGATGCAGTTTCTGTTGGCCTGGCTGGGCTTTATCTCCGATTGAGCGACTGCCACTCAGGGCTTGTTAGTCAGACGCGGCCATTTCACAAGTGCTGGAGATTCACAGTGAAATAGTGCTAGTGGGAGAGATGTGGCTGGACTAGAGTCCCCGGGGGAGGGGTAATTACCAGTTATGATCACTCAGAAACGACATGAATCCGAGTGACAGCTTTTGTTAGTTTGACCGCCAAGAAGAAGCGCAGAGGCAAAAGGGGATGATTAAAAGCGTATCTGCCCTCCTTGTGTCTTTAGAGGAAGAAGTATGGTGACACCCGGGTGGTTTGTGAGGATGTGCCTCGACAGTGGAACGCGGAGCAGGGGGTGGAGATGGCTGCCAGCGGGATTGACATGAGAGAAAAGATTGTCCAAAGGGGGGGTGGTGGCGGCGTGTTCGAGGCCCCCTTCAGCTCCTCCTCTCCTGCTTTGTTGCTTGGAGACATTTGGAGAAAATGCAAATGAGGGGAGGCAAACAGAGGGTCTTCGTATGAAGACCTTCACAAACACAGCTGCCACAGCACAGATCGGTGTGGTTAAACTGCTGATTACAACAACAACTGATGGTTTAATGGCCGCGAAGAAGTAAGACGTATGCTCAGGGACGCCGTCAGAGGAGTCTCTTCATTTTCCCCCATTTGACAGATTCACTTGTTAAGGAACACTTGGACCAAGCTCAAAGGGTCGCCGGTGTCCGTGGCCGTGTCCCAGCGGCGGGGTCCCATGCCAGTTGTTAATTATGTTTAACTCTTCGCCAATTCATCGCAGGAAAAGCTTTAATTAGAGCACAAAAATGTCAGGCTCTCCTCTACAAAGGCTTAATGGGATTTGGGTGTTTCAGCCTCCCAGTGAGTTCTGCTCACACTCCTGTAGCTCCGAGACAAGTCACGGCTCAGACCGAGGATGGTTTATTCATTTTCAGTGCACTTTGTGGTCACTTTTTTTCTATTCATCTCAGCCCTTAAAGCTCCGACTCTTGTTTACACCACTCTAAAAATAAACATAAAACATCGGTTTGGCAGCGTGGCGGAGAAGCTCAGATGCAAAGTATAAATCAGAGGGGGAGCAAAAGGAAACGAGGGGAAAAAAAACTGTATCTGCGTAGAATGAATTAGAAATGTGTGGGAGTCTCAATACATTACACTCCCAATCCCCATGCTAATAGCCTGTAAAGCTAAAGTCCACTTCTAAGCATTGCATCTGCGATATTTGTTGTCTTTTTAATCTCCATCTCTGCATCTGTGCCGACCACTGGTAATGAATATACACAGCATTCTTTCTGCGCATGTATGTGTGTGTTTCTAACATAACAAGCATGCAGCGAGCACATTTGGCTGCAACGCGTTCATTCATTTGTCTGTGGGATGTGGTGAGGGGGTGGAATTCATATTGTTCATCCAAGTGCTGGAATGGAACACAAGGTATCATTTGACAAAAAAAAAAAAATGTAATAAACTAAATGTTAAGATATGCTAATAAATGTCAATATCAAAATCAATATGAATTAGAAAATGAATGGTAATAGCTCCAAAATGGATATTTTGGATGTTGGAGAGGACAGAATTTGGCAGCTTGAGCTTTTCTGCAGCATGTTGAGGAGGAATCACTTAAAAAGTGATAGAATGTTGACCATAGCTGCTGAGGATTATTGACAAATGCGTCCAGTTTGGCTGAGATCTTGTTTATAGTTCGCTGGCCTCGCTACTCCTAAATCATTTGGAGCACCCGGCCTGACCTGGTCTCACTTCTGCCACAGACCCAAGCTTCACTTCCAGGATGTTCTTTAGCATCTGCCGCCCTGCGCCGTGTTTACAGGAGCGGATGAGGCGTGCGCACAGGCTGGGCTATTCCCTCCAGCTCTGCACTCTCCTTCCTCCCACTGGGAACGTCAGGGAAGCAAATCTTCTCTCCAGGGAGGAGCAGATTTTCTGGTGGTTGAAATACGACATCTACAGACAGAAGTTATTTCATTTGTTCTGCTCCATGGGAGAGGGGGGTTAAATCACGTGCAGTTCCTGGTTCCAAAGACAAGAGGAGGGAGGAGGAGTTCTGGGGATAAAATATTTAAGCTATTCTGACTGCATGCAGCAACAGGCTAATTATCAGACACAGCTTAATGCGACCTGGCTGGTCGATCATCACAGGCCCGTTTTTGTTACTTACTCCCTGGACAGCGATAACCTACAGGTCATGAACACAGCACAGTATCTGTCTATGAGCAAGTTCTGAGGTGAATTATAGCTGTAATCAGCTGTGTGATAGTGTAATAAATGTATTTGGATCTGTTTAATTAACTTGGCATTCAGCAAATTTTTTAGTTTGATCATGTGCTACATGCTCAGAGAGCTTGCATACATCTAATAAATATATAGTTTCAGCTATTATCAGACAATTATCTCTGGAAGGTGGAGTGGTATCGTTGGGCAGGCTCAGGCTGTTTAGTGCATCAATGTCATTACAACATCAGAACAGCATTTTATATAATAATAAAATAATGATTTGTGTTCTTTCTTTGTGGGTATTTACTGCACAGAGAGTTGAAGCTTGTTCTGGAATCTCCTCCTCTTCTTTGACCTTTCTGATAACCTGCTTTGAGCCTACAGATTCTATTAGTCTACTACAGGTTGAGAAGCTCAGGTCTGTTCTTCACCCTCCTCTCAGTCAGCATGAGCTTGTTTGCCTCGTGCTAACCTAACTAAGCTCAGTTGTTAATTAGATGTATATTTTGTTCAGTTAGTGAATAAACCACTTCAAGTTTGCACAGAAACTGCCAGGTTTACCTTTAATTGTCTGTTTTAATGGGGAATGGAGACACGTCCATGTGTTCATGCCCTGCTGAGTTTCATAAAAGCTAGTTTAAAATAATACAGCATTTCAGGATGGAGCCGTCAATTTTCATGAGGCTGTTTCTCAGAAAATAAAAACTGTTGCAGGGTATGACAGGCCAGGTCTCACTAAAATGACACATCCTATCTGGTACCTGTTTTACTTTGTCTTTTCCATTAAAAACGTATCACATGCACGATCATAATGTGCCTGTTTCTCACTTTTATTCTTGACTTTGATGTAAGTCATGATTAAATTACTCTCAGTCTCGCAAAATGCAGTTTAAAATATTATAGAAACACTCCAAAATCCTGATTTTGGGCACGAACGTTACCCCTTTCCTTGTTCTACCAAGCTGTCTTTAAACAGACAGACATTATCCAGTTCACAATCTGATTTTTTCTCTGCTATTTTATTATTAATAATGCAAAATTTGTTAAGTTTCTTGAGTCCAGAGGGATGCTGCAACTTTGATTACAGATGTCTACAGCCTTTTCAGCAGCCTTTTGACATGGGTGGGTGGACCAGCGAGCAGGCCTGCGGGCAGTGCAGGGAACCTACACAACTTGGTTAAATAGTTGGCTTATGAGAAACATGGAAGGCAGAGGGAGACGAAGAGTGAAATGCACCTTCTCTTCCCGTGGGCTGCCTTCATGGCTGCAATGTAAGGCTATTATCAGGCCATGTCAGCAGGGGTGAGCAAGAGGCCTCTGTAATAGTTTTTATAGGTTTACCACTGCCAGGTCGCTGCACGTGGCATTTATCTCCCCCTGGAGGTGCAGCAAATTACTTTAAATTAATAAGCAGGTGCTGGATGGGACGCCTGATGGGACAGGATCTCTGAGAGAGAGAGAGAGGGAGAGAAAGAGACAGACAGACAGACAGACAGACAGACAGACAGACAGACAGACAGGAGGAGGAGTAACAGTGGCTGAATTTTCTTACACTACCACTTAGATTCATGAGGCTAAATTGTTTCCTATGTAGCCATTTATAGTTTGATGTATTGAACAGAAAATACTAAAAATGGAATTCAAACTCATTTCAAGGTTGTAGCTAATCAATGGTATAATTATCAAATCTGGATTATCTTCTGAAACTCAAGCTTGGTTGTTATCTCTACATGGTCCCTCTGTTTCCTCTCTGAAAGTCCTGCTTGATACTCTGTGTCTTTATTTGGGGAATTAAACGTGCACACATACATGCGCTAACAGCTGCTTCCTGTGTCTGTGTTAACCATCACCTACTGACAGCGGTCGTAAATGGAAATGGATGACACCATTCCACTTCCACCTGCTGTACACGGGTGAAGCCACTGAAGCCAGAGAGGCAGGTGCAGCCGGAGAGGCAGGTGCAGCCGGCGGTCCGGAGCAGATCACATCCATCACGACTTTTCATGAAATGGACAAAACAATCGGGCCAACACTTGAAAGGAATTGCCACCACATCTGATTCAGTGCTTTGGAATTATAATAATTAGCTTCTTTTGTAACCGAGGTATGGAGCAAATGGTAACAGGGTCTGCTCTATGCTTTACTTGACCTTGGCAGTGGCCTCTGGCTCTGGCTGGGCAACCGTGTCTCCCAGCGGCCAGGCCAACCTGTCCATTCAGATCATGTTAATAATCTCTGAAAGTCATTACCCATTATGTTGACATGGAAGGTATTGACTGTCGAGTAGCAGCCATTGTCTGATGGTTCTGGGTTTGGGTCTTAGCTCATGTGGGTCCTGTGCATTTGCAAATTCACTGGTTTCCCCTCACACACCAGAAACATGCAATTTCAGATGGATGGAGACTGTTAACTTGCCCTTGATGTGTGTGTGTGTGTGTGTGTGTGTGTGTGTGTGTGTGTGTGTGTGTGTGTCCTAAAATGGATTAGTGACCCTTCCACTCTGATCCAGAGTAGGAAGAAAATGGATGGATAAATGGATGGATGGATGGATGGATGGATGGATGGATGGATTTAGTGCTGAAACAATTCATGCACTACATGGATGTACTGATTTGACTTCTTGCTCCCTAAGTGCAGCGATCGGTGCTCAGCAAATTGTCTTTCACCAGGGACAAATATTGATCTGAAACCTATCTGCAAGGTAAATAATCTATAGTATCAAGAATCAGAGAGAGATTGTATCAAGAAAAAGAAAGGCAAACTTTCTAACAGTCAGCTGACTATTTAATTCCAGAGGGCTGACAACATCAAAATGCAGGTTCATATCCTGAATTTGGCCTCTTCTGTGTTGAAAACTTCTGCTGGTAAAAGTATGCAATATTATTTAATGTTTTTTGTTCATTTATATATTGTGCATTTATTTGCAGTTGTTTTTCATGCGATTCTAAGCAGACACTATAGCTGCACAGTGTGTTTGTTCTGTAGATTCACCGTCGCAGATCTCAGTGTCTCTTATACATCTTTTCGGTGTCATGCTCTCAGATGCTAAAGACCAGACACGCATGCAGACTGAATCAGAGTAAAAGTACAAATAAAAAATAGATCCTTCATTGTTTCATAATTCCACCTACACATGGGGCTATATATATACACATACACCATACACACATAACACACACACACGCATATGTGTCATGACACCACCTAGCAAATGCTTGTAATTCTTGTACTCTCATATATTCATTGATCTTGTAGTTTTCAACTCATATGGATCCTCAACCTGGCAACCTCTGACCTTTGGCCTGTTGCTGAGGGTGCTCATGTTAGTGTCAGGCATGATAGGAAAAAAAAAACAGTGCAGTGGAGGGAGGGAAGGGCTCCTTCATGACCTGGGATGGACAGATGTGTCAACATCAATAAGGAGTCAGAGACTGTGACTGTTGTGTCAATGTGATACATTCAGAGACATGTCACCAAGGCTGCAGCTGCAACCATGTTTTTGTTCACTCCCACACCTTCCTCATAACATTTTTGCTGATCCCTTCTTCACTGGAAAGTCTGGTAAGTTGCAGGTGATGCCGGTTTTTACAGATATTTCCCCGGAGCTTTTCTGCATGTCAGAAATAAAGCGGAAACACAGGTGTGTGGGTAACTTCTGTCTCATAAAAACATGAATTTATCTCCAAGCCCTGTCAAATCAATTCCCAGCTACTGTTTAGCATGTTGTCTCTCACTGAGCCACAGCCCAGCAGATTAAGAGGGATCTGGCTTGTACATCTCATCCACTGCCCCTGCGACACGAGGCGAGCACACACACACACACCTGCGCAGCAGACTCGCATTATGTGGCATAATGCTCACTCGCACATCTGCAGAGGAAGAGGCTGGATGATTTATTTATCAGCACCCAATTAAAACTTCAGGAACAAGAACACTTCAATGGGAATATAAATATCAGATAGAGTAAGCGCTACATGACTATTTAGTCATGCAATCTGGCTCCTGCACAGCGGCGCAACAGAGCGAAGGCTGCAGATCAGGAAATAGAAGTGGAAATGCTCAGATCTTTTGTGCGGCAAAAGAATCCTTAATTTCAGTCTGGTCACTTTCACCACCTCCTCCGCCCTTTCTTCCCTTTCTTCTCTCACTTCTATAAATGTGATTTCTTTTTCATGTTTCTTTTTTTTTTTTTTTCTTTTTCTTCTTCTTTCTAAGAGGGCGGCTCTAACCCCGGTGCGGGCCAATCGATTGGCCCCGCTCAGTTTAGCGAATAAATGTTGTGGGCATATCCAAAGGCTGGAGAGGGACGATTGTGCGGCATTTGTTAAGCTCACTGGGGAGTCAAGAGGGGCATTGTTAGAACCACTGCGGATTTCAGGCACAGCTGAAAATAGAGCAGCTTCTATTCTTGGAAGCAGATGCGCAAAAATGTGTATCTCTGTGACTCGCACACCTTGTTTGTCACAGGTAATGACATTTTTGTCACATCATCACAGCGTCACATCAGCGACTTATCAAGCTTCGTTATGTCTCAAGGAGATGCTGCTGCCGAGCATGAGCTCATGGGTGTCCTCTAGTACCCTTTTTTTGGGTGGGGTGAGGAGATTTTGGGGGAAAAATGATAAATATTCACCTGCAGATCTTTGCCTGTATTTGAAATTACAAAAATCAGAATTTATAGTGCTCTACAAGAGAAATTTTGTTTGTGCCGAATTTTACTAAAAAGCCTCTCAGTGAGAAATACTCAGTAGGGAATTAAACTGCCTGAAATTACCCACAAGGATACTTTACTGTTCAAAAGTGCCTAAGATGAACAGAAAGTGTAAAACTCTTGCTGCTGAAGAGTCCCCAAACTTCATTAGACAGTTCCAGCATCCCTTCTTTTGTTCCATGTCAGCCTCCTCGGTGGTTAATGCTGAAAGCCAGGCTCATGTTTCAAAATTAGACTTAGTCTCCCTGGTGTTTATAAGTGTATTGTTGTTTTTCAAGCACCCCTGACTGTGGGAGCATCCTCAGAGGGAGGGAATCCACATAAATTCCAGTCTCACAATGATCTTTCTAATTCAGGAGCACAGGGGCAACCTAACCTAAATGTAGAAGTCCAGGTAAACGGTGGCAGCGCTGTCACCAAAAAACAAAACCTTTCAGGTTAGATTCCATGTCAGAGGCCTGTGTGGTGTGCCTGCATTGTTTTTCTACGCGTTACATGTGCACATCGCCACAAGTACACTGAAAACCAAACTCCTTGCCTTATTTTTAATAGTGATATTCAAATATCCGCCACATTTAAGATCCCCAAAAGTGTTGGGGGAATCATAAAAAGATCCTGTCATAATGTGGTGCTGCAGGTGCTTATTAGGCTCCTCCTGACAGACTTAATATGCGGCCTCGGTATTAAAGTAGAAGCGTGCAGCCCTGCAGATCCCCGTCATCCGTGTGTTGTTTGATCCCGTCTCAGCTTTTCCCTGCTCCTGTCATTCATTCAGACAGGACAGCCAGTTAAGTGCAAGAGAATGAGATTGACAGAGGAGGTGTTAATATTTGTTGATGACATGCGCGAGTCATCTATCTCATTTTCTTATTATTCTCTGCGCCTGTCATCAAGTGAACGTGTCACGGCCGAGCTGTCTGTTTGACGCGCGCGCTCTTCTGCGGTAACCTCGCGGGGCCTGTGGGCAGAGGAACCAGGTAAAGATTTGTCAGGTGGGTCGACAGCACAAACCTGCACACGGGCTGAGCCGCGGATGATTTATAGGGCTTATTTCTGAGGACGGTAAAGTGAAATTAATCACGTTCCCACCTGAAAATGCTGCTCAACGGTGACAAATGACAAGCTGCCAGGGACAGACAGTGAGCCATCCATGAAGTGTCTGCTTATGTGCTCCTTTCTCAAATAGGCTGACCCCAAGTGTTGGCTATCCAGCTGCCCCACCTCACCCCAACCCCTCCTCCCTCATGAGCTGGATGGTGCCAGGCGCAGTGTGGCCAACTGTGCCCCCTCCTTCTCCGCTCCCTGCTAAAGAACTGAGGATTTAAGGACAGACGGAGAGAGACTTGTGCTGTCTCGTGGCAAGAGTCACATGTTGATTCCAAATTTGGAGAGCAAAGTGATATGACAAGCAGGTAGATTCGGTTCGAGAAGAACTTTTAGCTCCACATGGAGCTGTGTGCCACGCTGAAGTCAGAGAAAGTCTCAAAACTCTTACCAAAGATGTGAGGCTGATTTATGTCATAGAAATACCTGTTTTTAAGTGTTTTATTTTATACAGTTATCCAAAAGTAAAAACAAGATAATCAATGTCATGTGGTTGTCATGGAATTAACCCCCAGTATCACTTATCCAGAACTTCTCCTTTCCCAGAGTCCAGCAATTTTACATAAAATATAAATACATGACTCCATTTTCAGCTAAGATGTGTGTTCTTTAGACATCTCAGCATCCAGCATCACATGCAGCAAAGTCAAAACCAAACCGTGAGGACATTTCAAGGTGCAGGTAACTTCAACAGACATCTAAAAAGAAGCCACCATTTCCGTACATGCATGGGCGCGGGTTAATTTTCACCTTTGTCCCTGATCCATCCAAATGAAATCATGTTAAAAACTGTGTTGCCTTGACCCAAACTATGAAAAGATAAATAGCAGTGCTGACTGACCTGTTCATGTCCACGGCCACGACCACTTGCCTTGGCTCTCCAGACATTGTGCATGGCTTGCACTGGAGAAGCTCCACCAATGTCATCGTACGCTCCTACACCGTTTTGACCTTCCAACCACCTGTGCTGAAGAGCAAAACACTCGATTAATGGTTCCAATGTTTTGTTTTGTTTTGTTTTTAATGGCTACATTCAATTACAGATGGAAATGGGGGTGGGCGTTCACGGCCTCCTCTTATTTTTAGCATGTAGTTTACATCATCCTCACAGTGTTTCTAAGATAAACCTGCTGATCTGACTTATATCCTGTCACCGACTGTTGGGAACAACATTCTTTAAGTGCTCTGCTCGAGCCTTTTGTGTCGCACGCATTCATTTGACCATCCATGACAAACAACCCCCCTCTCATTAAAGTCACAAAGTGATGCTGCAACACTGCTTGAGACGATTACACCCCATAATTCAGATTAGGCCATTTATTGCCCTGGTATTAGCAGCCTCTGATTGAACACCCTCCTTTTCCTTTTGTTCCGTTATTGGATTGCATGAAGATTTTTTTTTTTTAAATCCTGGAGCGGTCACCTATGACATGATCTGCTTTCCACTGTGGAAACAATCTGTAACGTTGACAGCTGCATAATTACCGGTGACATGTTACAGGTCCATTTCAGTGGATGCACTACATCTTTTTTCGTCGCTATATTATGTAAATGACAGGAAAACGATGCACCATTTACCACTGCCTCTGCCAGTAACAACGGCAATTCCTCTTCTCTGCAATTCCCTTCGTCTCATCCTGCTCCCCCTTTCACTCATCCTCCCCCTTCTGCTTCTCTTCAATTCCCCTACTCCCCTCTCTGCTTTTCTCTCCAATTTAACAGCATTTGAAGCCACTGAGCTCCTCCAGCACATTAGCTGTTTTACAGCTCCTCCAGAAGCGTGCATCTAAAATGTCAGCACTACAAATGTCTCTTCCACATTCCATTATTTGTCCCTAAATGTTAAGCGGTTATATTCACACATTGTTACATTGACATTTGAGGACGAGGAGCGATAGCGCGACTTTGTGATTTGCTGCGCCATTAGGTATCATTTGCGAACATTTGTGACCCAAGTCCATTTGTTCCCTTTTGAAGAATGGTCGACTAAAGGCTTTTTATTACAAAAAAAGTATGGGGGTGTTTAACTGCAGCAGACAAAGCAAAAGCAAGATCTCCCAAAAAAATGGATTTTTTCCAAAATAAAATTAGGAAAAGAGCTGCTTTTATTCTAATTAAAAGTGAAATAAAATGGTTTCAGTGACTCAACCAATGTCCAGAACAGCCGCAGAAGATGGATGTAATGCTTGAAATGCTTCAGGGATTGGACCGAGCGAGAGGAACCAATCCATTTCCAAAATGCCTACTGAACGGGCACTAATTGCTGCCTCCCACCTTCTGCTCCATTCTGTTGGTATGCACCTTCATCTCCACTCGTAACATATTTACATCTGACCTTTCTCTTTGGTGCCAGTCGAGCTCCTTTTCATGAAAGCTGTCTTGTTGTCTGGTAGCGTTCACTCATTCGCTCCCTACGCGAGGACATTAATAAGCAGTTATCTCTGTCAGACCTGCAGAGAGAGGGTGCAGATTTAGGAATAATTAAGGTTAGGCAAACTTGGACTGATTATCTGGTGGTTTTCTTAACTGACGTTCACAATTATGACGCACAGCAAGAACAAAATCAGTTTATTTCACACATGCAGGCAGAGAAAATAGATTCTGGTGAAAATGAAGACAAGAAAATACAAAGACACATGATAATGACGAGAAAGGTTAAAATGGGAGGAGGAGAGCAAGGTTGGATCATTTTTGTCAGCCACAATGGAAAGAGCATTGATTGATTGGAGAGGGGCGTTTTACAAGGTCTCGCCGTGTTGAGATTGTGTTGGAAAAGAGCACATGAAGAATGTTTGGCGCTGAACTCATCTTCAGCTATTCTGTTTTAGGGTTAGATCCAGTCACCGTGCCAACCTCCTTTAGACAGCAAGTATCTGAAGAGAGCAGGCGTGAGTGGGAGGGATGGATAAGCACAGATAGGCAAGAGGATAGCGTTTCCCAGAGACTGTGATGCAGCCAAACAACAGGTCTGTTGGGGAGGCAGAGAAGTGAGATGAAACAAAAGAAGAGGCGCAGTTTTGTTGGAATCCTCAGAAATGAAAGTTGTCTGTGTTTGGTAACACAATCGCAAAGACAATGAAACATACACGATCATCATAAGTGTCATCTCGCAGCATTCTCATGGCTCCATGTTCCTCCTCTACAATCACGACTGCATCTACAGATCTGTAAATCTGCAAAAGGCACAGCCAACGTTTTGATAAGAAATAGCCAACACAATATGGGCTCAGTCTGAGCTGCTGAATTCGCTGGGAGTTCAAATGTGACCAGAGCGCTTCCCAGAGGAACAATGCTTTTTGGGCTGTAACGACAGCACTTCAACTCCTTCATGTGCTGCTGAGAGACGAAGCTACAAAGACGGGATCTGGCAGTCTTATAAAGAAAACTAAGACTGCAGTGCTGACACAAACACCCCATATGAAGAACATACAACAGAACTGAAACATTTCAACTAACGGTAAATTCCCGACTGGATAGTGTATTTATTGACCGCTGCTTAAAAAGCCTTCATTTAAAATATGGCAAGGAGCCAAAAGCATCAAGTCTCCCAAGATTCAGAGATATTTCCTATTAATATAAGGAAAATATACATAAAATATACTGCAGAACCATTTTCATCATAGCTAATTTCTTTCTAGGAATTATTCAATGTTTAAGTTGTAACCTTACAAAACATTTGTTTTCAGATGCATGTGTTCTTTCTCCAACATTTGTGTTGCCCCCCTGTGTAGAGCACAGAAAAGATTTATCTGCAGACTAACTCATGGGCGATAACAGTGTGCATTTCTAGGATAGAATGTAAAAGCCTAAAATACTATCCTGTGAAAAACTTAAAGAAATAAGTTAAAACTGACCTAATATGTAAACTCCTGGATCTCACAAAGGGATTTGTATGGCATTTCTCTCTCTCCATCCTGATATCCACATTTTGTGATCTGTCAGCTGGGTGGATTTCTTCACCCTTCGTCAACCTCCAAACTGAAGCGGATTTAACTTAATCAGCAACATGGGATTCACTGCACAGACTGGAGTGACAGAAAACGACATGTTTCAGGCAGACAACAATCAGTTTGGTGTCCTGACCTGTTTATGGACACCACTTCAGAACATTTGCTGGTGAAATGATGTTTTTAACTCCTGAACCCAACAGCATAGTGAGATCTTTCCTCATGATGTAAAGCAGCAAGGCCACAATTCAAGCTATGTGGAGTCTTGATCAAGAGATTCTCTCAAGGTGTCCTCTGAATTCACCACACAGCCATTTATAATGCTTAAATACCTATTTTTATTCGGACAGAAGCTTGTGAATTCAAAAGGTGCTCGACCATCTCACATAGATGAGTCCTGATTAGCGATCTTCTGCTGAGAATGTAGCAGCTGGATGATTCTGGCAGAAGGATTTCTGTATATTATTTCTGGATTACTGTATATATATATATATACATATATGGGGCTCTTTACCTGCAACTATATCAAACAAAGCCAACCCATTAAATTATTATGTTGTTGAATTTCCACAACAACCATGACAAGAAAACATAAAGCATTTCAAGTAGGTACAGTCTCTCTCCTTCTCAACATGCAGCATCTCCCTAAATGAATATTTGTGCGATGCTGATTAGCATTAAACCCACAGTAGCGTCTTTCATTTGCATGCAGCATCCAGGGACCATCACTGGAACAAACACTGGGGGACGCGAGAAAAGAGATGGAATGTTGCGTGGGTGGCAGCAAAGATATCAAAAAAATCTTTTCTCTCAACAGGCCATCCCTTAATAATCCACTCATTATCTGGCGTTTCTCTGTTTGCCACCGGACCTCAGATTGCCATGAAATGCAATCTGGACCTCATCAGCGCCAACTGTCTGAGAGAAAATGACGCAGTGAGGCTGGCGGGAGTGTGAGGGGGCTTCGATGAATGCTTCGTCAGACACCTCACTGTGGGAAACCAGAGAATAATTTGTGGAGGCAGGTAGGAGCCATGTATGGCTTACAAAAGAATAATTGCTACCCTTTCAAGAGCAATTTTTAATTGGCTGAGCTGTTATTGGGGGAATTTAATGACAAGAAAAGAAAGTGGGGGCAGAAAAGGGAGGAAGAACACATAATGAAAAGTTCTCCATTATCATGATGTAATCATGAAATTACTGCGAAGCATAATTTTCAGATTTTCTTTTCTTTATATGGAGCAGTGGGTGTAAGTAAACTTTGAAATGTGAATTATCATTTCCATCATAACTACCTGAAAGCATCCAGCATGGTTCTGACAGTAGGACTGAGACCTAGACATTGTGTACTTTCACACAAGAGCTGTTGTCTCTGCTTTAAACAAACCAGTCTGTTTCTCTTCGACTTGTCTGCTCTGGTTGGGCAAGTCTGAGAGCTCATCCCCAACCTATGCAGGTCTTAGACCCTTCGCAAGTGAATCCTTGTGTGAATGTGAATGGACTATCAAATGGACCAAGAGTGAAAGCAGCATAGTGCAAGAAAGAGCAAAGATGAGGAAGAAGACCAGCAGAGGTAGAGAAAGTTAAGTCAAGGCATACCAAGGATGAAGGTAATTGCTTTTCTTTACCCAGATCTCCTTGAACCACAACTGAATACCTGGAAAACAAGGTGCAGTAATAAAAGAAGGAATACTTCACATGCTCTTCTTCAGTTTTTAATGCCATTCCAGCCAAATCACTGTATTAGTGCAAACATACTTTTATAGGTTTGGATTCTGCAGTGCAGTCCATCCCTTCATTCATTCATCACTGTTTCTATATCAGAAAGTGCTTTCAGCACCAAGGCCGTGGCCTGGAACATAGCAGTAATGCTTGGTTTGAGCCTTATTCACATTGACTACAGTTGACTATGTAATGGGAAAATAAGTTGGAAATAAACTGTTGTCACAGTTGTTTTATTTGAAATTAATTTTTAGTTTATGAAATATTTATATTATTTAAAATGCTCACAAGCCAAATATGTTCTTTTTTTTTCCTTTTTTTTTATGGGGTCAAAAAGAAGACCCTGAAAAATGGAGCAGATTTTACCACATTTTTTTATGTTGTGAAATAACTCAAAATGTTGTTATGTTGTTTGGTAACATCTGCAGACTGCAAAATAGCCTTAACAGCTGTTTGAATTGACAGCTTGCAGGTCTTTTTTATAAGTGATAGATAAATTATCCATTTGCTCCTGTTTACAAATGGAACTGAAATTAATAAATCTATTTCATCATATGTATTTAAAAAATTGTGTATAGTGTAGGAGAATATTTTTACATTAAACTGTGGAAAGTTCTGAGTACTTGCCAGACACTTAGTGTTGAACTGCACCGTTAAACTTCTTGTACTGTTGTTTACAATCGTAAAGTTTGATACGATAGTTAAATGGCCTCGAGAAACATTAACTGTTTTTTCCTTCTCTTTGGTTGCTTGAGGCCATCAGACGCTGTTCACTACCCAATAGGGTTTAGGTGTCCTCCAAGGCACTGCTCTTGAACCTTTTAGCTCTTTATACATCGCATCTGAAGCTCTTTGTCAGTCCTGCAGAAAATTGTGCCAAGAAGGGTGATCACATCACTGCTTGAATTGATTAAAAAATAACTCATAAGACCTTAAAAGCCATGTCCCTGAATTTTTTTTTCTTTTGCTGACATGGTGTCCCCTTATTGATGTCTGATAATTTGAAAATAGATCTCTCTTTCGGTGGGTACAGACTCAAGCACTCAAACAAATGTTCCTCTTGGTGCAGGTTTTGGAGTATCCCTGTCATTTTATTTAGCTCTTGAATAAATCTCTGCATGATTTAATCAAATATTCATCTTTATTGCTCATTATAGTTGTAACACCAGTCAGAAAAATGTCAAAGAGACATTAGGGTTTTACTCAATAGTATGTCACTGCACTCAACCACTTCATAAAAAAAAAAGAAAAACACCCTGCCTGCATGGACGAGAGTCCTGGCACTAAAAAAAAAACCCTTCTGACAGGAATAAATAGCTGCTGGGTGCATCTCAGTCATGGTACCAGACATACACTGTTCAATAAACATCACAGAAAGAGAGACAACAGACATTTCTTCACAGCAGGGCATCTTTGGTGCACAGAAATATTTGGCTTTGTGAGAGTGACTGGTGAAGTGCATAAGTGTCTAGAGTTCAATGCATCTGCAACATAAACCTAAAATTTAGAATATGTGACCTTCTATCCCCTCTCTGAAATCAGGACGTAGAGTGAGGAAATGATAGTTCCCAAAAAACTGCTGCACAGTGGAAAAACAGAGTAAACTGCCTTCATATAAAAGCAGTTAATGTAACACTAGAAAATACATCCACTCCTGTTTGGAGAGGTCTATTTCCTTTATGCTGCATATCTGAATGGGATGGGGGGTGTCAGGGGATCCATTTAGACTATGATGAAAACAGCCACAATGTGGAGAAGCATATCACATCTTTACATTCATAACAATCCTGACGGATCAGGCTTTCTCCATATACTTTATTATAAATAAGTGTGGTTGTGGGTGTCTGCCTCCCCACATGGGTGTACACCTGTTGCCATGGGAGAGGGAGCCACAGACAGGCAAATGTGTCTGGAGACACACACGTACTGAGCTTTAGCAACAATATACAGTATGAGGCTGAAAATTTGAAAAATTATTGATTTTACAATCAATCACAAAGTTTCCAAGATGATCAGGTGGCTTCAAATACTCCAAAGTCAGATCCTGGGAAGACTGCTTGTTTTTTTTTTCTGCTACACTTAAAAACGAAGGAAGCTTAAAGTGAAACTGGTGTGTAAATGCAACCAGAGTGCAATGACACAAAGCAGATCCTACATACCGGTAAATTAATGAAAAAGTAAAAGGGATTTTTCCACTATTACACTCTTGGTTGATTATCTAAAATGGGATTCATAACACACCATGTTTGTCACATTTTTAATTAACCTTTTTTAAACTTTCAAAAGATCCTCAATTGATTTGAAGGTTTTGACTTTGATGACATTTTGTCAACACCTTGATATTATTCTTAGATCCAAGCATCCTGTTATCAGCAAATTAAGATGGGCACAAAGATTGTGAAGTACCATAAGATTGGTGAAAACCTCATTTTCCACTGGATCTCCACAAAACAAAACTCCTTTAACCCATAAGTCACACAACACTGTTCGTGATATAGAATAATGTGACTCCTTTGTTTATTGCCGACTTTAAAACATAATAAATAAAAACTGGTTTCCTGGGGCCTCCTATATAAAGGGTGTCTATGCACAAATATCTGGTCTTTTCCCCCATTAACATTCAGATCTATCAAATGTGAAAGAGCACGGAATTGTACGGTGCCCCACACCAACTTTATGGTTGGCAAATGCATGTTTCTGCACGTACTCTTTTGACAATACTTAGAGGTGATGCTGGGAAACTGAGCTGTTCTTCAGCACAATGTGAACATCAGAGACATAGTTGAACAGACCCGCATGTTTGCAATTATATGGGTAGATATTAAAGCATGCATGAAGGGATGTAGAAAATTGTATCAATAATGGCAGCATTGGCTTTGTTGGTAGCCCTTCAAAATTCAACAGCTGCTCTTTTATCAAAGGGGTGAGTTTGTCCTCTCCTGTCCCCCCTCCACCTACTGTGGTCACACTTCAGCAGTGGGCAGAAATCCTCTGTTAACGTCCACCTTTATGTCCAACCATATCTTTTTAGTTCAGTGTACGTGCACTGTTCAGACACATTTACAGCCTTACACACACGCTTCTACTCACTTCTTGTTCTTTTTTTTTTATTTGCTATTTATCCCTGTTGATTGCGTCCCAAACAAAATACCCCTGCTTCTACACTTCAGTGACAGGAAACTTGAGCTCAATTTATTTCCTTTTTCCTCTGCTCATGCTGAATGAATGCAGAAAAGGGGCAATTAACAAACATTTCCATATTTAAATGGGGCGTGGAAAGGGAGGAGTTTGCTATTCGTCCATGTGTGCTCAATTTCACTTTGATTGGGGAAAAAAAAAATTGTGCTTGGATACGTGCGTACACAGACTTTGATGCATCTGAATCTGAAATCAGTTTTGGAAAACATTAGCACTGCTTAATCTGCACTAACTCGCCAAAAAGCCTCCTGAGTGTTCATATATTTAGAATTTTTTCATCCTGCCATGTCTCAAAGCAACTACAGTTATGTTCTAGCATGTCTGCAGGACATAACCACTCACTCTGCGGATGAGGATTGGTCTCCTCCGACCTTCATATCAGAGACAGTTTCACCAAACCAGCTGGCTCGATGCTTCTTGGCCTTTTCAGCCGTGGCATCCCCAAAGACAACAAACATTTGCTCCGCGTGTCTGACGAGGCGAGACATTCAGCCTAATGTGCTTATGCACAATCTGGTCAAAGAACATGCAGCTTTGGCCTGCTGTTTTCAGCACGGACAAGATGACTGAAAAGCCTTTAAATGAATAAAAACTCAGTGTTGAGGCTCTCCTTACAACATGCTCAGGCAGGCCAAATGATCAACTCATCTGCTTTTGATGTCAAATCAAGCACCATCACATCAGGGGCTGCCACATCACCACACTGCTGTTATGTGGCAGCTCCTTATTTCTTTGGCAAAAACATTGGTGGCAACAACAAGGCAACTTTTGTGACAAACTGAATTGGACTGAATGAAATTGAAATAACTACTGGACTGCAAAATGCTGAGATGAAAAGGTTTCATTAAATCCAAAATGTAACACAAGTTCAGTATACTGGTGGTCTGGTTCAGCATATGGAAATTAAGCAAACAGTCCAACACTCACAACAAGAACAGAACCAAAGGATAACTTTGAAGACTGAAGTTGACTACCTGAAGTCCCAGGTTGGTTTAAGTAGCTGCTTGGATTGAAATGAGCTACAGGTGTGTACCTGTGCAATCTTCCACACCCTCCTCTTTTCAGCATTGACAGAAAAGGAACAGGGAAAGGGAGGAGCCAAAATGCTTTCTCTACCTGCAGTAGTAATAGTCCCTCAATAATCCCACTTTTTTTATTTTACCCTTTCATTATGTTTTGAACATTTGGAAAATAAGGGAAAGAACGCTACAAATAGTAGAAGGATGATGAGGGCCATTGTCTTTTGAGCGTATTTAAGTCTATGGAAGAATAGTTAAAGAGCTGGCGGAGATGAATATAAGAAACACCCCAGAATACCGCTGCCCCATTCCAGCCTTTCTCTGGAGGTTTGGGTTCTGTGGAAACAAACCACGCTGATTACCAGGATTTTATTTTTGGTGTTCTTATAACCACAGCAAATAATAATAAGCTTTATTACTTATATGTTTACTTTCTTCAACAGCCCATTAAACTTACATTAGAAGCTTTTGATGTTCTGGTGTAAGTGTTTCTTACATGTGTTGTGCATTGCCCATGTAAGAGCTTTCTAAGAGCACTGGGATGAGTGCAGAATATTGCGTTAGGAACATCACATTATTGGTGGCTCTACTTGAGTCTTGTACTCTGTCAGCCTCACTGAACCCATATTGATTCTATGTCCATACCACTTAGAGCCCTCAGCTGCACAACCCAGATCATCTGTGTCCTTCAGGAAATAAAACACTGTTGAGAAAAGACTAGACAGATTAAATGTCACTTGCAAAACTATTAGATTAAATAATCCATTAATATTCTACAAATGCCCAAAGGGAGCTTTTAATGAGATTTCCCTGCAGGTGGTTGGATAAAGAGGCACACCTGAATGCCATTTCTGAATTCTGTTCACCAGACAGCTTCAGTCTCACTCTTTACTGCACTGGAAACAGAACATTAGTCCTACGCCATATTTTTGACATTGGTGTTTTCCTTCCCCCTATTCAAACAGCTAACTGAATGGTTTCAAAGCACTGCTCGGTGTTTATCTAACTCTGCTGTCGCTCTGATTGTAACACCATAATGACGGCGTGCAGCTGCCACAAGAGCAATTGAACATGCAAATGGAACGCATTAGGGATCCAAAAGCTGTGAGCTCTATTTGTCAAACAAAAAAAAATGACATGCATGCTTTGCATTTGAAGTGATTACTCTTTGTAATATGAAAGGACGCTACACATTTCCCAGTTTTTCTTCCATGGATACACGTGCAGCTCCTGGCATGAATGTATGGCTGCATAAATCAAGAAGATCCCACCTTTCCCTTTGTGCGCGACTTCATGAATCATAAGCAGGACAGCAGATTTAAAAAATTGTGACCACAGACATTGCAAAAAAAACCCCAAATATATTAGCTTTGCGGGGGTGAAGTTAGAAGGGAGTGGGCTGCAGCAGAGGCTTTAATGGTCACACCTGAGGGAAGTGATGACCCAGCTGTCTGCCGAGTTTGTCTGTGTGTGTAAAACTGATAAAAAAATAAAAAATAATAATCATAATCCGTTGTTGTCGGGAGGAGGCTCAGACGACTTTCTTCACCTGCTGCGGGAGCACAGTGGAGAAACTGGGATGTTTTGATTGAGTGCCCATTGAGGTCCCATCAGATCTGGCTTAAAGGAATACAGGATTCATCTGAAGGAGGGTGAGAGAGATTACTTACAGTCTTCACGTCTACCCAAATCCCTCTCAAATCCCTCAACATCACACTTATCAAGCCGTGTGCAGCAGTGTATACTAACTCTTATTGGTCTTATCGCAAAGCTAGCACATATCTAGCGTTGTCTAGTGAAAGCGTACCTTAGTCCATGCTTCCAATCAGCACCAGGGTCTGGTCACTAATTTGCAGATTCTGTCGCACATACGGATCGAGCTAATTGGCGGTTAAAGGCTTCACTAAAAGCACACGTCCTGGCCAAGCTCCGTTTTCTCCCAGAGGGGAGGATGCAACAGCGTGACACACACGTGTGACACCCCAACACCCCAACACCCCCTCCCCCTTGCTGCTCTGTGGGACACTGACTCTGGTCACTTAAATGTTTGGACTCACTAAATCTCTGAGGACCCTCACAGATTAGAGCCTTTCTTGCCAAGCTGGCTAATGGCTGAGGCGCTGCGTTAGCAGAGTGCTGCGCCTTTTTATGTCCTGAAAAAAACCCGGCCGATGCCACATTCACTCCGACACATCTGCTGGCAGCTGGACTTCCTCTAAACTCTCAGCTCAGAGTCTCTGTGTGCAGCCTCTCTCAAGGCCTGAAGTTAGAGTATGTATTTATTGATTTATTTTTACTTATTTGTGAAGAGTCCAACACTTTATCGGCAAAGGTCCCTCAACCCGCCACACCCTTGCCGAGTGTGACATATGAAAGAACCACAGCTTCGGTGTGTGTTTCATTTTGAGGGTTTTGTGTGTCGTGTAAATCAGCTGTCTGGGCTGTCTCCATTAGCATTACTCAAAGGCAAAAACAAAAGTGGGCGATGTGGCGGCAAATTGTACAACTGCCCCGTAACTGCACCAATCCATCCGAGTTTAAAGTCCACGGTGCAAATGGTCCTGACAGAACTTACACCTGCACTCTCTAAAATGCCAGTATGCACTACAGGACAGTCCCAAAACAGCAGCTGAAGCGGCGCTGCAGCGGCGCTGTAGCACACAGTTAATATAATGGAATAACAAGCCCTGTGCAGCCTCCAAGGACAGCTGAAGTAGCCACAGAAGATTTTAGATCTTAGCAACGGACAGCCGCCATCAAAGGTAGAGCTAATGACGCTTGCGGCTGGATGTGTGTCAGATAAGTTAGACCTCATTCATGTGTGATTTAATGCAAAGCAAAGCAGAAATATGGATACTAGACGCTGCTGCACAGCCTCCAGGCTGGCTCTCTTTCAGCATGTGTGGCTGACACCAACGTCTCACACCCAGCATTTATCTAATTACAACGAGCTATAATATAGCTGCCGTAAACTCTTGTGTTTGAATGCAAATAATTTCCTTTGGTTTTCTTTGTGGGTTCTTCTTGGTCATAGTTTTAGCAGTGAGTTAATTAAAAAGAAAAAAAAAAGAAATCTTAAAGGAAACAACGCAGCAATAGCCAACCAAATCACACAGTTTTAACTTTGCAATGAAGACGTTGCGCTGTTTATCTGATTATTAGTTGCTTTTCTTGTTGTGATGTCTTCAGTCCATAGTGGCTTTGAAAGGCTGGATCCATTAAACCTGCTGTTGTCATGGCAGAGAATCACAGAAAGGTGCCCATATGCAACAGCTCCATGGCTTTTTAACCCGTTGGTATCTGCATTGTTACTCCTCCTAATCGATACTGACAGTCACTCAAGGTTGCAGTTTTGTGTAGCTCATCCTATGACTTTTCAACAATCATAAACTGGTCCTTATATATACGCTTTGTAACGAGAATGATCCATTACACAATTTGTGTAAAGGTGAAGGAGGAAGAACTTACCTTCCGATGCAATTTACCATGTGAAGAAAAAGGTCTCAGTCGAAGTGAAAAAGGAATAAATAAATAAGGTAAAACCTGCATACAGCAGGGGGCTGGAAGTGAAATATCAAGGGTAAGGAATGGTGGGGTTTATGCAGGTTAGGGAGAAGAAACGCTCACGCGCCATGGTCAGAATAAGGAAATCATTAGAGATGATGAGCCCGTGTGTGGGCAGACCGGGGTGCATTTTTTTAAAGGTCTGTAAAATTTACTGTTGTTTGAAAGGTCACTGCCTGGTGGTGGTGAGCAGCTGGGAGATGTAAACGACCCCTCTTATCAAATGTTAATGCAGACGGTGGCAGACTCCACGTCAGACACCCTGGCAGCGCAGATATGTCTTTGAGGTCTTGCGGGTTCCATGGAAACAATTCAGTTCATTTACATGCTGAAATGCAACCATACTAATTGGTTTTCATGGCACATTAAATAGCAGGATGCTTCTCTTTTTTCTTTTCCTTTTTTTTTTCTTTTTGCGGTAGGGGTCAGATGAAGAGCTCATGAAAGAGGGAGCAATGTGAGAATTGTATTTTTCCTGAACTGTGTAAGCCTCGCCACTGGATTGGACTCCTCGCTTTCCCCGTAATGGCAGACCGGCAGTAGAGAAAGCAGAGGCCAACATTTCCGTCCTTGAGGAACGTTCTGTGGTGGAAATGTTTGACCGGGGGCAAAATAACAGTCACTTCAGGCTATAATGTTTGCAAACCTAGCTCCATAAATAAGCATACACCTGTCAGATAGATGCAGCAGGAAGAGAAGCAACAGAAAGAGAGAAAGGAAATATATGAGTACTTCTGTTTACTGAAACTTCAGAGAAATTGAGAAATCTGTTTCAAGCTAATTAGTCTGTAGCCTTCCAAATGTAAACCTTTCCTTCTGTTCTGTGTGCGTGTGTGTGTGTGTGTATGCTTGTATATTAGGTACCAAAATTTTCATTTTTCTAGCACACTGAGGACCTTTTGCAAAGTGGGGACATTGTGGCTGGCTGCAGTAGAGGAGTCTGTATTATGTTATCAAATCCCCACAAAGATAGAAAAATGTGTGTGTGAGTGTGTGTGAGTGTGTGTGAGTGTGTGTGTGTGTGCGTGTGCGTGTGTGTGCCTGTTTGATGGCTGCAGATATTGGTAAACCCTTCCGTTGGAGGAAATATGCTGGATATCATTTCCCTTTTGTCCCAGCTGAATGGGAGATCAAATGATTTGTGATTACATTTATTCTGTGTCACCACCCCCCCCTCACCCCACCCCCACCCCTACCCTCCCAGAAGTAGGAAATGGAGACGGTAAATCCTTTAAAATTATAATAAACTTCAGCTCCACTTAGAGATTTTAAGGCACAAAACAAGGCTGTGCACCCCCACACCCCACCCCCGCCCTGATGTCCTTGAGAGCTATGAATAAGAATAAGTCCACATTAATGGGGACATGGAGGGGGAAAAGAGAGATAAAAACAAATACAAGGCAAACACAATTAGGGCTCTTGTTGCGTGTGTTTACGAGTGCTCCAGAGACAAAATGCATCCTAATCACCCGAGCGAGACCTGATCTGGTGTCCAGAAAAAGTAACGGTGTCAGTTGTAATTACACTTGTAGAGCAGGCTTGTCTCACACACAATTGAGATGTAAAAAAAAAGAAACTGGGGAGGGGAGTGGGGTGCAAAGACACCACAAACACTCCCCACGTTCCTCTGACAGTGTTGTGCATTGCAGTAGGGCCCCCACCTCCCCTCTATTACCCAACACCACCCTTATATTCCTATCTGTCTGTCCTGATGGGTGGAGGTGAGGGGCGGGTGGGTAAGAAGTCAGCAGCCACTTCCAAAATCTCGTTTAACACTGCCCCCTGCTGGTGGAGAGATGTAAGGGCGGTTCAGGGACGTAACGGACGGAGACTGCAGCTTCCTCATCGCCTCCAGCCAGTCACTAAACTTATTCATCTCCATGCATTCATGCATCACCGGGTGACCAGCTGTTAAATTCATCAACACGCGTGTCGGCATCCGTGCTGGAACCAGCGACGTTGAGATCTTTAAATGTTATCACACGTGCCCTCCCATCTTCGCCCGCAGTCAAAAGGAATGAGAGCCACGTAAACAAGGGGAACAACGGGCGAGAAAAGCAACGAAAACATCAAGGTGGACAAATATAGATTTTCTGTCCACGCTTCATTGCAATTATACAGACTTTGACTCTCACCGTGGTGAAAGGGATGTAAATGAGGGGGTGGCGAGCCACCGCGCAGGCTGCACCTTTAAACAAGCTTTTCAGGACCGCTGATAAAACAAACAGGGGTCAAAGGTAAATGTGCTTGTACAACATGTTGAATTTAGTGCCGTGCACCTCGCCGCAAATTCTCCCATTCATCAAAACCAAAAAAAAACAAAAACACAGGCCTCCCTCCCCTCCAGTACCTCAATTGGCACTGTCTGGGAAAATAAACGAGCTCGGGGTGCAGGCACAACACTGTGACAGAGTTAACTTGGGGAGACTCGGAGAGACGTTTTAAATTGTATTCTCCAAAGGTCACGCTCCCTTTTTCTCACAGCCTCTGCTTTGTGTGCGGAATCCGCCGCCCATTGATCCGGCCCTCCCGTGGGCGCGTCCTCGGCGGCAGCCTGCTCGAATCGCAGCAGGCTGCCGCTGAGAGGCTCCCGCGCACCGCCGCCGCCGCGCCCGGGGATCACAGAGCGTTTCATAAGCAAACAGAGGGGCAAGAGGGTCCGGAGCTATGAGGACAGGACGGCGGGAGAGGGGGGATGAGATGGGAAGAAGCCGTGATCTTCTGCGCTAGCTACAAATGTGTGTGCAGACAGAGGCAGACGACTCTCTCAGGCGTGCGGCTGTTTATTTATTTAATATCTTCCCGCCGCTTTGAAAATGGAAATGTTGCACCTCGCCCTCCCTGCTCTCCTTTGCCTTGTTAAGCCAAGGCCAAACCATAAAACCCCACGTGTAATTTCTCAACAGTGCTTCAGGCCGCCGGGCTTGATAGCTCAATGTTCCCTGTATGACACGTGGCGCTGCCTCAAAGCGAGCTCTGTGCTTTTATTCCGCTCAAACTTGATACCAAAGCTGTTCAAACACTAGGGCTTTTCTTCCATACGCTCAATACAGAGTGCAGACGCTCTGTTTGCATGCGTGCGTGAGAGCGAGAGAAGCAGAAAGATGGACAAAATACCCTGTAAGGAATGCAGCTATTTATTCGACAAAGTAACCTTTTTTTAGGTTTCGCCCGCAAAAAAAAAAGAAAACAAAAAGAAAGCCTACAGACGTGGAGAAAATAGCTTTAAAGCCCAGAACCGGTCTCACATTTAGGTGGTTGCACGTTTTCCATGTTCCGGTGTCCTCCGGGGGACGTTCAGCGCCTTCTCGGGATCAGTGTGGTCGCTGTAGGTCTTCACCTTCAGCTTCTTCACTTTCAGCTGTTTGAACGAGTCCCACTGGAGAGTCGGCCTGACTCGATAAAAAAAAACACACCCTCTCTGCCAGCTGATTATTCCCCCGTCTAACTGGAGACCGAGCGCCAGACGTCCTCCAAGCAGAAAGAAACAATTTGAAAAGATGTTTGATTATTAAAAGTGCTTCCTTGGAAAGCCTCGTGGGCACCGACAGTTGTGTGCCGTTTAATGCGGGTTACATCAGGAGCAACAACATATTTTTTAATAAGACATTTGTTTAATTAGTTAAATTTATCAGTAAACAATGGGTTGCTTCTCTTGGTGCTCCAGCACAATATCCTCCCACACTCATCTCCTTCAGGCATGTCTGCCATCACGGGCAGGATAATGAACTACCTCAGCAACAGGGGAGCTAAACACACGGCCCTGTTGCCATGCTGCATCACCTCTCCGGCTGCCTTTTAACTTTTGACCTCTTGGTTTTACATGAACCATCGTCGGCGTCGGCCCGTTCAACACTGTCATCCCAACCGCACGAGCCCCGGGAGCACTTGGTTTGGAAGTCCTCGGTTTTATGAATTTTTAATTAGAATTAGGAGCTAATAGAGTCCATCCTGCCGGTCTGCTCCTGTCAAAGCTGCTCAGAATTAGCCTGTTCACACCGAGCAACTCCAATAAAGCAGCAATTTGTCCACCGACACAACTGAAAAGGCTTCAATTTGGTTTCTTTAAGATGAACATGAATATGAAGAGCAGCAGAGTGGAATCAGCCAGCAGCCTTAAACGCTGCTCTCTACTGTCACCATGTGGTCACAAGAAACATTCCTCTGGCACGCGTCAGGGACGAGGCTGAACCCAAGCTGAGGTTTATTGTTCCGTTCGATTCACCCAGAAGTTTTCCAGTGAAATGTGATTTTTTTTCTATCCGTCCACACACAAGTTACGGCCCTGCAAGCGCCCGATTCTCCTCCGCCAATGAGAAAACGGGTCTCCCACCATGGATGTGCGCGACTGACACTTGGCTGTTATTAGGTGCCTCAAAACAGTCAGAATTAATGTTGTCACTTATTTAATCAAAAAAGATTAATATTTCCAATTTGCATATTCAATGATGCTCCTGCCCTTGATCTAATTTGTCACAGCGAAGAATCAATGTTAATCTAATCTTGTCGAGCCTTTAATCTGGTCGCGTACAGGCTTACAAATAATTACACAGACGCTTTCTGCAGGCCTCACTTTGTCAATGTAATAAGTCATAATCCACAAGGCTGCATAACTTAATGATGTTTGCTCCCCTATGTCCAAGTAGCTAGACAGATGGATGGGTGGATGGATAGATAAATAGATAAATGGATAGATAGATGGACAGACAGACAGATAAATAGTTGGATAGATAGTTTGCTCTGCAGCCCTCTTTCTAAACTTCCACAACACACAGTGAAATAATCACTACCATAATGAGTCTCCAAATGAGGGGGGGATGACATGCCAGATTAGAGCGGAACAGAGAGCCAACAAAGGGCTGTGGGAGAGGGGAAGAAGCCCTGATGGAGGAGCGGGGTTTGGGAGGATTGAGAGGGAAAAGTCAGGTGGAGAACATGCTGGCAGATTCCATAATTAGCCTCCTTGTTAACCCCTCTCAGCAACTCCGCGTCTGATCGCGTGCGGGTCGGCACTACAAAGTGCGTGGATGAAGAGGCCAGGGACGGTTTAATCTCACTGCTTTTGGTTTCCGCAGGCAAACTCTCCGGGCTGTCAGCTGCTCCTCCTGCAGCCTTTCCAGGTGAAGACGTCTGCGGCAGACACACGCACATGCGCGAGCACATACACACACACACACACACACACACACACACACACACACACACATACACAGACCTTCAATCTGGGAAATAATAATCAGAAAAGGACTGCGAGTGTTTGCATGGAGTGTTTGCAATCAAACACTGATTTTCTCATCCGTGCATCCTTTTCTTGAGCTTCGTTGCAGAGCATGCACTTTGCCCAGTCAGTGCATGACTCTTATTTTCCCTGTTTTTATGTCTCAGAAACATTTCTTACCAGATAAAGAAATGATAAAATCTATGGTGGATTGTGAATGTGCTCATTTTGTAGATTGTGTGCTTATTTTATTATAGAAACAGGAATAATAGCGCCATTAAATCGTCGTCACAGGCTTTTATTTGCCATGTGGGCACCAGCAGTTTTATTAGATGACCTTTTGCTGTATGAACTGTCTTTTTTTGTGTAGTATTTGTTTATTACTGCATAGCTGCAGACTGACATCTGACCCACCGACCAGAGGCAAAATTTACATCTTCATCTATATCTTCGGTAAAACAACTTCAGGTAACGCTTTTACATATATGATGAGCAACAACCACAGACTGTATAAAGTTGGATTGAATTGGCAGATTCATACTTTAAGTCTCCAGATCAATGTAAGAGTCGGGTAATTCTCCATAAAATTGGAATTTCACTTAATTTACTTGAAAGATATGGTAATATTACATTAATTTGGATGATAAACCTTCAACCACGTTTCACTGATTCCCAGTGAATGTATCAGTACAGTAATTAGATATAAAATAGATTAATAACAGATAATATGAACAGATAATATATTTTCCATTCTTCATTCTCCATAATAATTATAAGAATAATAATTACACTGTTTGACCTTCATGCAAGATGTCTGATCAACAGGAGAATTTTAGAACATGAATCAACAACAAAATACCCAACCAGAGATTTGGTTAATGAGCAAATTCACACTTTTGTAAATACACTATTAATCCCAGAAACAGTAACAACACCTACGGTGTGCCCAGTGGATCTTTCATGTCTTTCAGAGAAAGTGAAATTCCAGGTGCTGATATTGATTAGTCCATAACTCTATCTAATACTGATTTCTGTGGTTTAGGACCAGCCACAAAATCACACATTTACTTTGTTTAAAGTGTCATTTTCTGGAATGAAACTGCACTGTGTCCAAGGACTTTGCAATGGTGGTTTAAATCCAAGATTAAAGTACCATTAGTATATCATAATAAGACACGCATGTGCACGCACACACACACATGCACACACACACACACACACTAGCCTTCCCTTCAGGACACAGCTTAAAAATACACTTTGTGAACTGAAGATAGCTCCTTTGTTTACATTGCTGCAAGAAACAAAAGTTTAAAAACAGTCTTAAGAAGCTGGTTGTTGCATTTAAGGTCACCTTTTATGCTCAGAAGTGAAGGGTTTGTGGTCACATAAAGAATAAGTCTTCATTACCTCTTCCAAGGAGGTTATGTTTTTGCCTGTGTCGGTTTGGCTGTTTGTCTTTTAGCAACATAACTCAAAAAGTTATGGACCGATTTTGATGAAATTTTCAGGATTTATTGGAAATGTGAAAAGGAAGAACTGATATCCTTTTGGGGGCTATCCGGAAGAAATCCTGTATTCTGGATTACTTTGAAATATTCGTTAACATTGTGGTAAATGGGGCCAAAAATGTTGTTTCTCAATATCTTAGTTAATTATTGAGCAAACCTCATGAAATTTGACTCAAGAATGGACAATGCGATCCTCTATCAGATTCCAAAGGCTAATCCGGATCTGATCCAGAAGACGGATTTTATTGCAATTTATATAAACTTGGCGGAGGTCTGCGCTCTCCGAGTGCTTTCTAGTTTGTATTTGAAACTAAATGGCATGCTAAGAGTCTGTTAATAAGCCCAGAGAGGTGACTGGACACATCTGTGATGAACACACTGTATATGCACTTGTTATGTAAACTCTGATGGATGCGTTGTTGCTGCCTGCAAAAGTCTCCTGATAATGAATCACTGGGGAGAATGAATCACTTTCTATAAATAAATGACTGTAACTGTTCTGAATCTGCCCTAAATATTGTGAAGCTGTACTTGCATGTGTTGGTTTCGGTTTATGTCTCATCCTCGCTTGAAGCTAATGCTGCGCCGGCGATGATCCCAATCACTACATGTAATAACCAGCAGGAGGCAGCACACACTTTCCCCTCAACTTCCTGACCTATTTTCAGCCCCGAGCGTTTAGAACATTTTGTTCTCCTCTCATGTGTCCTCTAATGTCTCATGCGTGGCCTTCTGCTTTAAGTAGATTACTTGGCAATAGGCCGAGACACTGACACTAATGCAAAATAAACTATTGCCTATTTAAAAGACCAAATTTGAATGGAGCTCCGTATTGCAAGTGCTCATGAAACTTGTTCCATTTTAACTGAAAAATGTATTTAAAGTTTTTTTTATTATTATTCTTGAAGTTCAGAGAAAAACATATTGTACATGTGCTGTAAGGAAAACCATGAGACTAATGGAGTTCATATTCTTGGAATTTAAGCTGTAAAAATACACTTCTGACATGTGTGAAGCTAATGTGTCTGAACAGGAGTTGAGTTAAGTTGTTTACAGCACTCAACAATGAACGGGCTCTCGGGCTTCTGGAACTGTGTTTACAAAAAACTGAGCACACAAGAGAAAAACTCCCTCGTCTGCAGACGCGCGCATGTTTAGAAGGTACGTGGCAAATTCCCGACTCGTTCGACGACAACAAAGGTTACGACTTTAAGGTTGTGTAAGGGCATGTGCGTGTTGGGAGGGAGGAGTTGTATCATTACTGTTGCCAATCAACCTGTGACTACACAGGTGTGGGTGGGTGAGGGCGCCGCGGCGGAGATGAGCCGACATCATAAAACTCCCATAACCGATTATTTAGTAGCGTCTGGAAAACAACGGGAGGGCGTCTTCCCATTTAATGTCAAAGGTGATGAAGAACACATCATCTAATGGGAACATGTTTCATTGGCATGCACAGTTATGCAACAAACCGCAATGTGCCGACTGCAGCAGGGTGAAGTGAAAACAATCGTTCTGTTTGGGGTTAATAGTTTAAATATGGTGGCTGAAGATAGTGCGACATTATCAGACTTGTAGTATGGGACTCCTGCAGGGTTACGCTGACCATGACAATGCCTTAGGCACTTGCAATTTATTGTGTTTTTATTGATTGTCTCTTAAATTCCAGTGTTGTTTCCTTTTGTTGGCGCCTGAACTCTAAGAACATGAAAATCGAACCAGCAATCACTTATCTGCCACTGAGGCAGGAGATTCAACGATACCCTGAACCAAACAACATCACAGTTGACATGGAAGGGCTTTCACTTTCATAATCAAGACATCTTTGCAGGGAACACACAGGCTGAGCAAATATTGTGCGGTGCGTCTGTGTCACCTGCTCACCGATACAGTCGCGCTGCTGTGGTTCATGCCCACATCTGAGCACTAAAACCAGGAAACGTCGGCATCAGCAAGAAGTCGCTTATGTTGAACAAAATTCCAGCAGCCTGATTTTGTCTGTCTGCAGTTGGCTGGCGCGTTGTTTTCCTGCACCTGAACCGTGGCGCGCTGTTGTCACAGATCACCTTGCCGCTCACCATTGAAGGCGCACGCCACTGTGGACCTCAAAGGGAGAAAAAAGATTGTGGCTTGCTCGTGCGTCATCAACCTTTCTGTGAAAACTGAAAGCAGAACGTGTTGTCCTTGGTTGGTTTTGAAAAAAAAATAAAAATAAAAGCAAAAAAAAAAAAAAAAAAAAAGGAAGTGTACATGACACGTACGCGCATAAAACACTGTCTGGCCTTCACATATAGAATAACAATGCGATTTTGGCAACAGTGAAAGCTTTCTGAAACCCGAAATATTTTTTGTTTTTCTTTACAAAATACAGCTTGAGTTAAATGAATGCAGTAGCAGTGGCAAAGAATTCCAATGTCCTCAAGAGAGACAAAGTGACAGACAGAGAGTGAATAGCTGGACAAAGTAGGTACAATTTTACACTCTATAATGTTGATTATTTTATTTAACAATTTATCCTTCATGGATGTAATCATTGTCTAATTGGTGCTAGACTTGATTCCATTTGTTATTATGCTTTAACATACAGGTTATGTTCCAATCTTAAGCATAGTTCAATAGCTGTGTAACACAACAAAGATCTGTGCCTGCGCGCGACACGACAGAGCTGACTGGTTGTGGGTGCCAGACAGCAATGGGCATGGGTCAGGGACCACAGAGATTGGACAGTTTTACCTGAAACACCACGGCTGCTTGCTGTGCACATGCATTAGCATCACCTTTGACACTGTCCTCTAATGCAGGACGCGCAGAGCAAGGGTGCACATAGAATGTCCTTCCACCTTCTTTCAGAAAGACAACAGGATGTTTTCAGGGGCGAGTTTCCTTTTGTATAACAGAAGGTTTACTTTTTGTGTCGTCGCGCTGGCTCTTTCTAATTGAATTTCCCTTTAGGAGGACACCTCAGACCTCCAGCCACGAGTGCACACTGGAGACGAAATACTGCAGGAGCTGTCAGCCACGAGGCAATTGCGCTGAAATACCCGAGGGGTGCGAACGCGCCTCTGGCTCTCCGTCCGCCGAGGTCGCTCGCTGGAGGAGTGTTCTTCTCTGCAACCCTTCAGCAAGCAGAGCCACCTGTCTGCTGCCTGGGGTCATGCACACTGGCCACGAGAAAAGTGCGTTATTTTGCGAATCAGAGCCGATACTAATGCGACAGCCACCTCTTCCTCTTTGGCTTCAGGCAGCTGCCGGTCCCTGTGTTCCCTCCACACTTTGCTCTGTTAGATAAAGGGCAGCTCAACGTGCAAATGTTTCCTACTTCCTCTTGGCAATTCTTCCAGCCTGTGGGATTAAGAGCAAGGATGATGATGATTAATTGGACTCATCCACTGTATCCTTAAAGCCACATTATCATAGTTTCCTGGTTGCATGTTTGTTGATGAGGATTGAAAATAGGCCTCAGCACAGCGTGATGTACTCTGCCTCGCTTGTAAGAACATAACCTTGTGTCATACAAAGGAACGTTACCATTGGAAGCATCCTGTTTTCATTCTGAAATGAGGTGAGAAGACAAGGTCAAGAGGAATTAATAATTTAAGTGTGTTCACTTCCATTTACTTGCTCTTTGTTGTGCTGGAATGGTGTGTCGTGATTCTATGAATCTCACGTGTCACAGATTGTGCGTTCGCTCCATCGTGACAGAGCCACAGCTCATTCCAAAAGCTTAAACCAAATGTAAAACATTGAGGTTTTTAAGAATTTGACCAGTTTTATGAGAATGAGGTTGACATCTCCCCTCTTTCCATCAGAAGACCACTGAGTGAATAAGTGAATTTCCATTATTAGGTGAACCAATCTTTTAAAAAGCATCCACACACATTGACAGGACACAGTTTTAATAAATTAAGTGATCACCAGACTGGCCAGTCAGACAGAACTCAGTCTCATTTCATGTGAATCAAATGGTTGTCCTCATTGCGTTGTAATTAAAGTTTTATTGGGCAATTCCAAAGCACGGGACGTGCACATGGAGAACATCTGTGCTGATCCAAAAAGCGGTTCCAGAGAAGAATATGGGAGGATGTGTCTTGAGTTTTCTTGATTAACAGAACCCAGTGAGTGAAAACGCACACTGGAGAAACCGACGCAAGGTCCAGTAGGACAGGGTCACCAATGGTCATTGAGTGAGGAGATGTGAAGATTGTGTTTCAGAAAGGTCAAAGGTCTGACTTATGTAGCATCAACAGTAACTACACACAGATACACACACACACACGCTAAACTGTGCTCAGAGCTACGTGTAATGGAAAACGGGAGTGGACAGAGCAAATCTTCTGCATTCAGTGCCCCTGAAGCTGTTACTTGTGCTATCATGTCCCAACTGTGAGACAGAATTAAGTACACCCAACTAAGTGTAATAAAAAGTTCCTCTACAACATTTCATGCATGCGAAGGTTCCAAGTTCTTAATTGATTCATTTTCATCTTCAAAATAAAAGTTAGTCAGTTCTATGAAAAGGTACAGGTGCTATTAAAACTGTGTTCTGTTGTAGAAATACATTTAAAATTAAGAGTAAGAACAAAACCATGGCATTATAATTCAATATTAGTGATTTTATAACTGAACTTGCCTTGTTTTACACAAGGATAAAAAAAAAATCTAATTACAAATGTTCTATCAGATTAATGTACCATGGAACTAAATACGAGCTCACCAATTCTGGGTCAAGATGAATAAGTAGCTTTATTGTGAACTTCTAACATGAGTTACCACGCACAGCAAATGAAGGTATTGTTAATGTGTTCGGTCCCAAAACTCAAGGGGGCAGTCAAAGTTCAACTCTGACCTTTCCTGCCCAGTATATGACGTCCGTGATTATCTAACTTTTTCACACCAGAAGTGAAGAATACAGCTTGTTTCCTTGCGTCTGAACTCATATTGAACTTTCTGCACTTTCTGTGGTCATTTCTTTGTCCTTGCATGCAGACAGAGTCATGCAGAAGTAGTTCCAGCGAGAAGTGAGAGTAAGACAGAGGAAAAACTCTCGCATGGGATACGATTTAGCCCCCCCCCCCCACACACACACACACGCACACACAAAGACCTAGTATCAACAAAGTACCCAGCTCCTTACCATAACTTTAACCATCCCAATTGACTAAACCCAGTTCTAAGCTTAACCTTAAAATCATGTCTTAACCCTCAAACAGTCTTTTAAAATTGTGAGTTGTGGGCCCTTGAAAAATGGCCCCAATTTGGGGGTAAAATGAGTAGTTTCAGTACTCAAAATGAAATAAATGTGACAACAGAGAGAGAGAGAGAGAGAGAGAGAGAGAGAGAGAGAGAGAGAGAGAGAGAGAGAGAAGGGTGATTCCTCTTTTCTCTTGAGCTCAGATGCTAATCATCCACCCAAACAGCGGTGGCACGCAAGCATCTGTCTGGGCATTTAGCCAGTCCACAAAAGGGAGACACAGTGTCCTGGAGACGGACAAGGTCGGGGTTTTTTCCTACTCAGCATGTCTAGTCGGCATGAGTTTACAGACAAACGTGCATGTGATCCGCCAAAATGGGAAACAACATCAGGCAGTGTCTGCTTGGAGTTTGAGGCTGTGGTATCGAGCAGACACGGTTTCGGCTTCATTAAGGACACACCTAAAGTAACACAAAAGACAAACACCCGTGGCAGACAGAAGTTTAACGGGAGAATGACTTTGAGGCGCTTAGACTCCGGTTCTGAGTGTCAAATTTGAGAGGGCAGGTATGGTTTGTTTACCAGGTGTGTTAGCACACCCTCTGGGCAGCAGCCCGGCTGGTATTTGATCAGTCACCTGCCGGGGGGCTCACCGGGTACAGAATCTTCACTCACAGACAGACAGAAGAGGACCGGCGAGCCTCCAAGAAGCACCCAGCACCCGCTCAGATGAAGACTTTTACTATAACATCCAGCCACTATAATCTGTTTTAAAACCACTCTTACAAAACGAAGCATTCCAGAAAGTCAGCAGAGCCTTCAGTCTCAATGCAGAGTGGAAGCGTGGACCACAGCCTGTTCTTTCGAGGGACAGCCTCTAGAGGGCTCACCAGGCCTACCTGTGGGCTGCATGCTGTAACGTTGCATCAACCCGGGTTCACTGCTTTCTCGACATGTGGAGGATTTAAAAAAAAAAAGAAAGACCTAAACGAATCCAAAGTGTTCAAAACTGTTTCGTGCCAGCTGTGGGAAGTGATCATGAATAGTGCAGATGTGGAACTGAAAGGTGTCACTGGCACAAAAACACATCCTCCCTTCTGTTTTTTTTTTCCTTCATGTACAAAGGTTTTTAATGACATCAGTATTTGACTTGACATTTTAATAATGTGTTTCTTACTTCTCTGGGGTACTCTCATGTTTTACCTGACCTTGAAATATTATTTTATTAGCAGCATGAAAATAAATGGGATCTTACAGCATATAACGGGGGGAAACGACATCCTTTAGAACATGTAATAACTTGTTTGGCATTAATCATGTAAATCTCTCTGTGTATTTACACAAACACTACCATGATTTTACCGCTTCCACTTTATATTTCTGGATCTAAACTCACCCAATATTGCTTCATTTAACTCAAATGTTACTCATTCCCTTTTCTTATAATCAGTGGTGTTCATTGAAATCCTAAGAGGTGTGGCAGAAACGTTGGAAACTCCCTAAGTCGTAATTGGTTGGTGGCTATCTTGGAATAGGCTCACATCATATGTGCACTTTATTTTGCAGGTGAATGATATTTATTATATATAAATATAAGGAGGGGTTAACAACGCTTTAACTGAGTTGTTTGCTTTCCTGTCATCACAGGAAGTAGTGCCACCCAGAGTCTGAGCCCTCAGGGCGGGGGTCATTTCCACATTGTTCTTGATTTTGAACCAGAGATAGAGGAAGTTTGTGGTCACACAAATGTTACCTCACCTTCTCAGTGCTGCGCATCACACCAATCGGGTGTGATGGGAAAACGGGTGAAGGCCCAGCCGCAGGGTCACGTGGTGCACTTCTGTATTTTGTCAGAGGTATAAAGAGCGGAGGGGCTATTCTTGTGCTCATAGCAGGCCTGCGTGGCATCGCGGCAAGAGGCTGCGCGCGTTTGCAGTTGTGCGCATTGGCGTCAGATCTTGCGAAACAGGCAAGAATAACGCACAAATTTCAGAGGGGTTTTATTAAATTGTTAAATCTTGGCACAGATTACAGAACACTGCAACATGCCTTGAATTATAGGTGAAAGGCCGGTTCTTTCAAACCAACAGAGCTTTTCCACCTTTGATCAATGTGTTGAGGTGAATGTTTCAGTTCAAATATATTCAACCAAGGTGACCCCACTGGTGGCTAACTGGGTGACTGGCCCACTGATGGCTGTAGGGGAGGAAGAGAAGGGGAGATAGCACAAGGGGGAGGGACTGAGAGAGGAAAAAAACAGACACTTGTATCCTAAAGTATGTGAACACAATATTAGAATCTGATGTGGAACAAAACAAGGTCATCTTTGAAGTCTGTTGAGGAGAAGAGATGTCTGGCTTACATTATCTGGAAATGTGAAGGTTCAACCTCCTGAGGTACCCATAAGCACCGTCTGGAGTTTAGGGTCAATGTGTCATTATGAGCGGCCTTCATGAACCTGCAGCAGCCAATACAGGGTCTCTGGGGTCTTTAAAAAGGACGTATCAAGCATTGTGTTGCTGGTATCAGTTAACAGAATCTCACTAATGTTGGATATTAGATCTCACAGGTATGCAGGTAATACTCTGTTGTGATGCTAGCAAACCCAGACTGAAACGTCATTAGGGTGTTGGGTTATCCTGCCTGTGGCCTGCTGTAATCATGTGTACATGTCAAGATATCGTCACAGTAACTTCCTTTACAGCCCAAAGCTAAAACCATTGACCCTGATCATTTGCTAGTAATACTCTTTGGAATAGCTTATAAAAGCTGCGGGAACAGTTTTAAACATGGCAGCAGTAAAGAGAAACACTAACAAAGTTGAATAAATAAGAGCAATCTCTGCAAGTTGGTGTCAGCGTGTTGTATAAAACGTAGCCATTTGTCATGGTTCACAAAGTCTAAACAGTTTAAAAGTTAATGGACGTGTTCTGTTTAGAGTGCATCATTTCCGTCTCACCTTCTGGAAATGGCGAGGTTTTCGTCCAACGCTCCGAGGACGTGCGTACAAGCAAACACAGCGCGCCGATGCTCCAAGCGACGCGCGTAAACAACCTGCGTGGTCACCTACAGCTGCAGTGAAGCCCCGCGGCTGGGACCCTCGAAGCAGTGGTCACTTGTTATTTCACCTGTCGGAGGACATTATGTAACCACGGGGTTACAACATCTCACACTGGGGCAAATAGTGACCGTCTGTGAGCCTGCTGACTTATATAATAATCTTTATTTGTATTTCATTTATGAATGTGTAACAAGCGCGTCCATCATTTAAAACCCAACATTACACTTAATTAAACACTACTGCAACTCAGAAACATCTGTAAACTCGTACATTATGTTGTAGTCTAGAGCAGCATGCTACAGCATTGACAGTGTGAATGGCGATTGCTAAAGACCACTGACTGGAACCAGGTCATTTGTTCTAACCCAGAACCACCGGACAGGTGTGGTGCCAAACTCATTTGTCACATTTGATTTCCTTGCAGTAACCTTTTTGCAGCGTTGCCCTTCTGGTTTTATTGGGCTGTTCTGGGTCTGTGCTGCTGCTGGCATCCGCTAAATGAATTCCCTTCAGGTATTTATTAGTATTTGCTGGAAGTGCTAACCAGGTCTCCCATTTATAAGTGAAAACTTCCAAAGCTCTTTGAGAGCAGTCATATTTGTTTTGTTAGTTCCACATATTCCATGGTATAAAGCTTAATACAGAGGACTGTACTTATGAAATAAATTAATTCCAGCCCGAACTGTTCTTAAATAGCATTAGCATTCATCGCATGACCTACAGCTACCATCCTTGCCACATCTGTTGATTCATTTCTTATCCTGTTTACTATAAGCCCGATTCTTTTTTTTTGAGTATTGTTTATCGGTGTTGTCTGTGTTCACATGCTGGAGCAAAGGGACATGTTGCGTAATCTGACTCAAGTTCTCAAGGGTGTTTTGATGTTCATTGGTGAAATGGAACACTGGCTCCGCAGGAGTGTCTGCTACATGCAGATCGCACCATGCATCAGTGCGTGCGAAACTCTCAGCAGATTGCAGCTCAGTGCCTCGCTGTTCTGTCCCCATGAATCCAGGAAATATTAATTCAAATGTATGCAACAATGTGTCTCTTGTTTAAAAAAAACAAACAAATTGCCCCGCCTCATATTGTACATGTATCTTCTTTTATGAATATTTGGACCCAATTATAGAATAATCCAGCATGTCAGACACCCCTCCTTGTCTTCCATTGATCTTTGAACTGCACCCCTGGCTCCACTATTCTTTCATCCCCTTCAGCTAAGCCCTTGTTTTGCAATTGTCCCTCTGCGGGGAGCGTTAGAAGGAGGCCATGAGCTGTAGCCTGCCATAAAGTGTGAATGAGTGAGCAGCTTGTACCAGACACATGCGGGGTTGTTAGCTGTCTGGATCCCAGGACTTAATCCGCGAGCTGGTAGGAGTTAATAAGGTTTTAGAGGTGGGAGACTGTCTATTTAGGCTGAACTTCAGCGTCCCAGTGAGGCAGCCTGTAACACTCCAGAACAGCCTGGTGCAGCTCAACACGTGTGGGTGTGCAGACATACCACATGATGCCAACCACTTCTCAAATACTCTTAGACTCTTCATCGAGACTCATTACTCTCATTTCAAAATTAGAACAAATATTTGTTGTCATTAACTATGTTAGCTGAAAACATTTGGTAGCCAGTTTCAGTCTGACGCCCGATCCAAACTCTGTTCTGAGTTCTTTTACTCAACCTCCCAGTTTGATTGATTATCCTGTCTGACAGTTGTAATTCTATCAACAGAGCTGACCTCTTCCAGGAAGAGACCAGGCCAGAGCTCCTGTGTTTCCTGCTGCACTCAGGCGTGCTGTTTCTGCGCAGCATTAAACCACATTAGCATGACACATTTGTCACACATTGTAAATGCATGGAACCCAAACATCTGAATCCCAGTGTGAACTTTTTGCTGGTGCAAGTTAGTGCGAATACAACTGTGAAATTGCAGACCATGAGTCAACGTAGACCAATGATCCAGGGATTATCAATGACTCGCTATTCTTTCAGATGATGCCTTCAGGACCATACTAAGCTAAATTAAGCAGATAATTAGACAGTGGTACCTGAGGCGTTTATGGCCATTACACCCATTATGTTACATAACGCATTCTTAGCATTGTTTATTCAAGACTCATTCAGCACTTATCCAACAGGCATGACAGGCATTTCAGTAATTAAACCATATATGCATACAGTGTAAGTCTGGAGAGAACCATAAATGTCAGTCAAGTGCGTCGGCTGATTTATGATTTTAATGATCGGAAAAGCAAAGAAAAGTGTGTTAAAATTGGAGTTAAAAGTAAATAAGAAAATTATCTATATCAATATAGATAGATAGATAGATAGATAGATAGATAGATAGATAGATAGATAGATAGATAGATGATAGATAGATAGATAGATAGATAGATAGATAGATAGATAGATAGATAGATAGATAGATAGATAGATCATAGGCAAAACAAAATAAGAAAAAAGAAAGCAAAACAACGGACGAGTTTGACAGACTTGCTTCACTACACATCAGCCATAAATCTCCTGAAATAGTGGTAGGGCTCCAATAATGTGTCTCTTTGATCTTCGGGTGAACCTTTTAATCTGCATCATTGCATCAGATCAGGACAGAGCCTGCAGAGCTCTACCATCCAATTGTGTTTCTGGAAAACAAAACAAACGAATGCTGTGCCGGAAAATGAATCCGGGACAGCATGAGAAGTCAAGTTCCAGCAATAGATGTCAGCACGGTGGCACACTGGTCACGTTCACACTCGAGTCAGTCCTTACTAGGACATCTTCCAACTCCCGTGCATGTGTTTATATTGTTAACTTTACTACGTGACCTGCCCAGTTTAATGTTCCGGATGGTTTGCCGAATGTCACCTGCGATCCCCGTGTAGGGACACGTGGATGGCGGGACACATGGGAGTCTAAAATGGAAGGCTGCTGGCATTAATTCTGTGAGACAAACTTAGAGCAGAGTAATTCATGTAGATGAAGATAAAGTGGATTTGTTTAAACAGCATCGCTACATAACACAAGGGTTCCAACTTATGATTAATGTCATCAACAGTCAGTCCTCCCACACTTATTATCCAGACAACGTTAATTTACTCTGTGTCCCAGTGCACAAGCACAGGGAAGGAAGACTTTCTTTTCATTTCTTTCTTGTTTCAACAAGCTATGTCAAACAGCTATGGTGTATCTCACTTGCTGGATCTTTTGCTGATAGTCTTGCAGTGTGACAGATCAAACAATCATCAAATATATTAGCTAGCAGTTGTGCACAAGGTAGCGATTTCTGCACATGTGTGGTTGTCGTTGTTGCACCTCCTGTCTTTGTTAGTGGTTTCTTTTTAACATTTGCACTTATGCCATTTAGACTATATTTATTTAGAGTGGTCTGCTTTGACTCCCATACATACTATACAGTAAGGGTGTGTTTGTTTCAGTAGGATTTTTGAGTTAAGAATCTAGCTTTTGTCAGGCATCAACTTTTGTTTTTTATTTGGTAATTTAAAGCTACCAAGTGGTCATGCCTGCGTAGGCCATTGCACTAATACTGCATTGTATTCACTGTATTTGTTCATATTTGACACAGTACCGCCAACACTGTTAAACATTTACTTTACCCCCCCGCCCCACCTCCGCTTCCCTCCGTCCCTGGACACATGCAGGGTTTTTCTCTTTGCACTGGTTAGGGGATCTCTTGGGTCTACCACAGAAGATCAGGATCTCTGGGCTGGGGCGCGAGACGGAGCTCCTTTCAGAGACATCCAGTTCCTCCTCTGCTCTGCGTGTGAAGTGGCTGTGTGGGTGTTTTCGCAGCCCCGCGCCTGGTTCCCTGCCAGTGACCGTACTTTGAACCAGCAGCAGCTGGGGCCTGAGTACAGCCAAAGATAGATGGCAAGCCAGGGCAGAGAAGCCCCCTCCCCCTCCACTCAGCACTCCGCCTCCTGCTGTATTTGTTTTTCTCTTCCTCACTGCCTTCCTCTCTTCCCTTTCCTACGTCACTGGGCAGAATCGATCAGCAAAAAAGGACCACGCCTTCCTCCTTCCTGGGTTTTGCTCTTCCATTCTCACAGATTTGTGATGGTGCCTTGCCAAACTATGTTCCCTGAAGTTATTTTCAGATGACACTGGAATCTAAAGTATAACTCTCAGTGCCTCTCATTTTCTGTTTTACCATTTTCTCTTTCTTTTGTAAAGACTGCAGTTGTTGTTCCTGTCTAAGTTCATCTTTTTATTTTAGCCCTAAATATTGGCTGAATACTGACAACAAATTTCCTCTTTCCCTGCTTCCTGAAATGTTTAGGCCTAGATTGCACTTCAATCTTTGCAATCAGTCTCAGGGAAGATTGGCATCTTGGTACAGGTCCATATATTTACCGACGTCTGTGGAAATCTCTTATTAAATATAGGACGTGTATGATGTATCCCAATGTGTGCACAAGGGCTGTCAAAGATAAATCACCGGGACACTGTGTTTGAATTTAGATTAATTAATATCCATTCATCATTAATTCCTTAGTTCATTTTGTCCAGGCAAAAGTGCTCATGACAGATGGTGATTTATACACTTGTCCAAATGCCAAACTTAAAAAAAGGGATGTTGGGCTTTTAGATGCAACTTGCAAACATTTTATAAAGCCAGTTTCCATCTGAAGGATTTTTTTAAACCTCCTTGGCAAATGTGTCAGGGGTCAATTCACTGAGGTCCCAAAGTTCCGGCAGGGCAGTTTAGCATAAGCCGGGCTGACACTGACTAATGCTTGCTACTCCTCTTTTAGCCTGAAGGGCTCCAGTGATGTTCCCAAGTGTATAAATTACATTATGTTACCGTCTTGAGTTTTTTGCATCCCACCAAGAGGCTAATATTTTGCTTAGAGCGGTCCATCTTGATGGAATTTCTGCATTAGCTGCAGTAATGATTTGAATCGAGTTAATCCAGATTACCCTGTCAATTTTGACGGATACACGTATTGACCTCGACCTTCATTTGCTCAAATTAATTTGACAGGTTAATAAAAGTTAACAGTAAAGGATATTTATATTTCTTTCCAGTTCTGTCCTTTATACCAGCTGTGATGACTTCACTGGTGTGAACAGCATCAACAAAAGCAACACTTTGAGGTGATCTCTTGAATATGTGTGAGAAACAAGTGGCAGATTTACGAGTCTTCCTTCTACAAACACTTGGTTAGAGGGGCAATAATTGAGCCCATGTGTGTAATATTCTCCAAACTCAACACTTCACACTCGTGAAAAATGCAAAGCTGTTTGAAAAAAAAAAAAAAAAAGATTTAAAGCCTCCATTGACAACTTTTCTAACAGGATTGGATTCGGTCCAGCTATGTTTTAGTTCCTGTCAGGGTGCCTGCCAAGATGTACAGCAGAGACTTCGAAGCCATAGATTGCGTCCATCCATCATCTTGTTAAATGCAGATAAAGGAATGTGTGATCCAGAGGAATCACTGAAGTGATGGTGCAGAAAGGAAGCACAGACTGGACTTTGCACTGAAACATCACTGTGACCACTACATTCTACAGCCAGCTGCAAACTGCACGTGCACGGAGGTGTTAATGGTGCCGTTTCTCCCCCTGTCAGACATGTGAATCAAAAGGCTGTTAGCTTTGACCCACATTTTCAGTCACAGCTTGTCTCTGAAAATCTTGGCTGCTGCAGAAGGCGACCTGTGTCCGAGCCACTGACCTGGTGTCACTTCTACCGTCTCTTTAATCCTTCCTCAAAGACTAAATGCAGTTTTGGCCAACTAGGAAACCAAAGGTTTTTCCATACAGCGTTTCAGCGGGCTGCATACGTCTGTCCAGCAGTGGAACGATGGAAAACAGACTGAAAATAGAAGCGCCCTAATGTGAGATGTTGCTGACTCAGAAAATGCGGAAAAGTTGAGGCCAGGAAAGGGCAATTAATGGAAAATAGAAATGATGGGGCCCCTCACCCTTTTTGCACAGCAATGACGGCACCTTCCCCTCCCTGAAGGAAAACAAACATTGCCAGGAATATAGATGAGAATCATTGTTACAAAGAGGCAGAAACACTGTTGTGTGTGCATAATTCTGCTAAAGATGATAAAATTTAGGACTGAACAACAGCATTTTTGAGTAAACTTCAGGAATGATTTAGTTTGGAGTCCAAACCCAAGGATGAATTCCTTCAAAGGGCAGAGCGGCAAAGGTGAACCGCACAGTTTGCCGGCAAACATCCCCCCCGTGTGTTTTGATTGTCTGACATGTTTCAAACCCCTCGACCCCTGGCGGAGATGAAATGGGTCATTCTGGTTGTGCAGGGGCGGAGCAGGAGAGTCAATGAATGCAACTCTTGTAGGCATCAAGAGCGTCATTGAAAACCCAGCAGTGTTGATGTTAACACCAAATATAGAAGCTGCCCCAGACGTAATGCACCCGCTTTAGAAGCTGACATGTGTGAAGACTGGGTGGAGTGACAGCTTTATCAGCCAATCACATTGTCCTGATTAGATCAGTTTTTTCCTCTTACTCAACATGCCCAAGTGTGAAAAATGGAAGCGCAAGACTTATGATCTCACTGTCATGATGTACTGTCAGCATTTTTCCACAGTCAGTTCTTCAAAAAAGTATTTTAATACCAAGAAACACCCCTTCGTTCTGTTCATGTGCTAAAAAAAAAAAACACCTGAAAAACGAATAAACAACCCCGAAAGTTCACTTCCGCCTCTCACGTCATTGTTTATAACACTGAGTTATCAACATGGCAACTAACTGTCACCATGGCACCAAGTGTGATGACAAAAACATGTCACATAAGTCAGGGGTGTATCCTGTAGAGTAAATCTTTCTGTATGGATGCCCTGGATATTTAAAGAAAAGCTCTTCATTTTGTCATAAACCGAGAGCCAGTTTCCCCTTTTAGCCGTTTTACAGGCCAGACAGCAGTCTTAACAGTGTAGGGGGGAGGGGGGCTGTGCCGGACTTTAGGTGGAAAGCTGTCTGGGTCTGGCTCTCTTCCTGATGATGACTCAGTGCAAAGTGTGTGTTTGGGGGGCTTCCCCAGCTTGCCACCAAAATACTCCCCCCCCTTTTATACCCATGTGACTTTTCCCTTGCGATTCTTCAAACATTCCATCATCAGCTTTTGTGCTCCTATTCCCCCCCCTACCGACGTTCCCTGTGCCTCCTCTCAGAGCGGCCAGGCAGACAGGGTCAGTCCTTATATGGCCTGCTTGCATGTCTGGTGACAATGGGCCTACCGCCGATACTCGCCACTCCGCTCCGTCTCTCCCAAGCTGGGAGTTTTTTTTGTTTTTTTTTTGACGGTCCCGCTGATAGGAAAGGGTAAACAGGAAGCAGATTAAAAAAGCTGCTGAGCCTCCAGGACTGCCTTCACTGTCTGTTTTCACAATCATTTTGAAGTTTAAAAGGTTTGGACATGTCTGGAAAAGAAATCTGTGGGAGGGGGGTTATTAGTAATAGGAGCCTGTGATCTTTAATTTATCTTTGATAATTATTGGAACCTGTCTCTGCATAGCATAAGTAAACTAGCATCCAAACTCAAGGGTTTTGTTCTTCATTGTGTTGTAGAAAAGGCTGCAAAGTTGACTTTCTGCTATTAAAGGACCTCTAAAGACAAATATAGCCATCTGAACTGAGTGTTTCTACAGTCCCTCTACAGATAATGTCTGATTTGAATACATTTTGTGAAACTGTGAGGTGAGTTGGAAACGCACACAGGATTACCAGGGTTATTGTTTTACCCAGGTAAATTAATTCAAGGATATGTTGGTGGGGAAATGGCCCCTGTGACCACACTGTTCAATGATTGACAAATTACAGTTAGGACTGAGAACAGGAAGTGTTTCAAGGCATTCTTCTAAAATAGTTAAACTCAGCTGAACTCAGCTGAACTCAAGATCAAGGTGTTGGCACAAAGCCAGATCATATAACCTGTCCAATCTAATTAGCAATCTATGTAACTTGGCACAAACAATTCCAAGAAACACAGACTTTTCCCTACTTTCAGGACAGCCAATCATTGGCTCTGTGTGTCCCAGTTTTTAAAGTGGCTGGAACGGGTTGACACAGTGACTGAGAATCTGGGTCTGCTGCTAACCTTTTCGCTTTTTTTTTTTTTTGCCACCATCTTTCAAGCAGCTTTCCAAAGTTGGAGAATAAAGTAAAATAACATATTTTTTTGGAATTATGGATTAGACACTACATCTGCTTGTGTGTCTTTGACCCAAAGGAGAACCCTTGAAGGGTTGAAAGTTCAAATTTCAGTGATGATGAGGCTGATAAAGGTGGTGGGAAGCTGACAGTGTGAACTAATGGACGATGTTCACACTGATTACTGACATGGGAGAACAAAGTGGAGACGAATGGAGCATGAGCCAGGCTTTGCTATAGCTGATGAACTGATTGAATGCAGGCGTGGGGAGCATTCGAAATTCAGTGAGCCGCAGAGCCGTGCAGCCGTTCCTCAGCAACCGCACATTTTCAATCAAATTGAAACTGCATTAGAGGGAGCTTTAGAGAGTAAGAAATGACTCGAAGGTTAAGGAGCTTAGAGAACTGGTGCGTTCAAGAACACACAAGGAAACAAAAATTCTAAACAAAGAGAGGGTGAGGAGCTGAACTGAAGAGGGAGCAGTTGTTGGAGGGAGATAAGCATGCTGAGATGGTTACTTCTTCAGGATACAGAACAGATATGATAAACTCCGACAAAACTACCGTGTTTCCTTTTATGGTTGCAAATCGGTTATTTTTTTCCATAGTCACAATGCTACCGCCATACATCTGCATGTAAACAGACACCACCCCAGGCACTGTTGCCATGGAGCATGGTGGCGTTGTGTGTAGCCTGTGACTCAGACAGAAAGTGACTTCCTTGACAACCAACTGTATTCTGACAGCACAGATCAAAAAAAGAGACCCGTGACTCTATAAAACAGTCATATCATAGCCTTTAGGTGAAATGTGGTTTTAGATGTAATTTTATCAATGCATGTGGCTGACCAAGCTAGAAGTGACTATGTTGCTAACAGAAGCCAAACACTTTCACAGGTCTGAGCCACAGACAGTATTTCACAATCAGGCTGGACTAGACGCAAAAACATCAGTGAAACCTGTGAAATATCCGGCGTCATTGCTGAACAGAGGAAACAGGGCCAGATGGTTCTGACAACAAGCTACTGGCGGGAGTCGTGACCGGCACCGAGAACACTTAAGAAAAAATGAGGGGTGGCCAGGAAATAGACTTTAAAGCACGCAGGTCGGCCCGTCATGCTGGGTCACAGCCGCTGTAAAGCCGCCTGCGGCTCTCTCTCATAAATGCTGCTCAGCACCTCCACACCGCGTCCAAGTCTCCATCAATAGTGTGTTCTATCAAAGAGCTACTGTGGCAACAACATTCGCGATACGAAATACGAAGTTTCAGCGGTTGGAGAAGTGGTGTGCCATGTGTTCATGCTTGCTTACATAACTTGGGTGTGTGTGGGGGGGGGTATAGCTGGTTTGGAGAAAAACCACAATGGTAAGAGACATGTTCTGTGGATTAGGGCTGTTGCACAACACTGATGTTTATTACATTTGCATGTCTTTGTACCATAATTGATGAAAAAAAGGACCCAGTAGAATCCATAGAATTCATTACACACTAATTAAGAAATAAAACATTATTGGTCAGTCAAGCAGGCATGCCAGTGCTGACAGACAGAGTTTAAACCCCTCTGTGTGCCATATAATCATTGTTTCTCCAAGCCTTCAGAGGCTGAACCCTCCAGCTCTGCGCTCCCGAGCTGCGTGTTTACATTCCCATCAGCTTGCAGTCAGACAGTGCGCACACAGACGCAGACAAAGATGAGCTCAAGGCCGAGCACACCAAAAGTGTGCCTGTTGCATAACCAAGGCTGTGCCAAGCCGAGCAGTCACGCACGCTCGCATCCCATCCTCACAGGCTGTAATCTGTTTTATCGTTCACGCCTCACATATGCTGCCTTTCTGCTGACATACTTACCCACCTAATGCAGCACGTCGTGGGCGTTCACAAGAGGTGAAGGATTAGAGCAGATGAGAGATTGTGGTCGTGTGTTTGCTGGATAGCTCTTATCAGGGTAAACTCGAAACTAGTACACGATAGCAAATGCATCAAATTATCAACCTCAACATGATCGACCTTTGCTCTGAGAAGGGTATAAAATGTAGATTTGGAAATAAAGGTGTGCTGGTTTGGAATTCACCCTCTCCAGTCCATCACAGGAGACACAAACACCAGTCATGCACACACTAGCAACTAAAGGGAGTCTCCAGTAAATGGAATGTGGTTAGCTCAGTTGCTAAAAGTTAATTACACCATGGTGGATACCTGTAAAATACATAAAATCAATCCCACACAGATGCCCTGCAGCCTTATCAAACACAAAGGTACTGAATAGAATCATCCAGGCACCAATGGCATCGTAAGTCGGGCACAATGTTCTTTATGTAAATGGATGGTTGTGTAATAGTACGAGTTTGTGGTTAGACCTACTTGCATGAATGTATGTCACTACCACATTTCAGACCCACGCCCTTTCTCCATTTGTGCATGAATGTGCACTCCAGCTTGATTCTATTCAGCAGTTCATCTTGGGAAAGCTCTTGAAGTGGTTCAGTGGTTTACTCATCCTGTAGGTCTGCCTGCGCTCACGGGGTAAAGGACAAACGTAGCCCGGTTGTTTAGAGTTGTTTGCTGAGGGGAAAAAAGCAATCACCCGGGGATGAAGACATCTGCCGCGCCAGTGTTTGGGTTTCTCTCCATCCACATTGTCGCTTCTGTGGTGTGCACTGTTTTAATTCTCATGATGACTCTTTGTTTCCTTTCATTTCATAACACCACTCATGAAGTATGTTTGTGTGCCTCATCTTAGCTTAATTGCCATGGTAACTACATAGGAATACCCAAAACTTTGACTAAGAAATTCCTGTGATGTCAAGACTTTTTTTTTTTAACTTAAATATTTTTTAAAAAGCCAGGATGTGGGTCACACCCTGTTTAGCCATGGAAATTACACTGTGTGTAACCAGGAATAGCTGCCGCGGTGTCTTTTAATAGAAAAAAGCCACCCTGAGTGGATACGCATTTGGTGCCTGGTGGCTATTATCCAGAGTGTGTCGGTAAAGCCGGGTCCAGAGTAATTCCACTTAGGCTTATTAAAATGAGCAGGTGGTTCATGTCCATTACTGTAATAAACATACGATTGATAAAAGCCGGCGGAAACAGCGCACAGGACCGACAGTCTGTTATGCAATGAGATATGCAAATGCACTGGAGGTATTTAATCTGTCGTTACCCTTCCTGGCCCAGCTGAGATCAGGTTGATGTCTGCTGCTGGACTGGGAAAAAGCCTTTGAAGCAGGTTCTCTCAGCATGACACACTGCAAAAGAGGCAAAAGTGCAAAATTCATGCAGGTAGTGTAGCGTTGGAAGTTTGGAACACTGATGGGCAAGTCATTCTCCTGTTCAGGAACCTCTTCTGTGGCAAGACTGACTGATCTCCCCTGTAGTTCCAGGTCACCAGATGTTCCATAAGCCTGGTTTACACGTGTCACATGAACTCTTTGCAGCGAGCAGCTATCGAGGAACACTGTTTTGAAAAGGCTTTGTTTTGAAGAACACAACACCAGAGATAACACGCTACCCTGCTGCTGCGTCCATATGAAAAGATCAGTGGCACGGAGGAGACGGGGTGTCGTCTTTCCAGATGAGAAAAGAAGAGTGAGCAGGAAGATTTCAGGGTATTACCTCGTGTTTATTTGGGTTTGAGATGCATTAGTGAAGGTGAAAAACTTTTACTCACACTGTTGGACTTCACACTCAAGTATCAGAAGGAGTGTTTCAGTACGAGGAACTACTGGAACACTATTGGGATCAGGAATTACAATGAGTCATGGATTACACAGTCACCATTTCCCAATTAATCATTAATGAAAGGAACCTTCTAAGTGGACTTGATCAAGGGTTTTAGAGGATGCTCTAAAACCCTTGATCAAATGAGTCAATTTTTTAATTTTGTTTCTCTAATCTCCATCTTCATCTTTCTTCTCCTCCTCCCCACCTTTCTCTTCCATCCCTCTTTATGACTGACCTGAGCAGATGGGCTGACCCAAATGGTCTGGGTTCTGCTCAATGTTTCTCTCTGTTAAAAGTAGGTTTGTCCTTGTCAGCAGTAACTTAGTGCGTGCTCATGTTCAGGCTCATAGAATTGTTCAAGTCACAGAAACACTACCTCTTTTTTTGGGTTCTGGTTAAAGCACCAAATGTCCTGCAAAGGAAGTGCCATCAATAAAGTTTAAAGGATTATAACCCTAACTTTTATGTCCATTGATTTTATGTTTTCATGCAAACATAATAATAATAATAATATGCAGAATGTAGTTGGAGCTAAAATTCCACCTGACTGAAAAGAGTATACAATGGTTATAAAGTACAGAGTGTTCATAAAAAATAGTTAAAACTGGCTCTGTCTCTCATTTAACCAACTGACAGAGGTAGTTGAACTGAAATAAAAGGAATTTATTGGCTAAACACAGTCTCTATACCCCAGATAAGGCCGTTGTCTAAGAGCCAAGCAGGTCTGAGCAGCTGCTGGTGATGCAAGCTGCTCCATCAATAGCAAGAGCCTAAAGAGTGAGCACTAAAGCCCCGCCACCACCAGCCACTGACAGGCACCCAGCCCGATGGGAAACTAATCAAAAGACCTGACTAATCCTCAGAGCTGGAATAGAAGTGTTTATATAATGGTACGAGGTTATTCTCAAGACTTTTGCACATTTTTTAATCGGCCCATGTTGCACATTAGAGGCAGTCCTATTAAAATAAGTAACTTGCACAAATTATGTGCAATATTATTCAACTATTATTCAGCTAGTTGAAATTCACACTTTAACTTTTCTATTTTCAAGAGCTATGTAATGTGTCCCCAACATTCTTATTCAATGAAGTGCGTTTTTAATTTTTTTTTTTTAAATCATCAGTTTGTTTATTTCAACAAAGCCGCATTTTACACATCGTCAGTCCGTGACTCATCCGCCTGCGTACGAGATGGGACGCTTTGGCGAGCATTTGAAACAGTAATGATGCAGCCAGTCCATTTAGACAAGAGTCCCCACTGTTGTCTTGTGAAGGCCAACTACCCACAGCATGCCATTCTCCACAAGGACCACATTCTCCACAATTGTCCTCCTCAAACACGCTCAATTCCCATCAGCAGTGTCATCCCACTAGGAAAATGGCTAGTTTCTTTTTGAGAAAGAAAGCAACCCAACTCAAACAAACACACACATGATTTAGATAATAATTCTGCCTTCTTTATAGAGACATTAATGTGCAGATTTCTAACACATGTGTTTCATTTCTGACTGGCTTTTTAGCATCCTGGGAAAGTCCCACGGTTATTTACAAGAACCTGAATCATCCATAAGCACGTCGGGGAGGTTTACACAGAGTCTCAGTAAGAGGTAAATGCTGCTTGGATCAGCTCTCAGGATTTGGTTCAGATTATGTTAAGAAGGACAGAATATTGGGAATGAACTTTGTGCCAACATGTAAATATTGGTGGAGAAAAGTGAAGGTCAGAGTGTGAGTCTGGATGAGTGAAAGACACTGAAGGAAAATAGAATGGAAATGTTATGTACTTCTTCAGTACATATTATTACACTTCCCTGCCAGGCATGTGTGACACTGCCCTCCTGCATCAATGAATAGAAGAGTTTTAATACTTTATGAACTCCACAAGAATGTTTCCTCATTCTTGACACCTGACCTAAAAAAAAGAAAGAAAAAAAAACTGGGTAAATTGGAGATTAGTGTGAGGATAATGTGCAATGTCTGGACAAATACAGATCAGGTGATTGGACAGGATTGTCACATGCCACACTTTATCATAGAGGTGGGACGTGAGTGTGTAAACGTTGGATCCCGTCTCAATTTTAAAAATTCTCTGAAGGTAATCCCAGCCTGGCATTCTTCTCAAGCTTCCATAAAAGAGTTATAAAACATTGGCACTCTTGCGGTATTGCCAAACAAAATCCAACAGGACACGTGCTGTCAGGAGAGTATACGGGGAAATAACTCATGTTAGTAGCATGGCGGGGGTGGTGGGTAACATACATGTATTAGAGTGAAATGATTAACATCCCAGCCAACCAAGCCATTCCAAACCCAAATGTGTTTCTATATTATAGAAAATCTGTCCCACATCCATTGATGTATAGTGTGAAATTTGCTGGTGATCCTTCCTGTCCACCATCCAGGACCACAGGACCCATTGTGCGGGGGAGAGAGTGTTGGCTTGTCAGCGAGCCAGAAGAGCTTTCCCTCAGGAAACTCCTTGAAAACAGATCTGGACGTGAGCAAACCCACACAAGGCTGAGGCGCCTCCGTCAGAAACCAGGAGGATTTCAGACCTTTCCCTCTGTTTATGATCGTCTCGCTGATGCTGTGAGAAAGCTGTTATTAATAGACAGCTCAGGCAGGAAATAACAAGAGTTGGGAACGTGATATGCCGTAATCGTGTTGCTTCATGTTCAGTCTGTGTTAAAAATAATACACTCAGGAGTGGGTTTTTTTTTTTTTTTTTTTGGCCAAGCACTTGTTTTGAAAATCAGTTGGCATATTAAAATCTTCCCACTTGCTAGCGTATACATGAAGACATCCGGGCCCCTGAGACAAAGTGCCGGAACATTAACATTTCGCTGACCTTGTCTGGATCTGGCACGGGCTTTGGTCTTCGGGGACCGTTACCAGCTATTGTCCCCTCCTCAAGTTATTTTTGCAGCACAGGCAACCGTTTCCCTGCTTTTAGTGGGAAAAAATAGCATTCCCGCGTCATCCCCACAGAGCAGGATAAAACCTGTTTTGTCTGGATTCCAGTTGGCTCTGGGCCAGAGTTTTTTTTCCTCTCGCTGACACTAAGGAAAGATTCCACACACTGATTCAAGCAAGGAAACTAGAAAAAAATCTGTGTTAATGGCTCTTTTAAAGAAAGCTAACACTATTTCACGCCACCTGACCTGAAGACTGACGTATATCTTAAACTATGCTGTAATACCCGAGACTGCCAACGTAACTATGTATTTTTAGGAGAGGGCCTTATTTGATTCGTTTTTCCAAGGATCCGCCTTGTGTCTATGTTTTCCAAAGGAATTGGTCATTGGGCTTGTTACATGACCATAAAAACCTGATAACTGGGAATAATCAGATCGCTGTGGTGATCAGATCTGATACATTTCCATGCACTTCAGATAAGCGATAAACCCAGTTTACTCTTTTCTTTCAGAATACAGAGTAAGTAAGACTCAAACTTCCTGTTATTAATGTAAAAAGCCTCGACCGGCAGCTACACACTGCTGCTGTCCTTCATTTACTCGATGTTTGGAGTCTTTTGTCTTCCAGGCGACCATTGTTTCATCCATGTTCAGAATGAAATGAATCAGATTATTGTTGTTTATAAATCACACAACAATCTGTTATTTATGTGACTGCATTCTAAAAACTCCAGAAATCAAGCCTTGGGTTTTTCTGGTTGTGTAAATAAGTCAGCTTGTCGCAGCAAGCTCTTCGCAGGTCTTTCTTTTTTACATTTGAACTTAATGTCAGTTTCTGTGCAGGCTGGCAGATCTGTTGCTTTGATGCATTTGAATCAAGGCTGATTGTCTCATATATGATAATCTCATCATAACTGTATAAACATAATATGTCTTTCCTCAGTGTCGAGATATTCTGATATGAATTTCAGAGAATCAAATCAAACAAAGCAAAGTTCTGAGCAGTAAAACAAATAAGCTGCTCAGTATGTACACACGTTTATCCTGCAGATGCTCTCTGCCGCAGGCCTCGTCTGCTCAGAGGTCGACTAGAAAGGTTCAGGCTCAGCACATCCTGGCTGCTGATTGGTTCGTGGAAATGGCTGATTTGAATGTCCGTTCTCCGGAACAGCCTCTGTTTGATGTCCATGACTCCGGGTGTACGTGTGTTTTGCATTATTGACTTGATTTTAGAACATCCACAGCCCTGGAAAAACAAGGACTGGCTTCTACTTGTCTGTCTGACAGTTGGACACAAAGGGAGGTCTTAAGAACGTTCTATTCTGGGAGGGAACAAACCAAGCGAACTGAAAGAAGAAGAAAAGAGAGCAAAAGCATTGGGTTAAATCAGCAAACAGGATTCCGGGGTGTGTCTGCAGTTTTGTAACGAATACAAGAGCTCACGCTGCTCCTCTGTAGAAAACATGAATTCCCCATGATGGGCAAAAAGTAAAAGAGGATTAACTTTTCTTCTTCCTTGATAATCTGTCATTTTCAAACATGAGATAATCCAGTGTTACAGCTGGTCATTGTGTTGGTGTTCTGTTAGATTTAATATTGGGCCCTAGAAGGAGATAGAATTAATAATAAAATTAATTAATTATAATATAAATTGGATTATAATGCTGTGCTTATAGCCGATAGACGGCAATACCCTGAGTACAAAGTACCAGTCAAATCTGATGATCCATCTTGTTGAAAATCACTCAACAGGATGCATCATGTTCACCACTTAGTGGGCGGCAGAGGAACCCTCCAGTTCTGCCCACAATGACAAAGTAGACAAAACAGATGAACCCTGACCTGCGACCGCCATGCCAATCACATACCAATAACAGCTTGTTGGCTTTTCCAATACATGGCTGATGAGATGGATGTCCTTTACAAAAAAAAGACAGAGAAAAGGTAAAAACTTCCTTTTAGTTGCATAAATATTTAATGTAGGTCACGGTAATACCTGCTCATCAGCTAATATTTACACTTACTCTGCTTTAAGCATAATCTGAGCCACTGCAAATTACCATGATGTGGTTTGAGGTGTCTTGTTGCTAAATGATGATACATTCCTTCTTGTTTGCGATGTCACACCTTCTTTCACACGTGGCAGACCGCCAAGTCTGCCGATGGAATGGTAACATCCACAAACTGGAATATCTGCATTGGCAAAGAGCCCACCTTCTCACAAGTATGTCACTTTCCCCCTGAAACAGTTTGAGACACACGTACTTTCAGCAGCTCAACCTGTTGTAGAGGCAGATCTAGAAATGGGAGCTCCGGGTTAAAAGGCCAGTTATTCTGCAGATAAGCAAACATCCTGTCAGTGAAACACTCATGAGCGCAGGAACACTCATAAGTATTTATGTAACATGTCACTTCTGCACCTCTGGCTATGAGGGGCCCTTTATCACACCTGAGCTACACCTTCAGATTTATTTAAGGCGTGAAGACGAATGTGCTTACTCTGCAGGTCAGAGAGAGAGAGAGAGAGACAGAGAGAGAGAGAGAGAGTGTGTGTGTGTGTGTGTCTGTGTGTGTGTCTGTGTGTCTTCTCATATGCAGGATACACTGACTGGCTGGAATGCATGAAACTGTACATGCTGTGTTTGCTGTGAGCTGCTTCTGTTTCCTCCATAGAGTACACAACCTAAATATAGTGTGCATGGTTGATGTCTCCTACGGTTACACTTGTACCACATCACATATTCAAACGTCAGCCAGGACCTCGGGGCATTTCTGCATTTGTGACAGCACTTACACACTCATATTGGCCTACTCAAGTAGCATCACTTCAGTGCATCATTTGATGATTTTCTTTCCCTATTCATCTATTCACTGACAAGTGCTGAAGTACTTTTTTTTTTTGAGAAAATGATGCCTGTCTGCTGAAAATATCTTTATTTCCCTTCAAACAAGAAAACTTCACATGTTCAAATTTTCACCTATAAACACAGAAAATACTCCCAGCCCATTAACGTCCTGTGTTCCAAAGTCTCCTACGATTAGAGAAAGTAGTCATACTCATGATAAAGCTAATCTTGTGCTTTTAGTCGGCAGTGGGAGATTATTTTGTCAGCATATTGCACAGAATGAGGAGTGACCTTTACACTTATGTAACGGTCCATAAGCATCTGTATCCATGACGGCACTCTCTGAAGACCTCAGTCTGGGTCAGTGTATTGAGCTGTTAAAGGAGTGCATTTTTCACAATCCAAGCTAAAAGTCATAGGTGAAGGGTCACCCTCTGTTGCCATAGAAACTGAGCTGCATGTGGTGCATGCATGCATGACCCCGCTAACAAAAATAACCATTATATAAGCTTCAGAGTGAGCACACGAGGAGATGCGCGCCCAGCTGAGACGTCTGTGTTTTTCTGCGTGCTGGGACGGAACGTGTTTTCCTTATTTCCATAGAAGCCACCTCATTTCACCCGTTTCTCAAAGTGCAAATGCGAAGCGAGGCGGCGCCGAATCCAAGTTGACGCCCACGCGTCCATCTTCAGCCGTGATGGACAGATAACATGTCAGAGCTGTTTCGGGAAAAGAACAGTCTGTGCTGAAAATGACACACTGCACTGGGAGTCCCGGTCAGCAGGTGCGCTGAGAGGATTTGATCCCAGTGAGGTGCAGCTCATCATCTCTGACAGGTCTTCATTTCATCTGTAGCATGTATACGACACGCTGCAGACCTGATGCAGATCTCTGCTGAGCTCTGGGATTAAGCCCTGCCCGCCCTTCTTTATGTCAGTCTGTCAGTCCCTCACTGTAACCCAACATGTGGGAATAATATCTGGTGATATAATATGTTCCTGCTGTAACTGGACACCTCTGAGCTCCTCAGCTCACTAAACCTGCGCAACAGCAGCAATCCTAAAATTACTTTTTACCCTCATCATTAAAATGAACATTTTTAAAAGCAAACCTCTTAGTGTCCTATTATCTCCATGTTATTACATAAACTATATTTTATTGTATATGATTAAGGTTCTATGACTGAGATGTTCTGGTTTTTGTGTGCCTGATTCTAAATATTATGTAAGAAACCTGAAATCTTTGCTGATCTGCAGAAACAATTGACATTTATGAACAGTAACAGTAACAGTCCTCAGACCTGACAGAGTACCCCTGCTTATTTCAACAAAATGTTTCCATAGCCCATTCTGCACATTTCCCATCAGGATAAAACTTAATTCACCACATATCGCAGGTCATAATTATAATTTATCCTTGGTCTCTTGCCATATTTCCACATGTTATAAAAAGTGCACATGGATGCCTCTGAATGTGGTGGCATGGCATCAAAGTTTTACTTGTGTGATTTTATTAGAGCAGATTATCTGATTTTAGACTCAGTTATGTATTAGTAACAAAAAACTGCTGTTTATCTTTTGCAGGATAATCAGAGCATTAAGCCCAAGTCATTTTTCTTCAGTTAGATAAGTAGATAGACTGGAAAGCACTGGGTAAAACTTAGAAATTCCAGCATTACTCCTGTTTTTTTTCTGGTAAATTTCCCAGTAATGACCGTGGAAAATGGAGCTCGAGGATCGTCTCTAAATGTAACTGAACGGTGTTTGTGGAAGAGCATTTTTCCACTGTTTTTGTCACACCAACAAAGGGAATGTGCAACAAATCCCTGAAAACACTCCGTCAACTGTTTTTCCAGACAACAGAAAGAGTCACAAGACTAAAAGAAGAAGTGAAACAGCATAGTCACAGCTCAGCTAGGCCCAGCGTCAGTCTTGGACCTCATGTTCTATAAGGGTCATATATGACGAGTCACTGATGGACGGTCAGAAGAAGATAAATATAAAGAGCTGCTCATGAACTTCAGCTCTGAAGGGACCAGTGTGGCTTCTGCTGCTGCTGCTGGGTTATCGATTCACAGAGCACATCTGCATACTTCTGCTATAAAAAGTGGAAAGGTTGCCGTTCCATCCTCTTGATCCCCTCAGTTCTTTGGCAACAACAAGTGAACATTGGCGGCGCTGAAATTTGCTCTTTTTCCCATTCGCCTCTATGAGTCCTACAGATGACTTCACTCACTTTGTGTTGATTTGCAATTCAGAATCAGGCATTACTCTCACCTTCCTCTTTTTAGTTACATTTTAATGACTGTGTTGCACCGCCGAAGCTCTCCAACGCTGTCACTGAGGCCTCATCAAGGCACTATACTGGTTTTACTGGAAATTATGCTCCATTTGTCGGGAGTGTGCAGCTCTGTGCAGAAACCAGAACTGGAGCAGAGGACGCAGGATGTTTATCTCACACAGAGTACAGTCACAAATAGAATAAAAAAGAAGAGGGGAAGGGTGAGTTGCATAATCCCTCCAAAACTCCACCAAACAACTTTGAACCCGTATTTGTGGTAAAGAGCTACACAGCCAATGTCACCGTGGAAACGCTTCCATAATTGCTGCAAACTGCAACAAATTCTTTGACTCCTCTACAAACCTCAGCCGCCACATCCATCTTCAAATGTGTTTGTCTTTTGTGTTTTCTTTCCTTGTTCTCTTTTTTGGTCTGGTTTTGTGACTGGTTTGGAAAGAACGTTTTTTGGAGATATGCAACATGCAGGTTTCTTATGATGCAGATTATGCAACCCGACCCCCCCCACCACCACCACCACCACCACCACCACCACCCTTGACCCTGGACGTGTCACATGCTGAGCTGTGGTCTGCAGGGCTTTACATTATGAGCAGGATTGTTGCCGTGAACCAAAGCCCTCACTGTAAATCTGAAGAGTCTCTTGACCTTTTGTCTTGATTGTTGAGATGAGATCCCAGCGTTCCTGCGCCGCCGTAGAATACAAAAGCAGCCGGAACCCCCAGAAGCAAAACAGAGAACTCAAGATTAATGCTTTGTTCTTCCTCTATCAGATGACCAGAGGACCTCTTAGGAAATAAAGCCTAGTTTTAGAAATGGAGCAATAAATCAAGGCAGGTCAGGTTCATTAGCCGCACTGATAAATCACTAATGCTAGTTTCTGAAAGTGTGACAAATTGTTGACTCAAAGAACCCAGAATCATCAGATTCAGCCAGGTAGCCAGCCAGCCACATCTATCCGCTGTCAGATATTATATACCCTCTCATTTTTCTGTGATGAAGCCACCAGCTCCAGCCGTCCAACCTCAAGCCTTCTCCGACTAAAGACACCGAGGCAAATCTAACCGATCATGAGTCAATCATTAGTTTGGTTGCCCATAAAATCGAGGCGTAGGCAGAAGGCCTCTGGTGCAACTCTCCGTGTGGCTGGACTTTGTGCACCGGGAGGCTGCGGAGTCAAACAAACTGAAATGCCGTCGTGATCCAGACGGCTGTAAATAAACAGACAGGGCAGTCAGTCAGACGCGCAGGCTGTCACGCTGTGAACCGACTCAAACAGGCTGCAACCAACACCCGCGGGGTCACATCAGCATGGACAAAGACGCGGGATTGGACGCCTGGGCGGCACCTCTAAGTTACATAAAGTATTGTTTTGGCTTTTTTTTTTCCCCCTTCAAATGATTGGCAACTTTTCAAATTATGCAATTTCGTGTCAGTTCCGACTGGTGTTACCGGGAGGAACACAGAGTCAGCGCCTGGTCGGAATACAGGAAACATGTGTGGCTCCAAACACTGGCATTCTGAGGGACACACAAGTTGCGCGGCTCCCCATGAAAAACAGTCGGAAAGCAGTCGGCTCCTGCATGCAAAGCCGACCGCAGAGCAGCGCTGGCTCAGTTTTCCCAGTGCAGCCCATCAACTTCCATCTAAAACAGATGGCCTTGCATAACGCTCATGACCCAACACAAACTCTGCTTTTGGAATCCCCAGTTTGAGCATTAGTTGATGTTCTAGTTCCTTCAAATCCGATGCTCCTCCAATATTTAACAATAGTTTATGGGAGGTGGGGCTGATGCTCCCTTCCTTCCTTATGTTGCGTTTTAAAGCATCTGAGGGAGATCCAATACGATAGCTAGATGGTAGCCATCACTGGGGAGCTGCGCTTGACTATTTAATCCGTGCAAGAAAAAAAAGCAACTAGTTGCAAAAACAGACTAAAAATGTTTCTTGTTTGGATTTCAAGTTCAAACTATGTCTGAAAGTTTACAACAATCCGCTTCAATATAAAAAAAAAACCCACAATCATTTAACTGATCCCAGAACTCTGTTCCTCAAGTCCAAAAATAGAAAACCCAGTAAACCTCCCCCAAGTTCACAACAGGTTCTGTTGAGACTGTGGACCTCCACAAGGAAAGCGTTTGTATGAGGCCTTATCAGCACGAACACCTCAAATTAACCTACAGATGCTCTCCAGGTTATGTTGCGTTTAAGGACCACATGTCTGCGTACGTTAAATGCAGCATGCGTTTCGGAGCATGTGTACAGATCAGCACCACTTTCAGAAGGAAAGAGGAGTGATGGCACATGATGCTGCGGTTCCCCCAGCGCCACTTGATCTGTGGTTGTGATTCTGGGCTCCGGGTTGAGCGTCTCCGCTGTCAGCAGCCGATGGATGAGAGCAGCAGAGAAGCCGCAGCAGATCTCGTTACACAGGCTGCTCCGACCGGCTGCCAAGACGTCTGAAGGGAAAAAACGCAATCAGGACAAACTGTTTTTCTTTTCCTCTTGCACAGTCAGACTTCAATCTGCTGGCAGCCCGCTTCACTGAGCTGTTGACCAACACTTCTTTTTCTATCAAATACATATACCCTGTACTCGGGGACGAGCCGTTTGGGCTGCGGCTTCAAGATAAATCCTGAAGTGTCCTCTGGTTTTATCTGTGTTCTCCTCACTGGACTTCTAATAAATCTGTTTTAAATGCGAAGCTACAATTTCACAGAAACAAGCCCCAGTCTTCTCCGGCGGAAGTTCTGTCCTGGATCAAACACAAGCATCCAAATAAAATTAAAAACAGAATGCACAAAGGCAGCGCCGCTTCATGTAAACACAAGGTTTATTGCAAAATGTGCATTTGTATCCGACCGCTTCCTGGATACTCAACGGCAACAAAACCTTTATCTTTACAAAAGAAATGAGCAGAAATCACACGTTTAGCATTAGCTTCTCCCTGTGAAAGGTTACACATGGTCCTGTTTGTATAGCTTCTGTTGCTGTGTGAAGTTAAAAAAAAAAAAAAAAGGAAAAAGAAAAAAAACAAAAAACAGGCAAAGTCTTTGGTAGCTAGACAACAACAACGACATCAGAGGAGGTCCTCTCTACGGACAGGCACTGTTGTCATGCCATCGTTTCTTTTTTTTTTTCAAGTTGGAAAAGGGAGCAACAAATGGACCAAATCATGGACGCTGCTGCAAAACTCAGGAGTGCACTTGCTTCCAGGAAATGTGCTCGCACCATCTCCGCCACATTTATGTACATCCTACGAGGAGTCGGGCAAACAGGGCAGCAGATGAGCTCCCCCCCCCCATTTATAACCGCTCCTAAGATTCTTAAGACTGCTGTACAGAACTCCTTTATCTACACGACCAATTTCTGATCAGAATCACAAATATAAAACAGGAGATATAGCAGGATTAACATCCCCCATAAGCAGCAAGCCCCATCAGACAGTACAAGATTACATTTTGGATTATTGCAGTCGACTGCTGCGGTCCACTCCCTCTGACGGGCCGTCCTGCTTCAACCCCCACCACTAGACCTCACCTCCCGTTGATTATTCTCATTATGGTTACAAATACACCAAAAAAAAGAGCAACACAATGTCGGTACTGGGAAAGTCCTTGTGTGTGTTTGAAAGTCCCTGGAACTTGGATCGAGAGTCTGGGCGACTGTCCGCATGACGGGGTTCAACTCTGAGGCAACGGAGGCCCGTCTCAGACGGGTCTCCGCATCGCCCCGGCTGGAGCCGGGCGCCAGTCCGATTTGCGCCTCCGTGGCGCCCCAACTCCAACAGAGATGGGGGGGGGGGGTTCGGCTCACCCCGCCGGTCCGACAGCAGGTGCTCGCGTGAGCCTGGGTCGGCCGTCTAGCTATTCTCTTGCGATGGCGTCTACGAGGAGACTACGGCAGAGAGTTGGACGGCGTCGCGGGACGGGCCTGACGCCGCACCGGTCAGAGCGTCTTAAGATCTAGTTTGTGCTTATCAGAGTCAACTGTTCTTGTGTGTCCCATCAATCATTTACAGCCCCGATGCGGGACTCCCGTGGACTCGAAGGGTTCGCGGCAATAGCGATTTTCCGCTTTATTGAAATGGAGGTCCATTTTGGTTGAGAGGCAGTGGCTCTGCCCGCCCCAAGGCAGAGCCACTTACACAGCAGAGCCAGTGCTGACGCAGGTCTTCTGCTGCTGCTGCTGCTGCTGCTGCTCTGTGGTCACCTGGCTGCTCTGATTGTCCAGCAGCACATCTGTCGGGATGCGCGACTGGAACTTCTCCAGCTGCTCCGGACTGGCCAGGTTCTTCAGCAGGTAGTTCTCCCTCTCCAGCTGGTTGTTCTTCTCCGCCAGCTCTTTGATCTGCTCTTTGAGGATCTCCACCTCCTCGCGCACGGCGTACATCAGGTGGTTCTTGACGAGATCCTGCAACGGGGGAAAGAACATAGACACATCAGAGCCAGGCCCGACCCGATTGGCTGCACAGTGGATGCGCATGAGCTCAAAGAGAAGTCGCGTGTTAGCTCTCAATGTGTTCCATTACTGGTACTCATCTCAATTGGCAACATTTGTTCAATATCCTCCTACGCACGTAGGATAAAACAGTATGAAACTAGCCCAGAGTCCAGTTAAAACCGGGGCATCAACGTGTATTAGAGAATGTGCCGAGGAAATATGGAAATTGGTGCAAGAAGAATTATGCAAAATAGTTTCAACTGTCTTATAATGGAGCCTTTTGCATGCTGATTCCTCAGTGTGTGTTTTGAATGGGGCTGTTTGTCAGGTTTTGTTATTCTCTTACCATGGCCTGTTCAATCTTGTTGTCAATGGCCACCACGCTAGCACCAGAGGCACTGCAGAAAGACAGGGGGGAAAAAGAGATCATAAATCAAACTGCTCCATGACACAGATGTCGTCTCGGCTGCCAACTTAATCCCAGTGACTGACAAAATTAATTCCCTCGAAATGAAACCGAAAACTCACGAAACAGAAAGGAAAAAAAACAAGTGCGTTTTGCGTTTGGGGGTTTTCTATTACAGGGTTGGAATGAAATGCGGACACGGGTCCGAATAAACACCTGCAGACAATGTAAAACAACATCCATTCTGAACCTTTGTGTGTGTGTGTGTGTGTGTGTGTGTGTGTGTGTGTGTGTGTGTGTGTGTGTGTGTGTGTGTGTGTGTGTGTGTGTGTGTGTGTGTGTGTGTGTTCGCAGCGTTCGAACAATACAGAGCAGCTCGCAAATGCGCAAAAATCGCTCCGACAAATCCAGCGGCCGCATCGGACATTTACCTGTTGTCAAGTTTGACCGAAACCACGTCCCCTCCGAGGAGAGAGGAGAAGAATGAGATGGAGAAGTTATGCAACTGGTAGACGGCCACTTCCATGGGGGTTTTGGCGAACATCTCTGTGCTCATGTCGAACGTCAAGGTCGCTTGGAGGAAACTTCTCGCCACGTTTGCGACGGGTTGTAAAATCAGCAAAGGGGGTAAAATCCGAACGCGCGCCGGGTGTGTGGGGGTGGGGGTGTCTGGTCGATGCACTCGCTCCGGGAGCTGAGGTGCTGTGTCGGGGTGTGGGGACAGCCGGGGCCCGCAGCGACTGTCGGTCTGCTGCTATTTCTGCCACCGGTCGCTATTTATATGGCGGGCTTGTGACGTCACCTGACGCGTGCGCGCACAACCCAATGAGCGGGCGGCCCACATTTTCACGGTACCTTCTAGGACAGTGGGAAAATACAGCGCTCGCGCCTGATCTCTGGACACTTCACGTGTCTTCCTCGTAGCCCCGTAAATAGGTTTATGACTATTTACTACTTAAGAGTCTTTGTGCGCAAGAAACGGAACACATAGACTCATAAAACACAGTGCACATTGTGCACATGCTGTTGTGTACGACGTACACGAATACAGGTCAAAGTTACAATTGTACTTTTAATTGCAAATTATTGTGCTGCTTAAACGTTCGTGCATTCATTGAATTGCATCAATTTAAATCTGAACAGCTGTGAAGGCGTGTATAAAAATCTCCAGGCGAAATCTAACACAACATTGTTAGATTCTAACACAACAGGGTGTTGGATATTGCCTGCGTGCACAAAAGTAGCAAAACAACCCAAAAGCAATATAACGATTCACCGAAAGAAGAAAACAACCTTATAAGGTACGTGAACGCAGCACGGCGTTGCCCCCTTCTGAACTTGTCCTTTGTTTGCTGTTTTGCAGTTAAGCCACAGACCAAAAAGAACAACCACCACGCTCAATATGTGCAACAGCTTGCCAAAATATTGTATCACTGAAAAAGAAAAAATACTAAGACTTTCCAAAATATGTTGCAGTTATTTGTGGTGCATTTCTCATTGACAGCTCATGTTAAAATGGATTTTAGGTATTTTGATTTAAATATGCATATATTTTAAGTTCCATAGGGAAATGTCTAATTTGCAAGGATTATTATTTTAACTGTAACAAGTAAATTCACTGTAACAACGAACACAGTGTAGTGATCCTGACATGTTTACTTAGACCAAACTGCATAACGGAATGTTCTGTACATAGGTAGAGATATAGGTAGTTTTCCACCAGTTCTCCTGGTAAATTTCCTTTCCAACCAGGTTTGAACTCCGGCCCCCTCTAGTGGTTCAAAGACATAAGGCACAGCTGCAATTTTAATTGCTCTTTGCCGCTGTGTTTACTGTGGATAATTATGCCCGCGTTCACTACTTATCCATCCATCTATCTTTATCTGTTTTTTTTTCCTTGAAGCAGACTAAAAGAACAGTATGTGCCGCTATCTTGTTTTCCCCCAGTTTTTTTTTTTTTTTTTCGCCCCAGATATTGAGCAATGGGTCTTGTTTTCACACAGGTGTCCCTGCACAGATAGGAAGCCAATAAAGCCCTTCACATTTGCACTGTGCCATCATCAGGTCCTAACTTCCAACGCCGGCAGCCGTTTCCCCCATAACCCATCAGGCATTCGTCACATTACCTCCTGATCGGGCATTTGATAACGAACCAGCCGGACCCCCTTTAATGTTCTCACCCCTGCACGCGAAAAACAAACGTCTGACGTTATTGTGGGGAAGACTTTGGTTACATAAGCAATTATGAGAAAGCTGACTTTTTTTTTTTTGGGACTTCACGAGGCTAAGTAGAAAGCCCGCTGATGGGGTATTAATGCCTGTCGTTTCGGATTTCATGCTGTGACAGCGCAGCTGCCAGGCTTAATAGCAGGCCCTGTTCTGGCAACATGGGCCTGCTGAATTATCCCGCCCCGCTGCGCTGGTTCCATTTAGAAGGAGGCATGTCACAGTGATTCCCCATGGCTCGAGCTGAGATGCTCGGGATAAAAAAAAAAAAAAATCCACGCGGTGGGGGGTCTTTTCACCCTGCTAAAGTCAAATATAACTAATGAGGCGAACGCAGTGATATGAAGACAGTTTCCTTTTTTTTTTCTTTAAAGCCGTGACCTTCCTGTGTTACAAGCTCCTTCTATTTGCGCATAGTTTAAAAGTCACAGCCCTGCCTGATTAACAGCCTTTCTGTGGAACATTTCTAAGGATTCCACATTCGCCTGACAACCATTTGTTTGTGCAAAATCCAGTGAGTCACTCCAAAAGCCGAGTGATGCTCCGCAAGTTCCATCAGATGACCCCTGAGCAGGAGCCAGGCGCCTTATATAACGCTGTGATTCACCAGCAGGGCCAGCTGAGGGACCGGCGAGAAAATCGCCGTCGGCCTCCCGTCCCCCACTTTTAAAATTCAAACTACACCTCCTGCCTCTGGCTTGGCCCTCGGAACCGCCCGCTCGCCCCAGCCGGGGGGGTTCCAAGCATCACTTTAGGAAAATGACAGCGGGGGTTCAAAACAGCGAGGCAACTGGTTGAGGTTTTGGGACACGTGGGGACGAGTTGAGAGAGGAAAAGTCTAAAATCCGCCACGCAGTCCGAGGTGCAGCCCCCCCCCCCCCCACCACTTACCGCCGGTCGGGCCTCTGGAACAGGCTCGGTGAGTAAGGGGGCGAGTAGCTCATGGCTCTCTCGGGGTAGCCGAAGTAGTGGTGGGGGCAGGCGAACCTGTTGGGAGGGTCACCCAGCAGGAAGGTGCACACCGTCCTGGGAGGCGGCAGAACGGCCCTGGCGGGGAGGACCTCGGCGGGACGCCTCTGAGACTGTCCCATCCTGGCTTCCAAATGAGGACGCTCGCAAGGAGTGGGAGCCCCACCGTGACTGTTTCACGCCTGTTGGGTTCTCAACCGTGTTGGGGGGAAACAAAGAGCCGATTCAGCTCCGCCGACAGAGCTAGATGGAGGAGAGCGCTCAGACTGGTACTTGTCTGTTGCGTCTCCATGGAGACAGCGGCTCCACGGTCTCAATGAAAAGGATGACTCCCCTGAGAAGGCGCCGACTGTATCGTGGCTGCATCTGTCACAGACTGTATCTCTGAGAGGACCTGCAGGGTGCCGTCCACACGCTCGTCCCCCATTCCTTTTCCATTTAGTGCCAGTTGATGCTGTAATTGTCGGCCAATTACATCTTTTCTCTACAGAGGTCAACATAAACGTCGCCATTTAGTATAATTTGCTTGACTATCGAGGTCACCACAGAAAAGAAACAAGCCCAGAATGATGCTTTTATGTCTTAATAACCTATCGATGTTAAAAATGATAAAATTATATTCAATTATGCCGTAGCTTTGCAACACTTACACCTAAGCTCAATGATAATGTTGAAATGTTAAACCTTACAGGTGGTGTAGGTGTGGAATTTGCGAGACTTTAACAATCTGAAACAGATTTTAAAGTGTGATAATTCCCTTCTGTCATTCCCCTAAGCCTCTCTTGTCATCGATACTGTAATTATTCACTCACGTCGCTGCTGGCGGGTGTAGCAGCAATTCCACGTTGCTAACTGGTCTGTGAACAGAAAGAATTGGGCAATACAACATAAAGTTCTAAGCAATCAGGGTAAAGTCTACAAAGTATATTTGGATCTCAGGTGTCTGGGGTGACGCGCATGTCCGTTTATCACAAGATGATGAGTGAGTTCGTTGGCTCATTAGTGTGAAATCTCGTGACAGATATTAAATGATGTGTTGTAACTACCGAACATCTTCCCTGTTCTGGGAATCCAGAATAGGAAACGTGTTTTTCTGTCACAAGGACTGTCTTCAAAAACGTCAGTGGTAGCGTGTCACACCCTCTGTTCAGGTACAGTGACGATGTTCTTCCAATCAACCAGTAAAACCAGACAAACACAGAATCAAAAGCAACTCAACCCAAAACAGACAAAAAAAATTCAAATGAGTTAAGTTTATGTTGTCAACAAGAGTTTAGACTCAAGTCATGTTAGTTTTATTGGTTACATTATGAGGACAGCAATCTTTAAAGTCTTGACATGTTGACATTAGCAAATGTTAATTTGATGTAACATTTGAATAATTTGATTCCATATCTGAGTTTCCTCTGACTATCTATATCAGGAACTGACCTCACTGTCTGGTTCAAGCCAAAGGGAGCTTTTTGTTTATGTTCTGCTACACGCGTGGTGCCACATAATTACATGCCCACAGAAAACTACGTCGTCCAATCCACGACCCAGCGCAAACAAGGCAGAGAGCAACACGTTTCAAGCAAAACAACTATTCCTGTGGTCGATGGTGATTTTTGACGTCTTTGGGCGAAGGGCTTTTTGCTTGTAATTTTGCGTACCTCTGACCAAATGGAGCGAATGAATCAGGAGCGAAGAGAAAAACAACTTTTGCTGATTCAGAGTTTGAGGAAATCCACGATTTAACGCGTCAGCAAATTATCACGAGCGTGAAGCAGTTTGGTTAAATAGTGGTTACTCGTAGGCTGGTGTTAACTAGAAAAAGGTTTAAATAACAATTTCCAGAGTGGGAAATCTCTTCCCCTACATCAGCAATAACAGCTGTTATAAATTAAAGAGAAATTGTAGTTATTGTTGCACCTTCTCGCGTCTATTCCTATAAAAGGAAAAAATCCCCACACATTGAAGAACATCACTTGAAATACTGGCCTGAATCTCACAGTCGTCTGAAATGAATCGAAGTTGTAGAGAAAAAAAAAAAATGATGCTGTCTGCACTCCATTAGCATTAACAAGCTCTGGGATTGTGCAGGCTGGGATCCAGCTTCAGGCCAGTCTGAAGATTTCACTTGTGTTGTAATGGCACAGCTAAAATTACTGTGAAATACACCAAAACGGTGCCGGGGGCAGAGAAGTGTTTCAGAGGAGCACCACAACGCGGTGACCCCCCCCAACCCTGCAACGGAACGGCGGCATTCGCCAGCTGGGAGGACTGTTTTAACACTAACGCAAACACACACGAGAGCGATACGGAAGGTCGGGGATCGGCCTCCTGCGGTACGGCTCCAGTTAAGTGGTCTCGCTAACGGCTCCGTGGATGATCGGCAGAAGGTCAACAGTCGTGGATCCAATCGGCCGGGCGGTGTTAAATAGCGGTGAACTTTGCTGTTAGACATGTCGGAGCCCTTTGACTGGTCACAGGTCGCCTAGTTTACCACAGGCCTTCATGTTGGGTTGCTCATTAGCTGTTCTGTCTGGATCACGCCCACCCCCCCCATGAAAATCTATTTGTCTGAGGGGAGTTAAAATTTTAATGAGTCCACAAACTACCGTGAAACACTTCAAAGGCATAACTCGCGATTCTCAAACGATGATATTGGAGGGATGTTGAGGGGGTGACCCAGTTCAGCGGCAGGCCTCTGCTCGCGTTGCTCAGCTGTTGCCGTCGCTGCGGTTGCTTGTGTTTACAGTATCTCAGTCAGATCTGAGCTGCTTTCACTCAGGGAATGCTGGCATTATTCCACGAGTACATACTGCACCGAAATCCTTCAAGACTGTCATGATGCCAGGAAATGGAAATGTACCGTGACGCCGGCATACAGTGTACTGTATGGTAGCAATGCACGCCACGCTGCAGGAATCTGGGCCGGAGGACTAGGGGGCGTGTACGAGCGACACAATTTCTCCGGGAAAATGTGTGAATGAACCAACTGCCTGATGCGTTCATCCTGAGTGAAAGGCGATGAAATCGTTCTCGCCCTCGCCTTCCCTCCCTGGACTAAAGTCTTCCTCTTCATCTTTTCCAATCTGTATCTCATTGAGTTCACAGCTGTGTGACCCGAGTCAAGAGCAACTGGGACGCCCCCGCCCTCACCCACACACACACACACACACACACACACAGTCTCTGTCTGTCTGTATCACACACACGCGCACAGACGTTTGCACTTGCGCATGTGCCCTTGCGTACGCCTCCACCCCCCCCTTGCGCGCCGCCGGGCCACACACACACACATGCGCGCCGGGCCTCGTCAGCGCCGTCCAGATCCAACCGGATGACGGGCGTCCCGCTGACGGCCCGCCGTCGGTGTCGTCCAAACACCGAGACGTTCCCACAGACTCCAGCAGGTCCCTCCGCTGAGCATTAAAGCGAATCCCTTGTCACCTGCGCAATGACGACGGGACGCTGACTAGTTTCCCAGAGAGTCACTGGCGGTCAGCTCGAGTGCGTGGACGGCAGATCCCAGTGTTTACAACCAACGTCGTCTTCTGACGGCGACGGTAGAGCACACGCACATCTTAGCCTCAGCTAAAAAAACAACAGTTTGCCCTGTTCACCACCGTTTCTTGGAGCAATGACAGCACATAAGGATAACGTGCTACGTGTGTTGCTTCCTTTAATATGCGATCACTAAACCCAAATCTTGACAAACTATTTCAGTTTCATCTCCATTGTGCAAAAGAAATCAGAAAACAATTTGATTTTCTAGCTGAAGGCCAAGATTCAAGAATTTGTGCTAAATCATGAATGCTCATTATTCTATCTTTTAGAGATAAGTAAATGTCCGTCACAGACGGTTAAGTATAGATTATTGGCTGTAAAACTAGTCGCACACTTGGTGCACGCACAGGTAGGAAAAGTACTGAACCGCAGCCAAACGCCGTGTTGCACATCCTTATGGCTGGACTAGTTTCTTTGGCTAGCTGCAGGATCACTGCCAGGGCTGGCTCATGCGGACTAATTAACTTTATTCCTCATTAAAGTGGGACCTTCTACTGAGGAATATGTTGGCAGGAGACTGTGTTGGTGATTTTGTACACAGGAAGGAAAGTGATGTTTTTTTTCCCCCCAACTCAAGACGGGAGGAGTTGCTCAGAAAACCTGAACTCCTCATATGGAATTCAGCTTGATCACTATGTTAGAATCAAAACTCTCTGTAGGTGCTTTAAACCAAGAAACCAAGGGCCTGACCTCTGAATAAAGCCTCCCTTTTAACAGGAAGAAACCATGAACAGGATTGGGCTCATACAGGGGAACCCTCCTGCTAATGGCTGGCTGGGTAAAGGAGGAGGAGATAGGGAAAGAGATGAGGACAGAAAGAGAAGGGGTAACAGGACCAGCAGGCACATACATACATGCACGTTATTTTTGGTAAAAAAAAAAAAAAAGGCCCAGGAGCGTGGATCAGAGTGGAAAAGCAAGACAAAACAAAGGTATCAAAACCCAGGAACCAAACACTTACATCTAGGTGGAAACAATAGGTTATACACAGGAGGGAAGGCACAATCAAGTAGACAAAAACAAGCAGGGAGCAGACAAAATACGAGAAGTTGAGGGTTCAAGAGACAAACGAGGAACCAAAACTCGAGAGCTGTTGGACACCAGGATCATGAACGACAACCCGGCACAGAAAGGAAAGGGGGCGTGGCTTAAATAGGCACAAGTGGCGGGAAGGGAACGAGACACAGGTGAAAATCATAAACCACTTAATCAAAAGTAAAACTGATCTCTCTCTCTCTCTCTCACACACACACACACACACAACAACAGGAAACCACAGATATGATGGTTTTGCTGAGGATGCAGAACTAAAGACAACCAGCTGGTCAGCACGCAACTATAGGTGGGTGGGTGTAAATATCTAGCTCTGAGCAGTTCACAGGCTTCTTTAACCTTCTCTCATTTAGAATGGCTGAAGGCTTCACAAACGTGTCCCCAGCCTGGGGTGGTGGAGGGGATCCCCTACCATCAGGACAGATGAAGAAGGGGCCAGATGTGAGGGTCTCTGTTCTCTTGAGTCTTAAACTAAAAAACTCTGCAGCTTCAAAGATAATGGTTTTAAGATACCCTGCAAGAAAAAAAAAAAAAATAAGAGCAATTAAGGCAACCGCATTCTCCAAAAACAGAGAAACTCTATATATCCAGATGTTGGCCACCCATGTGAGGAAAACACAGACGGTTCATCGTCTTCTGGAATGTTAACGAGAGTGTAACTGTGTTAATTGGATAGTGTCTCAAAAAGAAAAGAGGATTCAGTGAGAGGATCCTGCCTCCATACCTCCAAAACACTTGCTGTCAGGTCTTATTTGTCCACTTTTTAAAAAACATGTGTGATTCAGGCTGTATCCAACTCTTATTTTTGCTTTTGTGTGTTCAGCAATAATTAGAGAGGAACACAAAAGCGCTTTTTCAGGATGTGACTCAGCTGGAGGAAGGATCGACATCAAACGCTTGTCTGAGATCCAGATAAACATGGACCACAGTGATAGCTAACAGCGCCGAGCTCCGGAGATTGTTTAGGAATGTACAGGAACCCCAGCCTATCCTGCCTTCAGAAGGCGAGAAAAGGCCACGATTGTGCGTAACCAAGAAGCCCCGGTGAGACTCCACCGCCGCTGAAATCCGGTTAAAAGGTGCTGCAAAGTCATTGGTCACCTCAGCCCACAAGTCCTGACAACAAAAAGGGTAACAAGGTTACAAGGCAGGAAAAAACGCCCTCTGGTGGTTAATCGTGGCATCAGAATACTCTGACAATCTAATCACTGCCAGATCTGATGGGTATCAAAAATTCAGTAATAAGTCTGAAAATACTGAATACACTATCAGCACAAGATCTAACACCTGGATTCAGCATCGCTGGGGTCATGGATTCTTTTTCAGATCCAATTTTCAGAAATAAAACTACATCATTTGAATAAAATACACACACAAACACACACATACATACACACACGCACCACTGATATTTTTATCAGTGTAACTTCCAGGCAGTGCGAGCAGTAAATGTTTCTCTGACAAAACAAATGAGCCGAGCTCTTCGGAGATCTTTTCTAATGGGATCCTACTTGAAAAACACTTCTCAGCTCATTAGGCAGGCCGTGGAGTAATGAATGCAAATGTCGGCATTTAGCGGCAAAGTTATGCTGCAGTCGCTGAAAAATCACACCGAGGATGTCGCCAATTTGCAAAAACAAAACTGTTTAGAAAAACTGCGGAGCGAGACGCGTTTCACCGGGAGCTTAGTACTTGCAGAAACAAATGAGACTGGGAGGTTTTTAATTGAACAGTTCCATCTGGCCGACACTAACATTGCGATTGACAAAAGACACGGTCGTCTCCACCAGAGCGCCTTTTTTCTGAAGTCAGAGCTCCGCGGAAGAGCAGGTAAACACGATCTCTTCAGGCGTTGCATAAAGGCTCAGGTAAACAATAGTTGTGCCGCCAGCACGCACCCAAGAGGTCCAAAGTTCACGCTGGAAGAAAAAGGAAAAAAAAAAAAAACGCGTCTGCTTTGCACGCACGCCACACGCTGGCTCCGCTCCCGCTCCTCGCCAATTACAAGTGTGCAGTCAAGCTTAACGCCACTGACAGCGCGGCAAAAGTGTGCACATGGAGCGATGCGCACGCATATCAATTTAGGGTCAGTGGTGCTTGCAGAGAAAGGCCTGAGTTGCATGTAAAGAGGAATGGACCCTGAGAAGAGGGCGTCTCCGTCTGGATCTGCTGGTTTACCGCTCACATTCTCACGTCTCAAATTTAGTTCACACCTGATTGCAGGCTGAGCTCCTTTTTTTTTTTTTTTTTTTTTTTTTCAGAGTGGATTAAAAAAAGACGTTCCCGGAGAAATGTTCTAGCTGATTCGGATTAACTCTGCGGGGAGCTTTGATCCAGAAAGAAAACAAAACTCTGAGAAACGAGAGAAATGAGTCCTCGGTCAGGTTTGGGCAGATAGCGGCTATGCTCCAGATGATGTGAGCTGAACGTTGAAGCTGACGTAAGACTTCTAATCAGATCTGGCATGAGGGGGGAAAGGTGCATAACAGGCCCTTTATTGTTCGACAGAAGGACATCTTATCTCGCACCTTACACATAAATGACAGAGTTCAGCCACGCGCAAACAGGTTCCCCACAGTTGGTGCGCTGTTTTAGTTTCTGTGGCGCAGAAAATGTTTGGCCAAAGACCGCTTTTGACACTTGCTAGATGCTCATTGGGTGCTGATTTACTGTTGACACAATCTGCAAATGATCTGATTAGAGAGGAGGGAGGGCGTGCGAGGTCAGCGGGGTCAGACCGAAACCGCAACACCATGTCAGGTTTCCCAGCTTTGTTGAATCCAGAGGCAGGTATGTGTTTGTCAGTGACAGATGGAGACATTTCTCAATGCTGGCTCCAATCAAAGCAGCTATTATTTAATCCATCATCGCCCTCAGTCAAAGTATGCAGCAGGTGAAAGTCAACAGCAGTCACAGAAATATTCCGATCTCCTGGCCTCAGAGTGCAGAAGCGCTCCCCAGGTCCACCTTTATATTTATGTATTTAGCTTCAGATTTCAAATGAAAGTGATACTGGCCTTTTTTTTTTTTTTTTTTTTTTGAGGAACTATGACATAAAATGCAGAAGTGAAAGACAATTTCACATCACCCCACCCCTGCATCATCTCCTATGAAAGCAGAGAGTGATCCTGTGAAAGCAAAACAGTAGTTAAAATGGAACGTGTTCCAGCTTTTGCGCTTGCTCATCTTCCCCGTGCCAGTCTGATCACCGTGTCGCTCTCTGCCTCTCCGGTCCTGCTGTAGGCCCGACCACACAGGAGGAAGCAAGAGATGCTTGCTTTTACAAGACGCATCAACAAAACCTAATAAAACACAAACTTTATGAGTCTGATCAGTTCCGAAATAGTTTCTTTTTTTTCTTTTTTTTTTTTGGGAGCGCGCGCTTGCTGGATTATTGCTCGTGTAGCCGACGTGTCTCGTCTGCCATCTGCTGCACAGTCATTTGTTCTGTTGTCATCTGGCTCACACTTCCAGTTCCTCCCCAGTGTCACGGCCCAGTGAGGGCACAGTTTAAGTACAGCGTTTCCTCAGGACATATCGTGTCTCTCAGACGTCTTGGATACTTATCTGTTTGGAACTGGTGCCTGTGAGCTTAACTGTGAACTTTAGCACTCTGAAACAATATCTTTAGCCTGTTTTACAGCTAAAATAGTTCATCCCATTACTTTTTTATTAGATTTATGGAGGGAAATAGTAACGAGTTTCACAATTTTTAGGGAAAAGCAGATGCATTCTTCCTATTTATTGACAGTTATGCCATGTTTAGAACTTCACCTAATCTAAAAATGACATATGGAGTATTACATGCACATGTTAAATAAAGGTGAACATTGTAAACGTTCAGAAATACACAACAAATCTACAAATGGAACATGCAGGATTATGGTAAACACGTATCCTCAAATGCCTGCAACAGAAACAACCCGCAGCGTCAGATTTCACTGTTTTACCAACCTCTGAAGCCCAATCCCAGTAACTTGCCCCGCCTCCCCGAAGACTGGGCTGCCAAACATCACAACAGGAAAACGCAAAAGAAGAAGAAAAAAAAATTACGGAAGAGAGAAAGAGTGGAGGAGAAAGGGAGGAGAAGGTTTTCACAGCTGTTGTTAGGCAGTGTTTCCTCTGATAGCTGTTTTTGGCTGCACTCCCAGTTCTTTCCACTCAATGTCAGAAAACATGGCTGCCTTGGAGCGAGAAAAGGACGTTTTCTGCTCGTTTGCATTTAGGCAAAAGATACGGAATGTTAATTTGACAAACACATAAAATGTTAATGCTAAATGACTACGTAAATAAGAACAATTATCCAATCTTGTAGTTGGCTTGTTATTCTTTTGGAATCTAAACAGAATGCATGTTCATCATTCATTCATTAAGGACAAAAGCTCCCATATTAGCAACTGATTAATGTCTGTATAATTAGATATTTTATAGAAATACTCAGATTTATGCACAAAGTGTACAGTGACGAGTTGATCTTATAACACCATGTCTCACTGTGTTTGTAAGGTCATAGTTATGGAGGATTTAATAAAAGTTTAATAACATGCCTATAATGACTATTATTATCATGGTTTTGAACAATGCAAGTTACCACAAACCAAATAAGTGACGTAACCAAGAAGGCACCACCTCAACACATGCAGGGAACGTAAGCAGAATTTATTAGGGCCAATTCAAGTGTCATAAATCTCCGTCTTGGCAGGGGAATTTGCTGTTCTTGTTTGACCATTAAACTGGATCAGATTTTGTCTGTTTAATAAATGAAAGACGCAAATGCAAATCTGCAGAAAACGGGAGCAAAGTGAAGTGTGTGAGCCCGGGTCAGAGCGCTGGCTGCAGTAAGAATGTGAGGAAGTATCATGTTTGTGTTTTATATACAGTACATGCTGGCTGTCACAAAATAACAGCAAGGGTGTAAACTTCCTACTGATATAAACTACAATAGATTTCTCTCTCTCTCCAGACTGCTGGGAAGTTGGCCCACGGACAAATGGAGCCCAAGGAAAACCGCCACATCGCCCAGGCCGGCCAATAAACAGATCACATAACAACACGAGCTCAATTTAAACAAATGCAGGCCAATAAATAAGCCGCTGGTTCGATAAGCGCGCGGAAGGATCGCCGGTGTTTTTCCCCAACGTTTCCACATGTTGTGTCTGTCTGCGTGTTATGTAACCGCGGGTGAGAACAGGCGTCTGTCTTCGGGCGCTGCGCCCCATTACGGCACGTCTGCAGGTTATTCGTGGTCGGAGCGTCGGGACGTTCAGCTGTCGAGCGAGACAGATCTCCATCAGATAGATGGGAGCTCAACGGGCGCATATCATGACAAATATAGACGGACAGCGAGGAGGACACGGCTGGACACTGGAGCTGCGCACAGCTTGGACTTATTTGTGCTAAATATCTTAACAAGTTGAGTTTAACGTGACGTTCTATTTAACGACCGCAGACAGAGCCTAGTTTCACCTTAATGTGGAGTCGCACGACGCCTAATCCTGAAGAGTGATTACACTAAACAAACCAGAGGGTGATGTTTTGTGTAAAGACTGAGGCCAGAATAGGTCCATTTGAAGACCTAAAAATGTGCTGCATGGGAAGAATGAGGTGTTGGCATAATTTTGTGGTATGGGTTTTGGGACAGCAAGTGTCAGTATCCTTTTATCTCATCCTCACTCATCATTGTTTTAAATGTCAAGATCAAGATAAAGTCTGAGGAAAAGGGTGTGAACTGCAGTTCAAACAGCTTTTGGCAATTCTATATTGGTAGGAGGTGCTATGATAGAAACTTTATCCAATCTGCAGCCACTTCTGTAAATATGCAGGAGATAAAAAAAAAAAAAAATTGTTTCCAGACAGCGCACGGTTCCTGAAATGTCCTGAAAGGTCGTGACCCTGATTGTTACGTAAGCCTTTTTTTTTTTTTTTTCTCCTTGTTGGCCCCTGAATGACACCTGGTCTTCGTCCTCACCATCATGACTTCTTTGTGTACATTGCAGGGCCCCTGAACGAGCAGCGTTAGACGTTGGAGGTCAGCCCGGATGTGCGTACGTGCGGCTCGCACGAGTGTGTGCACAGGGAGAGGGAGAGACAGGATGAGGTTCATCAATGAGGGAAGGAATTTGTCCCAGACTCCTGCACTTTCCGGACCTTAACGCAGCATTTTTAAGCGTCTTCTCCTTCGTGATTACGACCATGTGTAGGAAAACTGGAAGCAGCAGGACGCTCTCGCTGTGTCAAAAGCACATCGTTACGACACATAGAAATAATGAACGGATTTTAGTGGCAGAAACTTCTTAGTGTGAGCATGTTTTTGTTGGTCAATAAGTGCGGTCCAACATAAATTGGTCGCTCCAGCTGAGAATTGATGGATTAGCAAGGGTGCACTTGATTGGATGGGGAGATTAATTCCAGGTAGAGACAGACATGATTAAGCTCTGACTTATTCCATGACACCATGCCTTAAAGAATCCAAAATAGGTAATAGATCGAGGCTGGTTAATCCAGATCATAATAGGGTTATTGATGTCACTCTTTGTCTTGTAACCACAGTCACAGGATCAGCCTGGGACAGGACACCCCTTGTTTTTGTCCCTTTGAGTGAACTTTGCCTCCCTCTCTTTCACTCTGCCGGCTAATGCCAGAAAACAAAATTACAGACTCCGGGCAGCTTGGCACACATCCGCACATTCATTTTTCTCTCCTCATTCTTGCAGGTTCTTGTCTGCCAGAGAGCAGGGTGGAAATAAGAGCTTGGCAGGAGTAGCGAACCTTTTCATTCCGCTCCTGCTTTCTGCCAGTGGAACCAAATTGCTCCCGGCGCAGCAAATCCCTCCTTTCTTCTGAAGTTTTTAGCAGAAGAATGAACTCTTGTTTAAGGGCTGTGCTTCATTCTCACACACTCGCCACTTAAGAAAAACATGTAGCCAGTGTGGAAATTTGGACCAGTAACACTGACCTGGGATTGATTATGGTTCAGGAGGATTTGCCAATCGTCTGGTCTTTTCATTTTTTTCCTTTTTTTGAGCTTGTATAACATAAACATAAAAGCCCCACATTTATATTCTTTCATCCGGTAACACACTTTGCTTTTTCACTCACAGAAGAAAAACAACTTTTTCATTTAAGCCAAAATCGAAATGGATTGCTTAATAAGGCCCCCGTGATGAAATAACCTCATGAAGGTGTGACCAGGTTGCAACACGTTTTTGGGAAGATTCCTGTTTGTTTGCGGAGGTCAGGTTCCACCATAAGTTCTCTCAAGTGAGCGGTCGTTTGGGTTGAGGTGACGGTAAACACTTCAGAGGGCTTTAATTGTGGTGAGCGGGAAAACCGTCCGGTGAAGATGGAACATTTGCCTTTAAAAACTGAGTGGCATTAGATTTTACTCGTTTTGACACGCAGTCTGACGAAGAAAAACATTTCTTTGTGCGTCTTTGGGAATCGCGTGACAGGTGACGAATGTTATGGGAAACTCTGGCTCTTTAATGGCACCTCATCCTGACAAAAAATAAAAACCCCACAAGTGTTTACTTGAGAAGTACAGCAGGAAAGAATAAGCTTAGCAGAACAGGCCATTGAACACGTGCTCAAGTTCTACACTATTTTACGGATGATTAGAGAGATAAGCTGAGATGATCATCAGTCTCATCTCTCTGTATTTAACTGTGCTTATCCGGGTTTGGGTTTGCGTGTGTTTGGGTGGTGTGGATAAAGTATCTGACCTGTGTAATAGCACCCCGTGGGTGAACTGTGGCTAATGACAGGCCTGCACCGCGCAGCCAACGACCGGCTGTCGCAGTGGAAAACAATGTCGTCAGTCAGGCGTTTGCACATGAGCAGAGTTTAGCTGTTCATACTTATTTTTGATGGACTCATTACAAGACAACTTATATCAAGCTCACACAATCCTGAGGAGAGTGTGGAAAGATCACTCAGAAAGGCCCCAGGGTGGAACTTGAACTCTTCTCTCGGTGCACCGTTAACACACAAAATCTCAAATCAAAGTCTTAAGTGGTCACAAAAATTACCTTTAAACTATTCATCTGTAGGTCTCATTCAATGAGTCATCATACCATTGTCTTTCAAATGCATAAACATGGATTTCTAGTCTATTTCAATTGCACCACTCCTTGGTAATTACTGTCCTTTTCATTCAAGTGTAAAAATATCTCTGCAGAACATCGATGTGGAGACATTGGTCTTTAGTTTCCCAGCAGGCTCTGCTGCTGAGAATCTGCCTTTGGTCAATCTTCTGTGACGGTGTTGCAGATTTGCAATCGTCTCCCAGGCACAAACTGTACCTTCACCTCTGTCACTAAGGACAAAAGAGCTTAGCTGGATTCTGCCGAAGTGACGTGTCAAGAGGATCATAATGCTGGGTCACCTTTGAGCATCGTCCGAGGCATGTTTGTGTTGCAGCACATGTGGGATTTTGTGTCTTGCAGAACAAAACTTCAATCCCTTTTGTGTTGCTGCCATTGGCTGAGTCCATGGATAAAGGGTGCACATGGGAATTGATCTGCTGTCTTCATGAATAACTTCCGCTATAGCTTTTTAAAAAAAAAAAAGAAAAAGAGTTGAAGTACAACTGTGTTAAAAACAGAAACTGAAACAAAGAATGAGGTATTCTGACAGCCATCTGATGGGCACGCTGTTTATCATGTTGCCAGGCAACAGAACAGAGAACCACAGAAGGATTACAGCCTATGGTGAAAGGTGTGTCTGTGAATGTCAGTGTTGACATACATTGATCCCTGTCTGTGTCTGTATGTGTGCCTGTGTGTGTGTGTGTGTGTGTGTGTGTGTGTGTGTGTGTGTGTGGGCGTGTGTGGGCGTGTGTGTGCGTCCATGTGAAAAAACTGTGCGCACCTTTCCAGAATATCACCTGCGGTATCCCAGTAATGAATGTTGTTGTAAAGGGTTGTTCCAAGGAACCACGTTGGCAGGCGTGAGACCATACCAGGAAGTAAAAGCCGTTATTCTGATGTAACCATTTTGTTCTTGCAAGTATTCGTTCTGACCTCTGTAAAACTTTTTTAGAGAAATTTTTGTGAATGGGTTTTTTTTTTTTTTCTCTTTTCATAGCATCAGAGGAAAATCATAATAATGGCTATAAAACAATGGCTTATTGTGACATTTTACTTACGAATAAATGACTTCCTCACTTTATAGAAAAAGAGCTGATCCACAGATGCCCTCGGTCTATCTTTATCCTAGAACTACAGTGTCAACAATCCAGTCTATTTTTAGAAAAACCTGTCTAGGTTTTGTCTTTGCCGTCTGTCTGTTTGTCTGGATCTTAAACTTATGTTCCTCCTGCCATGGTTCGGGCGTTAATTTTGTAGCCTTTGATCGACTGGCTGCAGATCCGGTGTTCCACCTCAACATCCTTCCCATTGACCGTCTTCCCACTAACCCCTGTTGTTGACACTGGCTTGCCAGTAAGTCCTGAAATGATCTAACTCTTTTTATCCCAAACAGGGAGTCATAGATCACCTCCCCTCTCAGACATTTTTTATAGCGCTTGTGTTCCTTTGCTGGCTGCATCTCACACATTCAATCACTGTAGGTGAGGGAATGGGTGCCAAATAACATCATATTGTTCCCTCGTGGGAGTTGTCTCACAGCAGCAGGGGTGTGAAATCTGAATTTCAACAGTATTGCAGCAGCGATTCTCGGTGTGATCTCTGCAGCAGTTACGGGATGTTGTATGTAACGTGTCAGAGGTGGTGGTACTGTGACAGATGTCCACATGAATCCAAATTGTGACACGACACACTGACATAAAGACAGATGGGTGTTTCCTCTTTTTTTCACTTTCAGAATCTTCCTGAACTCTAACTGACTTGATATTTTGCATCAGTTTAGAGTTAAGTTGCTGGTGAAAGTCCCGTAGAACAGGGGAGAACCTGTTGGAGGGTGCTGATTCCTTACATCCTGTCTGACCAGGGCATTCCTTAATGCTCCCAGGAGGAGACAGAAAATGTTGTCTGAGCAAGTTGGACAATGCCTATATATTGGATATCAGTAAAAAAAACAATATTTAACGTCCATAAAAAAACTATCTAGAACTGCCATATTTCCCATGATGTTATAGAACAACAAGCCTTCATTGTTATCAGGTCTGGACCCCACTCTCCATTTCTCCATCGCTGCACATTCCTCCGTTCCTCCAATCTTATGCCAGCCGGCACCAGGGTCTGAACCCATGGAAGGAGTCATGTTCACGGACACACCTTGGTTACAAAACCCCTCTGTTGCGGACAGCATCAGAGGCTCTTCCATTGGTGATGCATATCATCTGTCATAGTCTGCAATTATCTCCTTTCACTGATCTCTCCTCAGTGAACCGCTCTCCAGTCGGCTCTTCAGGATCGCATTGCAAGTGTGACCTGCAACTAAACTAGCTCAACGGGCCAGATCAAGGAGATATTCAAATGATATACAATGATATTACGCAATGTTCAACTGTCCAAATATGAAACCAGTTTGTCAGAGAAGTCACTTTTGTCATGCTTTTTAATAATTGTTATGAGTTCCAGATGAGGAAATTGCGGTGAATCCAATTTTTTTAATGGTTATTTGGAGACGCTTTTACTGCTGCGCACAGGTCAATGAGGGTGATCCTCCTCTCCAGACAGGTAAATTCTTGCCAACCTTTCCATAGCAGCTTTGTGTCAACAATATTATACGAGCCCAATAAGCTTTTGTAACTCTAAAGACACGGAGCTTAGAGGAATCTGAAAGGTGTAAATTTTAGTTAAGCCTTGTCTGCTTTCCACATCTGCCGTAGAGAACATTTGTCATGCCGTTGCTGAGCTCTGTTTTGACTAAAAGGTTTCACAGCCCCGTAGAAGTGATGTATCAACATGGCAGGCTGCTCACCTTTCGTGCAAAGGTGTTGAGCGACTGGCATGTACCGTCTGAATGCCTGGCGTGAAGGGTTGACTTTTTTTTTTTTAACCACGTCTCACATTTATTCAGCTCGTATCATTTCAGTCTGAAAACTCGCAAGCTCTGTCAACCTGGTGCGCTCTGGCCCCACCTCAAACGCCACACAAGTCAGGAGTTCAGGCGAAGCTACCTGCACATTCCCGTGACCCTTGAAACATTTACATAACAAGTTTGTTGGCTACTGTGTCACACAGTTAGTACAGAAAAAAAAAAAAAAAAAAAGTCCCGGCATACCTCCTCGGGTCACGATGAAGATTTGATTTCTTAAGAAGTTACAAATGTGAAGTGAACACAGCTCCGGCTGATTGACCACCCAGGGCGAGCGTAAACCCCGGGTAGACTTTCATCAGAATCCAGGCACTCCCCGAGTAAGCTACTTAAAAACTGTTTGAATTTGTGTAAACCGCCCCCTTGCTTCGGATGACAGGATTAAACCAGTGTGTACATGCATGAATGAATGAGCGTGTTTGTGTTTCTGCAATCATAAGTGTGAGGCTGTGCATTTGAAATCAGAAAAAAAAAAAAAAAAAGCTCAAATCCGTGAAAGCCACATGATCCAAGTCCGCGACTCCCTCTTGAGACAAAACAAGTTGGAGGACAAAGTGTTCTATTTGTCAGACAAACAGTAGAGCTGGCCCTGGGTCTGCGCTGGCCACTGACATGGCTGAGCGCATTGCCAAATATGAAAAAAGAGATTATTTTCTTTGATTCTTTTCCTTAGATTCCTAGATCTGTGATTTCACTGCCTACACCACCAATCCAGATCAACAGTGAATGTTTGACCTTGATGACCTCATTAATAGTAGCTAATAAAAGCGTATGACATGTTAATACATACACACAGGGGTGCCACACAGTTATTAACATAAATACAACTTTAACTGCATCATAACTGGTCATATTAACTACAATTATATAACTAGACTGATAGATAAATAAGTAACAGGGTTTTAATGGCAGGTGTCTGACTTGCAGACTGAGGTATTTAAAATATGATCGACTAGAAAAAAACTATTTAATTTTCCAGCTGCTGCATCAGGTTTTACCATTGATCAGCATTTACAGGCCAAGGCAACGTCCTTCCAGGGAGGAGCAAACGCTTTGGTTTTGTTTGAGGACCGTCTGTACTCGGACAGTATTGATCCGCGACAAGGGCAATAAGGGCAGACTTTAACAGCTGTAGCACATAGCGCAGTTAAGGCGGGTTAAACTTTAACTTATTTTGCACGGTTAACTTGCATGCTGCAGCAGCGAGCCTTCTTGGGGAGTATGGATGTAAGGGTGATAATCCAAGAGAACATTAAAGATAACATCCCAGATATGTAGCGTTATTGCCATGTTCATTCAGCATTTCACATAATAAGAGGGGCAATTGAATCTAATAAGATTAGCTAACCCGTGAATGTGGATTTTTGAGCAGTTATTTTCAGTTTATGTGGCTGCAGTAGGTTGGAACATTAGGAAGAGAGAACAGCCTTTAACTGGTCAGGACTGGTGAGATTAGAAGCAAAGGTCACTCATCCTTTTGTTTAGATAATAGATAGATAGATAGATAGATAGATAGATAGATAGATAGATAGATAGATAGATAGATAGATAGATAGGTAGATGGATGGATGGATGGATGGATAGATAGATAGATAGATAGATAGATAGATAGATAGATGGATAGATGTGGCATTTGTGTTGCACTAATATTAGCAGATACCCTGTAGGTCAGTTTATGACTCAGGTGAGAACCAGACGGGTCAAATGTGATTACAGCCTCAACAGACGCTGAACACTGGCTGCTGGCTCAGCTCCAGGACTTTAACTATGATCAAAACAGAACAATGTAGTCCTTTTCTTTTACGCTGAGGTCATCTGACAGGTGGCTGCTAAACACACGCTGTCCAATTCCCAGCGACCGTGTGGAAGAGTGTTCTCCCAGTCAGCGGCCGGCCATCAGAGGTTAATGTCTTACAGTTTTGACAGCAACAGGAAAATAGTGTCAGGCTAATTTTAGCCAGGTTTGAGCAACCACTGCCCTGAATGATAATTCACTGGGAACAAAGTGACATAAAAGACGGTTCGTTCTTTTGAACTTTGATTGTTTTCTGAAGTTTGCAGTTGTAATGACATATTCCTAATTTTTCATTTTCTTTATGAATGTCTTTCAAGATATTGTCCATAGCAGGAAACAGTGCCTAAACACTGCAATATGAGCCTGCACGCAATACTTTCATGTTGTAAATATAACTCGTGCTGCAGTAGGGTTCAGATATTTAGTTATAAGATAATACCATTTTACAGCATAGAGCAAACACAAACTGCCGTCAGTTCAGTGTTAATGAGCGTAACAAAGTGATATGGTACTCTTTTGGGAATTAAAATGAACCTGGCTTGTCTAATCCGTGACTGTAATTACTTTAGTCAGCCTTTTTAAACGAATCCACAAATCTGCTGATCCAAAAACCCTGATTAGTCTACATCAACCATCTGGATCATGTAAACAAAATACAAACGCAGACTAAATAAAGATGTAGACGTTTGAAAGCTAAAACGTTAGTGCAAGCCTCTGGGTTAATGAAAGACCTTTATGTTTAGTCATCACTGATAGGAGTTTTGGGAACGTACCTGTGGAAGAAGAGCAAAATTGACAACATGGTCTGGTCAATATTGCTGTTGCAGATCCCCTCATTGAGGAGGAAGCAGGGGTCCCTCACCACCGACTCCAGGGAGTCCTGCCTCATGATGTTGTTGAGCTTGTCCGTGTTCAGGTTCTGGTAGAGCAGCTGGTTGCGGAGCTGGCGGAAGTGGTTGACGCTGGGGCTGGTGGGGCTTGCTGGAAGGCCTTCGGTGGTGCCCAGGCTTTGAGTTGGGCTGGTGGACATGGCGTCCACACAGCCATTGGCCAAGTCCAGGCAGCAGTTGCAACAGTCCAGGCCGATGGGCGAGAGGCAGTCATCGTCTGACATCTCGTCTGACAGGTGGAGGATACGGAGAGGCGTCCAGGTGCTGGAGGACGGGCGCAGGTTGAGATGGATTTGTGAGAAGGAAAGAGAAATGAATGACAATCAGGGTGTTATTCTTAGCTGCGGGGCAGACGGGCAGCCAGAGTCCTGTCTCCACTCAGGATGGTTGAATGCCAGTGTAAGTTCCTCCCTGAGAAGTGCAGTCACACCAGGCCACTCGGCCCGCTCCTGTCCCTGAGTTTCTCTGCCTCTGCCGTCTGGAGCCTTTTGTTCAGGGCCGCCGATGTTGCTGCAGCGCGTTGCTAATGTGGCAGGAGACTGAACGCCCCCCCCCAACGCACACACACAGGCACACACACACACACACAGGCACACACACTGACACCGTTTCAGCAGGAGTGCGACTGAAAGCAAAACCCAGAAGCTGCTTTCCATGCACTTTTTTTCCCCTTTTGCGTGGTGTGTCTAGAGACGGTGGGAGGGCGCTACTAAGCTGAGAGGGAAACGGGCAGGGTGTGGAAACTTCCGCGATTGGCCAGAAGCGTAGCTGGTGCACACAATGGGCCCTCCCCTTTCGTTTTCAGCGTGGCTGTGCACATGTTGAGGGGAAGGGAAATGGAGCGAGGGAAGCCTGAGAGCATGCTTGAAACATGTGCATTTGTACCAGACCCGCCCTGCCGCCACTGACAGCACAGGGAGTGTCGGGGGGAGGGAGGCTGCAGGGACACACAAAGATGACTTGTTCACTAGTCTTTCAAACAAATCTTTCACAGGAAGAAATCGTTGAACTTGTATTCCTGGAGAAAACGATTGGATCTACTTTTAAGTATTTTCCACCAATAATTTCATACCACTTCCCTATCTTTGATAATATTTATTCCAGTTGTATAAAGAGGTCTTTCTTTGTAAAAACTTTCTTTTAAAAACCTAGAAGCATTGGCCATAACCCTCTCCAAATGTGACAATTCAGCAAGATTTAAACGCGGTACATGCACGGTAGATGCTTCTTTATTTTTCTGTTGGGCTTTTTGCCATCTTGGTTGGGGCCGCCTAGTGGCCGATCACGCCACTCGTCTACCAGTCGCTACCAGTTTCCGCTCACCGCGCTTATCAGGGCCACGCCACACCTAGGGGCGATTATATGCGTCCAACAAACAAAAGGTGCCAGCTTTTGTACAGTGAGACTACTTGAAGACACAGTAAGAACATGAAGGCTTTACATGAACCATAAAACTCATAAACTTTTCTCCAGTGAGGACACTGTGCTAACATTGTCTTTCCAACCTGCTGACGTGTAAAACTGCTTAAGAGTGAGTGAATATTCAGGCCTCATGGACATATGTTGGTATACAACGATGAAGATCCAGCTCATGAGCAAGTTCATGAGCTACAATACAAACACCAAAACCCCCATATCAACATAATTTAAGACAGTTGAGGTGGGTGTGGTTGATCAATAATTTTAAAAAACTAAAGAGATTTATGTATTTTTATTATCTGCAAATGTTGGGTCCTAACATGGGGATTGCACTCTCATGTGAAGTATGAATTATTTAGGTTTATGACAGGAGCAAGTTAATGGTTTGTGTTTGCTGCACTGAAAATCAAGATAAGTAGGTCGATTTAAAGCCTGCGACGATACTGTGTGCGAGACAGGAATGTTTTTTCCTAAGCTTGCAAATAAATGCCACCTTATCAGGCCTACCTGTGTTCTTTTACAATTCTGTCGATTTCCATATCTGTTCCCAAACAGTTTTGGATTGAGCAAGAGGCTTCTGTCCTGCAGAGTGTTTCACAAGCCTCAGCACATACCAGGACGGTGTTGTTCCATCCATACAGCTGGTGGCAAGAGAAACGCTCCGATGACCTCCTGACCTTACTGACCCCCAAGTGTACCGCCTGCAGTCCACATGGTGCCTGACGTGCAAAAAACCACGCAACAGCATAATTATAAACAACAGCTCAAAGACGCTCTCACCTGCAATGTGTTGAAAACATCACATGGCGTACTGCTGAGTAGCAGTAGGGATCAACACAGCAGAGAAAATAACTACCTGTTGCTTTATGGAGTGTGTAACAATATCATTTGGCTGCTTGATGACACGTGCAGTGTGACAGATTTAGCCAAAGTCTGCCCTCTAGCGACACATTTGAGAGTGGTCCTCTGTCGAGAGGGAATGTGCAAACTGAGGAAAGTGTGAGAAACGTTGAAGGGATGGAAGAAGAGCACTGGCATGAAATAAGAACATGAATCCAGACTGGTTGCACATTTCAATATCCTCATATTGTGCAAATGTTCGGCCAAATTAATTAACATGGTATTTTTAGTATTCTGTGAAAAAGAGATTTAAGATGGAGTTTCTATCACACAAGTGATTGTGAATTATAGAAAGCATCTAGCATATCTTCCACTTGGGATACCTGGAAACAATATTTTGTCTCAAATGGACGAAGACACTGGTATGTCCTCCAGAGGAAGGACATTTCACCCATAATAGTCTTTAGCATCCAACTTTCTGCATCCTGGAGGATTCCGTGTAGGAGTTTGCTTCTGAAGCACAAAACTGTGACTGGAGCTCTTTGGTCATGCCTCAGGTACCAGCGCACTCCTCTGAGACCTGCGGATGAGAGGCCAGATCCGGCAGGGATGCATAAAAATCAGAGATTGCTGCGGAGACTTCCTGAGATATTAGTTTCTAATCAGCAAAAACATCCGGGAAGAGGGTTACCCACTGTGAAAAGAGCAGCAGCAGCAGCAGCAGCAGCGGTTCTCTTGTTAATGTTGGTGCTCACAGGCACTAAAATATTCTACAGCAGATTCTTTTTTATTTCTGCTCCGTCAAATCTGACTCGAGCTGATTTCTTCCTAATGTCTAAAAGGCGTCGTACTGATTTTGTTTCTCTTGGAACCTTGTTTTGCACAAACACTTTTGTCTCCAGAAACACAGACCTGCGTCAAGCTGAACGATGTGAACAGAAGACATGAATTATTAATTTAGTGAGGGGCAGAAAAAAGCTTTAAAGCTGTCAGAACTAGGTCAGGGAAACTAGGGTAGTGGAAAGCTTCTGCTATCAGTAACACATTTCAAAAATCTGTTCAAATAACAGTGATAAGATCTGTGAAGTCACGAGACGCGTTGCCCTCATACACAGATAGGGAACAAATAAATGATAAGGTACATTCTGCTGATGGTTATTCATTGGTACAAGAAATTATGACCCAGTCTCACAAGCTTCTTATCACTGAAATTCATTTTTTTAGATAAAAATTGTTTATAATATAAATAAAAATAATAATCACTTTTTAACCTGCAACTTTAAACTAATATGTTTATTTAGGCTAATAAGCTATGATTTCTTACTTAACTTTTTTTTTTTTCTGCTATTTTTGACTCTACACATAATTGTCATGTAAAAAAATCGTTTTCCACCACCATGACCCACATTGGGATACAGTTTTGTCTCCTTGGTTACAGGAAGCAATATGACAAAACGGTTGTGTGTGTGTTGGCATTTGAAAAGATCTGGTGAAGCCATTTCTGCTGAATGTGGGACTGGAACACCGTTCATTTTGGTTCGTTTCCCACTTAACTTTAGGACAGCTGGAATTACTGAGGGCTTCTTGATGGGCCTCAGTTCTGCCAGCCAAAGACTGATGGTGGCATCAGACCTGATTATTCCTATAATTATCATTTGAAAGAAGTTTCCATATAGAGTGCTGCTTGCTGGGAGACTTTCCCGGCTTTGGAAAATTTAAATTTGTCAAGCTGAGAATTCTAAACTAGGACATTTAGGTCTCACAAAATAAACAGCACTGACCTGTTTACTGGGTCTACATGTGTGATGATTCCACACACACACACACACACACACACACACACACACACACACACACACACACACAATGCACCAAAACCTTCCCTAACACGCCCCAAATGCCCTTTTCGTTAAATATTAACCTTCATGTACAACACACACACACACACACACTCACACACTTACATCAGTTAAGACAAATTTGGAGCATTTTTATCATTGATTATCAATACCAAATATTCCTGAAAGAAAGCAAGGAAAGAGCGTACATTTGTATTTTTTTATTTACAATATATATTTTATTGATCAGATAGTCAGTCATCCTGGAGTTCTGAAAAGAACTTTGTGATTTTCTCAATGTCGTTCTCTGGGAGGTTCAGGAGACTCTTTCTGCAGTTCCATTGAAGAAAGACTTCATCTTCTACAATGTCTGCATCGAGGAGGGCAACGAAAAACATCCACAGAAGGTCTGCAGACGCACAAAACAGAGACGTCAGTACTGATGTTTCATTCTTTAGCTTTTGTGTAGTTACAGTCACATGAGAGTAATAAACACTCACTTGGTGGATGTTTCATTGACACCATGAGGTCCTTCACTACATCCAGCACCTCCAGCTGCCTGTGGTGGTCCTTCAAGTATGTTTTCAACAGACCTGCTCTTGAGCAGAGCTGTTTAAAATCCACCTTATGGACACGACCTGAAACCACAAACACTCTTCATCACACCACTGCAGTGGAACCGCGGACCTTCACTGAAGCACAACTTTAGAGACTGTTTCTAAAAGGTCACCGATGGACTGGACACATTTAGATTATTCATGATGTCATTCATACTCACTGAACACAACAGCTGTCTGGCAGACTGATGTCACCAGAGCATGGACAAACTGTTTGGAAGCTCTTTGTTCTTCATTGAGGTTCTTCTGAAGAACGAAACAATCAAAGTGTTATTGCTGTACCAAATTGGAGTGCGTTTACATGTGTGTAAAGATGTTGAGCAGGAGAGGAACTGACCTGTATCCACTCAATGACCTGCTGGTTGGTGTGTTTCTCCAGCAGGAGTTTGTCCAGCTGTGACTTGAACTGTCCAGCTGTGAGCGTTGTACGAGGAGGAGGAGAAGGAGGCCTGATGGAGACTCGGTGGTCGTCCTTCTTCACTGTCGTCTCAGAGCTTTCGCTTTGTTTCAGGGCCGGGCTCCTGATAGTCGGACCTTGAGGTCTCACAGGCTTTTCAGGAGGCCCCGTCCTGCCTCGGGCTCCTCCCACTGTGGTCGGGACCATCTCCCTTTTTTGCTCCACAATGGTTTCCTCGTGGATCTGCCTGATCGTCTTGGGACCCTCTACTTTCCGACGAGGGGCCCAGTTGTTCTGAAGATAACGAATTTGATATGATCAGTACAGAGACGGTCAAAATGTTTTCAAAACCAATTATACAACTAAATGAAATAGTAATCTTAGATAATATTTACCTTTCTCAGATCCTGAACATCCTGGAGCATGAAACTAATTCTTTTTGAAGTGCTGCCCTTTTGGATTATTTTTCCAATTATTGACAAATATTCGTCCATTTGAGACTAAAGAAAAACAATTTACACGGTTAAAACTCTTTAATACACATACAAGGATGTGTTTGTGTGTGTGTGCGTGGGTGTGCGTGTGTGTGTGTGTGTGTGTGTGTGTGTGTGTGTGTGTGTGTGTCTGCTGTGCTCACCTTGTTTTTCTCCATTTTCAAGCCAATAGTCTGGAGCAGCTTACACACACCCTCCAGGGACTCTTCCTGTTCATCAGCAAGCAGCTTCGTCACACAACTGTGCATGACGTTCTCCTTCAGGATGTTCACGTTGAACAGCTCGCCGATGAATTTCAGGTTGCCCAGGAAACAGCGGTGAGCGTTCTTTTTGAGGTCGTCCAGCTCCAACATGTGGAGGTCACGATCAGCTTCCTATAAGGGGAGATCAGAGTCACTTTAATACACATGTGGGCAGCGTTTGTCTCCAGAGGACAGCGTTTGTCCCCAGAGGACAGCGTTTGTCTCCAAACACTAAACTGAACTTTACTAATTAAATAAAGGTTATTCTCTGATAGTCTTCTCACAGTTTTTGCTGAGTCGACCTCCTTTTGCTTCATCACGATCCGTTCGTCTGGCTGTCTGTTCAGAAATTCGTTCTGACAGCGAAGGAGGAGAAGTTTCAGCAGGTTCGCGTCACTGTTTTCCTTTTCTGATGTTCTCCTCGGCTGAAGAAGGAAAAGAAAAAGCAAAAATATTGAATATCCCATCAAATAAGGAATTATGTGGCACAAACCCAGCTGGGCCATATAGCGAATGTGTCAGCTAATGTCCACGTGTACACATACATCTGCAAGTACTCTGTAGAGTACTCAAGTACTGCTGATGATGTGAGTAACTTACGTTCATCAGATGAAGGCACATCTTTGCGTAGCACTCGCTGAAGTGCTGTTCAGTCACCGCCTTCTTGAAAATTAAATCACTGGCACCCTTCAGCTTCTCTTCAGTGTCGAAGCTGAGCTCAGTAACCTGCTTCACCAGACGTTCAAATTTTTCTGGTGTGAGTTTGTTGAGGATGGTCTGCAGAGTCCTCAATGTCTCCTCTGTTTTCGTAGTTTCTGAATCCTTCGCTGCACTCCGCCTGGGTTTCCAGGCGTTCTCCGCTTTGTTGAGCGTAACATCTTTGTTAAGAGTGATAATCTTCCTCTGACCCTGCTGGGGGCTCTGGTCGTGGAATCTTGAGGCAACAGATTTCTTCATAATGGTTAGTTGTTGGAGAGAATTCAGGAAAATGATCAGTCTTCGGTCCCAGTTGGTTTTTGTTGATATCCAGTGGTGTTTGGCTGAGGCCAAATGTGCTTTTTTGACATCAAAGCCATTTTGATCATCAAACCATACTGTCAAGTTTTAATGGTCCTTAAACTTCTTTGATCTTAGTGACATCACAATGAGTGTGTATATGCACACACACTTGTTCTTCTGTCTTTGAGAGGACTTTTGTAGCCATAATGTATCTTCCTGGCCTGTACCCTAACCATCCAGACTAACACTGACCCTGACCCTGACAAACACACACCAGTGACGTACTGTCAGAGGAGGCAGGGGAGGCCGTCATGGAAAGAAAAACAATTAAAATTAAATAAAAAAATTAAATTCAATGGTCGTATTTTTCCAGTGATTTTATAAACGAATTGTCAATTTAACTTGGCCGTTTTTGTATTATCAGTGGCAACGGACACGGCGCAATATTGCGCAACACAGCGCACATATTGCGCAACACAGCTCTGCCCCGCCTACATCCGGAGGCACAATCAAACCGGGCCTCCGGATGTAGCGGTGCAGCGCTGTAAATTGCCCCGCACCTGGATGGAGCGGTCCATCCGGAGGCCCGGTTTGATTGTGCCTCCGCATGTCGGTGGGGCAGTTTAGTCTTCAATTCTTGCAATTTTTATGCCCTATTTGTTTCGAGATTTTTTTTATTTGTGTTTTCTTTGATTGTTTGATTAAAAAAGACTTAAAACATACAGTCGGAACAGGACTGACTGGGGACGATTTTCCTCTCTGGCGCTGATCTCCATCAGACAGAGAGACTTTTAAAACTCAATGCACAAAAGGAAGACTTCTAAGCAGGTCATCGATGCGTTCGTTCAGAAGGAACGGCGCATGGACTTCATTTATAATTTGTTAGTAAAGGTTAGACCGTAATGACATTTTTTAAACTAAATGTGCTTTTTGTGTGCTACTTGTGAACACACTGCTCTGGAGGGCTCATATGATGTTTGTAAATCTGACTGAGGACGTCAGTGCCTCCCCAGCCATCAACCTCACCGCACGTCACTGACACACACGCGCACACAGGCACACACACACCTTTCTACTTCTATCTTTGTGAGGACTTTCATAGATATAATGTATTACCCAGCTCCTTACCCCAACCTTTCCAACTGACCCCCTGACCTCTGACCCAAACAAACTTTTGAAGTGTGAACAAGCCAAATGTCCTCATGTCCCAAAAAGGTGCCCACTTTGATAGTAGAATTAGGATTTTTGTACTCAGTATATAGCAAGAACAACAGCAACACACACACACATACAGGTTTGTACTATATAGCACAATGGGGACTTTTACATAACACATTCCCCAGCCACCCACTTTACTCTTCCTTCTAACAATCCTAACCAATTGTTTAACCTTGACCCTGACCACAACCTTAACCTACACCCGATTAACATACCCTTGAAGTTGTGAGGACCAGACAAAATGACCTCACTTCACAGAACCCAGAGTCCTAACTTTGTAGATACAATTTATATTCCGGTCCTCATTATGTAGCATAACGAAGCAAAGAACACGTACACACAAACCAGAGTGATGGTTCTCATTCTACACACTATTATCAGCTTTAAAAAACAACAATGAGTTGAAATGGGCCAATTTATTTATTGTTGTAAAGTACAAAGGATAAACAGAAATCCTGCAGGGTGCATAGATTGTGTTCTCGTTTCATGCGCGCTAAAGATTAAAAGATATCAGAAACAGTCTAATCTGGAAATAGTAGCTGAGGCTGACACTTTGACAAACGTGTAGTTATGATTATATAGTATTTGATTTAGCATTAACATTCCTTTCCCATCACCATTTTTCTCAGAATTTGAGTGTGAACTGTTTAAAAGGCCTTGTTGTTATTTGGTATCCATCCAATTTGCTCTACACAAACTCTGGGAATTCTGGGTCAAAGAAATATCCCATCTCTGACTGTCTAAAGCATAAATGTTAGTAAGATTTGCAATGAACTATTAAATATATTGATGCATTTGACTGTGATCTCTACAGTAGTCAGGTTACAGTCAAGTTATTTTTAAGGTGACACCCTGACAGTTTATTTGTAGACAAACGTAAAGGACAGACCAGACTGAGTATTATCAGACTATCTCAACTTTGACTTGTTTGCATTTGTTTTATCTTATCACTGGAAGTTAACCTATTTTACTGCCTTAACGCTGTGGAAAAAGATTCGTTCACATTCGTTTCACATTCATTCTGTGAAAAGTCTGTTTTATGAAATTGTACTTTATGAATTCACGTTACATGTTTGTGGTATTTTATTCTTCTACATGACCTTGACCAATAGCGTTTTTCAAATTGACTTTTATTTTTCAATTAAAGCAATTTATCAGACCGTTTATACAGTGTAAGTGTATAACTTCATACACTGAATAATGCACAGGCAATGCCATAGTCACAAGATGGTTAAAGGTGTTAAAACTGAGTATTAAATATGTACGTTTATACATACAAAAACAGCAGGGTTCCAGTTTGAGCCAAATTAAAATCGAGACCTTTCATAGCGCCGCAGTGCGTCCAGATGCACTCTGCTGCCACTAGAGGGCAGACTCACCACACCCCGCACACACCAGCCACCTCCCACATTTATATTATTGTAGTTCCATCGCTTATATTGATTTGATATGCAGCTTTTTATTTAAATGTGAGCATTTAAAACTGTTTATGGACGAAGGAAAGAATTTCTGCTTCGACCAGTTTGATAAATCTTTGCCACAGTGACTCTTATTTTTAATAACATAACATGACATTATATCTTCTTTACTTACAATTAGGATTTTCGTCTCTTTCAGATCTCCATGCGGAGCACGGTGCATCATTTTTGCCTTTCTCCTCTCTCACGTTTGATCCTCCGCCTCAGGCTGCGATTGGCTACTGCATCAAGGCCAAACAGCCTCAAATCCTCCCATTGGTTAGGGGAAATATGGCACATAATCCTAAGACTCTCTTACCCTCTGCGGATTATTTTCTCTTTTTTTTCTGCCCAGTCATTTTTAAGGACTTTGTCCCCACTGGTTAGGAAAGTAAAGTTCAAACTCTTTGCAGCCCATCTCTCATCACAAGAGGTGAGTCCAAGCGGCAAGATGGCTGCGGAGGCGATTTGTGTTAAGAGTCCAGCCCAGGAAGCAATTACCATCATCAAGAAACCGAGGCAAGAACCGTCAGGGTTTAGTCTAATGAACTGAATTCCTTTCCTTACAGTCCCTCCAGCTGACCTTACTTAAGGGCTTCACCATTTTTTTCCTTTAACATGTCTTTAGTTCTGCCTCGGTGGGCCTTCCTGGCTGAGGAAACCCGTACTGGCACAGCGGGAGGCTTTGCTCTTTACATTGTTTTGGATTTCCTTCTATCAGAACATAGACAAATGCTTAAGTTTAAGCATTTGGTGCCTACAAATATTTATTCTGTCTTTATGCCAGAGCAACACCCCCATTAGAACCCTTCCAACATGAGTTCACACGGCTCCAAGTGTGAATGAAAATTACATTAGAGGTGTTAATTCATTTGACATTGCTTTAACCTCCTTCAAACCACACATTGATGTGATAACCCGGCTGGCAGCCCATCCCCAGGTCCGTGTGCAGTGGGACCTAAATGGAAAGAGCAATCAATTGACTATGGATTATCTTTAATGGAAGTAAAACGGATGAAGCAGCTGCAGTCAAAAAGCGTGCACGGAAAGATCTTTGTCGTTCTGTAGTTGCGTCATTGTGGGAGGGTTGCGTTGGGTGTGACGTGTTTGTCCCACACTCCACGCAAACTTTGGTGATGTTGTCAGGACCGCCCAAATGTCCCCATAGTCAAAGATGTCCTTGTCATGCTAGGTCCTCAATACATAGCACGTACAAGAGTGCGCTCTCACGCACGCACGCACACACAAACACACACACACACACACTACATCCACACAATCCTGTTTTGTGTTGAACTCAGGCACACCCACGTCATTTAGAGACAGTATGAAAGACAGTAACAGTAGTCATGTACTGGGATTAAATAGAAAAAGCAAATCTGTGTGTGTGTGTGTGTGTGTGTGTGTGTGTGTGTGTGTGTGTGTGGCCTCAGTGTGTGTGTGGCCTCAGTGTGCAGCGAATCAGAAGGAGCACTCTCACTGATTGACCATCCGTCAACTGTTTGGCTAGCGGTTTTAACCGCACACATCGGCAGTGATTGATCCCCTCTGTCCCGCCCCTGATTAATGACACCTCGGCTTTCTACTGCGGTTTCAGAGTGATACATGTAATTTAAGATAAATGTGCATAGCAATTAAAAGCCACCTGTTGCAGGCACGTGTTCACTGATCTAAAAACTGCTGCGTTGGCACAGTTTACTTTGACGCTGTTGGTGATTGAGCGTTTGGTGGCTTCTGAAGGCAGTTGGTATTCTTCGTTTCCTTATCAGAGGAGCCACGGGTTCTCTCTGACAGGTTGCAGATCCATGTCAATGTCCTCCTCAGGGACTGCACTGTGGGCCTTCTCCACATCTTATAGTTCCTGGTAGAGAATCCTTAATTCCAGTTGAGTCGAATTTCTGAGGCTGGAGCTGTTGAGGTGATAATTGATGGATTGATTAAAACACAATCTATATTTAGTTGAAGAAGCCACACGTAATATTTAGCATCAACTCTCATGATTCCTAGTTGCTACCATATGTTATTACAGTGAGTCTCCAGGTTTTGTCATTCAAAAAAAAAAAAAAATAGAGAAAATATGTCCTGGAGCTGAATTTTTTTATCACCCATCAGGGGCTAAAGCAAGTAGCTCCACATAACTGTTATAGTCACATAAAAGCCAAAAAAAGATAAAGATGATGGGTGGTTTAGTGACCCAAGTGGTCGATTGAAATAATTCCAAGTTGCTGCTGTTGCTATGTCCAAACTTGTTGCCATGGTTCAGTCCAAGAAAAGCAAGGTTTGCTTTAGAGATCACATTGGAAGATTCCATGCCACTAAGACACAGTCTCAGCGGTCCCAGCTCCTCGGCATACCCGCATTTCTGCACATTTACACATGAAGAGGCTGTTTTTACGTTGTCCGTGAAGAACAACCCCCTGAAGCCTCTCGCTCAAACACGACTGCGGCAGCATTAGGAACTGCTGACTGCCACAGTGCTGCTGGGACCAACAGTCCCTGTTAATTAAATCCCTCCAATGAGAGGTCTTTATCTCAGCACAAACACCAGAGCTCTAGCAATGGGGGGGGGGGCATTCATTTGCAGCATCTTCAGAAGTTAAACCGTCATATGTTTGAAATGTCTCCAGTTCATGTTCTTCCAGGTCTTGTCTTGTGCTTCCCTAAACTCTTGCATCTTAATAAACCGTTGTACTGGTGGCTTATAGCCTGACCTTTCTCCATGGTCGTTGCTTGCCAGTAAAATTCTATCGTTATACCACACAACCTTCTGTGGTTTCTCCAATTTATATTTTTGTCACGTTTATAAACATAATCTGCTCTTTTAGTATTCTGGACTTTTGCGTGCATCTGTTTCTGGACCATGATTACTTGGGGAAAGAGACGAATTTTTAAACACCCGTCTTGTTGGTTATCTCGTATATCTGACTGCCGCTAATTAATTCTCTGGTTATTTAGCTTCAATTCTGTAATGTCTTAAGTGAATTTGGAAATGTTGCAGTGCAGGAAGCCAGTTTTAACAAGTAAGGATAATTATTCTTGTTAGTTTTTTGCTGTTTTTTTGTCTCTTCTAGGGTGAAATAGGGTAGAGCATCTAATATTTAAAGGGTTAAACATCCGCTGGCATGCACTGCATGACCTTGCTGTTTCAAACAGAGAGTGTAAAAGCACCCCCTCCTCACCTCTGTGTGTGTGTGTGGCTTGAATTCTATGAAACTAACTTTAGCATCAAAGTGCGTGGTGTACTTTTCAGCAAATGCCACCTCAGGAGGCTACAGGGCTCTTGTTTGTAGTCCTGCTGCATGGTGGCTGACAGGTCAAAGGTCAAGGCAACTGTGACAGATTCCTGGCCACGTCTGGGTGTCGCTTTGGTCAACCTCGGAAGCCAATAAAAGGTAGCTTCCTAGAAAAACATGAGGCAAGTAGTGGTGAAGGTGAGTGCAAGCATAATGCGCATGTTCATGTAACATGCAGGCATGCGCGGATGGGTTTTATGGGCTTGTCTGTGTGCACACAGAGGAAACAAGCATTGTCGAGTCACCCAGCACGACAGAGGAACTATTCGAGGCTTTTGCCTTTGATGTCTGTCCAGCAGCGCAGCGTGGTCTGTTTCTGCCGACGAGCCAGGCTTTCTGCTCGCAAACATCTCCATACAGTCCCCCCCCCCCCCACTTCCCATCGCTTTCAACGCTGCTTACACAGAATTTCCACTTTTTCCACGCGCCCTGCCAACGAATCACGAACGCTCAAGACAAACACGCCGTGCCTTTTTCACTTGATGATGACGGGAAGCGGGAGGTGAACGTTCGGGGGAGGGGGGGATTTTTTATTTTTTATTTTTTTTGCCTCTTCTGCTGCTTTTGTCTCTGCCTTACAAGAAAATTTCCTGCATCAAAGAGTTTGTTGAAGCCGAGACGTCACGCGTTTGCGGGGTGCCTTTGCTCATGTGATGACAACACAACTCACACCTGCTCCTTTAGTTTAAATTGACGTTGACAGCCCCTTAAGAAATTACCCATTTTGATTTATGTTGTGAAAAAAATCCTCATGTGAGGATGTGAAATGGCTCAGATTTAATTCTGCGTATTTGCCTAAGCTATTTCAATCCTGCCCCCATGTTTTGTGCACCAATACTGCACATGAAACAATGTGTGACCTGATAACACGAGACATTTGTTCAGGCCTAAAAATGAAACAGGACCTTGGAGGAAGTATCTTGGTGGAAGGATTAAACCAGTATTTAAGGGTTTCCATGCTTTTTTGGGGCTTCCTTGTTTACCAGTGCTGTGAAATAACTTCACCGCTGGTAAAGATGTACTTCCATCTTCTCTTTATAGCTCCTTTTGATCCCTTCCTGTCTCCCAGCCATGCCCCAGACCAGCTGATACCACAGCCAGGCAGGACAGCCACAGTTTGGGGGAATTGATGGGGAGCCAGCGTGAGAGAGAGAGCCTCTTCTCGAAGGCATCATCAACCACTCGTGGGGCTGCGGAGCTGGAGGAGCGGGAGCAGAGGAGCGGCCAGGCAGCTGCGCGCTCGCAGTTTTGTACCTGCAGTGCCAGAAACCAAACCGCTAACAAGCGGGGTTCCGACATAAACATCCTGCTGCAGCAGCGGCCGCACGCATGTCACCCTTCCCCGCGTCCCCGGGTTTATTGATATCCTGTAAATCAGAGAGGACACACACACACACACACACTTTTCCACCATGGTTTCTGCTCTCATGTGCAGCATCCACAAAGCTGCAGCTCTCACATTGACACGTGCATGAAATGAGATTTTTGCCAAAAAAGGAAAAAAAAAAAAAAAAAAAAAAAAATTGAAAAAAAGATTGCCTCATCTCAAACAAGCCTGTGTTTATTTGGGGAGGGGAGATTGGGGTCTGTGTGAGAACGAAGGGTGAAATCAAAGAGACGCATGCAGAGAGATCTGCAGCACAATACTGCAAAGCGTGCTTTTCTCTCAAGATGAGGCTGCAGGGACTGGCAGGTATTATGGTCTGTGTCACATGGAGCTGGATATGATTCTTCCTTGATTTTCTTTTCTTCCACACCGTTTCTTAGATTTCTTTGAAATTGTTTGTTTTCGCCGCTTGGCCTTCGAGTGCAGCTCTTAAGCTGTTTTCGATGCACTTACTGCAAGGAGACATTTTGTCAGCCGCCGATGCGGCATTCTCCTGCTGTGTTCTTTTCCCCCCACCGCTGAGACATTAACATCTAGGGTTGCAGATCATCAGTTTAAAAAAAAAAAAGAACTTCTTTTATGCTACACGTGCAGAATTCCCTGGAGCGTGTATCATGAGTGCAACTCACACATTTTTGAGCTCATACCTTTGTGGACAGAAACCTCAAACGGGCTTCACCTTATCGAGAAAACCACATTTTCGTTTGTCTGAGAGTCAAACTAGATCATGTCCACTCCTTCCCCGGATCGGCCTTTTCTTTTTTCACCTCTGCCATTCTCACCCCGATCCGACTGCGAGAGCCAAAGCTCTAAACCCCAGTCAAACCTATTCCCGGCTGACCGGGACCTCTTCTGTAGGCAAGGCTGCAGAATAATCACAGGCCTCTGCAGATGTCCTTATCAGCCGAGGCTCCTCGCAGGCAGGCAGGAGCAGCTTGACATGAGAACACCTCCTGCCTGCAGCAGGAGAAAAGTTTTATCTCACCCACGTGAGGCTCCTGTCAGAGGTCCTTATGGATGGAGACACCTAATGATCAGGAATTCAACTGGATGTTGTGCCTGGATGTGGAAGTAGCTTCATGTGGGTAACCAATGAGCTGTTACTTTCTTCTTTAATTCAATCAGCAATTTCAAATATTCTCTCATCAGTTGAGACACCTTTAGGTCTGCAGCTAACAACCGAGAGGTTGTTTTTTTTGTTTCTTTGACCCGAGGTTGAAGGTAATGACTGAAGCTTAACCTGCCTAACGACTGCTATCTTGCTGTGCGATCGCACAGGGGCTTGGTAACTCTATAAATCAGCTCAGTTTTTGAAATATAGCCAGGAGCACAGTGCATAACTTTTGACTTTTCAAAAACATCTTTAAAGTAGCTCCATAATTTGAGGAATCCTAAGCAGGGTTTATGTAATAAAAGTCAAGAACTCAACACAAGAAGACTAAAATCAAAAATATAAATCAAACTAAACGCAACACAGCTGCAGCTATAGGAAGGATAGTTCAGGTGTATAATTATTATTATTTCAATATTTCCCTCAGCACATTCAGCTGTGACAGAATGAAACATTGCTGGAATGTTTTTGAAATTGCTTTGATTTGATGACAATGAAGCAACAGAAAGTCTCTGCAGTGAAAGGAAAGTGATGTTTTCCTTCTTTGTGTGTGAGTTGGCGTGTTAGTTGGAGGGTTTTTGATTTGAGTCAGTTTTAAGGGGTTAGGTGGAGGGAAAGGCTTAGAGTTAGGGCTCGACGAGACAACCAATTAGACCAGTGAACAAACAGGTTCACGTTGCAATCATCTTCCTCGGAAACACGTGGATCATTGCGACACAAGAGGTTTTGCAAATGACTTGTCTAAATAACGGGGTATTATGCAGTCCCTCGAAGTTTCCAGTGTGCATACCAGTCCTGCTTCAGCCTCCAGGCATGCAGCCCGGCAATAAGTGGAAAGTTTTTTTCTTTTTATCTTTTGTTACCGCTTTGAAAAGTGGAGCTAGCAATGCAAACATGATAACAACATCAGAGAGGGAGAAGATAATGAAGTGAAATATTACACTTGCATTTGAATATTATGCTACACTATTGTACACATACACTTAGTCTAAGAACATTCATTGTGGCCTTACAGTATCACAGCTTAAATAAGATCTGTTCTATTTTATGTCCATTTAGATACATTCTTTACTCAGATTCCAGATCACACCATTCTCAGTGTAAAATTGCCATTAAATACCCCATACCGGCCCATCTGCATCCAGCCTCATTAATTATTACTTCCCACAGCCTCATTTACCCCTCTGCAATTAACTATTAATAATCCCTAGAATGGAGAACAATATGCGTGAGCTGCCAGCTTTGTGTCGAGGTTTTCTCCACCCTCCTTTAAAGCCACATCACCAATATTTCTCCTGTATTTACATTTCCAAATGGATGGATGTGTGACTGGGAATAAGGGACTTGTGTGCACTTCTGTCCTGTGCCAGGACTTCTGTGCATTCACCATATGTTTGGAGCAGCATGTGCAGCATGAGCTCTCTGATCATATGCAAATACCTGTAGATGTGCTCAAGGTGGGCTGTGAGGAAGAGTACTGGAATTCCCTGAAGGCATTCTTCAATTATCTTCAGCCTCCCACAGAGGAATTCCGTCACGGACCATCAGAACCTGATTTAAGTGGTGATTGGCCTCTTAACTGACGAGACGTGTGTGGGCAAACACAAGCAGGACGTGCTCAGCAAAAAGACATCCATGTTTGGGAAGTGGCAACAGGCACCACGTGTGGGACAGAAGAGACGGAGTAAGGGACAAAGACCGGCTCAGTTCCCCCCTCCAGCACCATGCGCGATCAGCATCCTCCGTATCTCTGCTAAACGGCATCCGTGCCACCGAGGAGCTAATTAATACGACAGGTTGCACAACAGAACCACTTTGCTGCTGTTTAGCATCTGTCACATACGCATCCAGGGGCTGTTTGAAGGTGCCAGCTCTGCAGGCTAATTCTTGTTTTTCAGGACCAGCCTGTCTTAGCTCAGGAGAGTTTTCATCTTCATGTCCAGGGATGATGAAATGGTTCCTTCTGCCTGCATGTCACGCATAGAGCCCACGAATTCTCGCGAAAAAAAATGTGTGATGTAGAAGTTTGATTTTTAACATCATGTACTATCTTTGCTTTGTCACTGGAGCCGCTCTCTCGTGACAATGACAGAGGAGCTATCAGAGCCAAGAGTCGGCCTCCGGCTTTGTTGAACCGCACTCTGTTGAGCTCCCTTGGCTACCGCACATTTGGCACTTCACATGGTCCAAACATCCTCCTGTGAAACAGATGAGACGCAGAAACGCAGAGAAAAAGTAAAAGAAAGAATTAAAAAGAAAAAAAATAATCATCTCTGTGCTGTTAGTACAGCTGTACTGCCTTCATTTCTGCATTTGTTTGATGTGAAGGACCACGGAGATCTTCCTCCCGCTCTGGAAACGTGCCGTCCTGGCTGAGAAACGTTTCATCTTCTCTCCGGGGTGTTCACACATTTTTATCTTTCCACAATATCTTTACTATTCTGCATGCTGGAATTTGCGTTACCATCACATCACTGTTATCAGATCCAGCAGAAGTCTGTGTAAGCAGACTGAGTGGAGATAACACTGGCTGCTACCGCTTCCAATCTAGCAGAAGAGGTTTGAGGCTGGCCGATATTGTCTGCTAAAACTGCTTCCACCGACTCCACACACACAGAGCAAACATCGGTTTGTATTTTCTCCATAACCTCCTCCAGTTACCGAGGGCAAAGAGAAGTTATAAAAATGAACTCATCTCTCTAAAAATTGGCCAGTCTTTGCTTCCAGTTCAGAAGTGAAATACAGCGTTTCGAGCCATTTTGACCAAAGACAAGACCTGGAAAATCTCATTCATTTTCATATAATATTAAAAAGATCTGCAGCATAGTCTATCAACCCATGTTATTAATTAACAGAGGTGTTACATCATGATTTCTCATCTCAGAGTCACGTGTTTTAGATCATTTGATAGAATAAGAATGTACGGAGAGCAATCCCTGTTGTTCTTTCCATGTTATTTATCCACAGTTATTGGTCTGAATCTATTAAACGACTCCAGGAAATCTGAAACATTCGCATTAGACAGTACTGCTGAAGGCGGGTGAGAGTTCCACACTTTTATTTGGCGTTAATAACCTCCGACAGCGACCCCCTGAGGCTACGGGGGGTCGATTTTGTGGAGGGGAGAGTTTGTGCGCACGGCTCTGGTTGATTGAAATCGGACTACAGCTGGGAGCAATGGTGTAACTGATCCCAGTTGCTGCTGTTGCCGCTTCTGCTGGGAGTCTGAGAGCTATTCCAGTGCTCCCACCCACCCAGCACATCCCCCCCTCCACTGGTCACGTGTCCTCAGGGACCGCTCGTCGGTGGGGTCGGTGGGGAAAGAGAGAGCGCACCGCGGTGCGCGCAACCGAGTCGGAGAGCCACATCTTCAGCGCGCCTTCGCGATCCAGCGGGGGATCAGGCGGATCAGTTTCTGTTGTGGGGCGTTGCCGTGTACTCGGCGCATGACGTGGGGATCCGTCAAACACCCCCGCGGCGTGTGCAACCACTTGGGTCCAAACTTCTGCGCAGAGATCTGTTTGACTGCGAGCGTCACGGTGCTGTCAGTCCAGCTGCAAGTCGACACGGAGCTGTCAGCGCGCACTGAGGTAGGCTCCGCTTCTTTGTGCTTCTCTGGGGGGGGAACAAATAGACGCGCGCTGGCACTGAGCAGCTTTTAAGCGCTTAGTGTGATGGTTTGCTGTCAAGATAACAAGACATGACCACATCAACTGCTCAGAAAGACAAGAGGGTCTTAGAGAGGGTGATTTTGGAAAAGCGAGGGGGGAGATGCACCATATTAAAACTGGTGTGTGGTGCGACATGGACTTCATATTTATGTAATGATGTGACCTTTTTTAACAATAAGAAGAGTGGAAATTACACTCATGTCTAAATGAAGTGGGTAGAATATTGGGATGTCTTTCTCTTTGTTATCACAATAACCAATAATAACCTTGTAATGTTTGATGGAAGGAGATAAAAAGAACAACACCGTCTTCCTTCATAGTTTATAATAAACTGACCGATCCGTGGTCCAAACAGCAGGGCATACGGGAGCGCTGTGTGTTGGTGTCACCACGCTGTTGCCAAAGCTCTGAACCACATTGGTGTTCCTCAAAGATGTTGGAAGTGCATCCGAGTGAAGCCTGACACTGTAAACTTACTACAAACATGCGCTTTCATGGCTCCGCCGGGGCGTGACGTTGTTGTGAGACGCTGGGAGAAACCGGAGAGCGAGCGGCAGGTGACTGGAGCCACAGTGAGCTGAGAACAATGTCAGCCGCACATCAATAATTCACCTCCCCAAAACAACGAGAGAGAGCAGGGACGGAGAGTTCGAGGTCGGCACGTGGTGACTCCTGCGTCACTGGTAATTGCCGTCATATTTCACTGCGGTTGGTGTCGATCAGGGACTGAAAGCTTGTTTGATGATCTTCCAGGCATCATCCATTTCGAAGTGAGATGATGTATGGTCCCAGTCCCTTCTGCAGTCTTTGGTTAATGATGATCGCTGCGCTTAATGAGACAGGACCTGACCTGCTCTGTGACAGTCTGGCCGTTCGGCTGAACTCCGCCGACGCCCTCATTCATCATGACTCCATAAGGCAGCTCCTGCTCTCCCACACACTCTCTCCTTCTCTCCTTATCGCTCCCCAGTTGCATCCTTAGACGATAACGATGACATGTAGGGGTCAGAGTCCGTACTGGGAGGGATGCCGGTGCGACCGAATGCTCGGCTCCCGGTATCTATGCCGGGTTCTTGGATCTCTGACAGTTGGCTGTGGCCAATCAATAAGACACAGTTGCATCTATGCGCCCTGCTTTTTAATCTTTTTTGATGATTCCAACGTCTTTTCATCACACAAAGGCTCCTCTGAACTTATAGCATAATGCCCAACTGTGAAGCGGAGTGCTTGAAAGAACACCATGTCCTGTTGTATCCCCTTTTTCTCTTTTGCCATTTGTGCATCAATATTTCATCTGATCTGTTGCTTCCTGCTGGTTTTCTAATCGTTCAAACATTTTTTATTTTTTTTTTTGATGCCATATATGTTAAACCCCCGCCTGCGTCGGCAACGGATTGTAGAAAATGTGTCAGCGTTTCAGGAAAACCTTGGGTAGACAGCGGCGTTTGAGGGTCAGAAACCAATTACGTGGGCACTCCAGCTCGGGCAGAACCAGGCAGTATGCGGAACAGCCTCGGCTGATTGGTGTGTGTGAGCATCTGGACTAACCAGCTTCACAGTTTGACCTTGAAGGAGGAGCAAAGAGAGACAGGTGGTCTGCGGTGGCCAAGAGGCTCCTGGCACTTTAGATGCTTTGGCTGTTGAAAAAAAGGAACCTAGGCAGCCACAGTCATCAATTAACGTCCTTCGAAATGTCTCAGGGGCTGTTTCTTACTGAGACCATTCTGAACTTTAAACTTCCTGCTGATTTATTTGCCTCATTACGATTTGAAATCATTTCCAGTCATTGTATATCTCTTTGCACATCTGTCCTGCTGTTTGTTTGGTTTTTTTTAATGTGAGCAGATAGAATCCATGCATGTCCAGCTCCTGCAGGCTGTTCTTGACTTTTATATTTTTAAAGTTAGATCGACCTTTACAGATAACCTCCTTCCAAGCATTAACACCCCTCTGCAGACTGTGGTTCTGTCCAAAGTTTTGCAATTTAGCAGTGATGTAATGCCATGGCTGGAAAGGTACAATCTAAAATGTGGATTTTTAAAGATTTGAAGGTGCTCGGTTCCAAAAGTACAGTGCCGTCCCTCTGTCAGGACGCTAGACTGTTCGCGTGACAACCTGTCAAACTGTCAACATCCAGCTGAGACCACAGAAGCCGCTGGCGTACTGGTGCAGACAGACTGGGGGGGGGGGGCTGATAGTGAGCCAGAAAGGAGATGCCCGTTCTCTATCGCCTCTAATAAGATACGATTCCTCAAAAGGTATCAGGACCTTGTTGGCGCGTCGGTTGTCAGGGGAAAGTCGGTTCGAGTTTGGCCAGTCAAGCCATGGGCGGGTGAGCGAGGTGGGGGCGGGGGTCACCCATACACGCAACCCCCCCGGAGGTCTGAAGAGATCAGGCTGGGTCATGGGAGGCTCTTTCCAAATAAAATCCTCCTTTGGGAAACTGCTGCCTCCTCCATGCCCTTCATGCACATGTGCATGCATTTATCCTGGTACCCACCCACACAAACACACACGCACACACACACACACACACACACACACACACAGTTTTCAGATATCCCCCAGTGTTTGTTGGAGCAAAAGCACTGACAAATTGGTGTGTGTCCAGTGTTTCTGGGTTGTCGATTCTTCAGCGTATACAGCACAACAGTAGATGTTCTTTATTCCATCATTCTCATACACTTTAACCTCCATCCCGTCAATCAAACAAACACATAAGTGGCGAGCATCGCAGATATGGTGGTAGGGGCGAGGCCAGTGATGACAGCCATAATGAATTTAGTCCTGGGTGATTACGTCAATCTGCTGATGAGAATAGAATAGAACAGAATACTTCATTGTCTGTCCCAGATGGGGACAGGAATTCTTCCATGACAGGACTCACAAACACATTCACACATTCCCACCAAGACACGCTCAAGAATTAACATACCAAAAATGAATAAATATATACAAAGAAAAAAGCTTTAGTTTTTACTGTCAGTGAATCTGCGGGGATCATTTACAGTTAAATCAGGAGGGATTTCAATATTATCTTGGTTTTTAACATTTTACCTCACTACGCCACCAAAATGAAACCTTTTTTTAATTTAACCTTGTAAATTCATAGTCTTCATATGGGTGTACCGCTTTAGTGTTAGAGGACGGTACAAGAATGAAAGGCTGTATTTAAACTAAAAATAAGACCACCATGTGACCCTGATGGTGCATGTTGCGTTCAGGAAGCAGAGAGGCTCACTGGCGCTTTGTCAGACCTGCTGGAATTACTCCTGAACCGACCTGAATCGTGTTTACCCGGGAGATGCTGAAAGCTTGGAGGGGTGATGAGCACAGTGAGATCTTTATCCGTGTGCTCAAGAAGATGAAAAGGGTTCATCCGTAAGTGGAACTGATGCTTCAACGTTCAGGGGTTTCACTTCAAATAGAATCTTCAGACAGTTTACAGGCTGCTTTTTTTCATTCCCTGATGTGTGTTTGGCTTCACCTCAGTCAATTTACTGTGCCTCTAAATGGGATTCTCCGCATTGATTTAACCCATGACCCTACAGGCCTTTTTTTTGGTCCCTGCATTAATCATTTTTGATTAAAATTAATGTCTCTTATTAGTTGAAGAAACAGTCTTTAAATAATGTGTTAAATTTTCCGAATGTGAAATTCTCTGGCTTTTACTATGCAATTTATCCTTAAATGATTCACGAGCACCTGGAGTTTCCCCCGGCGGAGTCAGAGCTGAATGGAAGGCTGTGACCTCCTCGTGTCCTCTGTCACCCCGGCTCACTCCCAGGAGGTGTCGGCGCTGCACCAACGTCTGCTTTCCTTAATTCGCTGTGATAAATTGCGTCTCACCTCTCGGTGTCTGGGTGACCTCTGCTGCCAAACTGCACTGTAAGGCTTTCCACTTACATGCATAAGCATGTTCAATTCCTCTCCCCGCTCCACCCCTCCCTCCCACCCTCCTCCTCCTCCTCCTCCTTCCCTCCAGATTTGCTGCATGTTATCTGTCTTCCTCACATTTGTTCAACACACACAAACACGATCTAATTCTCTCCTCCTCAGCTCCTGAACACCCATAAACGGCTTATAAACAGCAAGTCAGATTATCTAAACATACGTTGATCCAAATTTTAATTAGTCACAGCAGAGAGAAGGAAGAGTGCCAGTGAGAAGGTTATCAGTAGTAATCTTGCTTTAACCTGTGAGCACTCGGAATCCCTCAGATTTAGCTGCAGTTCTCTGAAACTCCTCAGATTCTCTGAGAGAGAGAGAGCCTGACCCAAACTCCACGAGAACAGGGATGTTTCATAAGTCCAGAACCACTGGGAAGTCGTCACAGGGTCCTCCCACAGTAGTACTGGTAGTAAGGGTTTCGTTACCTTTGCAGCACGTGTCTGACCCGATCTTTCAAATTTCGATTGTTGGCGACATATCAAATAACGTCAGAACTTTAGCGCGGTGCTTCGCTGGTTCCACAGGACTGGTCAGGTTAACTGTGCATCTCTTCTGAATCCACGCCTGAACCACCGCGAGGTTCTGCAGGTTCAAGACCTCACCGCTGCGTCACATCGCGTTAACGTCTGTGGTTAAATACTTGCACCTCCAAACAGCTTTTTGGGTCAGACCACATTTCAGCTGACGCTAACCAAGCCCCCTCAAAGCTTCCGATCACTCAAACAGTTCCGAACTTTGTGGACGCGCTACACATGATTAATTGTTACTGGTGTGTAATTAGAGTCACAAGTTTCCATTTCTGGGTTTGGTAATGTTTTATGCATTCTTATCGTTAACCACCAAGCACCATCTGATCAAACTTGACCTCACAGACTTGGCCTGGCCGCCGCAGCTCCAGAAACACGAGGCATCACATAAACCTGCTGTGACGTCTGGTTTCTGAACGCCGCAGAGCGAAGCCGTAGGACGGGAGTCCATAATTAAATAAAGTTTTTTTGAAGTGTGATCGCGGGTGACGAATCAAACATGTCAGACTTCTGGTGAGCTGCCCATCAGGCCTGGACACTGACCCTGGATCTGCTCCATGCCAGCAAGTGAACGCAAACTCACATGAATAAAAAAAGAATCGGGGGGGTCTCACCCGGTTACCTCATCTTCACCCCTGGCATTCTGTGGGCCAGTTGTAGGATGTGATCTCTGATAAGAGCCGCGGAGCGTCTTTGTGCATCGGCTTATCAGGGAAACCCTGCGCGCCAGCGTCAGTGTGGGCACATTTTTCTCCCACATGTGCTGAAATCTGAATCTATAGCGATGCTGATTTGGTTTGAAAGGGGCAGAGATAATGAAGCGGAGCCGTTGTGTTGGAGTTTTTATCAGAGCGCCAGCGTAACTGTTTAATCTCCGCTTGTGCGCGGCCGCATCTGATCCCAGAGTCACGTCAGCTCAAGGCTATTTTCTAACTCTTTGATATTCATGTGGACGTCGCACATTTCAATTTTTCCTGTTCATTTTTATTCTCCTGCTGGTGACTTGTTCAGACTTTGCTTCGTGCTCTTTGGTGGGTCACTGATTTGATAAATTTGCGTTTCCATTCATCCTTCAATTCAATTTGCTGGCCTTCCATTGGTCACCTGTTCCGGGAGAGTGTGGGAAAGGCCACGCCCCCGGTCGTAACCCAGACAGCTGGGAACAGCTGTGGCTACTCTGGGAATCTGCCCTTACAGTGAGAAATGTAGCGTTTCCTCAAAATACCCACAACCTGCTCCGTGAGTACTTTAGGTCTGTGCTGTGTGTGACTGTACTATTCTGTCTTTCGTAATGTTTGACTCACTTACATGGTCGCGTAGATTGAAATAGACGGATGTATGAAAGTCTTTTGCCATTTTTCTCTCCTTCTGGTGGATGGAGATAATCCCGTGTTCTTCCAACAGCTGCTACGGTTTGGAATTTGATCCTTCCTGCTTCAAACATACCTGATATGCCAGGTTCCAGCCTGACACAACAAAACCCTTTATGATATCCTAGAAGCCCTTGCAGGGGTTTTTTGACATTATTTTAAGTTTCATTTCTGTTTAGAGGAGGCGACGCGCTTCTTCCTGCGTCGGTATGGAGAGGGTGTCGAATACGGTGTGGTAATGTTTCGGCCGCGTCCCTCGTGGATCAGTCCGATCCGCTAAATGTGCTCACCAGGCTGACACGTCAGGGTCTTGGTTGCTTCCTCGGGCGGTTCTGGAGGAGCCTGCGTGCACGTGTCGTCCTGGCTGACAGGTGGTCGGCCTGGATGGTTGAGCTCGAGCTGCACGAAGGCCGAAGCTCTCGGTTAGATCCTGACACGATCGACATTGCTCTGTCAGAGGGATTGACATACACACAGCCCCCATTAGCATGTGATTCATGCAATATTTACATCATGTTTCCAAGCATGTTTCCTCTCCAGCCTCTCAGTGAAGCGCGTCTTTGTGCCAAACACAGCAATATCCTCTGGGGAGCCAAGTCATTTTTTTTGTTTTGCAGTTTGCGGCTTTCTCATATTTATCATTTATTGCAAATCCCTGAAATATGCAGTAAGATGCTTATAATTGCATACTTTTAAAGAAAAACAATCAAACAACCCAGAGCTTGTAGGAAAATATTCTACACGGCCAAAAAGCTTAATGGAAAATCCAAACTTATTATTCCACTGTGGCCTATTTTAGCTCAAACTCCGCCTTTAAAGGAAAGAGGAGTCCTCAATTAAACTAAACACTAGTGGCATTTTTAATGCATTTTAATGTACATATGTATTCTGTATCTCATTAACTAACAAATGACCATTAAGTTTCACCCAGAGCAATTACAATAAGGCTTACTTGCAACATTAGTATTGAAATGTGAGAGGTTAAAATGATACAGAAATAAAACTGAACTGAAAAGCTGAAAACAGGCAACCATCAAAGTTCTTTAAATCCTGGAGGGATTGATGAGGCCAATCAGAGACATGGAAGGGGTGGAAGTCTGGGGGGGGGGTCTGCAGATGGAAGAGAGAAGAAGCAGATGAGAACAAATGGCCGTGATTAAAGGATAAAGGAGTCACCCCAATGCCCACACATACACACACACACACATGCAAATATAACAACTCTGGCCTTGAGTAGACTTTCATTATGAATGTAGAATGACTGCAGAGATCGAGAATCATCACTGGGGCTGTGTCACAAATATATGCAATATATCCTTTGTTAGTTTAATCAGTGAAATTTGCTGCACATCTGTTCATTGCACAAATTACAGAAGATGAAATGTTCTGTTTAATGTCGGGCTCTAACGTCCAACCATTACAGTTTTTATCGTGTCATTTTATTGCATCAATTTATGACTTGATGAGCTCTGTTTTTGTTTTAAATCTCATCAAACACAGCATCATATCTGTTGCCAGGAAGCTCAAGTTGAGTTCAAATTATTTTATATGTATATATAAAATCTATCTATATTATCGCTATATATATATATATATATATATATATATATATATATATATGAATAAAGGAAAACAGCTTTTGCAAATACACATCTGAGCTTTTAGCTCAGCCAGAACAGCAGCTGACAGCGTGTTTGTGTCTTTTAACATGAGACACTAGATGGCACTATAGATATATAATCAGACCCCGACTCGAAACCCTCTGTCCAGGATTGTATGCGTGAGCGTGTGTGCGTGCGTCTGCGTGCGTGCGTGTCCTTGTATTGCTGCATATTGAATACCAAAATAACCATTCTACTAGCAAAGTGAGGAGATTTTGGCTCATCTTCACAACTTCAAAGGGCTGTTTGAGGGGCAAGACATGGTTTAAATTGGTTTTAGGTTAGAGTCAGGGGGTTAGTTGGAATGTTTAGTGGGTCCTGCAGTATAATAATGTATAGGGTAATGTATTATCCCATGAAAGGCCTGATAAAGATAGAAGTACAAGGGTGTGTGTGTGTGTGTGTGTGTCTGTGTGTGTATGTATGTGTCCGTTCTCCGCCTTATAAACATGCAGTCATTGTCATGCACCTAATCTGCCCCATGTTTGGGATTAACCCTCTTGTTTGCTTCTCTCTTTCTTCCCCTCTTTTCTCTCCCTCGCCTCCTCAGGCTCCATCATGGTCTCTCCCCAGTTACAGTGAACGCACTCTGATGCAGCTGTAAGAATTCATAGTTGCATTTAATCCCCTAAAAATTCGAAATCCTGAACAATAAAGACAGCATATAGCAAAATAGTGAAGTAAACATATAAAAACGGCCCATAGTACTTGAATTGACTTGTAGTTTGATCATTTGGAGACTCACTGTATGCACGCTCTCAGACCTATATAATCAAACACATGCAAAACGCTGAATGGGCTGCATCTTAACTAAAACGCTTGTAAAAGCAGCATGGCGGTTGTTCCCCGCTACCCTGCCTCTTACCCTTTAGTGGGGTGCGCATGCACTCATGTCTTTTATTGACAGGGTGCAGTCAGGGCTGTGGGTAGTGAAGTGTGTGAGGTCAGTCTCAATAATAAATATGTTTATGCTCATAAATAGTTATGAGTCTGACCAGATGTGCAAAGAAAATCAATGAATCTGGCAAAATCTGACCTTGTTGTTCGTGCGGTGCACGTGGTGAGGGGAACCAGCAGTCAGCGTTGGTGGATCACAATGTCTGTGGGTCATGCAGCTGAGGACGTGACCCCCAGTGGCTTCGGGCCAGGGTTCCATCACTGTGCCTGGACTGGCCTCAAAGTTAGCAGCTCAATTACAGCGGGAGTTCTATTAACTCTAGCAATGTTTACCAGCACTAATTAGAGCGCTCCATAGTCAAGAGAGTTGTCTGGCAGTTTGCATGATGCCCCATCTAAAACACAACAAGGCCATTAGAGCATCCGCAGTGCTGCCGCTGCACAGGAGGGAGAAAAATCACTAATTGATTTTATTTCAGTTGCTGGAGTCTTCATGAGAGGGCTTGTTGGGGAGAGATTTATAGTCACATCTCTATTAGAGCTGCACCCGAGGCTGCTGGCCTCTTCACTGTGTGGTGGAGTCAGCCGACCCAACGCTGAGATGTTTAAGAGACGAGAGAGTTGGGAAAAATAAAATAATGAAAGATGACTGACCATAGGCTGTCCTGTTGTGAATCATTTGTTTGTTCTTCTCCACAAATTCTAACCATCCCTGTGGTGGAAATTGCCCCCTATATACCCACAGAGGCCTTGTTTTGAAAGCTCCTGATGTTTTGTATGAAATCTGTCAACTTTGATTTCAGTTATTTTCATTGAAAATATATATTTTGGGGTTATTTTTAGGGAGCCTCGTTAGAAGCTGCACTGATGGAGGTTCACGGTCTGGATTTTCTATTTGAAGAATCAGAATCATGGAAATTCTCCCTAAATTACCGCAGATGAACTCTTGTTTCCCGTAGCTGTGTCAAAGATTTTTAGGATGCGAGTCAGCAACCGAGCCGTCATAAACAGAGACGTGCATGTGGAACCACAAGCTGAAGCTCACCGACTTTGGCCTTTCAAGGGGCCTTTTTAGAAAGGATGTAAGGGCTCATGCGTGGACGCTCTCCTCACACCACCATGAAGGACAGTCCATTTATTCATGCCGGTTCCGGGATCCCCAGCAGCCCGGCATTCCTTCAAAGACCCTGAACAGAGGGGATATTCTGTCGCAGGAGAGCGGAGGCAGTGGGGGAAAGAGCACAAGTGTCGCAGCGCTCAACTTCAATACCGCTCAAACAACTGAGCTGCAGTCATGTGCGTACAGTATGTGGAATTACCCGAGGGGGGGAAAAACCCGGTTCTGTGTCAAACTTTGTTCTACACAAAGGCCCACTTCAAGCACGGCTCTTTGGAAACATCAAAACTCTGACTGGGTGTGTAATGGTCGGCGTGGTGACAGATCCACTCGAGGCTTTGTGTCCTTGGTCCGACTCATGGGAACAAGGGTCCGTGTTGACTATCGGGTCTCCTCTCTGCTTTCACATCTGTGCGTTAAAACCCCACAGACACTGTGTGTGTGTAAATTCACCGTCAATCATTGCTCCCAAAGTGTCCCAAAGGGAGCTATTTAGTTAAAAGGTCATTCTGGTGTGTGGGTTTTAACTCCAATACATTCTTATTATTGGTTTATCATATTTCCTCAAAGGATTGCAATGTCAAGAAGAGAAATCTCACTCTGTTTTACGTACAACATCACATGACTGTGGTCGTCCCCATCGTTGCAGTGCATGCTATATTTGCTATAAAAAAACAGCCACAACCTGCACTGCACTCCCAGATTTTATGATATCGTCTGTACCAACAGGGGCTATTAAAAAAAAAAAAAAAAGCAAACGCTGTTGAATTTCATCACATTTTGTTAGCGGTTCACATCTTTCTGACTGCACACATCCTCTGTCAGGTCATTAACCATCTTCATAGAAACAGAAGCATTCTTTAGATCCTAAACATGTGTTGAGTCAGGGAGGAATTTCAGCTTGACCACAATATAGTCTAATAAGAAATTGAGGCTCTCTTGATTCCTATCCAATTTGAAAGCATTATCATTTAGATTTTGTTTCATGCAGCAAGGATGTTGTGGTTTTTTCTCTCTCTCTCTCTCTCTCTCTCTCACTCTCTGTCTCCCTCTCTTTAAATATAGATAAAAGGGGGAAAGGGACATAGGATAAAAGGTGGAAATTACACTGAAATGAGCCTGAAAACAAGCTGCAGCACCCTCACACAAAAGGCAGCCATCTGTAATCTCCCACTTGGCATTGTTTGTCCCCCTTCCTCTTCATCCCTCCCTCTGAAAGACCTCACGTGCTTATTTTGTAACCGCCACGTAGACGCTCACTGCCGTCTCTGCTGGGGATCGAAGTCCTTTTGAATAACTGGAGCAGTTTCACAAGATGGGCTAAAAATGCTCGCCGCAGTCCCTCCACCAGAACGAGAGTCTGCTGTAAATTGGGGGGGGTATTTTTTATTTTTTCAAGGACAGGCAGAGCAGCTTTGGTATTCACGCGCGGTGATCAAATGTAAACGATTACCCACAGGATTACTGTGGCAGCAACACCCAGATTCTGGGCCCCTGTTTTTAGAACACTTTCTTTTGGTCTGCGCAGGAAGACCAAAGCTTAAACATCAAAGCGAGAGCGGCAGCAAGTTTTTGGCTTAGAGAAGCAGAGGGAGCTGATATGATTAGCAGCACAGAGCTCATCTTTTCCTGCCTCAGAATTCTGTCTGTCTGACATTTCTGCTGCATTTACTCTTTGACTGTTGTTGTAGCATTCCTAAAGAGTACTTTAGCTGTACACAGGGATATTGAGCTTCACCGTCAAAGCGATATTTATGCACATATGCAATGGATACATAAGGCGATGCAGCATATTTGTCAGGCTAGCATGGCGTGGGAACAGCAATTAATATAGCATGTGCGCACATTTTGGCGCTAAGTTACTGGTGGCAAGAGTGTAACAGTGGCACGGTGCTGTATCACATCCTTAATGACTGATAAAACAGATGAGGACAAGCTGACGATGCATTATTCATGGGTTTGTCTTCGTTCCGTATGCCTGTTCCTCCTCCTCCCCCCTCCCCTGTGATGAAGCAGTCAATGCCGTACGGCGCACCAGCAGCAAATCAATGGCAGCCTGCTGATCAAAGACAGTCACTCTCTCCCCCAACACAACACCAGGCTACATATGAAATATTTAGATGACGCAGAGGAAGACAGTAGAGTCAGAACGGAGAAGAGCTGCAGGAAGCGATACAGCGAAAGATGAAGGGAGAGAAAAGTGACGACTCCCACTCAGCAACCTTCCAGCGCCACGTGGGTTAATATATGCTGTTTAAATGGGTTTATTTGACTCCCTGTGATGTCCTGCTTTTTTCCCGGATTTCCTTTTTTGCGCATGTTTCCTCATCTCCCTCGCTTTTGTCAGGCGTCTGTCTGTTCCATAAGTCATCTTGGCCCAAATATGACTCTCATGCTTAGAGTGATGGCTCAAATCCACATCTTTTCTCTGCTTTATTTCGGTCAAGAACTAGCACACTCACACTGGAGATTTCCAGAGAATTAATTAATCTCTTTTGCACAAAGACGGGAGAGATCATTTTTTTAATAACAATAAAAGTGTATTTAAGCAGTCCTGAGCCAATGATGAACACTGCAATGAGACTCTGCTTCCGTTGATGGCACCTTGACAACCATGCCCCTGAGAAAGTTCTAAAAGAATAATAATAATAATAATAATAATAATAATAATAATAATAATAATAATAATAATAATAATAATAATAGTAATAAACATTCATATCTAAAATACCTAAAACCAAAATAACATTTTTGTCAACAATTAATTTACCCTTGGACTTTATATTAATTTAAAGAGTTTTATTGCACACATTGAGTTTGAAAACAAAATTGTTAAAGAAATTCAATTAACTGCATGAACCTGGATTCAAAGCTTTGTCCTTGTCACATCCAGTTTTATTTTGAAGTCTGGTGTCCTCCTCCTCTTCCTGTCAGTTGTCCCATCTGTGTGACTGCGTTGCCCGCCCTGATGTGTTCCACCTGTGACTTGTTGCCCCTCCATGTATATGAGACGTGTTTCCCCCTTTCTGTACCAGATCAGCTGAATTCCGTTTTTTTCCGACTACTGCGCCTGTCCAGTGGTTTTGAACCTCCGTCTGGTTTTTTCTGAGCTTGCCTGATCCCTGATTGCATCTGTGTGTCCTGAGCCTGATAGAAAGATGGACTGATAAGAAATATAACCCATCAATAATGGAGCTGGTGGCATTGGTGGCTGCCGAGCCATTTTAAACCGGCTACATGTCAATTTACAACCACGTGTAGGTTTATGAAACAGTTAAATGCTGTAGAAGCGCCATACTTTTATGAGCAACATTTCAAGGTTGTTGTTGCCTTTGTGAAAAGCCAACATGCCGAATCAAAGACTTTAGCAGGAGGTTACAGACTGCCGTCTGGCTGTGAGCTCTGATTAGACCTGCTGCGCTTCTCTCAAGGCTTCAGACGCGTCACCTTCTGATTAGGATCTGTCTTGCAGATTCCACTGCTGTTACAGCCTTGTCAGTGTTTTATGCATTCTCAGCATGTGTGAGAGGCTGATTCTGACAGCTTTTAGGAGCCTTACAGTAGGTTTGCATCGAATCTGCTCTTCCACGCGGCCATCAAGGTCGTGCTGCAGTCAGACGGGAAAACAAAAACCGCTGCAGGTTCCTTCCTGAGCGTAGATGTTGCATAGAGCCTTGGAGCTGGTGATTAAAAGTCAGTCCTCCGGTGGAAGAGGTCGAGTGATTAGTCCATCCAAAGATAAACACACAGGAGCTTGGACAGCAGCCGCAAGTGCACGTCACTGACCAAGTCGTCTCAATTACAACTGTCCCTCATTAATCTCACAATGCTCCACTTGCAGCTTTATTAAGTTAAAATGTCAGGCTGGATTGAGCGAGAGCTTGTACATTTAGTCATTTATACAATGACTCATCTGCAGAACCAGCAGTTGACTCTGTTCCGTGTTCGTGCACGCACGAACGGCTCTGGGAATCTTTAAACACGTATTTTCAGTTGAATGTCAGAACACCTCTGAGTATTTTACTCTCTGAACCGTAGACTTAAAGACTTTCACAAGCCCAAATAAGAAAACGAGTGAAATGTGATACAGAAGTATATAACATAGACCAGAACAGCAGACACTAAAGGAGTTTATGTGTGGTTATTAACAATGTTTTAAACACCATCAAAGATGATGTTATTTATGCATTCCAACTTTTCTCCTATAATAACATTAATGGAATTCTCTTGTGTATTTTTTCATGTATATTCTAAAATAGTTCCTTGTCTGGCTGGTTCCTCAGTGAATGGTCCAGAGTCCTAAATATAATCCCATAATAGTGTCAGTGTCAGGATTTTTTTTTCAGCATGTGAGTGACCTATTGAGCACTTTCTCTGCATTTGGAAAAAAACGGCTGACGCACAATGTTTGTATGTTGTTGCCATTGAGGTCACACAGGAAATGCTGTCAGGATGTGTGAGTTTCTCTGGCAGCAGGTACAAAGTGACTCTTGTGTGTTGTGGTATAGCTGATAATGGGTGTGTGTGTGTGTGTGTGTGTGCGTGCGTGTGTGCAGTGTGTGTGCGTGCATGCGTGCGTCCACGCGCACTTTGGGCTAAATCTGGAAGAGTCAACCAACGCCCTTTCTCATAAAAGGGCTGTCCCAAGACTCACAGAGTTTCCCTAAAGGTTCCCACCAAAACTATTTCTAGATTTACTCCATTGTGTCAGCCAAAACAAAGCTGCTAGCTGCTTCTTTCAACAATGATGACATTAACAAGTGCCATCAACAAAAATCCCATTTATTATCTGAATACTGATGTGTTCTTTCAGTACATGGGTATTTACCATGTGGTCCTTTTTAAGGCCTGCCGGCGAGTCACATTAACGGTGATGTGCAACTGCAGATGAGCCACCAGTTCAGGGCTGTGGTTGCACTGGGTGGATCCCAGATTTCCCGAGCAGGAAACAGTGGTTTTGAGCACTGGAAAAACTAATCTGCTTGGTTGAGACAGTCATGCATGTGGTTTGCTAATGGGGCATGACGAGAAGCACATCATCACAAAGAAAGAAGAACAGGGATGGAATAAAGGCTGAATGGCTGGAGAAACATCAGGATGGAAGTCCTGAGGAGTCTGAATGATTTTTCAAATCCGAATTATGACCAATTATGATAAGAAAAATGATGAAAATGCATAAAGTTGCCTGCAGCTTCATCCGGTATCCTGATGAGAGGACCGCCGCATCACACAGTTTTTGGCTGCACATCTGGGAGGCAGATCTGGAAGCGTTCATCTCAAAGCTCTTTTAGACACGCGGTGACTGCGTATGAGTGCAGCAAGCCCTCTGTCGTGTTCACGAAGCCACTTTGAGATAATTCCAGCTCAGTTCATGATGGAAGTAACCATCAGGAGAAAAGTACACGGTGTTCACAAAGGTGCTCCGTGCATTTTCAGAGATTTTTAGCAAATGTATCTCCTGTGGAGGCTTCTGAACCTATATACTGACTCTCATTTTAGAAACTGGATAACTTTGTCCTCACAGAAAATCCTGTTTTATCAACATCAAATGCTTGTAGCTGTCTCACGTTTCCTTCAAACACATTTCAGATTGACCTTTTCCTTTTGAAGTAGATTCAAAAGGAATTGTTTTTGTACTTTTGTGCTACGTATTAATTTTTAAGCTCCCACCCCCCCGCCCATTCCCTACAGCATGGAAAATGACGAAAGACAATAAACATCAACTGGCCGTTAGGATTGAAATCAGAGGTCATCTCTGTCTTACTTTTGGGGTTATTTATATTCATAGATTGTAGACCTTGCTCTGGGTGCCCTCCGACTCCGCTGGGAAGAGAATTACTGACTGACAGGCTAATTTTTGCAGCAGCTTCAAAAAGAAATGACGGAAAGATAAACATTATGGGGGGGGTTATAGTGAGGAAGCAATTATGTTCTTTTGGCAGGTTTATAACAAATCTGTTTCCAGCCGGTATTTTCATAACAGGAACCTTTGATTGGCGGCTCTGTGATGATGCCTGAATGCGGTTCGGACAGGATTTTTAGCACCCCATCCATCTGCATCTATTCATAGTTTGGAAATTTGTGAAGTTTGTTTTATTAAAACAGTGTGAAAATCAAAGGATGCATCCACCTTAAGCACACAAACACACACACACACACACACACACACACACACACACACACACATACTGCCCCTCCAAAGTCTGCATTAAATCACTTTAATCAGAGATGGTAGTTTTAATTTCTCTCCTCATTTTGTTTGGATCACCAGCTATTGGGCATCATTATTACTTTAGTAAATTCAAACAACCTTCAACCCTGACAGCAGCAAACATGGTAAATGCAGCCACATTTAAATGAAGGGTTTTGAATTTTCAGTGGCCTTTAATATGGCAACAAGGGTGACAGCCCTCCATCTCACAGGGTTGACACCCTTACTCACCGTTGAACATACAGCTGTAGCGAATACTAAACTCTGAGTTTGTGAGATGGCTCTTTAATTACCATGGAGCTGATGTAAAGCTGTAGCTGGGGGAGAGAGGGCCTTCTGAGAGCAACCTCAGAATGATTTCAGGCCTCTTTGCAGATGACCTGATGTTATTTTCCATTACAACCACAGTGGGCAGTTGACAACTGACTCTCAATATGTGGCTGGACATCTTCCCTAAATGAATGATGACCCCCCCCCAGTCTCTTCTTCTCAAGAGTGAGGAATAATCAAAGCTGTGTAAGTATTGCGCTGGACCATTCAGGTAAATTATTTGCTGCATTTTGCTCCAGCTTTAACATTCACTACACATCCTGATGTAGCATGCTCACAAGTGCTGTCTAATAACCGGCAAAGGAAGAAAGCAGGCAAAATCCGGGCAGGACTCCTGTCAGTTAAGCGGTGAGCAGTTTCAACCATCTGTGGGGACCTGTGAAGTTGCTGCTCCTTTGCATCAGAATGAATCAGTTGAAATGGTTCAGGTCTCTGAAACAGATGCCTCCTGGCTGTCCTGTGGTGGCTGATCTGGGTTGGGGCACTGGTAGATACAGGAACAAGCCTGAGGACTTCACTTCTATTTTCTTTGTAATCTGGGTACAGGGGATGAAGCATTGATTTTCTTTTTTTTATGATACTCAATGATGTTTCATGGGAATTTAACTCTGAAACACCACAGCAGAAGTTCAGGGGAGCCTATTGTTTGAGGGCATGACTGGATAGTAAAGGTGGCATAAACTAACTGGAATGATATAAGTTGCTCTCCTCCTTTTTCTGTTTAAATCAAAGCTTTCAGCATTCAACAGTCTGATTACATAACCACCACAACAGTGGGATGTTGATGTCCACCAGAATGAGATGTGCAATGTCCTTGATTGTCTGGGCATTGGAAAACATATAATGAGCTCATTAGTCATTATTCAAGAATAAAACCCACTGAAAAGTGTAATTTAAAGTAATGCACTCAAAAAATGCATAATTTCATAATTGAGTGTAAAAGACCATAAAATAAGACAAAAAAACAGTGAACCAGGAGTATCTCAGATCACAACATTGACATAAAATGGACCAGCATCCTGACAAGACCTTTTGTGTGGGAGTGGCCTCCACATTGGAACATCAAAAGTTCAAATCCCTTGACCGGCTTCATCACTATGGGCTCATGAGCAAGGTTCTTAATTCCCAAAATGCTCCCCCGCTGCAGGGCGACTACCCTCTGCTCCTCAGGCGTGCGTTAAACACATATAGACATGTGAACCTGTTTTTGTTCAAAAAGTTTCAACCGTGAGAAATGTAATGCTTCGCTGTGTGCTACTGTCCACACCAACCTCATCCTATGACTCTCCTCTTTTTGACTTCATTCTAATACCTCTCCTCTCTCAGTATCCCTCTCGCTTATTTATACCATTTGTTTGGTTTTTGCTTCCATTCTTCATTATTATCAGCAATAACATTTTTTTTCTATTATGTGTCCCTACCCTTTCTCTTTCTCTTTTTGTGCTGCTGGTTGTTAACTAGGCTGCCTCCAAGCCCACAGGTAGGCCCCCCCCCCCACCTCCATTCTCTATTTTTAACTCCACTCTGCAGGATCCCTCCCGGTGATTTTTTTTTCCCTCTTCCTTCTCCCCAGCTCCCATCTCATCAGCACTTCTCTACCAGACGCATCAGATCAATACCCCCATTCCTGTCTCGAACTTTTACCACTCACGCATATTCAATAAAAACCTGTGTTGTGATTATTGTTTACGCCCATGGTGACGAACACCCACTGTGAGCCACGCTGACTTGGCTTCGCGACACTGGTACATTACCAGTGCATATGTGCATTGCGAACATAATGCACATGTTGGTCTATACAAGTTTTGTAACCTCTTCCAGATGAGGACTGTGCATGTCTCTCCAGGATGAGCAGGTACAAGCACATGCAGGCTCAGCGTGGGTGGAGGTCTCTCTTCTAGACAGTAATTTTTCACACCACTGTAATCACAAACAAGGGTTTCAAATGGATTTAGCCAATAATGGCTCCTCATTTTGAGGCTGTACTTTCATGGTACATGTAATCACCTATCAGTGATTTCCCAGGATGTTGGATATTTTTTATAAGTGTCACAGGTGGTTGAAAAAAAAACTTGATTAATTCTGGTAGAGGGATCTGGTGGACAATTTAGGCTACATTTGGTCTCAGATATCATTTTTTTTAACTTAGTTAACAGGGATCCAGGTTTCCAATAAACCCAAGATTTAGTTTCATTCATTTATGCTGAAGCTTTTAATATGAATTTGATCAAGGTTGACTTTGATTCCAAATTAAGGAGTGACAGAAAGAGAAATTAAACATTTAAAATGGCTAAAGATCATTCCAAATTTATTGTAACTCTGCTTTCTCCTCTCTGCAACATTTGTTAGGTCTAATGACAGTTTCTAAAGAGCATTTTAAATGACTGAAAATGAGGAAGACAATAGAGAGAGAATGACATAAGAAATGTTTCATCATCTTTAACTGAAATGCCCGACTCAGTAATGAGCCTCACCTGGATTTCCAGACATGGGATTTAGAGGGACAGACATGTTATTCAGCATTCCTCCTGGTGCAGAACTGTTTCAGCTCGACAGCCAGAGAATTCACTCAGTGTAGGCAACACACCCTTCCACAGGTAGAGATGCATCCAGACAATCACACAGTCTCTGGGATCATCTTTTTTGTCTGTGTTTTGTCTGTGCTTTTCTTGTTAACCCCCCTGAGATCTCTTCTTTCTTCTTTATCCAACTCTTTTCACTGATGGATTTCAGTTTTTCTCCCGACTCTTGTCTCTTCTCTCATTTTGACAACTGAGATGCCCCAACAGCCCAGTTTGGTCAGTTAAAACATGACATGAAAGGTTTACAGTTCTCTTTTTGTGATGCCTTCTGCTACATCCAGCTCTGCGGGAGTAATGTGGTGTCATAACTTGGTAAATGGTGAGAAAGAGGACTGATTTTGAAATACTGTTTGAAATTTGTCATGCAAAAGGAAAAAAGGTGAGTGTTGTTCAAGATGTAGAGATTGCACCTGACCGAGCATTCAGGTGGAATGGCTGCTCTGCTTTCACTTCTTACTCAGTCTGGAGTCCATCTTGGGAGGTGGGGGTTCTTTTCAAAGTGTTCCTTACAACTTTTCATCATTCCATGTCTTGGAGCCTGATGTCTGAGTAGAGCTGAAGCAGTAGCTCCAAATGTACTGAACTTCACTTCCTCAGGGAGAAAGTCGAAGGTTTGTTCAGCCTCAATGTCCATTCACGTCAGGGTGATTAAAAATAATATATATAACATGCCCTGTAGTTAGATCCTCACTTGTTTGGGAAACCGTCACATTTACTTCAGTCAATCCAATTAGTGTGTCATTTAACAGAACAACACAGCAATGATAGATTTGAATCATGGGTCTTGAACCCATTTCTCCTACTACATGGCTGTTCCTCATGTACTCCAGTTACTCACATGAAGTTACACGTGAAGCGCCTTATGCACAAACGTAGCATCACGCACCTCAAAGGTGAAAAGTGGGGCACGCTGCAAAGATTAAACATCAGTTCTAAAACTCCTTTAACCTTTAAATTGCCATTGGCACTTGTCTGATGCATCCGGATTCTCTCATTCTGCTTATGAACTGCCTTCTCAGCAAGTTTTCCGCTTCATGACAGCCCTGGTTATTATTTTGCTCTGAACAAAGCAATCTCCTACCTGAGACTTGCACCAATTAGACCTAGATCAAATCAATAGGCAGAATCAGCCTTTGTGAAAGTAGTCATTCTTTAACTGCAATCAGAAAAGTAATTTGGGTGAAATAATTGAAAACTTCAGGTGCAGTGTTTGCTGTCACAACACGATCGATTCTTTAAAACAAGCGTTCTACGTTTTTATTAGTTGGGGATGGGCGGGAATCTACAACAGACGTACGTATCATTCAATGCCAAGTGAGATAACGTGCTGCAGGTCTGAGATGACGGATTTATCCTCTGGATGCTGCAGTGACTGGGGGGGCGAGAGCGAAACAACTGACAGCTGGTCATTACGAAAGTAGCAGGTAGACAAAGAAATCAATCACGCTGGGGCTGGCCTGCGCTCTGACAGATGGCTGACATTTGGTTGATGAAGAGGACCGTTGTTCCTCTGAGAACCAAAGGAGGGAAAAGAGGAGCTGGAAAAATTCATGAGCGAAGGAGGAGGAGGAGGAGGTGCGAGTAAAGTGTCGAGCTGCTCTGCTGAATCAGAGCCTCGGCAGGAACTGTAAGATTTGAGGTTCATATTAATCAGTGGAAAGTAGGCAAAGGTCAGCATTTTCTCGGAGCGAAAAGGTGAAAGAGGGCTTCCCCAAGAAATCAGGCTGGAGATATTGTTGCCAAAACCCAGTGGCACATCATTAGATATGGTTAGAGTTATCTTAATAGCTTCTCAACAGCACTGAATACAATATAGCCGGTAGAATGTGTTTTGACAACAGCTCATTGGGTTATTTGTTTGTGTGTGTGTGTGTGTGGGAAAATACTTCAGGTGTGAAATGCCTCATCATTACTGGACCACACACAATATATGTTGTGGCATTATCTATTGCATAAAGTCACATCTGCCTGAGGAGCACATCTGTGCAGCTTGACAACTCTTATATGGTTAAAGTGAGAAATGCAGAAGGCTGATGTTATCATCCTCATCCACCTGCCTCAACAGCCTCTCTTTCATTTCCACCATATCAGAAGGTCTCAGTTGCGCCACACAAAACACATCTCCGCAGGAGCGAATATCTCCTGTTTCCATCTGCCTCGGCAGGCAGGAAGAATTTTTCATCAGAAGGCGCCGTCGAGCCCTTGTCTGCGTGAGACCGCCTCGCACTCGTGTACCGCAGGGAGCTGAAGCTGCAGCAAATGAAGCAACAATCCCGTCGCATGTTTACGGAGCATTAGGAATGCTTATCCGCTGCATCAGAGGAGGGAGCCGGAGGATTTCACAGCCAGGCCGGCGCGCAACATGAGCAAATAGGTTTCGGGTGTTGGCTTGGCACCACGGTTGATGAGACACATTTAAGTCCTCTACAAGTTTCAGACCTTAAACTTGAGCAATATTGTTGTTTTTAAGCACCTAAGAATTGGAGATCTGAACTTTCTTTGCATTATTACACTGCACTGCTGCAGGACATGTACTTTGTGTAAACTGTAGGTAATTTTTGCATCCATGTTCTGCATCCTAAAGTCTATTTATTCTTCTTAGAGTTTATGAAATCCAATCCCCAGTTTTAGGCTGCTTGTATCTCGTATCCCTGCGTTCATCCTCCATCTGTGTCCTCCACCTTCCTCTGTTTTATCTACTTCTTTAATCAAGCGTCTGATCACAGGCCCAGGAGGATAAGGGATAATTAGATTAGGCCTGTACACGTTTGCACATTCTGATCATTCCCCATCGTTCTCTGTCTGACCCATATCTTCTCTGAATGCCTCCTCTCTCTTTTTTCGTGTTCTTAAGTTATCTTTTATTGCCAATTTTCGTGGCACAGCAGTAGAAATGGGATCGTTTGTGTTTTGTTTGCCAACATCCAGTGATGTTATCTGGAAACCAGTGTCAGGTGGCGACATCTCAGTTCATTATTTCAGCCACTTTAACTTTGCTACAGGGTTATGTAAAAAATTTCAGTATCTGTGTCATCCTTCCCAACCAGAGAATGGTTGTCTGTGATTCCGTTCCTGCTTTTCCAACACACTTGTTTAAACAGGAAAAATGTCATTTAAAGCGGAGCTAATATGTTGGTTTCCAGGTTTGGAGTGAGGTAAAGGTCTTGGCAGCCAAGGAAATCTCAGCAGGCGGTTGCTATTGATCTGCAGTGACAGAGCTAAAAGGACAGAGTCAATTCCATGTGTCTTTAATCCCCACTCACCTCTGTGCTTCACAGGGAATATGGTATATTTGGCTTACGTGAATAACCATATTTGCATAATTGACCAGCACTGCTTAGAAAGTCCTTCAAAGGTCGAACTGTCAGTCAATAAAAACTGCTCTCTCTGATCCGTTTCTTCCCACAGTAATATTTGATGAGACGTTTACGAAATTGGAGTTTCCTCCGTGAATATAAATGTGAAGACAATGGCATTTTGGTGAAGCTGATACCACTTTTTCATTCTCCCAGACCTGGAGGATGGATGGAAGCTCCCATTGTCTCAATCTCTACCAAAAGTTAATGGATTCTTTTTTTTTGCTCTTATCTCATTGTCATCGCTTTTACTGAAATTCAAATAAAAGTGCAAACCTTATCACATTACCCGCCCCCCAAAAACTGAATTCCCTTGGCAGAGAACCTTAAGCATGAAAATAAATACAAATACAAAAAATTATACAGATAATTTAGAAAAAATTAAGGAAAAAAGAAAATCCATACAAAATATCCAAATGCATTAGGAACCTCTCTCGTGTCTCATGGAAATCTGCTTTCTGGAGTAACATTCACCTTTCATGAGTTTATAAATGTCTCTTCTCTATATGAAACTCACTTCTGTCTAAGAGACTGTAAAAACATTCAAAGTTACAGTCCCAGTGTTGCCATGTTTCACAGTAGCTGCACTGCAAAGGAACATTGAAATGAGAAATGAATCACCAAAGGCAACTCCAGGAAGATGCAGCAGAGGGGAACATATAGTATATGATTATAGTATATGTTAGACGAAAAGTGTTGCATTAAAAAAGTTTGCAGGTGTTACAGACGGTCTTTACCTCCCACACCTGCTTTTGTCTGATTTAGAACATACAAATTGCTGGTTGTCTGTCCACATAGCCTTATTATGCCACAGTTTCAGCATATTAATTCCACCTCTGCAGTTTCCCAGTAGGAATAAAGTAAATGAAAACTAAAGCCCAACACTGATGCAACACAGCAGCTCTGCTGACATGCTGCTGAAACTGACCAGACATCCAACCGGATTGTAGCTGTTTGAGGTGAAGTGTGCACACACACGCACACATCCTTCTGTTTCTATCTTTGCAATTCTGTTTTTCATAGACATACTACTTCATCCAGATACCTACCTGAACCCTACCCATCCCAACTCACCCCCTGACCTAGTTACCTCAACCTTGAAACCTCGTCTTAACCCTCACACTGTCCTTTGAAGTTGCAGGGATGAGCCAAAATGGTCCCTTTCTGCAAATATTTTCTCACTGGTAGAATGAGTATTTTGGTACTCAATATGCAGCAAATACCAGGGCACACACACACACACACACACACACACACTGCTATTAAAAGACACATGTTATCGTGCCGCCGTCACAACGCGTTCAGTCTGGTTTACGCTGTCAGATTCAATCTACTTTTCTCACACCCACCACACATCTGACCCTCTGCCCAGCGTGATGTGGATCTGACCTCCTCGCTGTCTAAATATAAGCAACCAGCAGTTAATTTGACCTCCACATGGACACAACTGGAAGCAGATGTTTGTGGATTCAACCATTGGACCAGTTACGGTTTTCTCCAGTCCTGCTTCTGAACCTGAAGCCCTTTTAGTCTAATGAAACAAGTCAGCCTTCAGTGACCCCACCTTTAATTGTCCCCCACAGCACACCTTAGAGATCGCTCCCTGATTATTACCACCGATTTCTGGTTTATAACAGAGTTGTGAAATGTTCATTAGTGGGATTACAAGCCTGCAATTGTCTACTTGTAAAATGAAGGTGAGTCGGGTTCCTTTGGAGCATTATAGTATATTATGCTGTGCAGCTGTTTAAACTCGACTACCAGTTGGCAAGTGCAAAGCAAAATGGAGCAAAGTTACTTCTCATGGCTGGAAATCAGTCTTTATTAATGCAGCAGCAGGAAAGTCATGCAGGTGTAGAATTTTAATAACACACTATTCTACACTCTCTAAAATATTCTTATACTCTGAAGGGAACAAAAGTTTTCCCTTTTTTATCTTTGCACTGGGTTGTTTTTCTTTTCCAAATCTGCCATGTTGTGACTGTACACAGACAGACAATAAGTCCCAGATGAGCTGTGAGCTGAAGGCTGCAGAGGAGAGAGGACGGGAAGAGCTCATGCATTTCCTCTGGCTCCACACGGCTTTCTGCATTGGTGATTTTTCATGGAAGTGTGCGCTTCATGCATGCCATTTTTAAGTATCGAGGCTGATGATAATTTGATATCTTATGTGCCGCATCAGTGGGTCAGGAAAGTGCGATAGTGGAACGGCAGGACAAATCCCTCAACTCTATGCTTATCAGCATTTTCTTGTGTTTTTGGAGGCAGCTCTCAAGTGTTTCTGCTGTCATTTTATACTATTCTGTGTTATCAGGGATACTCGGCTTATTTCGCTGGAGTTTGAGTTTTTTTAGGAGATGGTCTGCTCGTCCAAAGCAAACTGATCGGAGGTGAAAGATGAGTTTGCAAGTTTGGTTTTTTCACTGGCTGACCATCACTATGCCCCCTGACCCTGGATTTTTATCATCATAATAATAAAGAAAGTAAAAAAGATTTGATTAATCAAAACAAATATATAAAAATGCAGAGGTTTAACCAGAGGTTTAACTTTACACTGCAAGTGAAATCATTTACCCCCGATTGATCTTGACTGATGCCTTGTGTCTTGGAATGGGGGTTGTCCATGTTGTCTGACTGGTATCAAATACTGGATGTGACATTCCACAGGGCTGAAAACAAAGTTTAACAGATTCAATTTAACCTAGCTCCCACCAATTTTAACTCATCTTCAGCTCCAGTGCTCAGACTGGTTGTTTATATTCACTCAGTGACGATTGTGCACAGAAATCCAAATCATCTCGCAGTTCTTCTCCCAAAATAAAATGAGCCTGGCACAAGCCCAGTTCAATATAAAGTTTAAAATTTTTCACTCTGTGAAACTTAGACTTAAAATGTGACACTTTTCAGTGGCACCTGACTGAATGAATTTTTTTTGTTTTTTGTTGTTTTTTAAATCAAAAATGAAAAATGAAATAATCAATTTCTGTATACTGATAAAACAAGTGAATGTGGATTCAGCACTATGTAGATGATGTGATGTTATTTTACAGATATATTCTGACCTCACCGGGCCCCTACACCCAAATAAATTTCTACAATTAGCGACAGTGTTGAGTAATGGTAAAGACAACAACTGTGTCCCAGTGTGTGCGTGTGTGTGTGGGGGGGGGGCAATGTTACATGAAACAATTCAGGGAGCAGCAGTAACAGCGAGCAGCAGTATGGCTTCCAGGTGAGTAGCGTGCAATGACAGCTTAAGTACTGTTCCGTGATCACAAGTGGGCGCTGAATATATGTATGCAGTAAGAAGTGTGTGTCATGTTGGCGAAGCTGAAAATTACAGCCGACTTCCTGCACAGTTTGCGAGCTTTCATTTATTGATGAAACGCTACGATTCCATTTGCATCAGCTGCGTGTATGCTTTGGTTTGTGTCACCATGTGGGAGCAGTGTCACAGCCAGGCTGCATTGCTTTCAGTTAATGCGTTCAGAAAAACAAAGTACACATGATTTTATTTTTTGCTTAGATGGTCCATCAGATGTTCACAACTCCAACTGTTGAAAGAAGCAGGGATGCACAGTAAAGTAATTTTTTAAGCCCGTGCCCATAACTTGTGATTCTCTTCTCCTGATAACCAATAATCAATAAGATTATTATTCACCTTTCTGGAGGTAAAAATAAATATAACATAATCAACATAATCATAACATGTATTCAGATGCCGTTGCCCCAATTAATATACATAAAAATGGAAAAGATGTACCCATCATAATTCATCCAAATAATAAATATTCTGCATCCAAATCAATAAGACTAGATAATTGACCATGTTGCTTGTTCTAAACAAACATCAAAGCTATTTTCTATCATCAAGACTTTATCAACCTTGCATGTTTATAGCTCACAGACCGACATTACTACAGGGTTGTTGAGTTATGAAGGGCAGACAAGTGCTTTTATTGAGTTAAACACAGGCAGACGGTGATCGTAGAGAAGTCAATTGTGGTGTCACACCTGCAGCTCACACGTCCTCTAGCAATATTTACCCATAAGCAACATGACGACTGATCTGTGTCGGGTAAAATATTAGATTTTTTAAAAAGGCTGCTGATTCTCTGGTGTTCGTCACACGTGAACACACATTCTTGTCTTCTTATTTATATTGATCCAATAGTCGATATATATCAAAGTCTGACAGTTTTACAATGAAGCTGAATTCTTGCAGATTTCTCTTTTATACCCCACAAAAAAGGGATTTTTAATCAAGGTTAAAAAAAAAAGGCTGAATAAGCTATGGTTTAGTGGAAAATATCATTTTTTGAAAAGCAGCATGACAAAAGTAGCCATTCAAAATTATACAAATTTGCAGGAATCTAAAGTTTTACAGTACTTTTTTAATTTCATAGATTTAATTCTTGCAAACAGTAGATGGCATTACTCTGCACAAACTGTCATAAAGTTATTCAGAAACATTAAGCATGTTCACTGTCCTTTATTTAGTCAGTTTATTACCATGAATATTGTGGTTTCTACCTTTTGGGCAGTAGCTCTTCCACTTATTAATGTTAATGAACACAATGAAAAGGTGATGAGTCATTACCCAGAGTTGCATCATTGTTTTTTGAGGATACTAAAATGAAAAGTGGCCGTTAAGTCATGGTCATCCAGAATGGAAAACTGTAGTCACACATCCTCTGTCCACATGATCTCTGAACCGTTTGTGACCTCCGTATTTGACCCCCAGACCCCCCCACACACACACACACACACACACACACACATCTCCATCATCCCCCAGGTTTAATCACCATATTTAGCCAAGAACACAATCATGTGACGTCACGTGTGTCATCAGCGCGTAACCATGATGAACTCGGGTGCACCAACCTGAGGCCGCCGGAGCTTCTGTCGCTTTAGGACTGTCCGGGTGGGAGGAGCCGCTTTCCTGTGTTTGTCTGCGCTCTCTCTCTCCCTCTCTCTCTCTCTCTCTCTCTCTCTCTCTCTCTCTCTCTCTCTCTCTCTCTTTTCCCAAACTTGTCTGTTCCTCCTGCCTGGCAGCAGCAGCGGAGCGCAGACCCGTGCTGACTCTTTTGCGTTGCGCCGCGCTTCTGCGCCGTGTGGATCGGAGTGTGCGCTCTCCTGGCTCGCTTCAGCCACTTCGCCGTTAGTCCCGCACTTCTTTCCAAGTTGATTTCGGTCGACCTTCAAGATGACAGGAGAAAAGAGGGTTCGGCGCGTAAAGCTGGTAGGTGTCGGAGACCCGCTCCTCTGCGCGCTCCGAGGTGTCTGGTCCCGTGTGTTCGGGTTCAGGGTTGACGCGGCGTGAGGCGGCGGAACCCGGGAATAAAATTGGAAATAGGAACCTGCCTTTTCTTTCCCTGTCATCTGCTGGAGACTTATTACAGTCACAGTGTGATGGTCTGTTAGTTAAAATTGGTGGTTGTTGACTGATGTCACGTCTTAAAAGCAGTGATTCGGGCGTAAACACGCATAAACTGATTGGCTTGTGCTAATATGTTCTGTCAAAATGCACAAATACTGCGCAGATAATTAATTGCATTAATAATTCACCATCATGCCAGTGCAGCAAAATATTTGATTTAATATATCTCTCCTCTTAAGACGTGTAAGACATTAAAATGGCTCAGTGTCAATTCTTACTAATGATTCAGGGGGGGAAAAAATCCTCGCTGCCATGCAAAGCGAATGAAATAAATCAGCATTATACATGGGTTTTAAGGGTCTTGATCTGGGAATCTGCTTTGGGAATGAATGACAGGACCTGAATGATTCCACCTGATTTTGTACCCTGAATAGTTCCAACATGTTCTGTTGTACAGTTTCTGTTACAGTTTGAACCGCATGAACCTGCTTTCATCCGTTGAAAATATGCTTGTTGATGTGTTGTGTTGTGCAGTGCCTGCAGTTGTTGTGGGGTTGTATCACTTTGACAGTTAAAATATTGACAGTCTCCTTTAATGGCTGGCAGTCAGGAATGAGAGCTTATCAAATCAATCAAACCTGTCGTTTTAACAAACACAAATTGGAAAATCCCCCACAAAAAAAAAAAACTTTGCCCTAAGTGGTATAGGAATTAATGGGCCATTAAACCCTGATGGAATGTGCTAAGTTGTCAGGAGTGATGGAGCGTCACTGCGAATAATTCAGCTCTTGCAGCGCTGAATACCAAACACTGAATTCACGCGCCCTGATCCCGCTGAGCTCAGCTGACAGTCGACAGGAATGTGCTTGTTGTCAGGCTGCTTTAAATGCCTCTGAGCGCTGACGCGTTGGTCAGCATTAACAGGGAAGGTCACCCCTCTTGTTATGAGATAAATGTCCTTTTGGTAGTTTGCTGGTTGGCACATGCTGGTGTGGCCATTCTCAAACCAGCAGCTTTGCCGAATCCTAAATCCTATTTCCTGTGTGTGTGTGTGTGTGTGTGTGTGTGTGTGTGTGTGTGTGTGTGTGTGTGTGTGTGAATGGAGAGAGTCTCTGTCTCTTAAGAGCACTGTGGTTTACCAAGCCGTGTGTTTTGTTTTGTTTTTATCGCACAGCCTCAGACTTTCATGCCATTACACAACATCTCATCAGCTCATCAGACTGATTTCACACAGACTCGAGTTCATTCTTACACTCAGGAGCAGTTTTTTCACTCCGGTACTCAGAGACAGTGAGGACATGTTCTTGATGACTGCCTCCATGCCTCAGTATTATTTGCTGCTATTTCTCATTCAGCTCTTTCAGTGGTTGCTGTTCAGCGTCATTGCATCATGGGCAGAGCAAAGCTCATATTTTAGATCGGCCTGTTATTAAGATGCTCTCTTTGGTGCCTTGTGTGCTAAAGTTCTAAAATACCCCTAGTGGATGAAGGGAAAGTGGCTGGTAGTGTCTATGATATGAAGACAGAGGCATATACTTTAGGTTTTAATGCTCTAGATGGAGAATATAGAGTTTCTGCCTACACATTTCTTTGAATTATTAATTATTAGACATCCACTGGTGCACCAAGTGTGTGAGTGTGAGAGTTGGCCCATTTAACTGACCAGAGATTTATTCTAATTGTAAGCAGATCTGTTTATTATTCGATTGGGAAGTTATGAGATTATTCAAGTGATCATGTAAACTGTATAATGGGATATTGGATTAGCACACCTCCATTTCTCCCCAGTGCTCTGATGTTGCTGTATATTTAGCCATTTGAATTATTTAGTTCTTTGGTATCTACATGTGTAAAAAATGAACTCACTTAAAACCGAAGTGACACGACAACCAAGCACAACAAAAAACAGGGAGTATAAATGAAGCACAGGAGCAGCACTGAGCCTGTTTTTCAGTTCTGTTAGCTCCCACATTAGGACAGAAAACACCAAAGGTATCCCCATGTTAACGAAGACAAGATGTTTCGGGAATTTTACATTTGGGTCTTTTATCAATTTGTACATATGCCAGAAGAAATCTGATAAACAGACTGAAGCATATTTCTGACTGCATGCATCAGTAATTGTTGACAGCATGTTTTAGGTGATATTTGACATTAGCTGCAGTGTCCACTTCTGCTCAGCTCATAAATGATATTGTCTTCCTCACCCTCACCGAGTCCCCACAAGCCTTTGAGGATTTGAAAATAAGGGCGAGTGTTCGGCAGCTTATAGCTTAACCCAGTTAGGCAGACCTGGTCTCCGAAAGGGCTTTTTTCTATCCACTTTTCAGAGGTGACATAAGTCCTAAATTAAAGTCCTACCAATTTTTAAGTGGCATAAAAGGTCTGGAAAGTCTTCCCTGCTTGATCAAACTTTAAAAACGGCTGGCCGGGCCGGTCGTGCCGCCAGTAAATGAGCTCCGCTGTTTCATTATTCTTCGGTTTTTGCAACAGCATTTAAAAAGACTTGAAGTAAAAAGGTGATCATTTCAGGAGCCCTGAATTATGGATTAAAAGTTGTCGTCACGCTTTTGTCACTTGTAACGGCTCCATTTCCAAAAGTTAATCTTGACCAGGAGGCACAGCATGGAACAGAAGGTGCGGTAGTTCTGTTAAATGGAAAGTGTGGAGGCAGGTGGAACATTCCAGGACACAGACACATCCTGTCAAAAAGCCCTCTAATATCAGGACCTGGCAGGCTCAGATTTACAGTGGAACTTTAATTTTATGGTCCAGGTTATAATTAGTGCCATGGAGGTGACATTGGGAATGAAAAGCATTAATGAAGGTTGTGATTAGAGGGATTCCTGCCATTCAAGAACAGAGGAAACGGCTTCTTTGTGGGGATGTGGAGTCAAGGCAGACCCAGCACACATGTTGGTCCGATTAGGGATGAAGTATGGATGCACATATGATGTATGCCGGTGTAGGTATGGAAGATAGAACATAAAAAGATCCTCTTCCAAAAGGTGATCCAGAAAGTCCCCAGCACCAATTTCCAGTCAATTCAGTTCACTTACAAACATTGGAAACCAGTGATGGAAAAGACATGAAGAACTGGTAAACTCTGTCTGGGAATGTTATCCAACATTAACTACTGTTCACCTACTTGTTTAAGGTTAATGAGTGTAACACACACACATACACACATTTCATATGAATGAAATATTGCGCACTTTAATAGAACAGATGTATCAATAAATAATCGCAAGCCTCCTTCTGGCACAAAGATCAGGTGTGTCTGGAACGTCAGTCTTCCAAGGATAACCTTGAGAAGATAAAAGAGCCATTCAAGGCTAATGGCGGTTAACAGCCAGCTGCTTGTGTACATGTTTCCCATGATCTCACCGACTGGCACCAGTGGTTTGGGTCCGGGCCCGGTTGTGCTGTCACCCTGCCCACCCCAGGAGCTGCAGATCTGGCCTGAACTCGCCTCACCTCCTCTCTGGGACGAGGAAGCAGCAGGGGGTGGTGTAGGAGGGGAAGCTCTGCTGGTGTGGCCTCGGGGTGTTGGGCTATTTCCAGAGGGATTGGAACAAAAAAGCCATAAAAGCTGCTTGTGAAAATATAATAAAGTAGCAGCTTGATTAAAAAGGCCCAGCTTCAGAGTTCCAACAACTGTATGAACTCGTTACTTCCTATTTTATCACCATCACAAGGCCTACTTTAACGAGCCGTGAGGTAGTCGCGTTGAAGACTGTCAAGATCCAGCCGCTGGAGGAGGGAGGCAGAGATGTTAAAATAAGGAGAGGACACATAGAGAGGGTAGGTGTAAACTGAAGGAGGCGTGAAAGGCGATGTTTGAGCTTCAAAGATGTTCTGAGGATTCCGAGGAGAGCTAATAGCCACAAGAAGCGGTTTGCGCAAAGACAAAATGTCATGGGGATGGAGGAGAAAATATAAAAGGTGGCTGATACCTCAGCTTACTCATGCGCTCACACACACATTTATCGTGAACCCTCACCCACCCACCAGGTTTTCTGAAGTGCTACTCACCCGTTAAAGCATCTGCTCCTCTGATGTTGAGCTCCAAGAAACGCCAATGTTCTGCGTAGGACCCTCTGCTGAACATCCAGCAGGTGGAAGCCTGTGTGTGACTGGTAAATTTCATCCAACCTGACAGGATTATGAGTAAGAGCCTTTTTTTTTTTTTTACCTCATCCTCCGGGCAGTTCACTATTGATATATCAGTGGGCATTGTTAACCTTTGCAATTATTCTCCTTTCTAGGCCTCGGGGAACGGCTATTTTTAAAATGTCGGTGGTGCCGGCCAGCTATTGTTGAAGTAACAACCTATTGATTTGTGTCGGTTTTGGTTGCAGGGTTAAGGTGTAAATAGAAGCTGTTGTTTTCTCACTTTGAAAGCTTGTGATTTACAGTGCTTGAGAGGCCAAGAGTGAAAATTCCATCCATCACAGAAGTGAAATGTAGATTTCATTATTGTGTTTAGGGCTGTGATGGATGCACATCAGTTTCAGTTGAACTAATGATCACGAACGGTGTCCGGATATCAAATAATCCTTGACTAATGTTTTCTGCTGGGGTAAAAGTCCCTTCTGCAGAGCTTAGGCCAACAGGTTTCTTGTTGTGGTCCATCTTGACTGAGTTGGTTCTTTGTTGGGGCATCAGTCATTTCCAGTGAGTGGAACTGTGCATTCTCTGCCCATCAGTTAATCCCATTAAAGAAAAGAATCAAATAATCACGCAAATTAATTAATCTGGATTAATGTTCTCAATTTTACAGCCCTAATTATTGTTATTTTATTATTTTAGTCAAGTTCCACTGAGGTTAATCACACTGTAATTGGTGGTTTATAATAATTATGTCTTTTCATCAGTGCAGACTAAAGTTATATTCATTATATTTAAATGTTTCATCTTAGTAAGTCTAGTAAGTTCATCTTTGTTAGTTTTGGGCCATTTATTGGTGATCGACAACCTCACAGACAACAGCCAACAGTCACTAGCGAGCTCGAAAGGAAGTCACCCCGAAGAAACGGCATGACAGTGGACAAGGTTGCAAACTTGGACATAACACAGCCAAAGCTCTTCTGCGGACTTTTGAAGCGGTATTAAGCAGCAACAGCAGGAGTCCGTGTCTCTAATCATAATCTGCAAGAATATGAGGATTGTGGACTGAGCAGTCAAATGTCGATATCAGGACCAAAGAGCATGTGGCGATGAAGAGGCAGCTGTGGAAAAGCGGTCAGGGTGAGAGGCTACTGAAAGTTGAATACATGATGTCTGCTGAGCCAGTGACACAGCAGCTCAGAGAAACAATGGATCAGGTTCCCCCCCCGGAAGGAAATGCCAAACATTACTGCACTGTATAAATAGAAGACCCTGACTGAGGGAGTGAGAGGATGAGATAGAGGACAGGAACCCCCTCCCTGGGGCCGACAAGGTTTCCCACCTCTCCCACTTGATTGCCCTTTTTTGTTTCTTACTCCAGCTGTGTGATCTATTTTTGATTTCCTGAAGAAAGAAGTGAAAGAAGAAAGACCGCTCTTGTCTCTTTTTTAAATTACCAACCTCGATGAATAAAAGCCTTCTGGTGCATCACGAACTCCTGCTTTGTTAATAGCAGCAGCTGAAAAACTGATTGGCCTTCCCAGATGTATTGTTAGGTGGCAAGTGTAGATATTTATGCAACGTAAATCCATATTTGGAGGAGGGAAGATTGGTTTAATGTTTTGTTTTGTTTTGTTTGTTTGTTTTTTTTGTCCGGTTGCCCTCATTCATTCTGACTGTTCGGTTTAATTCCACTCCTTTCGCACGTCCAGGGGCACATGGAACCACAATGTGCAGCGTGAGGTGCAAGAGTGAGCCTTTGTCTGCTGACGACGCCGGCACTGGAACAGAGAATCCAAGCGGGGCTTCCAGAATTGTCCGTTTCATTTTGCCTTTTCACAATTATCCTTTCCCGTAACTCGGAGAAAGGGAAGAAAACGGTTGTCTGCCGAAGGATGCTTGCTCAGAGTTTGGAGGATTGAACCTCAGCCTCAGGCGATCTTAGGAAACAGCATGCACACACAGTTGTGCAGCGGTGTAAGAAGCTCAGGTTTTCTGCTGTACATGCTGTCAAATGACTGTAAAGTCGTTATGATTATTTTATCCCAAGCTCAGGGCAGATGTTCCTCAGCTCTCATATGATTACTGATGCGTGTGTGAGACGACAGGCGAACATTTACCTGTTTCTTCTGTAGCCAAGCGCCACCTCAGCTCAGATCTTCTGCTGCTACACTTTGGACGCTCCGGTGTTGAGTCAGTTGTTATCTCGTGGTTCAGCTTTTCCGCTCATTCGGAGCACAACGGCCCCTGAACTCGGAACTGTCATCTCCAGTTTGCGCTGGAAAAACTTTGACAGAATCAGTCGTCAATCATCATCGAGGCGGTTATTGTTTCCCTGATGCTGTAGGTGTGCACGGGCCAGGAATCCAATTTCTTACCGAGAGGAACCACTTTAGGAGGCTGAAAAAGCTGTTTATGTGACACGTAGATTGCCATTCCGAATTTGCATATATATGGGAAATAGCTGTAAAAAGTAAGTCAGGAACTCAGTGCTTTGTATACTGTACACACAAACACACACACAAACACAGACGCACACACAGACACAGAGGATCACAGCCAAACAGTCAAAATAAGGAATAGGTGAATCAGAGTCTTAAAATAAGTTTATTTTCAGTTTTGCTCTAGAAAAGTCAATAGCATGGTGAGCAGCGTGTACAAGCGTGTCTGACCTGTCAGGGCTTGAGACGCGGCCCTCGGAACGCAGCCCTCATTAGTCAACCTGAGCACCACCAGAAGAAAGTACACATTTGTTTGTTCTAGTCCTTCTAACGTCGCCATGTAAAAATTAATTTGCGATGAGAAATGTCACTCCACATCCATAACACCAGTCTGTCCCCTCTCGTTCTTCATCCCGACATCCTCGGTCCGTCTAAATATCTAATAAGCCGTTCTGCCTGCCTCTGATCCTCAGTTTGTTCTCACCTGAGCAAATGCACATTAATAATGGAAGCCTGGCGGAGCAGAGGCACGGCTGTGCAGGGGGCTGATAAGCTCTCAGGTCCTTGGAGAGCTGACGGGGAGGACGTCTGGCGGTATTAACATGGTTACACCAGCGAGCGTCGAGCGGGGGGCAGAGGAGAAGAGTCGCTGTCACGACCCCGAGAAAAATCTCATTTCAAGTCGCCTCCGTGTGCAAATCTGCTAAACTAATTAGAAAAGTTGCACTTTTCTTGGCAGGGATTGATTGTTTATTTTATTTGCAGTGTCTTACATCAGTGAACATGAGTCGTACAACACGAGACTCATCGCTGCTGACAAGCTGTGAATGGAGCCTGAGGGACCAATAAGGACGAGGCCTCTGAAAAACACCACAAAACGTCTGTTTGGAGAGATGTCTTGTGATAAAGGGACAAAATGGTGCTACAGCAGTCCTCTGAAATGAAAAGTACTCTTAGTTTTAATACAGAGTGGACCTTTAACTTTACTGGAGTTAAACCGATTGATCTCGCTGTACTATTTAAAGATAAATGGCCATATGAGACCAGATAATGTGTCACATGTGGCTGCTGCAGGGCTTTCGGTCGTCCTTTTTCTTCTCGTATCAACACTCACGTATCACACCGCTTCTCTCATTTGCGTGAAGGCGCAGGCTGGATATTTAACATCTGTAATTCTGTTGTTGCTCACCTGTTGTAGATGTCGAGCCATATTTTGAATTTTCAACTGCTGCGAGAGAGAGAGAGAGAGAGAGAGAGAGAGAGAGAGCTGGATGACCTTGAAAGGCGTCAGATCCAAATGCAGATTAAAATGTGATAGTCGAGCCCCTCAGAAGGGCTCTAGCCTGAAACTCTGAATGGAGATCTATATGTTCAATCAGTTGATTCTTCTACTGTTTCAAAATGGATTATGAAATCAGAGCAGTGAGGGGAGGGTTAACTCTTCTCTGCTGAACTGGGTCTGGAATGGAAACACTGGCTTGGCTGCATTTCTGTTTACATTCTATGAATAGAGATCACATGTTTTGTGAAACCAGACCACGGTAACGGCTGCAGGATGGAGAGAGAATGAGTTAGATGGGGAACAGAGGGAGAGGAGACGGAGAGAAAGGAAGAATGAGCAAAACCGAGAAGACGAAGGCAAAACATTGTCTCAAGGAAGCCAGCCTGTTTTCTAATGAATCCAAATTGGTTGAGACCCGTGGGGTCAGAAACTGCATACATTCATATTCCTTGCTGGTTTGGAACTCCAGAAAGATCTCCTGAAGCCAAACCCCAGCAGGATATGGCTCTGGCATGTGCCTGACTGCATGGCTGAGGGTATTTTATCCCAATTTGCTGCAAAAAAAAAAAAAAAAAAAAAAAGCTCTTTGGACTAAATCATTGAGAGAAGTGGCCTGAATCTTCTCGAACAACGTCCCGTTTCTCCTCGGTTTAAATACTCAGCTGCGGTTGTTGGGCTGAGAAGCGTGAGAGCTCTGAAATGATGTTTGCTAATCCAGCCCAGGAAAGCCTGCACACAGCAGCTCTCTTGTATGGTGTTTACATGAGTCACTTTAATGTGTGCACTATTCATCAGAATCCATGTTTTGCAAAAACAAAAAAAAGTGTTAAATTTCCAGCACAGGCCAGCTTTTCTCACCTCGTATACATGCTTTTTCACCAGGTATGCTAATTGCTTACCTCATTAAGTGCTGAATGGCAACTCCTTGTGGAAATATAAATTGCTGGTCAAAGCACAAAAAAAACAGCAAATATTTAGGCCAAGTTGTATGTGTTGCTTGTCTGAGAAATCTAAAAACAAATTTTTAAAAAAGTCTATTTTATATGATTACAAGTGGTCATTCATATTGTAATAAATATGTCTTTGAGAGTTAAAAACATCCGTACCACTTTTCTGCATGTCTGAACTGCTTACCTTCCCTTAATTTAGTTTAGCCAGGCTTAACTTTGCATAAAGACTAAAAAACAGGAAAATAATGGAATAAACACACAAATTCCCCTCTGGAACACTGTGAGTTCTCTAATTAACCTGCTGATTTTCTCAGTTTTGCTTTAGGGAGCTGGAGTGTTGTCATCGCTATCAGGCTGAGAGCTAATCAGAAGGCACAAAAAGTAGTATTTCATTTTCTGTGCAAAGACTAGTTTTCCATATGTCACTGCACCATATCTAAACTCAGGTAAGCATCATTTGAAGATTAAAAAAAAAAAGCAAGTACATTAATTCCCTATTACCACAAAGTAGCTGATCGCCTGCTGCAGTTGGTGCCTCTGTGCTCTCTGGAGCCTTTCTAGCTTATCTTTGTGATTTTCTGCTGCTCTCCCTTCAACGTGATAAGTCCGTGATTGGCAGCTTCCACCAAGAGGGACGAGAGCGGGGAAATCTGCCGTCAATATGACAATAAAACTCGGTGATCCACTCCAGCTCCGCGTATTCCATCACTTTGCTTCAGTTGCCGCTATTGAGTCAATATTGACTCAAACTGGCAGAAATATCCACGTTACAAGGCAAGAAGCAATCCATACGAACTGTGCCTGAGGCTGCCGATCTAACTGCTGGACTTGACAGAGGTCTTTGCTGCAGAGGTCTAGTTGGGCGAGATTTGTTTCACGACCATTTGTGCCTCCATCTCAATATCATCAAAAGCTTATTAAGAGTCCCATTTTCGCCCTACAGCTGTGCCGATACTGTTCTGGAGTGAGTCATTTGGTTACAAGTGGTTTGTTTATTCAGAAGCTAATTGTCTTTTTGACTGATGCACGTGCCAACAAAGAGCGTCCATACGCATTTACACTCAGGGACCACAGCTGTGCTCTTTTAATAAATGGCCCATTTCATTGAGAAAAACTGTCATAAGCGTGTTTTTTTAAATTGGGCATGTACAGCAAGGTCACATCTCCTCTACGGCTGGAATTCATTATTAACAAGGTCGGTAGGTTTTGTGACTGCATAAAAGGACATCTGTGCAGATATTTAACAGAAGTCAGTGTTACACCATTGCTGGAGACATGGAGGGAAAAAAAACCTATCTAACAGAAAGTGTGTCTAAATAATTACTGTGTCGAAGTAGCAACAACGTTAAGTAGATGTGGGCTATATCTGGCAACACTAGATGATGTCACTGGTGATTCTGCTCCCTTTTACCTCATGCGATCTCTTAAACGGACCCTAAACACTGATCTGAATGTGAAAAGTGTGTGTGTGTGTGAGTGTGTGTTTTTACTTTAAGCACCAGCTGTTCTCCTCTGGGACACTTCACCTCGGCGGAATGGAAAATGAAGAGACACAGCCAGACAGGAAGTGTTTGTGTTTGGAAATATGCATCTCCGCCCAAGTGTGTGTGTGTGTGCGTGTGTGCACATATGTTTTCGCGTGCACGCACGTGTGGTTTGAGATTATCCGTCCTCCTTTTAGTGTCTCCCATCATAGCCCCGAGCGTTTCCCCTGAGTGACAGAGCAAAAGCTTAACGAGTGTGGCAATGGTGGTGCTAAAGCTAAGTGTTAATTACAACAGCACGCTTCATTAAACACAACTGTATGATAATGAGAGCGGGTGGCACGTTTGATCTCTGGCTGCTAAGTCTGAACTTGGACCATCTCATGGATGCATACATATGGATCATGGACCCAATAGTATCCAAATTTAGCCCTTTGATTGAGTTGCAGGCTTGTGGTGCTGCTGTTAGGTCAGGTGTTAGAAGATGGAATATATAATAACACATGTATGATGTTATGAAGAACAAAGAAAATCAGGGATTTGTGTCATGTTTCTGGTTTTATTCACTAAAACCAATTAAATTTGGGGGATTCTAGAGGGCAACTTTGCTTTGTGAGCTTCCTGGATTAGCTTGCATAACATAATGAAACCCATATTTATTTTTAAAAAAACTGTGATATTTTCATGAAAAATTGACTATGTGCTCCTTATAGAATTGCAATTTCCTCATAAAGCAAAGGACAATAAATTCAGCTTATTTTTCTTTTTCAATTTTCCCATTTCAGAAACATTTTTATTGCTAAACATTTACAAGATCACATTATACTATGCGAGAGTAAAAGATCCAAACCTGAAATGACTCAATACTTAAAATTTAAATGAGTTTAAAAAGCACTGTCATTGCTAAATCCTGCATGACTTGCACAGGAATGTGCTCCAGTAGCAACCTCGCAGTAAATGAATTTCCTTCTTTGTGGGGACGTCCACCGTGGTGCTGTAGTCTCTCAGAGCTCACTGTCCTTTCTCTTAAAGCACCTGAAGCCACGGCAGTACCTGGGTGTTATCGTGATTTCTTCTCTCGTTCATTTTAAGGCCACTCAGAGGAGGTGGTGGTGATGGCGGAGGCCTAAGAGAAAGAGAAGATCTACCCCCCCGGACCAAAAGTCTAGTTTGGATCATGTTTTGAAGGCTAAAGTGCCCTTGTTAATTCTTTATGGCTCCATTTAAATGGTCTTAAAAGCAAAAGGAAGAAAGGGGAAATCGAATAAATGAGGATTGATGAAGTGTTAAACTGTCGGACTGTTAAATGAGACCTGAGCTTTTCTTCTTTGCTGCTGTCCATCTCCTTCCTCAACACCTCATTGGTTGTAATTCTTCTCTAACTGTCAGGGTGTTCCTCTCCCCATGCTTAATTTCAACACACAAACCTGCACACACAAACAGGATGAATTGATTTTCTGATATTCATTAATTAAAAGCTTCTGCTGGACTGTAATTACTCTCATATTTTCCCCCCTCCCTCCCTTCCTGTGCAGGTAATTGGCCAGCTTCTGTGGGATTTGATGTCATCTTTAGATCGGTTCAACTGAAGATGGAAACACTGGAGTCTGAGCTGACCTGCCCGATCTGCCTGGAGTTGTTTGAAGACCCCCTGCTCTTGCCCTGCGCCCACAGCCTGTGCTTCAACTGCGCCCACCGCATCCTGGTGTCCCACTGCTCCTCCAGCAAGCCTCTCGAGTCCATCTCGGCCTTTCAGTGCCCCACCTGTCGCTACGTCATCACGCTGAATCACCGCGGGCTGGAGGGCCTAAAGCGCAATGTGACGCTGCAGAACATTATTGACCGCTTTCAGAAGGCCTCCCTCAGCGGCCCCAATTCCCCCACCGAGAGCCGCCGCCTGCAGCCGCAGCGGCCCTACACCGCCACCATTAGTGGCACCATAGCCGGAACGCTTGGCGGCGGAGGGAGTGGCACGAGTGGAAGCAGCGCCCGAGGCAGCCCGGCCGCTTCCACCCACTCCCACCCGCACGCCAACCACACCAACCACATCAACCACACCAACGCCAACCACAGCCCGGCCGTGGTGGCCAAAATGGACCCGCGCATCAGCTGCCAGTTCTGCGAGCAGGACCCGCCGCGCGAGGCCGTCAAGACGTGCGTCACGTGCGAGGTGTCGTACTGCGACCGCTGCCTGCGCGCCACCCACCCCAACAAGAAGCCTTTCACCAGCCACCGCCTGGTGGAGCCCGTGCCCGACACCCACATCCGAGGCCTGACCTGCCTGGAGCACGAGAACGAGAAGGTCAACATGTACTGCCTGGTGGACGACCAGCTCATCTGCGCCCTCTGCAAGCTGGTGGGGCGCCACCGAGAGCACCAGGTGTCCTCGCTCACCGAGCGATTCGACAAACTCAAGGTTAGTGCTTCCCTGCAAAAAAGGTCACGCTGATACGACAACTTGCACTGTTTCACTTCTGTACGACCGGCGGAGGTAAGTCCCCCCCGTTTTGGAGACGTGTTTCAGCGGCGGAGGGTTCTCGTATCGTGTTTCCAGCTCAACTTTTAATCCATTCTGACCTTTGGGATCTTCACTCCGCCTCTTTATGTTGACGGTGAACTTTTCGGAAATGCCACAGTTGCATCACAGAGTAGCATCAGCCTTTGTTCGGGCAGAAGGACAGAAAGTCAGATGACAAACAGAAAGACAGAGGGGAAACAATCGGGATTGTGTGCCGCGGAGAGGCGGGGAGCAGCAGGAAGGTCGTCATTATAATAGTCGATGAGCTGGCATTCCCCGTGGCTGATGAGCTTTCAGCAGCTCTGCCTAAAGTCCGGGACTGCTGAATCAGGCCGAAACACAACAAAGGAGAGCTGCCTTTTTTTTTTCTTTTTTTTTAATTCAAACAGCCTTTTATGACTGTCCTCTGACACAGAAATATGCAGATGAAACAATACCACCGACAAGCGTAAATAAAATTTATAGGACACTTAAGATGAATGTCAGCTCGTGAAATTACCTCCTGTGGGCTTTTTTCTGTGGGTGTTTTCCGACTCCGCCCAGGCTGCATTGATTTATCTTTCCATTACCAGTTTAGCCATTCCAAACTGCTCTGGAAGTGGAGCTCACAGCCTGCAGTAACATCTCTGACTCACACCAGAGTGTCGACTGTTTTTAAAGTGTTTTCAGAACTCTAGAGTTTAATTAATATGTGACGAATGTTACCGAAGAGAAATTAGACCTTTACGCCTCTCCGGCCCTCACCCTTTAACAGGTAAAAACACTACAAATAAACAGTGCCACGGAGCGTAATTACAGCATAGATTATCCTGGCAGCATATTGGATCGCTGTTTATTATCTACAAGGCTTCTCCTTTGGCACCTTTAAATGTGCTAATTTGTGTTTCATCAGCGGCTAATCATTTTATTTTACCTGCCACGCTGCGTGACCGCCTGATCGCTCACAGCACGAATGAATGAAGGCTTAATTCAGGAAAATAAAGTGTTAGCTCCCGTCAATTAGCTGCTCTGTCACTTTATAGCCTCGTTCATCTTACTACATCTGCATGCCGCGCTAGTAACAGCAGCGATTCATTAATGTGGCGATGGAAATGTTGCCTCTGTGCTGGGTGGCAGTTAATCCTGCCAAGCCTGCAAAACTGATCTGCTGTTAAAAGTGCATTTTGATTTATATAAAGCGACTTGTGTTTAAATTACAGCAGGAAATCTATTCCAATTCTTAAGTGGAAGAATAAATGACAAAGGTGAGAATATACGGTGTGTTTCTCCAGGACTTGAAGCGACCTTGGGCTTAGCGTTGAGGCAGATTTTTTGTCCGTGCTGAAATCACTGCTTCCCTCTTTGTTTTGTCTTGTTCTCAAACTTATCAGGTGAGCGAGCAGGTTCTTCTTGTTTTCTTCCACATTGCTCCACTCCCTCCGTGCCCCGATGCCTATTAGAAACAACATTACAACATTAGTGCAACTGGTTGCCCGTGTGATAACTGCGCTAAAAGAAACAAATCCCTAAATTGAACATTTCAGTACACCTAATGTGGCTCTGCGGAGGTGTTGCTTCGCTTAAAGCGATGCTACTCCGGTCCATCCTGCTATTTTATCGTCTAAATTCCGAGAGCTGCATTTTTGACTAATGCCAAACTTGCTGCTCCTCTGACGGTTCACCTCTCGTCTGTCATCACCTGTCAAGTGTTGTCATCCTCGGAGCTGCCATAAATCTCCTCCGCCTCATCGCCAGTTGTCGGCACGAGTGTTTACGGCTCTGGCCGCGGGTGGAGCTGATCTGCTGATGCAAGGTCATCCAGGAAGCCCTGGGCTATTAGCTCTGCCGCTACAGGCAGCTGTGGTCATATTCAAAGATAGCTGCCATATTTCACATGTTTCACATTTACGACTTTACAACAGGCGAAATAATCATCTTTGGGCAAACAGCCCATCAATAAAAGTCTCTGAACCGACACAGTGTTCCCACAGAAACACGAAACCAGAGCATGATAAAACGACATTGATGATTTCTTTGTTTTCCGTAATGATGTGCAAACACAGACCGTGAAATGAACAGTAAAGCAGAAAATCTTAATTTGTCGTCATTACGACACATCTTTATGGATCGGATCTGACGGAAAGCATTAATTAGGATTGTCCAATTAACATCACAGCTACCGATATTTTTGTTTTCACGAACACTGCATTGTCTCAAACGTTATGTAGATTTTCTGGATTGCATCCACCAGATCTCCCTCTGAACTCATAATTGTCTTCTTTTCACAGCATTAGGCTCAAACGTTCTGTCTTGTGGGTGTTCATTTTGAGTTGAGTCAAAAATCACCCCCGTGTTCCGCACAGAGCAAATGGATGGTGATGTTTCAGGAAAAGTTCCTGTTTGTTGGTAGCTTCTTACCAGAGTAGATGGTTTTTTATCATGTTACCTAAGCGTGGGTGTTAGAAGGGTTTCTAGAGACATTATCTTCCATGTCCAACAAAAACCCATCTCATTAGGTCACGAGGTGAGCCCGGGATCGGCGATCCCAGCAGTGTGGAACAGCACTTTTATTTTAGCTCTAAATTTCGTACTCTATTATTGATGCTTTGTGCAGGCAGAACTTCGGCTCTTGCTTCCAACTTTGCACTAGGACTTTGGCAGAATTCCACCTGCTCAGTGTCTCACTGCCCAGCGTCGGCTTTTCTGACACGGTGGACCCCCCCCCAAGGTTCTGACAGAATGTAGGACAGTACACTATAAGAAGCTTGCATTGCTCCTGACTTGCGAGTAAGGTCTTTTGAACAGTCCCCAGTTAATAGCTTTGAACTTCCTCCACTTTGAAATTCCCAATCTGCATCGAATCTGGGCGGAGACCAACCCCAGACCAGGTTCCAGCTCGGCTCATCGGTGGCAGCTCGCTTATAATCTTCTTGCTGGTGAGGAGGCACGGAAAGAGGAAGTGCAGTTTGTGCATGGCTAATGAGTTCAAACCGTAGGTGTGTGCGTGTGTGTGTGTGTGTGTGTGTATCAACACTTGTGTGTTTCTGCTTTGATGCTACCAGGTTTTGACTTTGGCATTCATAGGGTGGTGCAGTGGTGCTGTGGTTGGTGCTATTGATCCTAGTGTGGTGCCCTTCTATGTGGAATGTGCATGTTCTCCCAACGTCCTGCTTCCTTCCCCATGTTTTCCACCCCGATCTCCCCTCCAAGTCCAGCTGATGGGAGGCTGTAATTGCCCCCTGGGTTTCGATGCATGCAGCTTAAATGGATCGGCGACCTGTCCAGGTTGTCTCTGGCTTTTTGCCTCTTGTTTAACGACGGCCACGCGAAAGCCCTTTACGCCTGGACGCACGTGTGATGTATGTTTTCAGGCCATGTGACGTCAGGGAAGTTTTTAATCCAACGTTCGCGGCATTGCTATTGACTGTTCTGCCCTGTGCTCTAATCAAGCCATCTGACTGACCGCAGATCAATACAGCTACATAATTAGCCCCTGCTGCTTTGTTGACTGCAGCCTCGCCGAGTTTGACCTCAGACGCGTTCATAATGGTTTACTCCATGTTTGCCGAGTAAGCTCGCAGCTGCTTACTGTCACTGAAAGATTTCCCACACCGAAAGCCTAAGGTAAGCTGGCTCACTGCAGCGAAATGCTAAATGCCTAAACTCCTCTCTGGAGAGCTGAACAGTAAAGGCACCAGAGGAAAATATTTAAAAAAGACCCTAACCTATGCTGCAGAAACAAATGGTGTGTGTAATCGCAGAGACATGTCTGTGTAGCCTGGCCAGCTGATAAATTACTATTCTGGATATTGAGTCTCATTTCGGCTGCAGCTGTGTTGTTATCCATCTTTAACGTTGCCAGCTGTGTATCTAAAGCAGGATATTGCTCTCATGTATTAGTTGGATTTTGTTAGCTTTGGACAGATCCGGTTTTGCTGGTCAAACTCCTTCCCAGGCTAATCTAACCAGCAACTGCTTTCATTTTTAAACATCACGGAGGCATGAGAGCAACTGTAACCCTCTTATGTTGCACAAGCGCTTTGCTCACCAAAACTTTTAATTTAAAAAACGTTTAATTTAGTACATTGCAGCCATGTGACTGATCACATTAGCACAACTTTATTCTGATAAACAATTGTGTGAACTGTGTCAAGGATAGAGGGCTTACTGTTAAAACAACAGGCTTCTTTTGCTGCAGATTTTCCCCTGAAATTTTCTATTAGTCCAAGAATTTTGCTAAAAAGGAAAGGTCGTCTTCTTTTTTAAGAAATCGGGGTTGTTTCATGTGTATTTTCTTCCGAGGATTCATTTTGAAGATTGTATTTGTTTAGTCTGGTGTAGCACAGACTTATCATATCATCATATTGTCATGCAAAAAGAGTCCATTCACCATCCGATACTTTAATTTTAGTACTATAGGATGGTCTTTTGTTGCTCCTGAAGAAGGTTTTAGGGAACATATCTTTCTCTGTGTTTGGACCCTATAAATGTATCATAAAGCAGGGCCTAGATCTGATTGAATGCCGCTACTTTAAAAAAAAAAAAAGGGGGGGAAAGTGGTAAAACCTAAATCATCCAATTTTCCCTTTGTAAGCGTGATGCACAGACTCCCACTGTCCTCCTCTGCAGCCGCTCTACTACCAGGCTCTGTTTGGCCCCCAGGCGCATGAACATTATCCTTCCCACCTGCTTCCTGTCACTCTCTCCTTCCCCGTGCCTGTCTGATCGCTCACGCTCGGGGCCGCCCCGTCTTGTTTTATAGGTGGTATCGCTCTCACCCGCAGCGGCCTGCGTGAGCGGAGATGCGCCCGCGTGCAGCATTAACAGGTGTGTGTTGATACTATTAGGTTTGACATGTGTGGAGCGACTGGGAGCTGAGTGTGTGACGCCGGGGGACATCATGCCTCCGTCTCCCCCACAGTGTGAGATGGAGCACACTTAGTCATGCTGACAGAGCCATCATGCTTGTGGAAAGCTTTTAGCGTCCGCGTATGCTGTGCGCGCGGTCATGTGCCCGACGGGAAGCCTGTTTGAAAGCGCGCGTTCCCGCGCGCACGGCAGCGCCTTCGGTGCGCAGTTCATAGGTCACTAGAGCCTGTTGTAAAACTTACTGGGTCATGGAAGAAAAGGGCTTATCAAGTTGCTCTTACCCTCTACATCACATACACAAAAGCAGTTTATGCGGGGAGAGATAAAACAAAAAGCGAAAAGGAGTGTCAGTGTCTGTGCTGACACAGTAGGCGGGTTTTCAAATATGTGCAGATTTAACAGCACAGCTCATTACGGAGATTTGTAGGAGGTCTGTCAATTTTGTGCCCTTGTATTTAGCCCCTATTGCCGAATTTCCTTACTTTCATGATGTGATGGGGAAATCCTGGCTGTGCAGTGCGGAAGATACAATCCATAAAAGTCATTATTTATGTATTTTCATCTGGAAGCACATCCCAGCCTAAGAGGATTTCCATCATAATCAGCAAAGCCATCACTCTGATGTTGTTTTTCAAAGGTTGGCATAAGCCACCTCAATGTTGGTAAATATGTGATGAATAAGCACATCCACACGTAAATCCACGACACAGATTACACTCAGACGCGGAATCTGTTGACATGCATGCTCGTCGCCACGACACCTGGTTTATAAATGACAATTTAGCGTTTGGAACAAGAAGCGAATACCGGCCCTGGTTGCAAATCTATATTTTGTTTGTAGGTTAAGGATTAGACGTTACACAAGCATTTACCCTGCATGAGTCTGTATCCAGCCTTTCAAGTTCTGGTGGTCAGGAAAGAGCTCCGAATGTAAACGGATGGCCAAGCGCAGGATAAACACGGCCACGGCAATCCCGTCTCATCCTTTTGTCTTGGCCATGTTTGTGCCCCTGTTTGACGTCTTCTGAATGGGAGGGACGATCTGCGTCCTGTTCTGAGGCCGCCAAACAGGAACAAAGCGTCGTCACTGGGGGAAAACTTAATATGAACTAATGACACCAGTGTGAGAAGAACGGCACGTCGACACTGACCTGGGGGGACCCAGAGCGGTCCGGTCATCTGTGCTCAACCCCAGGCCCCATCAGGAGCCCTTCAGAGCCACTTAAATAGCACAAATATCGATTCATTGAATAAAAGTTTATTTACAATGAAAGCCTTCGACTTGAAGTGTCCATTCCGGACTTGGAGCTGAGGCCGCTGGTTTCCTTTTTTTTTCTCCTGCATCGCTGTTGCAACCGCTTGAAATGTAAAACACATTATCTCCATCTCTGCATGGAGCAGAAAAATCCAGAGTCACTAAGCATTAAGTGCAGAGAACCTGGATGTATGCCACAGCGTGTGGCGACTAAGTTAAGCACAGCTTTGCTTTCAGCCACTCAGTTCAGTATTATCGCTTTTTTTTCCTTCGGTGTTCACATCTGTGAGGTGCTGATCCTTCCACTTCCAGGAGACAACAGATGTCTTCCAGCCAAAGCGTCCTCATTACAGTAACAACAGAAGCTAAATTTTCCGTCAGGGCAATCAGGAAATCACTCGGCTCAGTGTCGGGAATAAAAGGAGCTGATCAAAGAGGAATATTAGCAGGCGTGCGGTTGAATTCCTTCACAGCTTTACTGATGTCAGAGCTTTCCTCAAGCAGCCCTAGTGCCTAATGCTGGAGAAAAACCTCAGATTTCATCTTTGTTTAGATCAAGAACACAAGAATGCTGTAGATGTTGTAGAAGGAGAATCCTCATTCAGGGCATCATTCCTGGTCTGTTCCCAGTCAGAGAGAGGAATCCAAATTCCTCACATTGGATTTTTCTGTACATCGGTTGTTTAGGCTACCGGAAAGGACTTTAGTCTCCCACACTGATCTTTTACCAGCACAGCTGCCTCGAGAAGAAGGGCTTTTTTTTTCAGTGCATTCCATTCAGATGAAGCCCTGTTTCCACAGAGCATCCCTGTCTAGCGCCGTGACATAGAAATAGTGCAGATAACGTGTATTTTATGCACATACAGCCGAGGTCGGAGGGAATTTAACCCCGGTCCTGTTCTGCTGAGGATCAATCATTACCGTGGGTCAGACTCCCGAAGGTTTGGTTGCACATTAGCGAGTAGCGTTCTTCCTTCCATCTTCCGCCTGAGCCGCAGCCGCTCCGCCAGTCTCTATGCACCAGTCACCCACAACTGTTAGGGAAGTTATTCAGGTTCGCCGTGTTTTAATCTGTCCTCTTGCCCTCCAAAGGAAAGGTGAGCAACAGCAACCTGCCGTGTGAATTGAATTTGCAGACTTTCCTCGTCGCCGCTCTTTGGAAACACGGGTTAATGGCGCCGCGCTCCGCCGTCCGCCTTTTAAAGCCGACAAGAAAAGGCTGCACCGATGCATGCTTAATACCACGCGGGGCTTCTTTTATGGTTTCTAAAAAAAGGGGGACACGTCGCCTACTCCCCCGCAGACAGCATGGGAGCCGCGGTGACAGGAGCCGGTCGACACCCAGCCCAGTAAAGTTTTATGGGGAAAACACACAATTACTCGTATCTGACAGCTCGAAAACACGCGCACGTGGAGAAGAGCGTCGGTATCCGCGCGTGCTGCTTTTACTGTGTTAATAACAGTTCACAGCGAGGGCATCGTTTCTCTTTTCACCTCTACGTACAGTACTCAGAGTCAGCAGTGCTCGTAAAAGCTATCAAGATAATTAAATTACTGAGAACGTTACTGGCCCACGGTCCCACCTCCTATATATCACAGAGGGACTCCAGCCTGTGTGGGCTGAATTATTCCTTTCTGTCAGCCCCTGCTCAATTATTTATTATGTGTGTGTCATTTAAATGACTCAGATATGATTGTTTTTAGTCGTTTACCCGCTAAGATGAAATCTAAGATGTTTCACGGCAGATTCAGTTGAGGAGTCGCTGTAATATATCATCATTCAGCCCTGCTGACCCCTGGCCTGGAAGTTTCTTCTTTTGGTTCGGCTTACTCGGAGGAAGTTCAACACCCCGCTATGTCATACGCCGCGGAATGCGAGCGTTCCCACAATGCGATGCCAGAAAGCCCATCACGCAGGAACGCCGGGAATGCGCCTCCCCTCTTTGTGGTGAGCTCTGCTGCTGCCACAGCAGCAATGCGGAACCGGTCCCCTGCGCGGTTCCCCAGCATACGCACAGCAAGGCTTCTTATCTTAACTTATCTGTATCTCCCCGTCCTGGGCCCTCCTGTCATCAGTTGTCACGGAAACAGACGCTGCGCAGATTATCACGCAGTTATGCAGCCGACATCAGCACTGGTGTTACACGACCTCGTTTTTTAAATACTCGACAGCAACTTGATTTACTGGCTGGCTTCCTCAGTCAGCCCAATTAGAGATGGCTCAGCACAGCGCAGACAGAGCAGGAGGAGGCAGACTCATTTGTTAAAGTGGACGGATCTACTTTGGGACTAATAGAGACACTTTGTCTTGTTACTGACCACTGTCAACATGCTCGAAAGGGTGAGGTGGGAGTCTTAATTATATGCTGCTCTGTAAACCAATACAGACTTAAGTACCTAAATAAAGACGTCAGCTTGGAAACACCAGCCTGGGAAAGTTGAAAATCAATTATATAACCACAAATTCATTAAAAGGATTAAAATGCGACTTGTAGTAACTTGAAATTGTTACTGGAGCAGGTTGCTATAGCAGCAACCCACCGTTGTGGCGGTTTGTGGAAGAGGTGACATGAGTAAATATCTTGGGTTTCTTGTCTCTTTTTCAATAGCTCCAGCAAGTCGGGATCACAGTAACTTTACATCAGCGTCTTCACAAATGATGCCCTGAAGCAGCCCCTGCAGGTCAAACGCTGTCGCGCATCGTGACGCCTACTGTTCCGCCTGGGTGCGAGCGAGTTACACCAGCAATACGAGCCACACACGCTCGCAGGAGCTGTTTGTTCACCTTCTCGGCAGCGAGGGCCCGGACCAAACGTGTTGCCCGCAGCCTTATCTCTGCCGCGCAGAGCCAGCCTACGAGCGTCGCTGGGGGTTTTTACCAGAATCAAAGATTTGTCAGGCTTTTTAACCCAAATGTGTCACTTGCACCTATTTTGTGTGAAGGTTTTGAAAGACGATGTCGAGAGCAACATCAGACACTGACAGCGAGAGAGGAGAGATTTGTTTGCAGGGTGAAGGGATGAGAACATCTCATGTTTTTAGGGCTTTGTACCCCCTGTGGCCTCTTGAAGGGGTCATATATAAACAAGAGCCCGCTCAGATTTCTCACCTCAGATCCCTGTTGTGTCACTGGGCCGCAAAAAAAATCCATTTTGAGATAAGTGCTGTTGGTGGTTTGTTTTTGTGAACCCAAGAAGAGGAGCGTAAGCACCTGTTGACCACTTTGCCTCAGATTTGAATCCCTTCTCTTGCTTCCATTTGGTGGTGCATAATGATTAAACTTAAAAGTAAAAATGCGGCAGCACCACTGTTTCAGCTGTTTATCACACATCTTTGCGCACCATGGCAATTGCACTCAAGTATTTTGCAATGTTGCAGGATCTAGAGCTAGTGTACATTCCAACCTGACTAGGAAAATATATCAGTACAAGATCCGTCAAACCACTGGTCTCACCTAGAATCTCTGGAATCTGCACTGGAGGTAAACCAACTTGTCTTACATCTGCGTGGTTTACAGCAGCGTACCCAGCACATCCTTCATCCTTGGACTCTCTACACTCTGCACACACAGCTTCCATGCATGTGCTCAGCTCTGTGTGTTAGCCATGCTTCTCCTTATGTCAGCTGGGACCTCCTGTGCGGGCAACTCCACTAAAACACCAAAGCTGCAGAAATATTGTATGAATAACATGATATTTCTCTTTTTAATCACGAAAAGCACAAGATTTTTAAAAGCTTATTTAGGCGATGAATGAATGACATCCTGCCCAGCAGCATGTGGACCTTCTATGATTCTCCTCTGGAAATAATGCTGCTCAATAGGAATACTCAAGCAAAAATATTTCACTTTAACAATTTTAATGCAGCACTTAAGAGTCAGAGCAAGGCGACTGCTCCTGGGTCTCCATCCAGTGTGTCAGTGTGTCTCAGGCTCAGCATTTAGTTTCCCCAGTTATCACAGTACAGAAAATAAGACAAAATAAATTGCTACATGTGAATATGCCAATGAGCTGCAGCTGCACGCTGCCCCCTGCGTCTCTCTTTTTTATTTGCTTCAGCAACTCTTTTTCTTTCCTGTTTCTTTTCATACCTGAGCGGGCATTGGGCCAAATTCATTTCTGGCTGTGTATGTAGCAGAAACCAATTTTTCCTCAAGCCCCTTTATGCCACACGCATTTGCAAGTGAAGACTGAGGATATGCATTTATTAACAAACTCAAAAACATTTGAATAAGTTAGTTCAACAGGAACTACAACAGAAGTACAAAAACAAATCCACCTCAACAAACAAAACTAATTACAGGGGCCTGAAAATGTCTGAAAAATCTAGTCCTCAAAGGTTAAACAGCGTAATAAAATATCAAGTTTATTGAGCAAAGGCCATAATGAAACTGCCTAACATTTGATAAAAATATAGAAAATATGGAAGAAATGACTCATGTGATTTTGTTCTAGCTCAGTGGAAAAGGTCAGTTCATCAATTAAAGATGCTGAAAAGGACACTTAACTTGAGACCTCCGAGAATTAACACAGATTACTGGACCGGACGACGGCCTCCCTGCTGCTCTGCTGTTAATTAAGGCTGACATGTTTGGATGAGAAACTGTTGAGATTTGTTATTATACAGCATTTTCACGAACCAGTATTCATGTATAATCTCTATGGCTCACCTGTTAAGTGAATTCTTTGAGGTCACGCCACGCAGGATGGTGTTGCACGAGCTCTATTTGGAAGAGTCAGATTACAGAGCTGGCCGTTCTCAGGAATTGAATCACTCTGTCATAACACTTTAAGTGGTTGTTTAATTCATCATATTGTGTTTCAGCTGTATCCTGTAGGTGTGGCCTGCACATGTAGAACCACCAAACTGTCTTTCCTGGAGAGAGACTGCTTTTACTAAGCTCACAAATCTGATTCACGCACGTATATTTTTCTAGCATTTTTTGACCCCACAAGGCAGTCAGGTTGACTCACCATGATGGTAATATGTTACGTCGGCAGTCACTGTTAATCTGCTATAGCTAAAGACACAAATGTTCCTTATGTAGCCTCCAGCCAGCAACAGTGACCTAATGGTATTATCATCTGTTTATATTTATGGACATGGATAGCATGGATGTGTTATAAGTTAGTGAAGGACTCACCCTCAGGTGTCCCTCTCCCTTGGATGGAAGGGGCAAAATTCAGCCATCTACAAACATATTAAAGTGACAGTCGAAGCATTTAACACTATTGGAAATAAATGTTACTGACAGCTTATATACGAATCTATTGTGACATCACCGGACTGTGACCCTTCTGAAGATTAGGATGTAGCTTGGTTTACTCTTAGCCTAGTTTATTTGTCTCTGCGTACCAGTAAGCTCTCTCTATGAAGTAAAATATTGATCATGCTGACTGGCTGCCAAGCCTTTCATGTGTGCTGCTGGCCATAAAACTTGCTTTGTCCCAGTGAGAATCCTGAAATGAAACAGAAAGTTCTTTTTAGCCCAAATAGCTATTCAATGTTTTTTGACTAACCACTCTCCGTCTCTCTCCTAGCCTCCCTTAATCCTCTATTAAATTCCCATTTCTTCTCGTGCAAATATCATAGCACTCTTGATCTGTAATCTGATATGAAATTGTCAACACAAAAGAACACAGCAAAGGAGAGGTCTATGGTTTGCGTTTCCTTTTTCTCTTAGTCTCTTTGTGTGTCTTTCTTTAGGTGCAGATCTCAGCCACTGTCTTTCTGACCCAAACAAATATTTGGGAAGATCAAAGCGCACAAGGCTTTTGGTAATATGTCCACATATTAGTCTGACTATCAGGAGCATTGAGGACGACCTTAAGGGAGGACAAAAAGTGAAAGTTGTCATTTCCCTCTTCTTATTAGGCATCCAGCACAAACATGTCATACTAAGGTAAAGCTCCAGCTAACGGTGAAGGGCGAAAGAGACTAAATTACAGAGCTGCAGTCCTGCTTGGATTTACTGAAGGTCAATAAAACTTAAAATAAAAAAAAAACTGTGTGCATAAATTAGGTCTACAATAGCAAATAGCTAAAAGAAAAAGATTTGCCAAACCCCACAATGAGTTTTGACCTCAAAAGATCTGTCTCGTGGAATTTTACCCTCACAATGAAGAAAGTCTGTTTCCCAGAAGGCTCTGGTTACTGACACGTCCTGCCACTGAACGAGCTCTGAGTAACAACAGCTGTAAAGTGAGCCCCTTCCATTGTCTCGCCAAATCTCATCCGGCCCCCTTTCATTTTTCTTTCTCTTACACTTTCTGTGTTTCTCGTATGCATAAGAGATGATCCAGAATTAATTAAAATTAGAAGCCTTTGAAGTGGCTTTGTCGGCCTCAGGATATTCCATTTTGTTAAGGGTGGGGGGAGCTGGGTGATATATTTTGATATTTTATGGCAGTGTATAAATTCTGGAGGTTGGGGACCTGATGTCACCTGATATAGTAACCAACTCAAGTCAATCTCTTACGTTTCCTTAAACGTAATGTTTATAAGGTGTGTCTCGTGTCTTCTTCAGGTCTCCTCTATTCTAAAAATGATTACACGGTGTTTTCAACTTGAAATTACCATCTGATGAAAGTGCTTTAAGGTGCAACCTTTGCTTTACTCTGAAAGCACAAGTACGTTTCCTCCGAATCGTGAGTGATTAACAACAGAGTTCTGTCATATTTTATTCTTTCATGATGTAATTGGGTGTAATTCACTCTGAAATATTCTCATGCGTATAAAACGAGCAACCATTGTGAATGATGATTGCTGGAGTTAAAATCGTGACAGCTGCCTCAAACCTAAGTCTGACGTGTGTTTGGTTAAGCTCTAATCATATGCACTGTCGCATAATTATTTTGTGCAAAAATTATTGTGTATTTTTATTTAAGAAGCCTTTCTTTCCAATCCCTTCAGCTAGAAATCTACAAATACAAATCTGTTACTTTAGTTTGAAAGACAAACAGAAGCATCTGTGCAGAAATGATACCCAGTAGGTCTTCCATGAAACAAGGGGGTGGGGGGTGATCTAACCAAAGATGAAAGGCTGTCAGGGGCTGCATTTTTAACTGCACAAAGTTGGACAGAATAAGGACTGAAGGAGTAAGGCATGGAGCGAGAGAGGGGACAGGAGAAAGGGGAAGGGGGGGGATGAAACATTACTTGGAGAAAAAGGCAGACGCAGAGAGAAACAAAACATGTGAAAATGGAAAGCTCGGTTGCAGCTCCCCCCTCATTCAGCATGGGACTCCAGCCTATTTCTTTCCCATCAGCCCGCTTCCCATCTCTGTGGCTCTTTGGTCATTCTCATTGCTTTCTGCTTCCAAAGCTGAATTGGTGAATAAATTGCCTCATGCTAACAGGCTGGGCCACCACAGCAAAACCAATTGTGTGCCTCCAGCAAGTAAGAGTGCATTGATTTTTTTTTTTTTTTGCTTTTATGTCCAGTCATCTTTATCCATATCTGAGGACCCTTCTTTGTGTGGGGTACTCTCTGCTCAGCACTTTCAGTTTCTATTAGAAATTCAGTGGCAACAGGCATCTGTGGCACCAGAAAACAGTGATCAGGTTGATTTGTGTTGCTGTTTTGTATGATTTGGGAGCCACAGTCGCTGGACCTTACACTCCCCAGATGCTCCGCAACTGAAAATAATCCCTACTTGGTTTTGCTTTTGTAACATATCATATGTTATTTAAGTACTCTTGACTTTAATTTGGTCTGTCACCAGTGTTTTCTCCCACTCGCCCGTCGACTCGCTCCTCAATTCCTCTTCTCGTGTTTTCTCTCCACTCATCGTCTTTGATGTCTGTTGTGTATTTTAATGAGTTTGTTGTTGACACTTCCTCCGCTTCCAGCTCTGTCTGCCATTCACGCTGCCTGCTGGGCTGAAGCCTGAGGAGCGCAAACACAAAAAGAGTCGTGCAGCAGCACAAACGCACCACAGACGCAGCAGCTTTCTTTCTTTTTTTTTCTTTTTTTCTTCATATACATGGAACAGACAGAAAAAGTACAGACACATGTCATCTGCATAGGGGGAGATGCAGCCAAGTGGACAACAACAAAGACTAAACCCCTCCACACACACTCGTATACATCCATGTATATTGAGGACAGTTTATTTCACGGCGCTCTCATGGGATGCAGCTGCTTTAATGCATTAATCATCTCCTGTCTCCAGCTTGCTAATTAATGACCCATCTGTCCCCTCTGACTGATGCTCCACTTCAAACCCTTTCGTATGAGAACACATTCACCCAGGGCTCTGACACAACAAATGCCCACTCCAGTGATTTAACTCAGAACAGTAAATATTAACAGACCCCGGGGGTGCCTGACAGGCAGGCGAGCCCACGTGTTGAGCGAGAGTTGATGCTAATTCCAAGTAGACGCGTCTCGCCACTTTATCCGCGGTGGACGTTGTGCGACCGGGTTGTCTGCGTGTGAGTTTATGTGTGCACTCATGCGGGTGTCTGTGTGTGTGTGTGTATGTGTGTGTGTGTTCGTAGGCTTATCAGGTGAGCCCGGGCAGAGTGTCAGATGCGGTAATGGAGGCTTCAAAGACAAGTGCTGCGGTGAGTTTCCTGGCTGCCTTCTACCAACCTCCCAACCCCCCTCACCCATCCAACCCCTGCCTAGACTCTGAAGAGAAGCAGACAGGCACACGGGCAGACACCTGGGCAGATAAGGACGGGGTGAATCGGGCTGAGAGGCAGGCTGTTGCTCACACATGATGGGGCTACAGTCAGACACACTACAGTCACACATCAGAGCAACGGCCAGGTGCTCGTCTAGCTACCCCCGCCCCCCCCACACTTCTACTTGCATGAGCAGAGCCACTTCAAACACCTGCCGCTTGTCTGCCGCTTTGTTCTTTTCTTAGCCGTGGCTGCTGTTGTTGTTTTGATGCGTACAGTCGCTGCCTGCCGCCGCCGCCATCATTGACTTGCTTCCTTTGAACAGCTGTTCTATTTGTGGCTCACTATTTGCTTGTTTTCATTTGCATTTTTTGCAGTGTATAATCTCATTCACGTTTGCTTTGTGTGCGCGTGTGTGCCCACGTTTGGTAATTCAGTCTTTGATATTTTAAACAGCCATTTTGATCTCTCAAATAGCCACTCAGAGTCGGTTGTGTTAGTCAGGTATATTGTGATTGTTATGAAAAGATGAGCTGTTAAATGCTTTCATTACAGTCATTTAAACAGCACAGCATCACGGGATTTGACATTTTCTCTTGCTTATTCACTTTCTACTTGGATTTCTTAACAGATTGTAGATGTCCAGAAACTGAGCTATATAAATACAGACTTTCAGGCCTAGTTTGAACTTTAATTTGTGCAGTGCAATGTTTCAAATCAGCTTCTTTTTTTTAAATATATATCTCCAATAACTTTTTGCTGTTTCTTTGACGTTGTTAACTACATCATGCTGAACTTTCTGTTGAACTGAATCTTATTTTCTACTCTGAATAGTATCTGTTCTGTATGTTGAAGTAAATCAATCTTTAATGAGCGGATGTCAGCAAAAAACATCGTAATCATATTGTGTAATTGAAATATCGTTTTAATTTCCTGGTGTTTACATTTCCTGGTAGAATTAAGAATATCTCTGTAATTTGTCAAATGAAATTAAACAACTGCGTGATACAAATTAAAGAATAGGATAGCTGAATGACTTGATTTAGGATTAAATGTGTTCCAACATTTCATGGTAACATGGATACATTCAGTTTTAAATGCTCACTGTGCGTTCGCTCTTGTCTTCTTCCTCCTGACAGCAAACACTGGAGAACAACCTGACCAACCTTGTGAAGCGAAACAGTGAGCTGGAGAACCAAATGGCCAAACTGATTCAGATCTGTCAGCAGGTGGAGGTACGTCCGAGTGGTAGCCTTGAACCTAATGTCAGTGTGTGCTGGAGCTAACATCTGCACATTGTTGATTCCAAATTAGCGCCCCTCAAACCACTGAAGTTAATACCAGCATGCTTCGTGTTCCAGTCCAACCAATGTATCAGTTATCAGTGCCATTGTTGGTTTGTTGTGAAAACATCAGAATGAAGGTTTCCAGGCCCTGAAAGACACCGATATCGACCGCGCAACTTTCCTTTTGGTGGCTGCTCTGTTGTCAGGCTTTTAATTCTTTGTCTCTCTCTCTCTCCAACACTCAGAAGTGACATAGATTAAGCCCTCAGTGCTATTTTCCCTTCCTTTCATTTCATTTAAACTCTCTCACTGGTGCTCGATCATTGCTGCTCTGTCAGAAATAAAGTCAGTGCTCTGTTCCTTCAGTCCCACCCGCTACCTGTGCACTATATTAAAATTGAAAATCAATCCCATTCCCGACATGGCGGGTTCATGCAGGGTCCATATTTGATGGCAGTTTATTAAAATGGGTAATTTCCATATGCGGAAGAAAGGGGAGAAACTTTGGTGATCTTTAAAACGTGTCTAATCTAAACTGAGTTTGCAGAGAATGACCCTGCTTGTCATTTTTGCTCCAGTAACTGGTAAGAAACACGGTCTCGGGAACGAAAACACCAGATGTAATTTAGGTTCCCAGTGGCCTCTTGTTCTTAACAACTCTCCAGACGTGACTCAGACTCTGACTCAAGAACCAAATATGAGCCCAAGGACCATCAGCAGCCATTCGCCATAAAACCATTTAAAAGCGCAGTTGCGTAACTGAAACAATTTTGAAAATTAAAGTGATTAATGCGCAACAGGCAACGCTACAACGACGTGATTCTTTCCGACAAACTGGCTTTTTAGCACAGATTGGACTTATGTGGAACACGGGCCCCGGTGTTTCAATAATTCAATTTTCATAATGGACAACACGGAGGAGATTTGAGGCAAGATGCACCATCTACAGGGAAAAGGGCACATTTGAACTTATTATTGTGTACCTTCCATAAAGTTAATTTGGCTCCTCCTGTTTTTAAAGTTTACTTTAGCTCAACCGTTTAATCCCCTCATCTACCGTGCAAGAAATATGTCCCCTTAAATCAACATGGATTAGATAATCTGTCCACAGTCTCATCTCCGCCAGATGGAAACTTTATTTGCGTAGTCACAGGTTGGCGACTCACGCCGCTTGATATATTTGAAGAAGTGGAAGCCGTCCTTCTCCGAACACCCCCACCACCTCCCGGCCTGCAGATTAGACATCGGTTGGTTCTGTCGTCGCTGACCTTTTCCGTATTGACTCATGCTGTCATTTAATAAATGTAGTGAGTCCATCCAGAGATTATAGAGATTATTCGTGCTTAGTCTTACCTACAATGCCGCGTGCACGCACGGAGGCAAACGCACGCACGCACGGCCGTGCCTACAGGGGCTTCATGCGCGTTCATTTGATAGATGGATGGCGAGGCCCCACATGTATAGAAACCCACGCGCACACACAGTCGGTCTTAATAGACTCCATCAGTGCTCTGTGAAATTTGAGAATAATGGCTACAGAGGACAAACACACCGTAGTGTTTCATTTCTTATTAGCCGGGACTGACTCAATTTTCTTTAACTCACTCCGAGCTTCAGGAAAAACAACTCTCATGCAGCCGCTCAATCAAAATAAGATGCCGCCTGCGTCCGTGTGTGTGTGTGTGTGTGATTCATTAATATACCGTTCAGCGCAAGAAGAAAAGTCTCTCGTTTCATCTCCGCTGTCATGCGTCCCGCTGTCAAACAAACGGCAGACCCTCGTCCTTTATTTATGCCAAAGACACCAGCAGCAAAAACAGGAGGATGTTCTCTGCTGCAGGACCCGTTCAGAGCTTCTCCTTTGTGCAATGTCAACATCAGAAGGTTTGAATTATTAACAGCAGTAGTGCTCCAAGATAATGTATGTAAGTGAGGATATAATATTATGGTCTTTCCTCTGGAGGGGAGGAGTGGGAGAGAATCAGGGCCCGCAACCCAACGCAGCTTGTACATGAAATATACAGCAGAGAGATTCGGAGGAGAGGGAGATTTTGCAGAGTAAGAATTGTCTTTAGGGCTCTGAGCATGACCTGGATTTCTCCTCCTGCTCCTTTGCATCATATTGTGCTGGTGCCAAAAAACTGATCAAACACCAAGTGAATCAGCTCTCAGAGTTTCTGTGCACAGAGCAGAGATGTAGCTTCGTTCTCATCAGGGAGTTGTCTTCTTTTCGGTCTTGGAAAAAAAGCCATCGACCCCAACTTATTCTGTTTTAAGAATATTTGTTGTCAGTTTGCTCAAATGCGCTTATTAATACTCTGATATCGTGCGTGTGTATTCACTCATGGTATGTTTATGTCAGATTACATGAGGCAAGTCCCTGAATTTGCATCTTTTCAGTGTTCTGCACCAGTCTGGCTTTGCTGTTTTTCTCCAAGAGGAAGTTCGGGCTAAAAGCCGAGTTGCTTTATCAAGGATACTTATTTGGCAGATGGATAAATGCTGACAGAACAGAGCCTGACGCTAAGTGCTAAGCCGGAGCAGAAGCTGGGATGTTTGCTGTTTGTTTGTATGTCCAAAAATACTTGTATCTGGTTATGGAAAAAGTAAAACGACCGCGTTTCTCAAAGACGTTAATGTGTTCCTGCCAGTTAGCATTTAGAGTTTTTCCCCTCGTGAACTTTGTAAAGGATGCTCACTCCTTTGTTTGTCATCAGTCCTGGTTTTTGGTTATATTTCTGTGTATTTCCTTTTTACAGTTCCTTTCTTTCGTACTTGCAGAGTATTGACTTTGGAGGTGGTTTTGCCACTAGTCTGCAGATCAAGGTGTGCTGATTTCATTTCTCCACTGAGATTGTCTCTCTTTGGCTTTGGTCTGCATAATCAATATGTCAGACTCAACTTAATTATATCAGTACATAAAACCAAACGAGTCTGAGCGTGAAAAGAGAGTAAAAGGAAAAAAAAAAATCAGAGGAGAAAAGTGTCCTGTATTTTAATTGAAAGCGGGGATTACACCGCCAGATTAAACTCATTAACCCCCGACTGTCTGGCTTCAACTGATTTGAATTCGATAGTGCCGTTAGCTGAATGTAAATCAGAGAATCTGTGTAATCCCGTGGGTCTCGTCATCCCGTCTTTACCCACTGTAGCATCAAACGCTCCACCACTGTTTCGAGTATATTTTAATTACAGCTGACATGAAAACTCGGATGTTTTCATTGATTCTGTCACTTTTTATCGATTAAAAAGGGGTGTTTGACAGATTAAATAATGTGAACTTCTGCCTGTATATCAGGGGTGTGTTGTTTTAATTCTAGTTTGTGACTTTTCTTCTGCCTAAAGTTGCAGGAGGAGACGAGTTTATCCTCCAGTTTAGGATTTTCTCTTGACCTGCTGACAGACACACATCTCCTTGACATTACCTTCAGTGTGGCTGCTGTCAGCAGCCCCAAGAATCATTATTTTCTTTAAGGGAATTTGAAAAAAGAAATGGCTGTTATTGAAGGAATTTAACCTGATCACAGATGGGGGTGTCAAACTTACTCACATGCTTAAAAGAGTGACGTTCCAGCTCGGTATCACAGTAGAAATCAGAGATCGAGCTGTCAGAGGGAGTCATTCCTTCTGTTTGAAAAGATCATCCCTGAGAGACGAGCGAGGGAGTCGGAGGAGTGGGGGGGGTCTCCATCAGACAGGTCGATGAGACGCAGATGAACTGGGGCAGGTGAGATGCAGGCAGAGCGGAGACGAGGTAAAAATAAGACAGGAGGAAGGAGAGGCGTTCTTTTGCATACTGTAGGAGTGTGAGGAGACCATTTATTCTCCTGTCATGATTCTTACTGTTTGCCTAAGGTTTAAAACATGCTCTCATGCAATGCTATATTTACTGTGTATGTTTTGACCTTTCATGTTTAAACAAATGACTCAAGCATCCTTCCACCATTATGTCCAATTTGCATCAGCACACACCTGCAAGTTGATGTGTTTGATGATTAAATATTTAAAAAAGAGAGATTTGTGTGTTTGAACACCGCTATACTGTAGCTCAGATTAGGACGGCGAGATGAATAATTCATGCGACAAAGACTGAAATATCAGCGATGCAGCAGAATTTGTTGGCTATGTATGGGGACGAGTGTTGAATGCGAATCCTTCGTATCTCCAGAACTGTTTGGGTTTAGGCTGGTTTTCAGCGTGCGGTTGTCCACGCGCACCAGCATTTACAGTCTGAAATAGTCCAGAGTGGGAGGAGATTAGTGACTGTCGATTAAAGTGTAGCTGCACACTGTCAGTTTAAGACAGCTTCATTTTCACCCGCTAAAAATACAGAGTGATTTATTCCTGTCATAATAGAGCTGTTTTCAGAAAAGACATTTAGAAATCATGAACAACTTTTCTCTCATTCATTGTTTTTCATATATATATAAAATGTTTTTACCTGCTGATTCACGTTAATTTGTGTTCCAATGTAATTACAGCTAAATTAGTTATGGGAGTGATCAAAACAATAGTCGTGACATACCATGATAATGACCCGTATATCCAATTATTTAACAACGTTAATGTGTCAGGATTCGTTCACTTCAGTTCCTGACTGGCTGCTTCTCACCTCATAACCCGTGTAATCAGCTCGCCATTTCTATAAATTTAATTTCACACGCTGTTTGTCTCACAGTAGTCGTCGCGTCGAGAGCCTGATGAGATGATGGAAACCTGATTACCTGATTAGGTTTCGGATAAATGACTTTAATATTTGCGATAATTCATCGCTGCACCCCACGGAGGGGAGCGTGATGGTCGTACGGTCACAGGATGCTCAGTGGGGCTTCAGTTTCATCACGAACATCCCGTTTGGTTTAATAATTTTCAGTTGCTAATTAGCTTCTCATGTCAGTGAGAGTAATTCTGACATGTGGTCGTGATACTGCATGTAGGTTAATGGGGTCACTTCACTAATATTCATGTGAAACACTAATCAATTAACGGATTGCTCATAATTAATTTCCATTTAATCTCTGAAAGTTTCTCAAACTCAAATCTGGAAAATGTCACCCTCATTTGTTCCTCCAGTGTTCCAAAAAGAAGTCTTTACTTAAGCGCGCCATCGACGCTGCGATGTCAGCGCCCCCTGCAGAGCAGTCTGATGAGTAAGGAGGCGCCCTACAGGTGAACAGCGCTAGTGCACCTGTGGTGTCAGGACTATCGGGGAGGTTTGGGTGAGGCGACGGTAGCGGGACAGAAGGACGTGGCTCACGCAGCCCTGCTACCAGGCTGTCTTTTTTCCCTGTCATCCTGACCGGCTGCATCTATCCGCTCTTATTATCGGACTTGACAAGAAGCCAGGCTGTGGGAAGTGATTCAGCATACCCGTTCAGGATTCACTGGGAGTTTTTGTCCACCCACATGAGTTGAAACTTGGCTGGTTCCCCGTGTTTGGAGTCGGTGAGCTGGTTATGGGTTGCCTGGGCAGCTCAGGGCCTAGAATAATAGCATGTCTAGAGGCTTGTTTCTGTGAGCTTGGTTGGTCTTTTTTCAGTTTCAATTCATCTTCAGTGTAATTTTCTCTGTGTTTGTGTGTGTGTGTGTGTGTCTGTGCTTGTCTGCCCAGGTGAACACAGCCATGCATGAAGCCAAGCTGGTGGAGGAGTGTGACGAGCTAGTGGAGATCATCCGCCAGAGGAAACAGGTCATCGCTGTCAAGATCAAAGAATCAAAGGTAGGTACATTTCCCCGCATCAGAAAAACAGGAACAAGCCTTTGCTTCATCCTGTCACACTGGCTGCTCACTTGAGGATCTGGAGTGTGTTTGAGGTGATCCACGCTCGCCCGTGTTTGCTCAGTTGCTCGACTAAACTCGATTAAACAGCTCAGAATTACGGCAGCCGGTGCTGACAACTGCTGGCAATTCCTGTAGTGGCATGTCACGTACATGTTCCCCACATTTTTTACACCTTTTTTGCAAGAGGTGGCCTCATCTCACCCACGGGGCCCTGCTGAGGTTTCCAGGAGTTACCCGCTGCGCATTAAGTGCTTTTTTAAAGATCCTCTTGAGCAGCAGAAGAGCTTTGTCAAGAGAAGAAGGATCCCTGAGCCCGGCGAAACGGAGGCGTGTGCGTTAGCATTTGTGAAGCCACGTGGCGTGTGAGAGGCGAAGGAGTGAAAGGAAGCTCCAGCAGAGGCGTGTTTGATTGGTGTCAGCTAGCGCGTATTTTATTAATATTTGAGGCTGTTTACTGCTCAGGGAGGATTATCGAAATGCACTCTGAATAATTGTCTTGATGACAGGTGGGGTTAAAGCCATGTTTGCCGGTTAAGCGTGGGTTGCTTCAGGCCAGGCAGCAGCAGATGTGAATCCTCAGAGGTGACTCTCCGGCAGAATTACTGGATTATAGAGCTGCGATCATGGCGAGAGGCTCGAAATGACCCCGCAGTCAGGCTTAGTCTCTCCCTGAAAAATATTCATTTCAAAACGCCATCAGGTCAGGTGACTTAGACCTCCGTTGCCCCGCATTAATGACGTTATGGTATAATCATATATGGTCATTAAGTTATTCTGGCCCAATCAATCCACGCATGGACCGAATGTATGTTTTACCCACCTGACACAAGTTGATCTTCCAAACATTTAACATTAATCACATTTGCAAACGACCTGAACATTCTCAGTTAATGAAGATGGCGAAAGATCTCCTGTTTAAATGCAACTGACGTTGGAAGGGAACATGTGGTTACACTGAAACGGTGTCCTTCATATGAGAGAGGAACGCTTTATCATCTCTCCATGCGCTTGCTGTCGATCCCCATCAACTGGACCACGTTCGCTTGTCCCCTCATTGTCATCAACAACCTTCTCAAATGTCGTTTAAGTGACAACGGATTACGGACGATTTACCAGAGACGGTGTGATGACTTCTATTTATAATTCCATTAAATCCCCCCATGGAGAGGCCTTAGTAGCATTCCCAGATGCAGGAATTAAGTGCAGGGTCGTTTTTGTGTTTATTTATTTATTTTTGAAACAAGCTTTCAGAGCATATCCACGGTATGTTGTTTTTGTTTTTTTTTCCCTTCTAAATCTTCCTCAGTTGCATAATTAAAGGCCTGAAAGCAAAGATGTGTTGCTATAAATACAGTATGACTAATCCGTCACTGGTGCTCATCACTTCAGCTGTTGTGTATTGACAGTAAAAAAAAATCGGCTACGTGTTGCGTTTGAAGGCTTTAACGGACAGTAAATTGACAGCTTTCAAGGCAGATTGGCAACCAGCACAGACGGACAAATGCCACGGGAGCTTCAGGGCTTCCCTGTTTGCATGGAGATGGAAAAGGAATATGGCACCGGGGGTGAAGTGAGAGGAGGCGTGTGGTAATTTGGTCTGCAGCATTTTCAAAAGGATGCTGGCATTTAGATTAAAAACACACAGGAGCCTGTGAACTTCACCGAGGTCTCCTCTAATCACCGTTTCTCAGATGCAGCGGCTAAAGCTAATCTGCCATAGTGTGCAGCGTCTTCCCGTACCTTCCCGTGAAATCTTGAGGCTCCTATTTCCTGTCGCTTAATTAATTTCATTTCGGGACTCCGAACACGAGATGAGCAGCCTTTCAATACTTTCATTTCAACTTTGCGCTGAATGGCTTCCTTGTGGTCAGTCGGAAATTTGATTATTTCAGATCCAGTGACGACTGACGGTGAACACAAACAAGGCCGTAAGCTCCTGACGTGAGCCGAGCGCCCTCCGCCATTCAGGCTGTGTGAGAAGAAGACGTGAGATCTTCTCAGGGTTTCTCGTGAACATGTGCCAGACCAGAACAATGCGTGTCACTGTTTGTCTCCTCCCTTCTGTCATATTTCACATTCACAATGTTGTTGTGACAGTAACGAGTCTGCCGGGTCACTTTAACCAGGAACAACTTCCTGCCTCTGTCATTTCCTGTCTGTGTCCTGAACAAGCCTCGGTCTATTTTCCACCCCCCCTCGTTGCTAAGGGACGTGCAAGGTGTCCTGTCACACTCTGGACCTTTAATTTGCAAGATTAACACCAATTGTGTGTGTGTGTGTGTGTGTGTACTTACTGTAATTACTTGCTGATTTGTGCTTTAAATCTCTTAAGAGTCACTTTCCCTGTGACTTTACAGAACTGGGTTATACCAATTTCCTGGAAATGATCTGATTCAGACTAAATTAATAAGATTCACAAGTCTTAGCTGTGGTGTTTATGAGCTAATCATGTTTGGAATTTCATACTTTGCATATTTGAAATGCTCGAAGGTCAGTGGATCAACTTTAGGTGATTATCATCTACAGCCGCGTGAATACGTGATTCGCACAGGGGCGACTGCAAGTCCAGGGTTTTCCTTTAACTCCCTCTCTTCCCCGTTTCTGGAACATAATTAATTTCACATACTTTCACAGGATTTCTCTGGCAGGCTGGTTTTTTTGATCAGCATCCAATGCGTTCTGTCCAAGATTCCCATTGAGTCGCGGTGTTTGTTTTCATGTTGTTGTTCTCGGGAATTAAGTGAGATACACGGTGTTGGGTGAGCGCCAGTCTTATGTTCGCAGCTTTAAGAGATAAGCACAAAAGGGCAAGCGGAGGAGAAAACGCCGCCCGGGCCCGCTCTCTGACCGGTGCCTCTGCGCTCGCAGGTGATGAAGTTGCGCAAGTTGGCGCAGCAGATCGCCAACTGTCGCCAGTGTCTAGAGCGCTCCAGCGCCCTCATCACGCAGGCGGAGCAGAGTCTGAAGGAGAATGACCACGCCCGCTTCCTCCAGACGGCCCGAAACGTAGCAGAAAGGTGAGAGATGATGAACATTTGACAGTGCCTTCTGGTTCCATCGACTCGTACGATCATACACGACATGAGAGATTGACAGCCAGAGTGATTTTCAGTATTGATTCACCTTCCTAGCCCAGATGGAACAATGATTCCTGGTGTGGTTAAAAGCTCTCTGTGTGTCAGCATCGATGAGAAACACCTAGAGCTCTCAGTTCTAGTTGCAGAGATGTTGGCTGATTCGAATAAACTCCGTAGAACCGTGTCTGATTTAATCTGTACCTCAGTCAATGCTCTTAAGCACGGAGCTTGTAGACGATGTCGGGAAAGCTGTTGGCAGGTGAAACAGCTGTTAACCGTCGTAGCAAGTTTGTGCGTTTGTTAGTTATTCAAGCCCACATTTCCCTCCAAAACCCAGAACAATTAGATTTTTTTATATTAGAATATAAACTCTGGGATGTTTGTGTGTAAATGACTCATTTTGTCCATTTTTTAGGTGTAAAACTCTCAATGGTACAAGATATTTGTGATTTGTCAATAAAACCTTCAAATGAGTTTAAGAATTAAGTTAATAGTAGTGTATAAAATCTGCAATTGTTCTGCTGAAGTCAGGTCTAGCCCTAGTCAGTCTTGACAGCAGTACACGTGCAACATGTATTAATCATATTTGCTCACAGCTCCTGTATTTTACGCCAGCCCTGGCCAGCTTCAATCTCAGAAAAATGTTCCCCTTTTTCTGGGATCTGTAACAACAAATAGTCTTTCCCTCGCTAAAGTAAAAGGCTCTGCAGCTGCTCCAAACATGGCTGATATTTAAATTCTACAGAAACAGGACAGCTACATGTTCTGGTTTGTCAGTGACGGGCAGCCGGCTGACATTTCTGTTAGTCGCTGCAAGTTATTTTTTGTTTTTTTTTTAATGGATTTACTTTTCTATTCGCTGTGCTCACTTTTTTTCTTTGTCTTCTGTTCTTCGTCCGTCTCTTTTCCTCTGACATTGCATCACTCCCCTTGCACCTTCCTTGACGTCCGATCACTTCTCCCCGTCATGTTCTCCTTGCCGTGTCACGAATGCCCTCTTTAAAGGGTTGCCATGGCAACGGCCTCCTCCCAGGTACTCATCCCAGACGTCAACCTGAATGAGGCGTTTGACAACTTTGCGCTGGACTTCTCCCGGGAGAAGAAGATTTTGGAGGGACTAGATTACTTGACAGGTTGGTGTCTGCCCGCGGTCCGAGCGGTGCCCGAGTGCAAGGGGAGAGCTGCTTGTGTTTAATTTTTCAGACCGAGTCAGACTCGAGGCTTTCCGGCTGGTTTACCCTGGATTTGCCCCACTTGGTATCTTCAAGTGAAATCTGCCGTGGGACCCCGGTCGGCACCAGTGCTCAGCTCCAATTAGCTTTTAATGTGGGATGTTTACAAATCCAGCCTTCAACCTTCATCTGCAAATTATCAGCAGTGTCCCTCGAAAGCATCAGCTGCAGACTGCCTGCATCTCAGCGGCGGGGCTTATGTGTTTATCTTCTGGTCATTTTGCTTCTGATCATGCTAAGACGCCGGGATTGACTGCTTATGCATCCAATGTTATTATGTGTTATTAAGTATTTCTATATGCTTTATGCACAATATGCATGCTTCTATTGTACTATGCTGTTGTTTCCTCCTCAGCGCCCAACCCGCCGTCGATAAGAGAAGAGCTGTGCACCGCCTCCCACGACACCATCACTGTTCACTGGACGTCAGAGGATGAGTTCAGCGTCACCTCCTATGAGCTGCAGTACACCATCTACACCGGCCAGACCAACTTCATCAGTGAGTCACGGCGGTACTAATGTGTGTTTTGCCCAGTTAAAGTGAGTCACTTCTCCGACAAAAGGCATCAAACTTGTTATCTGAAGTGTTTAACAAACAGATCAGATCTCAGTGCTGGGTTTGGATGGAGGGTATTGCTGCTTGATTGACGCTGCTGAGTCAGTTTTCTGGTATACTGAACGGTCCATGTTTAAGTTGGAATCATGCAGCACTTGTGTCACACATGTGCATGATCCAGAGTCCCTGAACGCACCCTTTGAAAGAACAAAACTGGAGTGCGATACTTTCAACATCGCTCAGTCTTCACATTTTCATATCTTCAATATTTCATACACACCGTGTTGCATAACCCAGATTTTCAGTGCTTTGGATTTCATGCTTCTTGTATTTAAGTAGAACAGGAGCGGAATTAGACACATTAGTTTCTCACTACAAAACCTTCAGAATCACACTCCGATGTGGCCTACAAAGAGCAGCAAAAGGACTGGACGGATGTGCACGAGGGGTCAGTCATCATCAATAATCGTTCCTGTTTCGGTGCTGTTCCACTGGTGGCCCATTCTTGCTGTGCTTGGATGATCGTGCACTGACAGGGCCTTCTCTTTCACCTCCCCCCCTCCTCCTCCTGGGGAAAGCCAAAGCTCAGGATCAGTCCAGGCGAAAAGGAAACGAGCCGCACAAGTGGAAGCATTTAACCACTCGTAAAGTTACAGAAAAAAAAATGCTACAGTTTGAAAAAAAAAAAAAGACCTGAAGTGGTGTGGCAGACGAAGCACTCCTCTCCATTTCTCGACTTCTCCTGTAAATCTCAAAGGACTCTGCCTCTGAATGTCTGATTCACTCAGTCTATTACGGCTGAAATGTGTCCCTGTGTTTCAAACGGCTGTGACACTTGAGCTGCACGGTTAGATGGAGAAATGTCAGGCTGCAGAGGGAGGAACTGGCTGGAGAAGAGTGAAGAACGTGGATGCACAATAATACGCATCAATCACACCCTTCTAATGTCACAAAGTGGTACATTTTCACCTCCACCAAGTCACTGTGATCTACTCTCTCCACTGGCCTGCACTACGCTATAAAGCCACACCGTTTCCTGCAGAGCCAGCCGGCCCTGTCATCGTTGCAGCCTCACACACACAACATCTGTCTGCTCCCTTTCCTTCCACGCTGCATTCCATACTTTGAAATCGCAACGCTCGCCAAAGGATGGTGTCAGAGAGCCTGCTGCTCGCGGAGCCAAATCATCAACAGAGCATCGCTGTGTACTGACCCAGTTTGACTTTGTGGGAAAAGAGAGGTGCTGCAGAGATCAAAAGCTTCAAAAATGGAACGAGACGTCAAGTCCCACTTCCTGGTCCTCCCCCCTCTGTGTCTCATTTTAAAAGAGCCGGATCCTCCCTAACGCCCCTGAACACAGGACGGAGCGGCTTTCGTCATATTTCATTGAGAACCTGCTGAAGTAAATGCAGATGAAGCCAGCGGTTGCATCTGTTTGGATTTGGCCCACTTGAGGTGGAAAGTGTGTAATCCTTCCACCCTCAGTGTTCTTATTTGTCTGAGAAAAGCTCCAGGTCGCCTGCAGATATGTAAAAATGTCACGTCGGCTTGTCGTTTGAGAGTCACCTCCTCTCATTCATACTTAATGCCGCCTCTTTTAAAGGCGTCGTTTGCATCCTGTGAGGTATTTATTTTTACAAGCAGAGTCCCAGTTATTACTTATAAATGCTGTTGCCATCTCGTTCAATTATTCACGGAGTGTCCTCACCGGAGGGGACTGGGCAGCCGTGGCCCTGAGAGCCTTCTTATTATTGTTTTGTTGCTGCTCCCCTGAAGAGAAAGTGGAGAAAATGTTATTTAATGTGCGTATAATTCTACCTGTATCACCGTGCGCGGCTCCTGTGATACTCACAATGGCGCCATGAACATGTGGTCAGCTTTCGCGTCCCCGCTGTGGCTTTCATCTCAGAGTCAACCCCATCCTTGCAGACTGTTTCCTAAGATGGGATTTCCTTTTAAAGCTTAACAGCGGGGTGCAGTCAAGATGCTGCCAGCTGTTCCGAATTAAAGCGCTCACCTGTCAGGGCCGTGCTGGTATCACCCAACCTTCCGCGCGTCATTAGTACCTTTAAAGGCTGGCACCGTCGTTGGCCCTCAGGCGTTGGCTCCCTCAGACTGTGCGAACACCTTGTTTTTTTTCTTAATGGGGAATAAATTCAGCTTTGTGAAGGCATCCTGTTGCCTGAGGGGAGCGCCCCCATGGTAAACTTGAGCATGAGGTAATGGGATGGATCCGTACGACTGTGGGAGCTCTGGCAGTCGCCGCGCACCCGGGCAGAGTCCAGTCGGGACTCTGGAGGGGATTGTTTCAGTTCTCTGCAGGATTTCGCGGCTAATGTGTGGTTTCCGTGTGTGTGTGTGTGTGTGTGTGTGTGTGTGTGTGTGTGTGTGTGTGTGTGTGTGTGTGTTCTGCCAGGTTTGTACAACTCGGCGGACAGCTGGATGATCGTCCCAAACATTAAGCAGAACCACTACACAGTTCACGGCCTGCAGAGCGGCACCCGTTACATCTTCTTTGTCAAGGCTATCAACCAGGCAGGGAGCCGCAACAGTGAGCCGGCCCGCCTCAAAACCAACAGTAAGTGAATCATTTATATATCTCAGACTCTTTAAAATAGACTTTGCTATGTAGATTTCTTTTTTTTATAACATAAGTTAAAAGCGGATTGTTTTTAACTTCAGTAAACAGGTTTAAAGATTAATCAGATTAGCTTTTAAAATTCAGAACAGGGGAGCAAACCTGGCCCAGTTTAACTTGATTTATCGGGGTGATTTTGAGCATGTCAACGATGCCAACAAGGTAGTGTTGCTTATCCAAGGGAGTGGGCTGCTGCTGGATGAAAACATTCCTCCTGTCTCTTCGGGTAAACACATGCAGTTTGGGTCCTTTTCATCCTCCGAGCTCCATAGCAGCAGCGGAAGTAAATAAAATAATAGAAATATTGAAGTGGTTGCTCCATGAATTTCAAATCCCTTCAATTCAAATGCACAATCGTATTAAAACCTTTGCTCTGACCTGTAAATATTTGACTTGAAAATAATTTACAGCACATCTCCAGCCCTAACCTGTTTGACCTGTTCTTTTCACTCATACTTCACATTCAGTACTTGTTTATCATACAGTTCCTTCAGAGATAATGTTTAATTTATACCCACACAGTTTCCATTGCCGTGTTTGTTTCTTTCCGTTTCCTTGGCATATTTTCATTTTTTATGCCTTCTCTTTTCCTGAGTCGGCACAGTAAATTGAAGCAGGGATCAAGCTGAAGAAGAGGCAACTGAATATTCCACACTGGGATCTGAGACTCGGGCGTGGCTTATGAAGGGTTAAAACCTCAGCAAAACAGCTAATTTAGGTTATATGCCTCAATGGTGCCTAATAAAAATTCAAACCCTGCATTAAGCAGCGGCGGCAGCGAAGTGGAGCTAAAGTGGAGTGGATATGCCAACAGGCTGCTCTCAGGAATCTGGCTGTGGCATTTAGGATTAGCTGTAATCTGGATACACTCTGCTGTGTGAAATATTGTGTGGGAAACCGCTCGTCTCCAGAGATGAGCGCTCCTTCTCCCAGACACTGAAGCAAATATAAACACCCTCCCTCTTCTTTCGCTCGTCCTCAGAGCAGTGTTGATGCTCGTGTTCTGGTTAATCACAGAGAATCTCAATATAATATTGAGGTTCAGAGGTAAAAATGATGATTAAAATGCCCTTACCCTCCTTATTGGACAGTGCGAAAGCTCCGTTTGATATTTGATTCTCATCTGCCACCATTTTAAACCCAGGTTTTATCGTGTTAATAGGATCTTCACTTAAGCAGTTGTTTCCAGTGGTGACCTGGCAAATAGAGCCTCTCCTGCGGTAGCTTTAAAGTTAAACATAAAAAAGCAGCTCTGCACATTTCAACACAAAAAAAAAACACACCATATGCATCAGCTACTGCAAAAGCATGAATGGCTGTGCAGGTATTCTCAAAATTACCCTGATAGATGACAATGTTCTCTTCTTAAATGACTCTGCAGGATATTCCGAGCTGCGGCCCACTTCACAGTTCATGGTCACCTGCAGTTTAAGATACGTTCTAGTTAATGGTGTTAAAGGTCCCTCCATCAGCGTGCCTAGGTAGCACCAATACGCTACTTTAAAACGAACTTCTCGGTAATTTAAGCCCCTCTTGCATTTACCACAACCACCCAGAAGTCAAACTCTCATAGACGTGCGTCGCCCGTGGGCTTCGGAGCCTGCCAGTACTTTAATTTATTTCTGGTGGCATTAGAGTGGATTACTGCCTCAGTGGGATGTGGGCATGACATGCACCCAGGGAGCATTTGGAGGTGAAAAGCAGGGTATCAGAGACTGGCAGTCGGAACTCTTATGGCGCCGTATAAATAACACTTGGTAGCACTTCAATTTGCAATGCCCTGCTCTGACACATAGAAATGAGATGAGCGTTGTCATCTCTCACTCTTTCACTCACTCTCTCTCTTTCTCTCTTTCCATCTTCTGCTTCAGTTCAGATTTATTACACAAGATTTTAGCAACATATGTTACTCGATTACTTGCAGGGGCATAACTGCGAGTCTAAGGACAGAAAATGAGGTTAGCACTTATTTTTGGGGTTTCTCAGACAGCAAAGAGTCTTCCCACACTCAAACTTCCCTGCATTTCCCCTCTCTTCCCTGGCAGCCATGAGCCATCACAGACGTTTGATATTCCGAGTTTGTGATTGCCGACCGGTGTTTCTTTTATGAGAAAAGCTGTCAAAAAAAAAAAAGAAGAAAAATTGGCATTTTAATCTGCAGCCGTTTTCTTTCTTTCTTTGTCTTGGCCCTCTCTCTCTCTTTTTCTTATCTTTCCTTCCCTCTACCCTGATTTGGTATTCCGTTTCTCGGTTTTCGACTGTGTTGATGGATTAGATGTCAAAGTCAGACACTTGTTAGCTTTACTCTCTTGTAACAAGCTTCTGACCTGTGAACTATCAGTTCTACACTTTTGCTTAAAAATCCCGCTCTCTCGTTCTCTCCACTCGGTCGCTCTCTTTGTGGTGAGATTGGCGGCTTTTAGCTGTCACATTTTGAAGATGAGAGACTGCAGGCTCTCGGCTTAAGATCAACATATTTTGGGCCGATGCTTACAAAGTGTAGAACGCAGTGACGAGTCACTCACATACTGAGAAAGTTGCCCGGCTTATCCTTGTCTAGTAAAGCAAGCAGCCCATTAATTCCGCACTATAAAATCAGCGTGAATGCATCACAGTGCGTAAAAAGGGCTTAATCTGAAATCACAAGAATGAGTGGAAAACAGCCGTTTTTACCGTTTAACATCACTGGACCTAGTTTGATTGTTTTCCTCCCAGGGTTTCGTAAACGTCATCGATCCATCTTCTGTTTACCGCCTCTTCTTGAGCCTCCCCCAGCAGGGATACGCCTCGGTCAAAAGTGTATCTCAGGACACAATCACCATTCTTTGGTTCACACGCGAGACTCCACACAGAAAGACTCCAGCTGGAATCAAAGCCAGAACCTTCTGCTGTGAGGCAACTATGCTCCCCACCACTGCACCACCCCGTGCTCTGATGACACACTCCAGGTAGCAGTGTGGGCTTCTAAATTGGATGAAAACCCTAACCCATATATGAGGTGTGATCTTGTGTTCCCTAGGTGATAACATCCACGGTAACATGGATGACCTGCTAGTCAACCCCGACCTTTACTGCTTTTTACACTTTTTTTTTTAATTTGAAGTTATGTTTAAAACGTTTCTTCATCTCTCTTTCATGGTCGATGGTATTGTCTTTGTATCTAAGACAAGTGAGACGAGCTGGCGATAAGAACATGACCCTCCTCCAGCTCATTGGAAACATGGGTACTGTTCCTCTTCACAACTGCCCAATTTTAGCTATAAATGTCACCAGAACAAGACATCGACCGATTCTCCTGAAAGCGCTTTAAGTTTATGGCGGCTTAAACGGAGATGTTTTCTACTCTCTGCTCTAGCAGTGTATCTTCCAGGTCCTGGTGTTCCTCCTTCCTCTTTGTCCCTCTCTAACCCTCCTCTTGGCTCACTGTCCCCTGTTCCCCCTGGCTATGGCATATGATCTCCGTCTCCTGGTACCCTCTCTTTAATGTGAACCATCTGTCAGTTTTTTCCCAGAGAAGTTTTCTATGTCAAGATGCCACAACACTTGGTCCCATGACAAAGCCGAGCCAAATACTTGCTGCCAAAATCGCACGCAAAGATGTATGAACAGTTTCAGCGATCCTAACAAGCCTGTCAAATAACTCTCACAAGTCTGACTACACAAAAATGTCCACTTCTGGTCACGAATAAATCAGACGATGGAAATGAAACCCGGACATCCACAAACCACTGAAATAGCACATCAGAAGGTAGTGATTTTGGTATCTTAAAGCTCAAATAATGGCATCATTATTTGATGCCTGCTCCTGATCACCAGCTGGCCACCGTGGACACATACTCATAGGCCAGGTTGGACTCTCCATTCTGCCTGATGTTCGTGTTTCTGGACTCCAGGAGTAAACCAGAACATTCAACCACAGAACCATAAAGCAGAACCTCTTACCATTGACCGTCTCCACAGTCAGCCCACATCTTGAGTTTGACTCCAAGACTTTTCTGCTTCCGTGTGAAGACCCTCTCAGCAGTTAGATCTTCACTGCAGAGAAGTGAACATTGCCACTAATTCTAGTTTTACTCTAAACTGCACTCTGTTACCGACTGTTATCTGCCCTCATGAAGTATGTACGTATGAATAGGCCAAATCCACCGTGCACTCCCGGCTCCTGTGTGACTTCAGACAATTGAGATGAGAAGAAAACAGCATTTAAAATCACAATGTGCAGCTCTAAAGCTTTCAAAGGCTTTTTGGGTAACGCTAAACCTCACCCCACTCACAATCCATTCATCCGACCATGAATAGAGAGCAGCGGCGCTAATGCCGTAGTATGTCCTCCAAAAGTATTATTGATAGATTCTTGGAGATAACACGTGAAGTAACTCTGCTTTTGAAAGAGCCATGAATTAAGGATGACAAAGAAGACGGTAGTTTGAAAGAGTGTGCATGTGTGTGTGCACCAGGCATCCATGTGTGACTTTTATTACTATGACCACTGCATTAACCCCGGAGCGAACTATGGCCAGGTTTCTAAAGCGGGCCAGAATAAGAAAGTGGGTAAAAAGTGGCAGACTGTGAGTGAGAAGGAGGAAAAGTGTTGAGTGGATAGAAGACACCAAATAGCTTTTTGCAGGGTTGAGTGTCTGCAGACATGAGTGCCCTCTAACACGCACCAATACAGCCCACTCCAGACGTAAACACACGGATGGCAGGTACAGTCTATAAACTGGAAATCGCTTTTTCTTATCATTTCTTGAAACACTTAGAAATATCTCATAAATACACAGCAAACAGTACGAAGCCAATGGAATCAACCCCAAATCAATATTATTAAGCCACACATTCTGTCCAGAGTCTATTTTTAAACACTGGATTACAGCTGAACCTGAATTTGGTCGGCCGTCAATAAAAACTGGGTTAATTTACCCAGCTTTTGCTCTGTTTATAAGTTTTAATTGGCTCTCCTGGTGAGAGGAGCCTGCATAGAGGAGCAGAGTCGCCATAGAAAAGGAGGAGGAGGAAAGCTGTGTGTTAATCCATGACAGAGGAAGAGGTTGAGCTGCAGAAGCATCAGCCGCTCTCTGTATGTAGGTCAGACTCCTAATGGTCTACGCTTCTTCTCGCTCATCTGATTATGAACTCACTAAAACGGAGACCAAATCTTCTTTTGTGTGATGTTTTATCACACACCAGTATCAGATTTTTAAAGGCTTTATTAAATATAAGCTGAGGAAAATCCTTTGGTTAAAATAAAAACTTATGTACCAGTAGTTTCTCATATGATCTAGTATGATCTTGCTCTTCTTGGTTAGGAAACCTAGTTGAGAGTGTTGAATGCTGATTTAGTTCAGTTACCAACCTCTTTTCATCAAGCCCAAAGAAATATTGAAGCGACCGAGCTCCACACGCATCCTGTGGTGACTGAACCCACCGCTGAGCATCTGCGTCACAGTCACGTTTGCACTCGCAAAGGCCCAGGTTGGTGTGAGCTTGGACACCGCCGGCCCAATTTGCAGCTGCAGCTGGAGCTCTAATTGTAGCGAACGGATTGTTTTCACGGGGAACAAAAATGAATCTAAATTCATACTCGAATTCCTTCGGGCAGCTGCTGTGCTGAAAGTTAAACACTGAACTGTTGACTTGATGTCATCCATCACTCAGTTGGTCAACTATTCTGAGCATCTGCATTGTTTGTACAAAAGGAACAAGTCTGTGTGTGTTTGTGTGTGTGTGCGCGCGCGCATGTGTGTTTGTTTCTGTGTGTGTGTGTATCTGTAGTGCCTGTGTTGGCAGCTAAATGCAGGCTGGCAAGAGTTGATGTCAAGGTGGTTGAGCGGTGCACGTACCTGCTTCTGTTAAAATATTTACCCAGCTTGATGAAAAGACATAAAGCACCAGAGGATTTAGATGAAAGTGGAAACGATGGAGAGAGGTGTGAGCACAGCCTTGTGTTTGACACTTAAGAGGGTAGGATAAAAAGGAAACATGCATCCATGTGTGCCGGGCCTTTTCAACTTCTACTGTGGTCTGAGTTACAGGTCGAGTACAACAACAAGGTAGTCAAAAATCAATGAGAGCCCTTTGGGCTTTCTATTCAGGTTAATTAAAAACAGATTGGGAAAGCATACTTGTAAAGCAAAGGCTAAGAGGACAAGAGGGCTATTTTTAGCTGCATATAGAATTTCTATTGTGAAACATTATGTATTTTATCTGTTTGGCTCCCTGGCATAGCGTAAAACAAACTAAAGCTCATATTTAACATGAAATCAGTTGGTTTTTTAATGAATAACAAACTGCAGTAATTCATTCATGCATCCAAAAGCCTGTCAACTCTTACAAGCTTTGACTCAAGCGCATGATCACAGAAACATTCCCCAATAATGGTGCCGCTGCTGAAAGTAACATTAAACACTTGCCTCTGATGGATGAGTTCATCTCCGGGTGACATCAACAAACATTGTTGGCCTCTGTTTGTTCGGCACTGTGCAAAGACCCACAAAGGGTTGTTTTTCTAGATGCAGGGATGAAATAATCCCGTTGAAGAGAGGAGATGCAATATGAGCAGAGTGAAGTGAAATATGCCAACATATATAACATGATCCATGCATTATTGATCTTGATGGTGTGTCAATGTTTAAACCATGAAAGTGTCGGACTGTAGATAAACAGTGCTGGCAGCCTTGAATTTTAATGCCACCCACTTCTCTTTCTTTAATAGATGGCCTTTTTCAGTCTGGTGTCTTCTGAGAGTTCTGGGTGTCCCCAATGCTTCAATATATGCTGCCAAACCAGTTCAGTTGTGTATTAAAATAATTTTTGTCTCCAGGTCCACTCATTAGTCCAGTGAGTCCATCCCAAAGCAAAAATGTGAGCCGCGCTACGTGAGGTACACCCCCTGAATTGAAATAAAGTGGATTATTACCCCGATGATATCCTACCACAAGTAGTCCAAAGGCGGCTCAGAGAGTTAAAGTCGGGAGGAAATTGTCTTTTCTAAAAGCTTTACCAACCCCAGCTCCTTTTATTCCTCTGCTCCTCTCTGTGTTTGACAAGTTTCCATTATGAGCTTAAACCATTCACAGATTCAAGTAAGTCAAAGAGAGAGCACTTATCACCTCCACTGACAGCAAAAGCGTCTCTAATTACATCTTTATTACTCTTAATTAGAAGCAGACTTATCACTGACAATGCCAAGAAATCCAGAGGGTGAGGCTTCCTCAGTTTCTTTGCAAATATACAATGTTCAAAACTGGAATTATCTCCTTTGAACAACATTTTTTAACTTGTAGATTTTAATTTTGGGTTCAGATGCTCAATTCTAAAACTGTGTTGGACATTTTATCTTTAACCCATAAGAAGCCAAATATTACTCCCCATTTTGGAGAAGTCGCTTCCTGTCTCAGTCACGTGACTGTCACCTGATCGCAGGCCAAGAAGTTGAATATATGTCGCTAATGGAATTAATGAGTTAAGGTCAATCATATTCGGCAGGTTTAAGGCATTCAAAGCACTCATGTTCTTGCAGGTTCATTTAAAGGTTTACTTCAGAGTAAGTGATTCGCAGCGATGCAGCAGAACATTAGTGCCTGTTTGCTATTGTCATCTGTTAGCGCTATGCCAATTAAAACCAGAGGGTCTTTGGTATACATACACCTGTCCTCCTGCCTGTGAAATCCTCTCAACTCAAGTCTTTACATGCATAATTTATCCAAACAGAGGAAGAATTCACCAGTTCCGCTCGAGCTTATTATGCATGACTGTTCCTGTTTACTCGAATCCTTCTGGCTTTGTCTCGCAACATTTCCACTCGGCCACTGGCTCTGCTGTTTGTGCGTCTGTGCGTGGTTAACGCTTGGTGTGCATGGCTGCGTGTCCTCTGCCGTCACGTGTGCCTCGTCGTCCCAAACCCCTCAGACCCAGCCCCGGCCCCCGGGAGTCATCCCCTGGAAAAGCATGACAGAGTCCCAGTGTTTGGAAATGGCTGCGCTGGCAGCGATAAGCAGTTCAAAGAAGAGAGCGCATTAATGTAATTGGCTGCCAGCAGTGCGTTGGCCTCATCGTCTCAGCAACACACACTCACAGCGCGGATTATTGGAGGGGATGAGAGAACGAGGGAAGAGAGAGGGCACGTGGAGCAAGAGGCGGAGGAAGAGGGTCCTGATTGTGTGTCAGTAAGTCGGGGGGGGTTCAGGGAGGTGGAGATGAGACGAGAGGTGTTGGAGTTAAATGTCGGGCCTGGAAGGGATGTGGATAACACCCGTGAGGCCTGCACACACACACAGACACACGCACACACACAGAGGCAGGATTCATATTATCCCCTCAACTTCTCTTCCTCAACCCTGAACTGCCCTTTCGCCCACTTTTACCCTCTCAATTTCCTGCCCATTACACCCAAATTAATGGTGTCAGTCCAAATTGAATTGTGGTCAATGGATTCCATCGATTAGCCCTGCTCCCGGAACAGAGCCAGAGAAGGTTAGCCCCTTCAGATGATTTCCAAGCCTGTGTGATGGGAAGCAAAGAGGAGAACGCCGAGCCGACTTCCTCCTCCGTTCTGTAACACTCTCACCAAAGGCTGACAAAAGCTTTTGAACTTGTCCTCGTATTTCTCCTCTTTTTGTTTCTCTTGCCCAATGTATCATTGTGAGTGCCTCTCAACCCCAATTTTCTATTTCTTCTTTAGCTCTTGCTCTAAATTTTATTCTGGCAGCTCCTTCACCTGCTCTTCGGCAAACAATTTTACATAAAAACACATCCCCTGGCTAGAGACCTATCCAAGTTTTATTTGTTTAATAATGGAATATGATGCAGGACTAAATTTTACCCAGCAAACTAAAGTAGAGTCTATTCTCTTTTATCGATGCAGATGAAGGCTTTTGCTTCTAAAATGTCTTTTGTAACTTCTTTCTTTTCCAGGCCAACCTTTCAAGTTGGACCCAAAGACGGCTCACAAAAAGTTACGTCTGTCCAATGACTGTCTGACCATGGAGAAGGACGAGAGCTCGCTGAAGAAGAGCCACACCCCCGAGCGCTTCAGTGGGACGGGCTCTTACGGCGCCGCCGGTAATGTCTTCATCGACAGCGGTTGCCACTACTGGGAGGTCCTGCTGGGAGCGTCCACATGGTAGGAAACACTCGTGCGCGTGCCTTTTTGCTTTTTTTTTTTTTTTTTCTCCATGACCAGAAGGTCATGAAACATCTGAGGTTGGGAAGTTTGAATCTCGGCCGATGGAAACTCGCACACGCACAAAACCCATATTCTTTTCGCTAATTGGGTCTGAAGTAGACCTCGCGCAGGAACACCCAAAGGGTGTGTTCTGTCTAATGTGTCCTCGGCATGAGGTAGCCTGACTGTGCAAGTCTAGTCATTAAAGAGGTAGTTTCAGATCATTAAAGCATTTTTAAAATAAATCTCTTTTCCCCGCAGGTATGCCATCGGCGTGGCTTACAAATCAGCCCCCAAAAATGAATGGAGCGGCAAGAACTCGTCCTCGTGGGTGTTCTCGCGCTGCAACAACAACTTTCTGGTGCGACACGATGGCAAAGAGATGCTGGTGGAGGCCAGCCTGCAGCTGAGGCGGCTGGGCGTCCTGCTGGACTACGACAACAACTCCCTCTCCTTTCACGACGCCATGAACTCCCAGCACATCCACACGTTTGAAATCTCCTTCCTCCTGCCCGTCGTACCCACGTTCATGATCTGGAACAAGTCCATCATGATCCTTTCGGGGCTCCCCGTGCCCGACTTTGTGGACGGGGTGCCCTCGGATTTTCAGGAGCAGCAGCAGCAGATGGGCTTGTGCCGACAAGAGTCGCCGTATTTGACGGGGATGAAGACCTGCCACTGAGAAAGGGCCCGGCTTTGGCCAAATCTGCTCAGGCCCCCGTGGCTGAAAGTCTTACAAGGGATCTGAAGGTCGCCAACCATGCGGGCGAGTTCTGCTCGGTCCTCTGTCTGAAGAGAGGACCTTTCACTGTCTTATGGAAAAGTGACACCAGTCTTGAAACCTGTCCTTTTAGTTTGTAGCCACCCTGTAAGTCACAAATCCGTCACTGAATGGAAACAAGTCTACTGACGGCTTCAGCTGCTCCTGAGGGCAGTGCTGAACATCTGATTTGCGCCACATAAGGTGTCTTAAATTTATTTTTTGTTTTGGGTTGTCCTGGAAGTTACACCATATGAACAGAGAAATAAGGAATGGAAACACACAAAACTTCAGTTGTAGATTTTAAGCGTTGCCTTCCCCGGGCATTGACACATATTAGGGTGCAAAGATAACACCTGCGAGTAAGACATGTCAGTGGTTCTGACAGAATGGATGCTCTACGGGTGCTGGTTTCTGTTTTTACTGGCTGAATGAAAATCTGGTGCCGGCGCTGTTCATGTGTTGTGACCTCTGTGACTCTCCGTGCTGCCTGATGCCGCATTTCCGCGTTTGTGGCTGGCTTGCAAGGTTCAGGAAGTAGAAACAAGATGTTCTCTAAAATACAGGCAGTAAATTTACATGGTGAGACTACTCAACTTGTATCATAAGATGTTTATTGAATAATAGATGAGAAGGTGTTATTTATGACAAAAAGATGGTTTACTTTTAATATGATCTGAACATATTCATGATGCACTTTGTAATTAACACTATTTCCCCTCTATGAAAGTGGGCAACGCAAGTTGGAAGGGGTGTAATGAGGAGGGAAAGCAACAACCAGCTATTAATTACATTTAAAATATGATTTATAGCCAAAAGTGAGTCCTGGTAGCTGATGTAATATCTAGCAGAAACTGGTGTTTTGCAATAAAATGGAACATTTTGTTGTTTTGTTCTGCTAAGAGTGAGTCTGCATGTATTTTGTACTTTTTTGCGATAAGAGAAGCCACTGCTGTCAAAGTATGTCTTTCCCTCCCCATGACCCTCTGGTTTAGCAAGTGGATATGATTACGGCGATATCCATGTGGGTGTTCTTGGTAAAAGATGATGAACTTTTGTTCAGACGTTCACTGTTGTCAGTGATTCAGGGAAGGCTGGGGGGGTGAACACTTTAACTTGCTGTTTGTCACAGCATCATGGCATGATTGTGTTTTTCCCCTGTGATTTGTTAACACGTTCACACACACTCACACAACACACACACACACACCATGTTTTCTTTAGGTTGGCATATTGTGATGGCTGCATGAATCATTGTAGGATCCCACATGGCTTCGCTGGGTGAGTTTTAGTGGCCCACCAGATCTTGTTTTTTTCATTACTGACTCACTTTTGCTCGACACCAAAAACACTTTGTGTCACCCGTCTATTGAGGGAAAAGTTGTGGATTTGAAGACCTTGTGTGGGTGATGTTCAGGTGGTGATTAAGACAATCAAACATGTATTGTTGTTTATGCAGATCTGACAGTGTGTTTTAGCGGGGAAATGGGAGGAAAGGTAGCTGACCTGGCCTGACACCTCATGGCCATTTTTTAATTTACTTTAACACATCACTGGATCGAGTTACATTTGTACCGACTTGTGTGTACCTCTGAGCTGAAGCAAAGGTCCAGTGATCAATGGATCTGTGTGTCACGACTTGCCTACGCACTACTTAAGGTCCACGGGTCAGTACTGACCGAGGAGGAGTGACAGGAGTCCTGCTGATCAAAGATTAGCAATCGTTTCCAGACACAGACCCGTCTTACTAACCAAGTTCTGATTTGTGATCCACGCCAACCAGCTCAGCTGATCCATGCAAGAGCAACCTCTGTGCATGAGTCGACTTTGCTACAGGAGTCCTGGCGTATCGCCTTTTTTTTAAGCAAAAAAAAAGAAGAAAAAAAAACAAAAACACAGACATGAGTCCATTGCATATCAGCTAGTTTGCAGTGATTTCTTTCTTTGTGTCACACGTCAATACAGTAAAGTATATACAGTGAATGATTTTCAATAGCTACCCACCCCTCGTAGTGCAGTGTAATACCCTAGAGACTATACGATACAGTAGACTTTAATTTCTTCTTTTCTGTTCGTGTACCTCGGGGATTTCTTTTTTACAGTTCATGAGTAATACACTCCTCTCCAGTTGGCATTTGGACCTTGATAAACAGCACAAGAAGAGCACCGTTGCAATTATGCAAGGCTTTCTGTTGCCATAAGAGAATAGAGAACATTTTAGCCTGAGAGGAATATAAGTCATAAGGGGAAATATATATTATATACAATTGTATAATGTACAATATATATGAACCAATGTTATTTATGTCAAATGAAGTCCAATTAAAATCTCATCCTGAATGTGTTTGAGTCAAGTCTTTTGTCACCCGTTTTGGACTCTTTAACCCCTCATCTGTGATCGCCCTAACATAGCACTGTGGTGTTTGGGTGCCAGCCTTGCCTGCAAGCCTGGCACAAACACTCACTCTGACCCTGAAGTAATGAGCAATATGTTCACTCATTTTGTTGTTTTGTTTCCTTTTCAACCAAGCTGATGTCATTCTGGCTTCAGACAGACTAAACAGCAAGTCACCAAACAAACAAGGATGATAGTGTGAAGAGTATTTTATTTAGTGTATTTTGTCCCTAACATGACAGTGCACAGCAGAGCTGCATGGCACCGGTCCTGCCACTGACCCTTTGCAGCTACCTCTGCTGTAAAAAGAAATAGCGCCCTTGGGGATCAATACGAAGTCACGCACATACATCACGCACCCAATGACCTTGGATAGCTTTCAACCGTCTAACCGCAAGGTAAAAGATGTTGGAAAACAAATTGTTTCTCCAGGATCCTGGAAAAGCCTTGAGCAAATTAGTTACTGCACAGCAGGTCAAATGAGCGTGCAGCACAAGAATGAACTCAACAGTAATTTTTGTTTGGGTGTAAATTTCTTTCTTCTATGAACTCGTATGGAAATGTATTCAAAGTATCGGGCAGCATATAGTGTACATGTACAAGCAGATAATGTCATGTTATATCATAAATTAGGTGCTTTTTAGAGGTAGCATGTATAATAGCAATAGTAATGTCTAGATTATTAGCATGTCAAAATTTCCCATGACAAAAACATCTCTGGACCCAAATGACTTTCAGATAAGTAAGGAGGGTTAATTATATAAATTGGAAGGCTGTATATCTACTTGTTTCATGTATTTCTCGTCTCTCTCTGCCGTTACTAGTGCAGTTTGTAAACAGCAGTTGCAGGTGAATTTTCTGATTAGCTTCTAGTCAAGTAGCTTTTGCTCCATCTGGCCTTCTTCCTTTTGAACCAGGCTGTAATTACATTTGTAATTGCGAAGTCATTTTGTTCCCCTTCACTTGCCACCTAAAGTTTCTAACATTCTAACACAGTTCACTTGTTACAATGAATGAATGATCAATGTGTGTGGGGGGGTATTTCAGGCTAAATGTCCACCCACAGCATGTTTAATCTATTTACAGTTTTTTGCCAAACATTATTAAATATGACTCTTCCTTTCTCCTCATGTTAACCCTGAAAGGTTGAACATCTGGGAAAGAGTCTTGTTTTGATTTATAAAATGCACATTAAAAGGGAAAAGTCTCCTTAGAAACTGGATTGCACCTAATTATTTCTTAATTTCAAGTTTAAATTGTGTTAGAGATTTCTCCGGTATTGCTTTAAATACTAAATTCTGTAAAGGAGCTTCCATGAAATGACAAAAATAACAGTACTGCCAAATACATGTGATTTTAAGAGAGAAGAAATTTGTTCATCACTTAAGAGGAAAATTAAATGTAAATTAACATTTTGTAATTATTTTTTTGTCATTCATTTTTGATAGGGTTGGGTTCAAAGTGTGTTTGTTCCTGCTTTTGTTGCAGTCAGTGCTGGAGTCATTTTATTCCCATTGGCAACCTGACGGCTCCCATAACCTTTAATGAAAGAGATCATTCGAAGACCAAAGTTCTCTTTTTTTCTTTTGAACTTGAGCAGAAAAGCAGTGAGATGTGAAAACGAGAAATGATTAAAAAAAAAAAAAAAAAAAAACAGTGACCTGTTGAGACAGAGGCAGCCTTTACCAAACCTAAGTGAGGATAAATTAACCAGTCTGGAAAGGAGAGCAAAGGCTTGGCTTCATGCCTGTGGGTTGACAGACGAGAGCTATGAACTCTGGGAAATGAAGATCTAACCGGGCTGTGGATCGCTGATCTGAAGGTCTCTGTCTCTATAACACTCTCTCTCTCTCTATCTATCTGACTGAGACACCCAGACACACACCTACATGCACCACACACAGTCGATATCTTCATTCATCAGCACTACTGGAATCAATCATCCTGTCTGGCGGCGGCAGCGGCTCGGGAAGCACTGGAGGTCTGGTGGTCTCGCTGTGAGACAGAGATACTGTACAGTCAAGGTGTTTCAGAGAGATGTCCAGGGATCTTTACTGCATGTCCCCAGAAAGCATCTAGAGAGATATCGTCTCCCCAATGGGTGACAGACAGATTTGGGATTAAACCATTTCAGGAGACAGAATATTTTATTGGATTCATTGTGCAGTTTTATTCTCTTGCTATTTCAGTTTGCAAGTCTATTAGTCTTGCTATTTTCCACTAATTACACTTTGTTCCCTGCCTTATTTTGAGGGTTCTTTGATGCCATGGGCCTTTGTTTTCTTTGATGTGTGTCGGCCAGGTGTTTCAGGTGAATGAAGCACGAACCCAAAGGTTGACAGGAAGTAAAAGGGATTGAGTGTGCATTAATTTTGCGTTGACCTCCAACCTTCAACTCCCCGCTTATTTAAAGCTGTCGTGGTTTTACATGGACAAGATGAAATGTTCACTCCCATCCATCATTTCGCCACCTCCGGTCACTGAAACTGCTGACCCGCCCTTATAGCCGCTGTGCCAAACTGTTTAAGATCGAATGCTTCTTTTTTATGAAACAGGAAGAGATGGTTTTAGCCTCATCAGGGCTTTTTTTTAATGGACAGCACTTTTCATTGACTTTTAGCAGCTTTGGGAGGTTAATGTACACACGATCAAATATGATCCTGACACATTCGGCTTAAGTCACCTTGGTGCGCCTGGTAGATGTGATGTGATGTGATGCCAGAACGAATCCGCATGAATAATTCTCCGAGGAGAGACGATCATCAAAAGAAAACAGCTTAATAATGTTCGTAAGTGATCCATGTTGAAGCTATCTGATCTGTGCACCAAAACAACAATCTCCATCTCAATGATGGCCCGCATCATTAACATCGAACTGTCTCCCCTCCTGTACATCACACGTCTGATATTTATCAGCCCATCTTTCATGCTGATGGAAGCCCATTAGATGCAGATGATTTTCGAGCTGACATCTCGACTTAATTGGATCCTGCTAACAGCCCACGTGTCTGTCTCGCCTCCGTTCAGCAGCGGGGGCGTGCTGCGAGGGCAGATGAATAATAAAGCATTGCAGGCGTGCGGCGCTGCCACAAGAATAACATCGTTCTGCGGTAACAAGCGCATTCTCATGGTTTTATTGGTGCCTGTGAAAAGGTTTCATCAAGCAAGCAGACGTTGTTCCTCCTGACAGCTGATCGCGATGCAGCAGTTAGCTGCTTAAACAGCACCAGATGCGCGAGCGCGCCAGTTGTGAGTCACCTCCAATCCTCTCAATGTTTCCCAGGGCAGTCAGCACTTTTTCACTTAAAGCTTCAAGACAGGATGCTCACGTTTCCCTCTGTGGCAGACAGTTGGTCCATTTACATGACCATAAATTTCTGATCATTATTCAAGTGAACACGTACAGATGGGGTTAGTTAGTGACTCACTGCCAACAGGTGTGAACGTGATGGCTGGAACTCAGCAAAGTAAAATCCAGTCAGAGGCTGCACACAACGACCCATACTGCATGTCTGAAACAATAGTGAGGGTTTGCAATTTCTGTCTCAGTGATCTCACAAACAGACAAATATCTACTTTTTAATGCAGCAATTAAAACACAACTGAATTCCTCACAGAAATGTTATCATGAAACGGCAGATGCTGAAACACACAGGCACATACAAACACACACACACTCACACACACACACATGCATACAATGCATGATCAATCTTTGAGTCAGACAGACTCATTTTTATTGTCATTTCATAATTAACACTACAGATGCTGTCACAGAATTAAATAATGCACTGCACAAATAGAAGAAAAGACAGAATAATAAGCACACAGAGTAAAAACAGAGTAAAACAAAACGTACAAAATGAAGGCTGTGTACTGAGCTAGAAGCAGTTCTGCGTGATCTGTGTATACAATTCAAAACAAATACATAAAAGACAGGGAATATTGCACATATGAATATGCTTGTCACACCATGCTGAGGTTTTTGTCTCATGACTTACTGTTTTATTTTGAAATGTATCTCTCCTCTAATGTCAGGTAACTTGCTCTTCCCAGGTGTCACCTGTCTGATTGTCCACCTGTGTGATTGTCCCCGATTAGTCCCACCTGTACCCCATCGCCCTTGTGTGTATATAGTCTGCGTCTCCCCTGGTTCTCTGCTGCAGTGTCTGATTCTGTTGTGCACGTCAGCCACTCTGCCTTGTCTCATGCCATTGCTGCTTGATCAAACTGCTGTTGCCTGATTCCATTTTCGTCCTTGAGAGTGGGTTTTGTTCTCTATTTTAATTTTAAGACCTCAAGTTCTACAGCTTTTGGTTTGCCTCTGCTGGAGGTTCTTCTTCTTCTTCTGAAATAGATATTCGTAATGATTTGTTGAGCCTCTCGAAGTGGTTTTGTTTTGGTTTCCTCCAATAGGAGTGATTTTTACCTTGTGGTTTTATAACCTGACTAACTGGCTTTGTTCAAAAAAGCCAGCATGTGCTCTCAAACTATGCATCAGAGTCCCAGCCTGATAATGGTGCCAAACTGAGATATCTGCCAGTGAGTCTCGCCTGCTCCTTGTCGTGTGTGTCGTCCCTGTCCTGGACGGGCCCCACCGCAGTTGGTGTCGTCGGAATGTTTGATGATGCAATTCTTGCTGAAGATTGCACAACAAGCGTGGGTCATGCATGTGAGGAGAAGGGGCCTCGTCACACAATCTTGTGGAGAGTCTGTACTCTCCGAGTCTGATAGTGTTTGACCTGTGGTTACCCCATCACACACACACAAACAAACTGAGGCATGTTTGTCAAAAAGTCGAATATCTAGTTTTGCAGGGTGGATTTCTCACAATGGCAGTTGACTGTGATGGTGTTACAATAATAAAAGCATATGCGTGGCACGCTACGCATAGATCAAAGTGAACCCTATGAGACCCCTACTGGTTTTGAATCATTTGTCAACCTTCTGTCTTGCTTTCATCCATAAGTTGACATTTCACCGTAGCTGAAAGTTGTTGACATCTGATGCATCTAAATGTGTCATCCACAGTACCCATTCGATGTGCGGCTCTACATCCATCATGTAGCACATGGTCTGACATCACACCTTGGACAAGTGTTAAGATGCCTTCTGTGTTAACAAGACAATATTAAATGAGGCCCTGCCAGTCAGTAAAGCTCCAGCTGCAGACCAGTGAGCAACAATGAGACTGAAGAGGGCCAGATACTATAGATCTCTGCATATCAGAATATACTCTAGACATAAAAGCAAGGTGTTTAATGATCTTTAACAAGTGGGTTGGTTTTGAGTGAGGAATCTGACCACAGCATGGGTGCATCCATTCGTAAAAGCTGTAAAAAATTAACCTCGAGGTAACCTTTGGCTTTGGTCCAGCTCACATTATCAAGTCTAAGTTACCAAGAAATATTTGCAGGTAACTTGCTTAGCTGCAAACATTTCTTCACTGGTAATAATCTTGTGGGCTAATTGTTCACAGTGTGGAAACATTTTAGATAAAGTGCATCAGATTGTTCTTGTGTCTAAATGTGTACATTGTTTATTCCTATGTCTTTTATTTTGAAAATTATTTTAAATCAGTGTGTGCTGGGCCTTCATCCCTTTGACATTCACAAAGTTTTCATTGATTTTGATTAGATATACAGTCTTTTAAAACACTGTGGTTGGTGATAATGTCTCCGGTGTGTGTCACTGGGTGTGCGTGCGTGTGTGTGCCACTACTTGTGTATTCCTGGTGAGGTGAAAGACATTTCCACACCAATGCAACCCAATTTCCTGATGCATTATGTAAGCCATATACATTTTCATATCATTTCCAGATAGCTGAGCCCTTTCCCTCAGCATGCACACCATCTATTCCAAGGGGAGACGACGGGCTGTTTTCAAGACAGGGGTCAGGTTAAACAGAGGTACTGGAGGTCAGAGAATTCATGTAGGGAATATGGAAATTCATAGATTAAAGCATTTAATATCATTGTGTTTACTCTGTTGTCGTATCCTGGAGGATCGAGTCATATTTTGAGTCATGTGTTAACTTAAGGTCAAAAGGTTCTCCCAGGTTTTCTGCAAATATGAGGTGAAATGACTTTAGGTTTTGATGCTAGAACTGTCCGCATCTGCAATTCACCACAACAGAACCAACCTAAAAACTGAGCTGAATGCTGAAGATGCCAGTGATAGCCTAAAGATGAGCAAGTGTGTGGCAAAGTGGTGATAGATTGAATGTAAAGGTGGAATTCTTTGATCCTTTGACATTTCTATATCGACCGTCAAAGCTCAGTTTGAAATGAGAAATTTCTCATAAATCTTTCCAAGGCTTTTTGAGATACAAGACAGGGAACAATTCATCATGGTGACAAAAAATGACAAGGTCATTTAAATCAGTACGCCTGCAGAGCAATCAGCATCGACTTAGAAACAGTAACAGATCAATCAAGAGCAAAAAAAGTTCAATGTCAAGAGTTCCAAAATACATTTGTCAGGTAAAACACACATGATACAAAGGTTCAGCCCTGAAACATGATCAGAGAATAAGAAGGCGAACCTGCACCAATGTTTCAAATCCCAGTGAGTGAAAACACCCCAGTGTGCATGCCGATGTCGTCCTGCACCAATAAAAGAATGTGTGACAACTTGAAAAGGCAACATGTGCCCATGTTTTCAGAGCAGATGAAGCCATTCAGGCCAGGGGCGCTGTAAGTGACAGACTGCTAGACTGACGTCGTAAATCCCAAGCTGATCTTCTACAGCAGAATATAAAGTGTCATCTATGTTTATAACCACCGTTTGTTTGTCATCATCAACCACAATGGCCTCCCATTATGTGCTACGACAGTAAGTGGAAAGAGTTAGGGCTACTCCTGTATCGCTGATATGCCCACTAAAGGTCACATTGTCTATGTCGTTTTGCCTTCACATAACACATGGTTAGGTTTCAACTGGCCGGAGACATTAGCTCTCCACGCAGTGACGTGTTCCATGCACACGGGCACAGAATCTGAGACACAGCTGCCCTGATAACTGAGTTGATTGTACAAGATAAGATACGTGCCTGGCCTCAGCTTGTCCTCCACAGCGGCTCTCAGAGCGACCTAAACGAGACAGAGATGTTAATGGTAAAGTAAGCATTGAGGAACCTCTGTGGACGATGATGCACCGAGTACCGTTTCCAAGAGTGTCCTGACTCAGCACGACCATCCCCTAGAGGAAGATGACCACGGCTTTCCCCACCCCGCTGACCTGAGCCGCAGATGCTGTCAGCATAGAGAGCCCCAGAGCCCCCGAATAAGTGTGTTTGCTGCTCCCGCTGGGCTGTCTGCTCCTCTGCCTACAAACTGTTGCATTTGTGAGACCTGAATGGAGAGTTTGACCTCCAAACACAGGAAATCATTGTTCTCAGGCTAGTTGGGCAAGAAGATGTATGTAAGGCTTCTGCTTTTGAGTAGATAATCCTACCTGTATAAAGGCTATACATGCAATTGGGGATGGAAGTGCTTTGTGCCCATGAAGGGGTCAGTTGTACATGGCACACCCACATGTTTGATATTTCCCTTTAATTAGTCATGGCCAAACATCGCTGTCTGTGAACTGGCAGGAAGAACCTTTCTCTTGTCTTGTTTGTTCCACGCTTATACACTCTTGGACCAGTAGACATTTTCAGGAGGCTGAGCTGAAAAGATTAACGTCAGGTTCTTACCAGAAGCATCATTCTCCTGTTTAATCGCAGGCATACAGGAGGCTTTATTAAGGCTGGAGAGGTTTTGATGTAGGTTTAAAAATGCACTGCTGTTGGAAGGAAATCATTAAGGACTCACGATAAAAAAAACGTTGTTTGTGGGAAAGATTTGCGGCCTATTCCAATTAAAGTTCAGCTGAAAGGAGGCCAAACTCATCTCCATAAAAACTGCAGAAGCGTTGCCGTATGAACAGTTTGGGTAGTAGATTCAGCAGCTGGGCTGCAGCCAAGAGTTTGTGAAACAGCCTCCCAGTTGAACGCCTTTTTTGTGCATCCTGCATGCTGAAATGCTGCCGAGCAGAGCCAATGAGAATGTCCCTGACACATCTCTGTGGGCGTGATTAAACTGCCTGAGGAGGTGTTCAAGGTCCAGGATCCAGTGGTTGTACACGTACATACAAATGTGCGTGTAGAGGGTAAATACCTGTTCATGCTACAGTCTTCACTGCTTTTTGTTCATTTTAAGGTGATTTGAGAGGCTAAACTGCCTATTTACACTAGTGAAAACAGGATATTCTCTGATTTATTTTGATATATTTATCTTTGTGTCCAAGTGTCAGTACCCATTCTTTCTTTAAACACACATTAAGCTTCACATGAAAAGCCAGATGAAAGTGCCCATTTTTAATTTGATTACTCATCCATGTGAATGTGTGGATTAATCCCATTTGGCTTTTTGCTTCAAAGGATCAGACTTCAACTCTTCCACTTCAGGATGGTCTGACAAATGTGACGCATTCTGCTATTGTTGATATAAATCATGCACCCTCAAAAGTGTTCCAGACCATTATGCTCATATCAAAGTCTGGTGAAACAAACCTGGAGAATTTAAAAGTCTCTAACTTTAATAAATCAGATAAAAACGGCCACTTTCTGGTAAATACAAAGATCCAAAAAGGTTACACGCAACCTTAGGCGCCATCAGCAGGATTAGAGCAGAACTGTGATTTATGAGTCACGTTAACGGTGGTGTAAGCTGGCGGAGAGGTAAAGGTAATTAGTTTGGTTTATTCATGGTGCCATGCGTGCTCCACAGTTGACCTTTACACATGCTCCCTGCAGCGCTCCTCCCCTCCGGCCCTGTCTCCAGGTGTCGGTGCACGTATCAAGCAAAAAACTCTGCCTCATCCTCTACAGGCCTGGCAAAACCTCCTCCACTCATAGGACTCCGACCTTGATCCGCGTTTCACATTTTAATCCAAAGACAATCAGAGAAAGGTGACAGAAATATTGGCTGAACCACACACAATCATTCCTTGTAGACTATATTCGGGGCACAGATCACTGGTTCTCTCTGAACTCTTAGAAAATAATTCATTACTGGAACATTCACTTTTATTGGATGTGCTGCCTGTTTAATCCAGGTTTAATGAAGTATTACGTTCCAGTTGCTCAGCGTTCTCTTCAGTAGTTTGCGATAGCTGCAGTTTCTGTTTCAGGCTGTAATTACATTCCGCTTGGCTGATTCTATGTGTAATAGCGCTTTAATTGCATTATCAGGAGGTGTGCAAAGTATAGTGGAGTGGAACCACAGAGACCACAGCAGACCTGCTCTTAAAACCACTGCAGTCACCACACAGCATTTTAAATCTTGCATCCAGAAACACGTAACAGCGACGGTGCTCTGAACCGCTTCGACACCACGCTGCAGGTGCGTTTTGTTAAATAATGAAATATAAATGAAGTTGTCGCTGGCTGCTTTTGTGTCGGGCTGCAGTTATCTCTGGGTGTCGGCTCAGTCGGCGGCGGGGGGGAACGCTTGTTTTTGTGCTCGGCTCCGGCGGGCTTTTGTGTTGCGTCCTCGCGGCCGGCAGAGCTGTTCCCAGATGCCCTCAAGTCCTCTTCGGTGGCTCCGGGCAAGACGTGGCCGCATCCTCAGCCCAGCTCCAATAAAAGTGGCTGACGCTGCCAACGTTCAACAATTCCTCTTCGCAATGCTTGTCTGGGGCGCCACAGCAGTTCTCCCTGCACGCAACAGATCACATTTCAGCGCCACATTCGCGAGGAAAGCGACGATTTGGGCGGGTGGTGGTCCAGTGCTGCTCCATGGAAACTCACTCACATGTGCACACTTCACACTTCCGCGTCTGTCGCAGCACACTTCTTCATTTTTATTCTTATTTATTCTGTTGTAAAAAAAAAAAGAAAAAAGAAAGGACTCAGTCATCGCTGTCACTTTGTTCCTCTTCATTTCTCCAGAGTCTACTCCTCCTCTTCACCAAACAGTGTCTACTACGCTGTTAAGCGTCGATTCTGTTTGCAAGGGCATCCGAAACCACTTATTATTTATTACTTCTGCAGCCCTCGACGGCGGCTCGCCAGGCCCGAGCAGAAGCACAAACACGCTCGTTCCAAAAGCTCATAAACAAGCACCTCAAGGTCTCCTTCACGTTTGAGTGAGCACATAGATTATGTGCCGATGACACCTGGACAGATTGTGCAATTTGCCTTTGCCCCTCTGACCCTGCAGCAGAGATGTGTCGGATCTCACGCGCCCGGTTATTATCGAATTCTTCCTTTGGACTCGTCTGACATTGGAGATGTTTTTCTGCGATAGCTGGAGATGACGTCAGCCTGGATGAAAAGGTGCGCCAGTCACAATAACGACCCAATGATGTGTCGCACACGTGAGCTCAGGCTCGTTTCAAGTGTGCTGCATCCCATGTTTCGTGTTCCCCAGGCTGCAGTGAGGAAAACCAATCAGAAAAGCACAAGCATGTATTTAACGTTGATTTGCTTCTGGTGCTGCTGGCCTTTGTAGAGCAGAACTTCAACTTGAGGCGCGTAGATTAATACAGCACACTTTAATAATTCAGTCAGTTGAAGGAGCGGGAAAAAAGACGCACACTTATGCCCTCACACAGGTTCAGGCGGGTTAAATAGCTGCGTATGATTTATTAAAAACTTTAAATACCTCAGCGCTCTGACCGATTTTAGCACTTACCTTGCAGCCTGTCTGTGTGCTTGAAACTTTAGGGTAAATGCTGCCATCTAATGTGCATGTTTTTAAGATTGAAGCTCCTGCAGCCTGATAAGTTCTAACCTCAAATGGATGTTTGTGTCAAACCGGATGTCAGTAATTATCTGGAGTTCAGCTTTGATGTGAAGTTGATTAGAAAAGACTCTTTATACTAATATGACTCATGCTGTTTACTTAACGTTTTATAACAGCAGCATTTGTACTTAGAGAAAGTTTTTAGTGTTTTCAATGTGACTTTGCCAGTCGTTTGGGGATGAATAAGAATTACCTGTTTGTCATCCCGCACCACTCTTCTTCATCGGTATCCTTGAAAGCGTTCCCGTCACAGCTCCACGCCGGCTGAGGTCCCTTGCTCCCTCAGCGGAGGATTAGCCAAGTGAGCACAACACAACAGGGAGATTTCTGCTTCACAAAGCTCGCCACCTCAGAGGGGGGAACGGTACACATTCCTGACAGTTTCCTCAGTGGGGAGACTCACTGTAATTCCAAACGGAGGCCATGCTGGGACAGGCGCTCGCAGGCGCTCGTGCTGTACTGTAGAAAGCTGCTCTGTTCTGTGCGAATGTGCTCTCAACAACGCTGCAAACGGTGGGAGAAAGTAATCTCAAGGTAAAGACTCACTTTATGTTCCTCAGAAGACCAAATCTGCTCACCAAGCTGACTAACGACGGCATCAGAAAATCCAAATGTTTCACTAAAGTCTGAAATATCATGAAGGCCAGAGGGAATTCTGGGACTTTTAGGTTTATATGCTACGCTTACATCAACATTTTTTTTTTTTACCGTGCACAGCAGATATGTATAGTAGCTGTGGCTCAGGTGGTCGACGGATGGCTCCAGTTATATAAAGGTCAGTGTCATTTCTTACCGCTGCAGTCCACATGTGGAGGTGTCCACGGGCGAGGCATTTCAGCCTGCTACTTTGCTCCTGATGAGCAGCTGTGACTTTGTGTACGATTGCAGACAAGCAGTCATTTCCATACATACATATTGAACTTGAAATGAACTTGAAATCTTTTGCCTTTTGTTGAGGACATTCGCCTGGAAACACCAACAACCTCCTTATTCGCATCAGATTGGAGAAAAAGATAGAACAAAGGAGAGATCAGATTGGAGATCAGATCAGAGATCAGATCAGAGATCAGATCAGTTAGCCTCAGCGGTGGCGCTTTGGCGGCGACGGATTTTTAATTGTCACATTTTTGTGCTTATTTGTACATTTTTAAATCACGAAAATCAACCTGACAAAAATCCCGCAAACATGGTTTGGTGGTTTCTGTTGAGTCTCTCATGTGCGAGAATGTTGTTTTCCCCTCCAGTGACGGCTCATCTGCACTCAAGTTCAATTCAAGTGCAATTACTTGATTTCCTTCAGGGGGTCTGCATTTATTTAATACGTCTTTGCTTATTTCCCATATCATATTGACATATGTGCTTCGCGCTTCCCGTTTATACCTCTTGCAGCAGCACTCGAGCAGATGTGTTTTCTAATGCGAACTCAGATTCTCTTCAGTCCCCCGAGAAGCAGCTAATTCAGTAGCGGTGCACACTGCAACAAAACAAAACCGCCTGCCCATGAAAAGCCTCATGAATACTAGTTGCACTCAGACTGGGCTATTATCATCATCACACCTCTTCTCATGCAAGAAATTCAATGCCTGCTCCAGGTACCAAAGACAGACAGCTTGTCTTTTAACTTCTTTGAGGAAATTAAGCACGAAAATTGGCCCTCTGGGCAATTTTTTTTACAATTTCTGGATAAAATATACTGGAAATGCCCTGAAAGCAGGTTTTGATGTGATGTTTCTTAAATAGCAATAAGCTGTGGTCTTTGTGTCAGGAGACATTTTTACTCTACTCTCATCAAAGAGGTTATGTGTATCTAGACCCAGCAACAAGGGGGGGGGCAGGACTGGAGCTGCCTTATGGAATGCTAAAGTACAACAGATGATAAAAGTAGACTAACCGGCCCAACCTGAAAATACACGAGCATATACGAGTCCTTATGCACACAGACCGGCGGGTCTGTGTGCATAAGGACTTATTCTGATTGGATGCAGCTTCTTTATTCTATTACTTTTGACCTGTTGACAAAGTCTTCAATCATCTTTCTTAAAATGAAATGATATTTTCGTTGCAGCTACAGTATGTAAAATTCCAGATGTGCATAGGATAAATGTTTTCATTGGCCTTAGCTGACACCTAGCGGACAATAAATTAATGACTCCTTGATTTCATTGTACATGTTTGCAACTTTCTCCTTCCGCGTAGCTCCATCACAGATGGAATGTACGTCATCAGTTTTCCTTTTTTTTTTAAATCCTTATTTGAATTGTGCTTTAATACATTATACAAAAGAGCTCATTAAAGTTAAACAGGTCGTTGTTTGTACGATCATCTACAGGCAGCAAGAAAGTCACTGGTGTTTGACACTATCAAGTAACCGCATTCACTTCTCTTTAAACTTAAGTTTCATTTCACATGAGGTTTTAAATGTTACAACTATCTTTGTATCTTTTTGGCTGTTGTTTGTCTTTCTCTCTCTCTCTCTCTCTCTCTCTCTGTTGTTCAAATATAACTTAAAAACTACTCTTGTGCTTTGAATCGAGAGTGAGAATAGTTTAGATAGTGTTTTTTTGTGCTTTTATTTTACATTATTTTCTTATGTTTTCTTGAAATGTTTGTACAGCACTTTGTAAAAGTGTGCTATGTAGGACTGGATTGGTACCTAGAAAGCTATACCCCTATAACATAGAACTTAGAGAATTACTCCTTTAAGGTGTGTTTTCAGGGATTTCATCTCATGTGCATGTCCACCTCAGGTGTGAGTTAATCATCTCCATATTTATCTGCTCATATATCCGCCCTTCTACATTTCTGACACCTACATGCCGAAGGCTCAGGAAAGCACCACTACCTGCCAATATTTTCGAGTTTATTCTGGCCACAGTGGACTTTGGACACGATTACATAAACTGTGTTAAAAGTCAGACTGTTAATAAATCTCAGAGATTCTGTCCAGACATGTGAAGTGCTGTTTTGAGTTCAATACATTTTGCATCGATGAACATCCGTATAACATACAGAAAATATATAACCACAGAGACAGATGTTGCTTCATTCTTCGTGTTTGTCCTCCCCCCTGTTTGTAGAGTTACATATTCCACAGAGCCAGGCAGAATGACCTTTCAAACTTATGGATTCTTTTTTTTCTGTTACGCAGTTGCCCAGTAGCTGGTTGTGTTTTTAAATCATTGATATCTGCAACTCTGCAGAAAGGCCCAGAAAAAAAACAAGCACCCCGCTGAAAGTTAACACAAGTGTCAAGTATGTGTGAGGATACACATGTATATGACACAAGGAAGCACTTCGTATAGTTCTCGCCTCCTGCTGCTTAAGTGTTAAAGTCTTATTAGAAGATAAAGCGCCGGGAGTGGTGAGCCGTGGGTCACACAACTTCAAGAACTCAACCAAGCTGATTTTGAAACATGAGTTGCGCATAAAATTAACGGGGAAAAACCTTCTTCGTGGCTGGAAACGCCAGCCTGGTTGTCGAGTTAAATTTAACAAGTTAAACAATAATTTTACAGTGTTGTGCCTTTAATTAAGATTTTATCATAGAAAAAAGGAGGTGCTGAACTTGGGCAAGAGTAACTTGCCGCCTATCTGTTTCTCCTTCTTTGTCAAAAACACATTGGTAAAGTTATTATCTGAGAACTACAGGTGCAGTCATATCACTCTAAATGGTCTTATCAAGGTAACAGCATATAAAAATGTTCACTATGCTGATAAATACTATCGAATTCATGTCTGAACACAATTAATCTTTAAGCCTTAATACAAAAAGAACCATATTATTAAAGGAAACAAAACAGTAGCCATTAATATGCATATAGAATGTATTTGCTGCCAATCAAAAGACTGTCCACCTTTTCAAATTGCACTTTTTTGTAATGCATTCTGCATTTCTAAAACTGTAATCAAAACAGGATTATCTGTGTCAGGTGGCTCAAGAAAATCTTGGAATTATAAGATTGTAAAATCGTCATTTTAATGATTGTATCTTAATGATTGTGATCGCATAATTTCAGTTCCTATATTTTACATTGGATATTTTCACAAATGTTACAATATTTCACATGACTTTAACATCTTAAGTCTTGGTTGCTGCTTCAGTATTTCCCATCTTGTTACCCATTCCATCCATCCACAGGACTACAGTCGGTAATTACCATTAAAAAAATAACAAATCAACACACACACACACACATACACACACAGCCTGGAGAAGCCTGGAGGGCACTTGGAGCGAGCACTTCGGGTTCCTGCACTTGGAAATGCTCGCACAGAGTTTTAAAGTGCACATTTCCAACAGGGAAATGTGCACTTTTCCAACAGGGAAGGGGCGTGCCGCTGGTGTGTTGCGCCGCTGCAGCCCCTGCCCCTGATCTCCACCTTCACCGAGCAGCATGAGGCAATATTACGCAACGGGGTCCCATCGGCCGATCTCTCCTCGTCAGCACAAGTCAAGCGAGGTGAGTTTGTGGACATTTTCCTCCCTGCCCGACCTTCTCCTCTCACGATAACCAGCTATATAAAGGGCTCATGCACACGCTAGGACCCTCACTCTGCCACTGAGGGGGGGGGTCGTCCATGGTGACTTTGTATAATTTTGGAGATTAATTGTAGGAATATATGTTGATTGTTGTAGAAACGTAGAATAAACCACAGATCAACATGGAAAAAGGTATGAATGGAGTTTGTTTTGGTTTTTTGGTTTTTTTTAAGAGAGGGTGAAAAAAAGAAATTTGCACAAGTTGGACTTGTGGTGCTCGCACATGCGGTTTTTGTTCTTCGTTCTGGTGGAAGTAATCCTGCAGCGATCTCCGTGCTGGAATGTCAGTAATCTGACTGAGCTGTCAGACGGTCTTTTGTCTGGAGGTTTATCGCACAGTTTGGATCCAGCTGCTGGACCGTACAGATCCGTGTCGCGACTTGATTTTGACCCGGGGTTCAGATATTGAAGAAGCGTCTGCCGTGTCAGGGGCACGGGTCTGCTGCAGACGAGGAAGACCGAGTCCCAACGCTTAACTTGAATTTGACCCATTTTGCTCCCCCCAATCCACGCGTCGTCGGTTCGCATCGTCTAACCGACGACAGATGGATGGTTGGAGATCAGCATTTATTACTGGATCCTTCAACTTCCCCCAAAAAATTCCTGCTCTGTGCACGAATGCTGGGGCAGGAGAAAAAAAAACACGAAAGTCGTGCAAGTTGTATTACATAACACAGCTGAGATACTGGGAGAAAACTGGCAAGGTACACTGGTGTGACGCTCACTGTTGATTTATGGGCCTGTGGCAGTGTGATTGGTTAATCGTTGTTTGATGTTTGACAAGAAGGTTATAGATTAACACCTGTGCAGAACCTCTATAGAGAATTCTGTATAGAATCAGCAGAAATAGATGTTATTATAATGTGTTTGCATCAACTGTTAAGGCAGATTTATTCGATTGGATTCATATTGTGTACTTTATATATGAGTCTTAAATAAGTCTTCCCTGTTTTGTCTCACAGCACGTACAAACATGACGGAGTTCTGGAAAGAGCATTCCAGGGAGGCCACGGTGGAGGAAATGATGTTGGACTCTCGAGCCCAAGAGTTGACGCAGTTTGAGCTGCCCGAGATCCTCTCCTTCCTGCCCTGCCTGAGGGAGTCCACCGTGCTGGAACTGGGAGCTGGCATCGGGTGGGACGTTTGTACTCATCTGATTTTCTCCCAATGCTGATTTCATCCAAAGACGGTGACATTCATGCACAAGTGTCTCTGCAGTCGCTACACCAGCCACCTGCTGACCAAGGCCAAGCACGTGACCGCTGTGGATTTCATGGAGAGCTTTGTGGAGAAGAACAGGCAGAACAATGGTCACCACAGCAACGTGACATTCATTCAGGCCGACATCACAAAGCTGGAGGTCCCCAAAAACAGGTGGGTTTCAACTGATAGCAATGGGATAAAGAGTCAGGATCCACATATTTAATGAATATTGGTCAGTTACACTTCCTGTGGTGAGTGAATATGACTATGAATATGTGAGGTCAGAAGAGTCCACCTGCAGTTACACCAGTCCACTTACACCATCTATCTTACTAAGTCACACACACAAACACACACATCTTTGTGTCGTCCCAAAATTGGCTTTTTAATCTAACATCAATAGAGGATCACATATAACAAAGAGTTCAAGCGAGGTTATATCCAATTCAGGGCAGTGGAAAAGCACTGGGTTTGAGCACATGCCCACAAGACAAACAAACTGGGGTCAAATATACAAAATCACTGGCACCAGGCAATATTGAGCAGATTGTGTGACATCATCTCTTTTTCAGAATCGACATGATCACTAATGTCTCTCTCTACTGAGCTCTGAGGAATCAATGTGGAATTGACTTAAATTGCAGTTGTTGCGACATGATGATTTACCAACAGTCTGCTGATGTCACACACTAATTAACATATTAAATATACAGGTGGGTCTTGATGTGCGTTTTGAAGGTGGTCGGTGCAGTCGCGGACATGTTTGGATGGTGAGGTTCAGCGGGTGGAGCAGATACAGAAAAGGCTCTGTCACCCCAGGTTTGGAGCTTGAGGAGAGGAGAGATAGGGTCTGCATCAGAGGAGAAACGCTGAGGGTGGGAGTGTGTCAGTGGAACAGGTCTGTGATGTAGAACACCATGGATTGAGTCCCATTGATGGAAATAATGGTCTTGCTTGAGATATAGATCTGGATTTTGTCAGCATAACAGCACAACAGTGTTATGAAGGGGAAGGATGTAGGGTGTATGTAGGGGTCCAAACAGCAGGCCCAGGGGGACACCTTGCCACCTTGACCTAAACGACGATAGCAATGCCAGCGATGCTAAGGTGGGGTTCAAGGTGACAAGGGAGAATAGAGAGGTTAATAATGCCAGGGGATGCAGTGAGGTCATGATCATTTGCCTCATGTCACCCCTAAAATGTATATCCTACATTTTAATCCTAATCTGTATCAATTGAATGTACTCCTCAGCATTGACTTCATCTTCTCCAACTGGCTGCTGATGTACCTGAGTGACGACGAGCTCAAAGCCTTCATAAAGAAGTCATTAAGCTGGTTGCGGCCTGGTGGATTTCTTTTCTTCAGGGAGTCCTGTAACCACCGTTCAGGTAGCCATCCACCATCCAAATTCCAACATCATCAGACAGGAATGTGACTCAAAATCCATTATTACATTTCTAACTTTTCATATCAAGGTGACACAAAGAGGGAATTCAATCCTACATGTTATCGCACTGATGCACAATACAGCCACCTGGTTTCATCTGTAGACGTAGAGGAACCAGAGGGTGGGCAGAAGTTTGGTTACGATATTGTGCTGAAAAAGAACGTTCAGGCTTATATCGAGGTAACGATTTCACTAATGTGGAGACTTTTGTGTGATGGAAGTCTCTAAAAACGGTTTCCTTCTACTTTCCCAGATGAAAAACAACCCAAACCAGATCTGCTGGCTGCTGGAGAAGGTTTCCCGCTCTTCAGACTCCCAAAATGGATTCAGTACCTTCCAGCAGTTCCTGGATAATCAGCAGTACACCAGCCGCGGCATCCTGCGCTATGAGAAGATGTTTGGGGCTGGTTATGTCAGCACAGGAGGGCCCAGCACGACCAAGGTGGGATACGAAACGCCTAAGAATATTACTTATTAACGTCACTTAATCAATTGAAAATGCATCATTTTGTATCTTCTTTAATTTGAATAAGTAGCCTTTCTGTACCAACAGGAGTTCGTCGATATGCTGAACCTCAAGCCTGGACAGAAGGTTTTAGATGTCGGCTGCGGCATCGGTGGAGGAGACTTCTACATGGCAAAGGTAATGAGGGTGGGAGATAATAATATTGTAAGGGGAACGTGGACCTAAGCTGGGTCCCTTTTGTTTGTGTCTTTGCGTGACTAAAATGACTAATGGAAGAAAATATTCAGGCCTTTGGAGTAGAAGTGCTTGGCCTGGACCTTTCAGAGAACATGGTGAACATTGCCATGGAGCGGGCCATCGCTGAGAAGCTGCCAGCAGTACGTCTGAATTCCCTTTTACCCTGATCACTTAGGTTGTTGACTTTTCATTTACTCTTTAATCAACACTCCATACGTGCTGTCAGGTTCAGTTTGAGGTGTCTGATGCCACCAAGAGGATGTTCCCTGAATGTTCCTTTGATGTGATATACAGCAGAGACACGATCCTGCACATAGACAACAAACCCGCCCTCTTTAAACGCTTCCACGTGAGTATCTCACACACTTATGAGCTCTTGGTGACACTTCTGTGATTGCTGAATTATCCCTCTCCTTTATTTCCAGTCATGGTTAAAACCAGGTGGCCAGTTGCTAATCAGTGACTACTGCTGTGGGGAAAAGCCGTGGACGCCAGTTTTTGAGACCTACGTCAAACAGAGAGGCTACATTCTCTACACACCCTCACAGTACGGCAAGGTACTGCAAACGCACACCAGCGCAGAATTGTGCAGCGCGGCGTTATCTTTACACCCGTCCCAAGCCTGTAGAAACGCCAGTAAGGGCATCTAACATCATAACGATGTTTGTATGAGGAGTAGAACCTGAACAGGTGGAGTTTATGCCGTGGAGAGGAGAGGAGAGGAGTTAAGGTTAGCCGAAGTAAGACAAATTGCAAGCTTGAATGAGAGCAGTGGGCCCACTTCAAGTATTGGGTGGTGTGAGAGAAGAGGATGCAAAGGATAGGAGGAGCTGGAGTAGGATAATTCACTGTAGCAACACCTGAAAGTAAAAGCTGAAAGAAGGAGATACAAAATACAGTTTTAGAATGAATCATTTTAAACGTTGGATGAGGATTCATAGGAAATATAGCATTGGGATGTGTGAAGGACTGATTCTTCAGTTTGGTCATTTGATTAATCCAGCAGAGTAAACAGGAACAGGAAGAATCTGTACATGCTTACTTGTAATATCTGCTGAAACAGAGTTTAGCTCTATTTAAATTCAGTCTGTATGTTGTTGCCTGCAAGGACCTTCACAGGATTAGGGAAGTGTGCTGACGCATTAAGATGAAAGGCTTTTTGCCTCCTTTTTTCCCTCCTGCAGTTCCTCAAAGAAGCCGGTTTCTGCAACGTTCAAGCAGAAGATCGAACGGCCCAGTTCATCCAAGTGATCGAGACTGAGCTAGAGAGGGCAGAGGCCATCAAGGAGGAATTCATCAAGGTACAACTGCACCCACACTGTCGGGATTACAAAGATATGGCTAACGACATCATTAAGTGTGTCTCCATGCACTTCTACATTTCTCATGAATAATTCCTCCAACTTGAGTTTCTTGAGTTTACCGTCGATATGCTCCCATAAACTGACTGACAAGCATCCATTTGAGGTGTTGGTCCAACTTCATTCAGAGTTAATTGGGCCAATTTTAATCTACCTAAGGCATCCACATAGATTTTATGTAATCAAACTAATGGGGAGGAATTCCCTGCATGCATGTAAACATGCTTACTCATTTATGACATTTCATGACATGTTATTTTATGAATGTGGAGTTATATCAAAACAAAATAATTAGTGAACAATCCTAAAGTCTTTGTCTTGTTTGTTCCGTGCAGGAATTCTCTGAAGAGGACTATTTAGCAATTGTAAATGGATGGAAAGAAAAACTGGCACGCTCCAGAAGTGGGGACCAAAGATGGGGACTCTTTTATGCAACAAAAGATTGATTGTACTATGAATAAAGATGACATAAATGTCAGCGTTTCTGTTTATACTGTCTGACTGTCATTAACAACAAAGTAAGGGATTACACTGGAAATGCGTGGATTTATTTAGCTTTCTTCACAAGAACGTGCGTTCATGTTCCAACAAACTGATGAAAAAAAAGTTTTATTTCAAGTGCACATCAGTATCTTTTCAAAATAATGTAAAAACTCCAACACAATATCCAAACAGTTAACATGCAAAACAGAAGACAGATTCTAGAAAGTGAACGTTCGATTTATTCTTTTTCCTGAGCATGAGGGCTTGTGGATAAAAGCTGTTTCCTAAACAGAAGACTGAGTCTATAGAAGGAGGGTGTTTGCTTTATTTTCACTTATTTGTATTTTCCTTTCAAGCACGAGTGACTGCGAATAAAACAGTGTTAGTAAGCCACGTCGCCTCTCAGGCCACCTGTCCCGACACGATCAGACGCGCACACGCTTTTTTTAGTGCGCATGTGCAGAAACGCGTCCACGTCCGCTCGGCAGCCCGTCGACGCACGGACCCGCCGTCGCCGCACAATCCGCAATGCGAATGCGCAAATATCCCTTTTAAATTAGGAAAGTTAAATGAAATGACATATTATATTTATCCGTGGTTAGGGCATTTGTTGCAGATATTAAGAATAGGGTACTTATGAGTGTTTTCTAATGCACGTGTAATAGTTTTAGGGATTAACACTGGTGTGTGGTTTTTGGCTGGTTTTTATTGGAATGGGCGGGTTTTAAACTGTGATCGGGATGGAAACTGTCAATCCGATCTGGCAACACTGAAATATTAGTTTGTACATGACATGCGGTCATTTCAGCTCCAGCAATCCCTTCATGTCTTCAGCTGTGCTTGAAAAGGATCGCTTGTGAGTGACTTCACATCAATCGATCAATTAAACCTCATTTATAAAGTGTTTTGCATATCATATAGAATAAATTGTAGGTGATTATTGCTTAAGTGTAGATGGAAGCTTAAGTGTCACCGAATGCATTTTGATGTGTAAATAAATATTTCGTAAATGTAGCTAAGCTTAATTTACATTATTTACAATTTATTTACAGCTATTTGCATCATATTTGTGGATTATATTCGAGGATTTTAATTAAACATATCTATAACTTCATTCTGATTAATGAAAAAGTTAAACAAAAGTTAAAAGTAGTTAAAAATATCTGATTAATTATCGACACGTCGAAACGGACTTGCAGATATCCAAAGTGATGTCACTCAAACCGACAAGTCACATATTTAAGATATCTGTAAGAATTAAAGTAAAACCTGAAACTATCTTAAAAGGTCATTATTAGAATTGCTATGCAAGACGTTGATCGTGCGAGACATCCATTCGTTTTACAATGATAGTAAAATTCCTGTCTGATCGCAGAGGTGTTTTGTACAGTTCGTGCGCTCATTCTTGGACGCCGTGATTTTGATGACGCGACACTAATCTCTTTTTTTTTTCGTGCCATTATTCGCTGGTACTGAAATTTGCAGACGGTCCCTAGGCTTTGAGCCAGCCCTACTGCTACTGTGGCCGATGGAATATCTGCGGCTCCGAGGGAAGCTCAGTTTGATTTAAAAAAATTTAAAAAAAAATCCCCAAATAGTTGTAATTGATAGTACAGACTGCGACGATTAATATGAGATCTCCCCTTTTGAAAATGAATGTTCCTGTGTTGAGTTATTGAGCCATTAACTCCGAATCTGTGAATACCTTTACTGAAATATGTTATGGCCTTACTGGCTCAGTAAATAAAACAAGTGTCAGAAGAAGAAAAGGCTAAGGAAATGGTGATTGCTGTTGTAGGTTAAACTGTATTATGCATTCGTACATTTTGTCTCCCAACAAAAGTCTGCACAAAGTCTGATTGTGTGACTTAGCATTTAATAACTAATCACTTCATTGCCTTGAAGGCTGTAGCATACATACCCGATGTCTCATTTTGACCATTTGTAATTCCAACTCAAGATATCTACACTGTCTTTCTGGGTAGGTAAAACTCATTTTAAGAGATCTTAAAATTAGAGCAAGTTAAAATGAAAAATTTCATTACTCAGTGCAAACCTTTCTGCGCGTACAACAATGTATAGGCATATGTAGCTCTTTTGAAGTGATGTGATGTGAGATTAACTTTCACGCCTCCTTTTTAGAAGAGCAGCACAAATCTTGTCCTCCAGTGCAATGTCAGAAGTGGACGGTATGTTGGTCTACCTTCTCCTCATTATTTTCTGGGTTGCTCCGATCCTGTGTGTTTGTGTGCATATTTATGTCCTTACAGTGTAAGAGTTACACTTACCTGCCAAGCAGGTTTTACAACTTAGCAACTTGTGGGGCTCACACATTTTCTTTCTTCACTGGTCACCATGTTAGGATGGTAGTGACTTTAATGAGCTGTCACGTGTTTACCCTGGAGTTTAGAGGCAGTGTCGCTGCTTTATTTTGATGTGAAGGCAGCACTGTCACTTCACAGAATGAATGAGGGATTCTTGAGGGGGTTTCGTGTTTTTTTTTGTTTTTTTAAAGCCACTCATTTTGTCTCACAGCACGTACAAACATGACGGAGTTCTGGAAAGAGCACTCCACGGAGGCCACGGTGGAGGAAATGATGTTGGACTCTCGAGCCCAAGAGTTGACGCAGTTTGAGCTGCCCGAGATCCTCTCCATCCTGCCCTGCCTGAGGGAGTCCACCGTGCTGGAACTGGGAGCTGGCATCGGGTGGGACGTTTGTTCTACTGATTTCCCTCAAATACTGATTTTACCGTTTGACAAAGCGAGAGAGGAAAACATTTAGCACTTTCAAATTTTTCTAAAAAAAAAAAAAAGTGAATAATGTGCATAACCAACGCTTCAAAAGGTTGTCCAATCGTGGCCATGGTCCTCTGATTATCCAAAGACGGTGACATTCATGCACAAGTGTCTCTGCAGTCGCTACACCAGCCACCTGCTGACCAAGGCCAAGCACGTGACCGCTGTGGATTTCATGGAGAGCTTTGTGGAGAAGAACAGGCAGAACAATGGTCACCACAGCAACGTGACATTCATTCAGGCCGACGTCACAAAGCTGGAGGTCCCCAAAAACAGGTACAATTACTTCAACTACACATTTCAGTCGGGGTCCACACAGTTAATGCACACTGGTCAGTTGCCCTACAGATGTTTACTGGGTACCCCTGTAGTGAAGGAGTGTGACTGTATTTCTGTTAGTTGAATCAGCAACAGGACTGGTTGAGTTTCACGAAGATGTTTCGCCTCTAGAAACTACCATGGGCACAATGTTGTTCGTTAGCTAGGTGTGAATGTCCTCTTCTCCTCCTTGGGATGTTTTGTGTTGTAAACAGGTGAGAGGTGACGTCTCGGACCCCCACCTCTGTTCAATGATGGTCTTTCCAGTTTGACATAGATGGCTTCTTTTACTCCTCTCTCAAACCATCTATCCTCCCTGGCCAAAACCTGTACGTTGTTGTCCTCAAACGAGTGTCCTTGGAGACTAAAACTCCAGAAGTGTGAACGACTCCTGGAAGAATACAAGGATCTGGAACTCCCAACAGTCGGTGAGAACTGATGAGAGGCGAAGCGTCTTCGTGAAACTCAACCAGTCCAGTTGTTGTGATTCAACTAACAGAATTACCACGGCCTGGATGACTGAGAACCTTCACAGACAATGTGACTATAGATGTGAAGTCTGCCCCTGCAGTCACACTGATCTACAGTAGTTACCGTTTCTCCTATGGTGACACACTCAAGGTGCCTTTTGACCAAGAACAATACAAATCACACAAACCCACGAGTCCTGACGAATTCTGTCTTCTTCGATCTGCACACTCACGTTTGTCTACGGTTTTGATTCGCATTCACGCCACCCTTCTTCCGCTGCTGCAGAGAGAACAGTTGCATCTAAGTTCATCAGCATGCTTTCAAGGCAGCACAAGAGCGCCGGGCTTCCCAGGTACCCGTGAAATCAAGGAAGCTGATTGATGTGTTTATCTGATCTCTGCTGCCCTCTACAGAAGCAATTGGAATGTGCAGGACGCATCCCAAGCCCTGAACCTATGTCTTGTACTTGTCTTGCTTCAGCCGTTGATCAACAACAGTCAACAGTTTCCTCTTCTGGTCCACCGGAGGAACAGGCTCGATTTCAGAGTGTTTAACTGCCGCATAACCATTGTGATTTAATCTTGCTCTTCAACCATAATCTGTATTGATTGAATGTACTCCACAGCATTGACTTAATCTTCTCCAACTGGCTGCTGATGTACCTAAACGACGGCGAGCTCAAAGCCTTCCTAAAGAAGTCATTAAGCTGGTTGCGGTCTGGTGGATTTCTTTTCTTCAGGGAGTCCTGTAACCACCGTTCAGGTAGCCATCCAAACTTCAACACTATCAAACAGAAACATTCATTATTATTAACCCATTTAACCTTTACCTCTCTTCCAAGGTGACGCAAAGGTGCATTTTGACCCGTCTTACTATCGCACTGATGCACAATACAGTGACCTGGTTTCATCAGTTGATGTAGAGGAACCAGAGGGAGGGCAGAAGATTGGTTATGAAATTCTGCATAAGAAGAAAATTCAGACTTATATTGAGGTAAAGTTTGTAGGAATGAGGACACCTTTGTGCGTGTTGCTGTCAGGCAACTTGCCCAGGCAGCCGGATGTTAAAATGTGCTTGCTCCTGTTTTACAAGTTCAAAAACCACACAAACCAGGTCTGCTGGCTGCTGAAGAAGGTTTCCCGCTCTGCAGAATTCCAAAGTGGATTCAGCGCCTAAGCAACTCAGGGCAATTAATGGTAAGTAATTTATTGCTGTCAATGACTGCTTTAAAGTTTGGGTGGAATCTAAAACCGACAATACATGCAGACGACGGTCGTTATTTATTAAGGTGATAAACTCAGTTAGGTATTTAGATCTGTGGCTCGACGGTGCCCTCTGGCGGTCAAGTGTATATGTGTTGAGCATGTTCAGGCTTCCAGGTCAATGCAGGAAGTGAAGAAAAGCGAGTGTCTACTGCCGCAATGCGAAGCTGTCTCCTTCCTGTCGTTAAGGAAGTCACACATGAGCCTATACCAATGGGGAAGCATCCTAAAGTCATGGGTTGATGCTGCGCATTTTCTCTTCCCTGCAGGTATTCTCTAAAGAGGAATATTTTTTAATTGTAAATGGTTTGGAAGAGAAACTGACAATCTCCGTGTGGACGCCAAAGATGGGGCTGTACTAAAAATAAAAATATTATATCAGTGAATTCGTGTCTGCGTTTCTGTTTTTATTGTTTTATTTACTAATAACAGCAAGGTACACCTGTTTAGGATGTAAATGTGTGGATGTGCTGAGCTGTGATGAGAGAAAGTTCAGGCCTATAGGGACAATATCCACTAGATGTCATTCATTTTCTTACAGTTGAACGTTTTATGCTCCTGCAAAATAATGCTGACTGTTTGAAATGCGTCAAACTGAATTCAATGACAGCATCGAGGCTTTCTGAGTCTTTTCGTTGCAACGGTTTGCCCACCGCCGGGGATGCAACGCCCACTTGTCTTGTTTGGAGCCAGTGCGCAGACAGCAGGCGTGACAGGACGCGAACGCATCAGTCACCGAACATGGCGAAGTGTGGCGAGCACGGGATCCGCTTGAGCTGCGTGAGTATCCCTGTCGCCGCTGGATGCGACATGCGATGCGACTCTGCCCTGATGTGAGATGTAACGCTTTTGTCTCTCTATCTTTTCTTTTTTTTTTGTTTTGTCAAGATGAACCCGGCCTTCCTGAACAGCAACAGCACCAGTCATACCTGGCCCTTCAGCGCAGTGGCGGAGTTGGTGGGTAAGTGGTGCCAGTGCGCAAAAACTCACAGACGCGCCACCGCAAGAAGGACTTGAGGTCGATCCTCACGCCTGTGCGAACGCTTGGAGAAGGCGTGCACGGCTTTTCGGTGCCCAGCTTTAGCCGGGTTCGTGCGTCCCTGTCGGAAAGATCGCTCTCTGAGATGACAAAAGTGGAGGTGCTTGGATTGGGAAAGTTCGCTTCTCCACCGTTAGAGTTTCAACGCGTTGTTGTTGTTGTTGTTGTGGTGGTGGTGGTAAAAGTGTATAAACTTTTGTTGTACACCCTTCTCCGAGAGCAACTCTGCTCTAATAGTAAGTAATATTTAGACCACCTCCTTTTACGGAAGCGTCTTGTTGCAAGACCAGGAAATAAACCAGCTCCGGCTGAGCGCGGCACAAGAGACCTTTTTATATCACAACGTGATATTTTTTGCACAGGCTTTCAATATACTTTCATGTTATTGTATGATTTTTTTTTTTTTATATATATTTTTGAATCTCGGTACATTAAATATATTTTCAACCCTCGTTCCGCATGCGCGCAAACCTGGAATGTAATATTGTTTCACGCTGACTCTTAAAAAAACTGGATGCACCAGTATCGATATGTTGCAAGCAGAGAGATAGACAGGACTTCTTTCTCCCATTTGAGTTTTAGTTTCTTTCACACAAGTGGACTGAACTGCAATACTTGTCATTCGAGAGCCGATCTGCTCCTGCTTGTACTCTGGTGTCACCGAGTGACAACAGGAGAATGAACCCCAGTCTGGTTGTTCACAGTATTTCTTCAGACGTGCTCAGCGTTGGGTGATGATTAGGTTTTGGGTTTTTTTTATATCTATACAATAACGAATCCCAAATTCTTGTGGACAGTTTGACAGCATATCCACTCAGTCAACAAGTCATCAGCGATGTGATGAATCACTCTTGTAATTACAGATGGCTACGAGTATTAAAAGCAAGAAGTCAAAAAAGTTTATACACTTTTACAATTTATTCTAAAGGGGATGAATATATTTTGAATATTTTTAAATTGGATATGTGATATAAATGTGTGTACAATTTTTTGCAGTTTCAGGTCATGCTGTGATGATAATTTATGGGTCCCGGCTGCACCAAGTAAACCATAAACATGAGAAAAAAGCAGAAATTGTCATATCGGGCAGAGAGATGTGTGAAGGCTCTGAAGTGCAGTTATACATTAGTAGTAAAAACATTTCATCCTCAGTGAGTGAGAAAGTACTCAGTCGAGTGCACTTACGGACGTTTTATCAAGCTCATTGGAAGGGCCAACCCACCCCCCCGTAGTAGCGACACTGGACTCGGTGCTCTTGTGTTCCAGACAACGCATCGGATCCAGGTGTGTCCGCCAAACAGATGTGGATTGACGTGGTGGAGGAAAAAGGTCAGCTCTGCCTCACGTTCACTGACAACGGCTGCGGCATGACTCCCAACAAACTGCACAAGATGCTGAGGTAAGACATCCATCTCCATAAATTCATGACATCCACGTGGGGACGCCGCCTTCTTTACCACTGTGTCCTGTGGTATGTCACCTTTGACCTCGTAATGTGTCTCTTGTATTGGAGCGCATCAGCATCTCGAGTCATTGTATCAAAGGCCACTGCTCTGTCAGGCATAATGTAGCACAGGGTCCTGTCAGTGGGTTTGGTTGGACGATGAAGGTTATATTTTTACGTCCGCCAAGGAGGTTATGTTTTTGCCGGTGTCTGTCTGTCTGTCTGTCTGTATGTATGTATGTATGTATGTCTGTCTGTCTGTCTGTCTGTCTGTTAGCAAAATAACTCAAAAAGTTATGGACCGATTTTGATGAAATTGTCAGGATTTGTTGGAAAATTTGACTCAAGGATGGACAATGGGATCCTCTATCATATTCCAAAGGCTGATCCGGATCTGATCCAGAAGACGGATTTTATTGCAATTTAAATAAACTTGGCGGAGGTCTGGGCTCTCCGAGTGCTTTCTAGTTATTGATGTTGGGATGAGAGGATCCTCATAAAGGCTAAAAGTCTTGTTCAAAAAGGCCATGTCAGTGTTCCTAATGTTGCGACCAGGGAAATCGTGTCTCTTTGCTCCCTGAACTTTTTCCATCACCTTTGTCCAGCTTCGGGTTCACGGAAAAAGGCTTGGGCAAAGACAGCCAGCGGGCCATCGGGGTGTACGGGAACGGCTTCAAGTCCGGCTCCATGCGCCTCGGCCGCGACGCGCTCATTTTCACCAAGAACGGCGGCTGCCAGTCCGTGGGGATGATGTCACAGACCTACCTGGGAAGCATCAAGGCTCAGGCTATCATCGTCCCCATCGTGCCCTTCAACCAGCAGACCAATATCCTTCAGCGAACGCTGTGGAGGACAAGATCAGCGGGCACTTCTGCGGGTCCGTTCTGACCTTAACTCTGCGTCACAGTCTCAGGTGGTGACTCAAGATTCTGAGAACAGCCTGAAGGCCATCCTGGAAAACTCCATCATCACATCTGTGGAAGAGATACACAAACACTTTGACTCCATTCCTTCCAAAAAAGGCACCAAGATATTAATCTGGAACATCCGCAGGTCTGAAAAAAAAGTCTGCTAAATTTCTAATTTAGCAATAATCTGCATTTTGATTCCACCCGTCTTCCTCAGATGGCGAGATTGAAGGGCCTTTTCTCTCTTTGATAGATTCTGTTAGATCTAAAGGATGCAGGTGTTACATTTACAGACTGGTGGTCTTTAACCCGGTTTGGCCCGGCCCACAGTCCAGCAGGGTTTTCTGTCCTACCAGGTAGGCGTCTGCTTTCGCCCACTTTCCTTTGTGAAAACCGGGTAGGACAGAACCCAGCCACACAGGACTGGGTTGATGACCCCAGGACTGGCAAATATTGTTTTACATTTGCAAAAAAAAAAAAAAAAAAACGATTCCCCTTCTGCTCTGAAGGTCCAAAGATGGCAAGCCGGAGATGGACTTTGAGACCGATGAAACGGACTTCCGCTTGCCGCCAATTCAAATCCAGGAGATCAAGAGAGATCTCGGTCGCAGTGGGTCTATGAGACATGAACAGAACATTCCAGAAATGCAGTATAGTCTCAGGGTAAGAATGTGCAGAGTCCTGTGAACGTCCTCTGCTACCTCTGCTCCCTAAAACTCGTTTTGAGTGTGTTAAAAAGTGTCTTTAATGGGCGTGTCCCGTCTCTTTGCCCTCAGGCCTACCTCAGTATTTTGTATCTGAAGCCAAGGACACAGATCGTTCTGAGAGGAAAGAAGAATATACCAAGACTGATCTCGAAGGGGCTGGGTAACATCGAGCATGACGTGTACAGTCCTTCATTCAGTGTATCCTCTTATGTGGAGGCTCGTACACCGTCAGCATATCTGTCGCCTGAACATTTGCCTGCAAGCAAATAAAGTCATCCTGCCGTTTGCTTTTGCATTTACATTGAAAAGCTTCAAAGCGATGTGTTCTGATGTAACCGTGCTGGTTCCCTTGACTGGTGTTCACCAGAAAGACAAGGTGAAGGTGGTTTTTGGGACGAGCCTGGGGAAGAAGGACCACTACGGCATCATGCTGTACCACAAGAACCGCCTCATCAAAGCCTATGAGAAAGTGGGCTGCCAGGTCAAAGTAGGAGCACGGGATTTGTGACCGCGTCCCTTCACGCGTGTGGGCAGAGCCGCCGTCCTAGTCCCAATTCTCGCCTCGTCTCTTCCAGACCTCGGGTCAAAGGGCGGGAGGCGGAGTCATCGGTGTCATTGAGTGCAACTTTCTTAAACCCGCTCACAACAAGCAAGACTTTGAATATACCAAAGAATACAGGTACAGAGTGCACACACACACACACACACATACACTAACACATGCACATGATTCTACTTTTATCTTCATTGCCCAGCCAATAACCCTACCCTTATATACGACCATCAGTTTATTTAAATGTGTTTAACCCATGCAGCAAACAAAAGCATTTTAGTCACTCTACTGTAGTTATTTTATCTCTCCGGCCTATCCGTGCACGTTTCCTTCTCCTCCTCAGACTCACGCTCAGTGCTCTGGGCGTCAAGCTCAACGATTACTGGAAGGCTCTGACACAAAAGCAGCCCAGTGGACGGGCGCTCCAGGCTACTGGCCAGGGGGAAGGCAAAGAGGAGAGTGAGAGGTGAGACGCTCCACCCTCTTGGCGCAATGAGGGCGAAGATCTAATTTGCCTGTCCTCAAGGCTGGGGGCTGGGGGGGTGTCAAGACGATAAACACAGTAGTGTGAAAATGGAAGGGCGCCAACCGTCATTACGGCTTGTTAGTTTCTGTTGGCAGACGGTCAAAGTCCTTTGTGTGAAGTAGCTTTGCAGCTCATTATCAGAAGACGGCGCGGCTCGTTTCCAAAGTGGTGCGAACCGATGCGTTGATGACGATGCTTCCTATCAGGTCACGCTACCAAAGACCGGCTTCACAACCTTAAACTGAGATAAGGTGGTTTAAAAGCACCTGACCTTTAAACCACCACATTCACTTCACGGACTTGGGACGCACGTTTATTTTGTTTTTTTGGTTTTTTTTAAAGACCCCGGTGTGTTTGTGTTCGCAGCTCTCCAACATGGTTGCAGTGCGAAGAGTGCCTGAAGTGGCGGAGCATCCCGCCCGGTCATTACAAGCAGGTCCCGGAGAGCTGGAGCTGCAGCCAGAACCCCAAACCCCGCTACAGGTGAGCGTCCCCACGCCTGCGTCTGAGTCCCTCGGCAACAGGGCTCACAGACATTTCATAAACTTGAATGTTGATTTGCGACCAATGTTGGCTTTTGGTGCTGAGGTGGTGCTGGAAACGCTCCAGACTTCCTTCTACAAACAGAACTTCAGTCATAAATCATGACTTAAAGCTGTCGCCTTTGATTATCAGCTAAACCTGTTTGTCTCTCAGGAGTTGCTCTGTGCCCGAGGAAGCAGAAGAGGAGCCGTCAGCCCCAACTTACCAGAGAAGCTACAAGAAACAGTAAATTATATTTACCCTTCTCACACTCCCTGTGTTCTGTGTTGTCTTACTACCGTCTGTGCTTGGGCTAGTTGTTATTTCAACTTTTAAACCAAAAATCTATCTATCTGATCTGTACATAAAGGAGGCATTTATGAGATAAATTGCAATTGTAAGTCATCAGATTCATCTGGTTTTGATTTGACACTGATTCTCTACGTCCCTTCTTCTATCCAGAGAGTTCACAAAAGGCAGAAAGCGAAAATCTACGGTTAATTGGGAAAAGGTATTGAACATTTCTGGTCAGGAGGAGCACATGTGTATGTCATTCTGCGTATTTTGTAGATTTAGAGTGTAAAGGTGGATGGTTGTGTGTGTGTGTGTGTGTGTCACAGGAGCAATTGGATGAGGACAATACCTTCCAGAGTTTCACCCGGAGCGAACAGCGGACTCCCGATCACCCAGAAGATTTGTCACTCCCGCACACAAACAACGGGGCGCGAGCTTCGGAGGCAGAAACCGTGGAGGGAAGCGGGGAGGGAAGCGCTGCGGAAGCAGACGCGGATGAAGGCGACAAAGTGGAGCCCAGCGAAAACACGGGAGAGGATCAAAAGCCCGAAGACGGAGAAGAGAACGTCAGGAACGACAGAGGGACGAACACAGAAACATCGAGGTGTGTTGCACACAAGGTGGAAAATGAAAAACCTTCATTAGCAATTAGTCTGGGAGTTGACACTGACACAAAATGGAGGTTGGAGTGCTGGGGTTCCTTTTTTGGCTGCTGCTCAGCTTATGCGTGATATTTTACGGCCCCTCTCCTCCCAACATTCACGTCAGCTTTTGTTCACTTTAGCTGTAAATGGAAAGCAGAGCCTCTATTTCCCTGCGCGGACAAGAAGCCGTGTCTTCAGACGCGGTGGCCTGAAGCAGGAAGCATAGAAGACACATGCAGAGAGGAGGAAACGGAGATGGGCGAGATGTCTCCAGAGGAAACCACGAGTGACCGAGTGGACGGGGACGGGGACGCGACAGAGGGAGGCGCTCCTGCACACAGGTCAGGGGCGTCGCCCCGGGGTGGGACGCCTCAGAGCGGACCCTCCCCACGCCGGGGGGACCAGGCAACCTACCTGCGGAGGCTGGCCGAGTTGGAAAAAGAGGTGAGGGAGCTACGCAGTCTTCTCGGTCTTCGGGTCCAGAGGACAACTCAGGACACAATGACGACAGCAAGGACAGAAGACGCTCTGGGGACGCCGTGCAGCCGGGAGATGGGCTGCCAGACGGACGCGGCCGAGGCGAGGTTGGACAGTCAGGTTAGACTTGATGAGGAGGTTTCCTCTTACATCTGTATGGCAGGGGTCTCCAAACTGTCCCCCAAAGATCCGTGAGGCTGCAGGTTCTGGTCCAACCCAGCAGCAGCACACCAGACTGGACTCACTTCATCAACTCATCTGAGTCTTCAGACAGCTGACTGGTCAAACTGGGTGAGCTGGACTGGTGGAACAAGAACCTGCATTTATCTATTATTTGTAGAACAGTTTGGAGACCCCTGCTATGTGGAGCGTGGGGATTTACAGTTTGCATTCTGTCGTGAACGAGGAGAAGTAACGAGCCGTTGTCCACGTCTCCTGCAGAGCTCGCCTTCTTGCAGTCTCGTCCTGGTTTCAGGAGAGCAGCGTGACTTTGTCCAGAGCGCTCTAGCGCAGGGTGTGGGAGAACAGCCTGAGCAGAGCAGGACCAAGAGGAGGGCAGGGAGTCCGAGCTGGAAACACCTCAGTGACGCCGACAGCAGGTGGGTGCTGAAGGGAGCGCGCAGCACCTCACCGCACCGATCCCTCGGGCACAATAGCCTTCAGTCTCTTATGAATCCTAAATGGAACATAATCAAACACTGACAATGAGGAAAAAGAGGCTTTCTGACTGGTTTACCACTTTTAAACATACGAATAAATATAGTTTTTTATTACTATTTCCAGCATCATAATTGACACGTTTTGGGAGCTGTTTGAAAAAAAAAATTCACGTTTCCATCGAAACGTTTTGTGGGCAGATCGTCGCAAGAGTGTCTGCGTCTGATCCGGAACAACGTGGTGGTGCTTCTCACGGCCCTCCTGCCCCAGGTGGACTTGAGCGACATCAGCATGGAGACCGCCGACGTCGACAGCATCCTGGAGCAGATCATTGAGGTCAACTCCCTGAAACTGTAAATGTAAACTGCACCCAAATTAAAAGTTTGGACTGTTGTCACTTCTTCATTTTTAGTAGTGGATTTAAAAGTATTTACCATTGTAATTACTGTTAATTATTTAGTCAGCTACAGATAAGGTTGGCTTTTGTGCATATCACTGAAAAAACGAGGCTGCTCAAAAAAATTGGGTTTGCGTAAGAGCTGCATCATGTGTTATTCCTCTTCTTCTTGTTTATTGTTTACATTACTTGCATATGAACAGTAATATGAAATTCTAACTTTCATGTCGAGTACACTCCTTTAATTTAAATTGATGTAATATGGCATTTCTAATTTTGTGGCGTTGTCATAGTCCGACACAAGTGTTCTTTTCTGTTCGTGTCAATAAATGTCTTTTTGTTTTTACACCGTCTCTGGGAGGCCGCTAGGTGGCGACAGTCGTCTGACGAACGGTCAACTGACGCTCAAAAATGAGAATACATAAAAACAACAATACTAATAAGAACAATCATCCATCCAACCATTTCATTTAAGGGTTTTAAATAACAATGCCCTTTGCGTTCAGGCCAGGAATTATCTGTCCGTTACAGAAAGACTTTTGCTGGTTAATCCTTTGCACAGAAGGCATTGGCACAAACAGGCGCCTGGAACTGTCATGTCCTGGAAACAACTAATCACTTCATCCCACAGAAACAAGAAAGCACAAATCTCAAATCGGTCATTTCCCCACATATTATGACTTACACCTTTAGTAGGCAATAGTAATTACACTGCTTTTCCCCCATTACCTAATATGGTTGGTGACAAATCCACATTATAAAGCACTTAGGTGAGTTAGTCTTGTGAGTTTTATTCGGGTTTTCTGTTTTTTCCTACAGTCTAAAAGTCCGAGCATAGTTCGATGGGAGGCTCTAAAATGTCCCATATGAGTGTTTGTGTTCTTTGAACGGACGGACGGACGGATGGATGGATGGCCGGATGGATGGATGGATGGACAAAATTAAAAAAACATAAGTGAAGGGCAAAACCTTTGATGGCTTACCGCTGTGCTATACTGTGGAGAGAACGCTTTTTGAATGCCAAATAAACACGTTCCTACATTATTTTTTGCGGCACTGTATTCGTTGTGCGTAAGTGCGGTGTCTCCAAATGATCACTAGATGGCAATAAATTAAATGATCATATCCAAACTCACTGATCATTTTGTAGAACAAAAAACAAAAAACAAACTCGAGCTAAATATTTCACTCTGTTTCTGAACGCCTCCTGTACTTTTCTGCCTCTTTAAACTTTCCCCCCCGGCGCGCTTTCCCTGACCCGTTACGCGCCAGCTGGACTTCCCGTCCCCGCAGCGCACCTCCTTATAAATTTGGAAGCCCGGAGAGGGCGCAGCAGCGTTTGACCCGGGACGCACCGCGATGAGGACGGCCACCCTCCTGCTGCCGCTGCCGCTGCTGCTGCTCTCCTCCCTCCGCGGCGGAGACGCGCAGCAGCCGCCGGCCGCCGTCAGGCACTACTATATCGCCGTGGTGGAAATCGGCTGGGATTATATCCATGTGGAAGACGGTGACCTGGCGACGGAGCAAAGGTGATTCATGCAATGCCCCCACTTATTAAAGATTAACAGATGTTTGGTTTGATTTTGGTCGATCCGTGTGGCCAAGGTTGAGAGGAGTTTGCTTGGCATCTTTAACGCACTTTGTTGATTTGTTCGTTTTGTTTCAGGAAAAAGCCTAAAGATATTCCTCAGAAATATATCAAGGCAGTTTACAGAGAATATGTAGACTCCACATACACAGTTCCCAAGCCGAGGCCAGGATGGACAGGTATGGCACCTTTGGTTTGTGAGGCAAATATTTATTTCGGTCCCTGCGACGGAAAGTAGGCCTTGAATTTATCTTCCTTGAATTTAGGCCTTGAATTTTGAAACGAGGAACATTTGTAAGCCGAAGTCTGCCGTTCTGATTTTGTTCTGGTTTGTCGTGTCGGCAGGCATTCAGGGCCCGGTGATCGTGGCCCAGGCTGGCGACACAGTGGTGGTCCACTTCAAGAACCTTGCCTCTCAGCCTTACAGTATCAGCCCAGTGGGCATATCCTACTGGAAACACTCTGAAGGTGATGTCCTGTACCAGAGCTCCATTAGTCAGCATCGTCCTCTTCCTCTGTGCTGTTTGACTCACAGACTCACAATTATACTCCAGGTGACATGAGTCACATACAAATGCTATTTTAAAACAGCTTAGGGAGCTTTTTTCTCAATGAAATGACTTCAGAATCTATTTCAGAATCACCATGAATTAACGTTCTCGGTAATTCCACAGAAATGACAGCAAATACCAACAGTCATTATCTTCTGGGTGCAGATTTGTCCTACACGTGTCAGCCTAACGGCCAGGAATTATCTGCTAGGCACAGATACAGGAATCTTATGAAGATACAATTTTTCGTGTGGATGACTGTGCACTAAGATGCTTCGGGGGGGGGGGGGGGGGGTTAAACCCATTCACAGAAGGTGTTGGCGTGGGTCCTGAGCTCACAGTTCTTGTAAAAGGCGTGTGTAAAAGATCTTATAGGCGAGAAAATCTGGATCAGCGGCATCCAGGAAATGTGTGACGACTTATCACTTTGACCAGATTACTTCAAAGTCGAGGCGCTGTTGTGACACTCGTCTTCCTGCTTTCACTCACATCTGCCGCAGAGGGAAAGTTGAGGCCTCACTATATGTTTTCCCACCAGGAGCCGGGTACGATGACTCCACAGTGGGTCATGAGAAGGAGGATGATGCCATATATCCTGGAGGATACTATGAGTACGTCTGGGACATCAGCCCAAAAGACGGCCCCACCAGCAGCGACCCCGAGTGCCTCACCTACTCATACTCGTCTCAGGTGGACCCGGTCCGGGACCTCAATTCAGGACTCATCGGTGCACTGCTCATCTGCAAATCAAGTAAGTGACTGGTCTTTTCCAGCAATAATCAGAAGTCAGAGAGGAAAACTAATCTTCCTGAGACATTCTGACTCGTTCCCTGCACCTTTTATGCACATTTACAAGTGTTGTAGAGCATGAAAGCCTGTTTTTCTCCAGAGTGGGAAGACATTTTTCAGTCTGGGATAAGTACATTACATACATTTCACTTCATCTGAACCATCCCTGCAAATATTCCAGCAGCCCCCTGCTGTGAAACATGCGATCCCATGATGAGCTTCTTGGTAAGAGGCTGCAGGAGGGTTGTCCTCATAGAGTTTATCCTTTACAAAGGATTTCATTCATTAAAGAGGAATTACAAGCAGATGTTCTTGATGTTCATGTACTATTTGTAATCAGATGTTCATGTTCTCCTCCCTCGGGTGTGCTTGTTTAACGTGTGTCCTCAGGTGCGTTCACAGATGAGGGCCAAAGGAGGAGTCAGGCCTTCGTCCTGCTCTTTGCCGTTTTTGATGAGAGCAGAAGTTGGTATGGAGAGGTGGGAGAGAGGAAGAGCAGAGACAAGTTCAAGAGGAGCGACGGCAAGAACGCGCACCACACCATCAACGGATACATCAATGCCACGTTACCTGGTAACCACAGACTGTTCTATAAGACCGTGTTGTAGTGGTGGTCCACACAGGAATTCATGTGTGTGTTTGTGTGTAGGTCTGAAAATATGTCAGAGCCGTAACCCTGTGATGTGGCATCTAATTGGGATTGGCACAGCTCCAGAAATCCACTCGATTCAGTTCCAGGATCACACTCTGCAGGTAATTCAAGTCTGGAACACTTCACACTGGATCAAAGAAAAAAAAAACCCCGAAACTTCGCTTAACCAGCAGGAAGCAATAGTAAGACGCACTTTACGACGTTACGAGAATCTGTCTCAATGGCCGTGCAGGTTTTGACGCACCGTAAGGTCACGGTCGATGTGACACCTATGGCATTCATCACCGCGGAGATGAAGCCTGCTACGGTTGGCAGCTTCCTCATCAGCTGTCAGATCCCCGCTCACCGTAACGGTATGAAACCCTGAAATCTCAGATCCCGACACTTGTCCTCGCTTTCTACCTGTAAGCGCCCATTTTGATTACTGTGGCAAACGTCTCCACCCAGATGGTATGAGCGTCTCGTTCCTGGTGGAGAAATGCCCCGAACCCGAAGTGCTCCCTGGTCCTGACATGCGGAACGTCAAACACAACAATGACGTGAACAACAGCGAAGAAGACGAATATGATGACAATTACAACTACAACGGGGAAGACTCTTTTAACGTCATTAGCTTCCAACCGAAGAAGCCGAAACTGCAAGTCCGAGCGAGCAGGGGAGCGACGGCTCAGGTCTGGAAGCATTACATTGCCATCGAAGAGATCACCTGGGACTACGCCCCTCACCTCAAACCGACGGACAGGTCAGAACGATTAGGGAGGAGGCATATTCACAACTGACCGATCATCGCAGACTGATTCAGACTTTCCTTTTCGATGAGCAGCGAGCTGCAGTCCAGGTTTTTCCCCACGTCCCGGAATCGCCCGGGCTACAAATATAAAAAGGCGGCGTACGTGGAGTACACGGATGGATCTTTCAGCCGGAGGAAGAACGCTGAGCCGTCGCTGCTGGGTCCACTTCTCAAGGGAAAAGTCAATGATCAGCTCCACGTGAGTAGATCAGTTACAGACAGGAAAAAAAAAAAAAAAAAAAAAACTGTGTTTGGATGATGACTTTCTGAGCTTTCGTTCACTTGGCCGGTGTTTCCAGATCACTATAAAAAACATGGCCAGTCGTCCTTTCAACATCTACCCCAATGGTCTCAGCAGCGTCCTTCCTATGAAAAGATCCAACAATGGTAAACACACGGAAATTGTCACAAAAAATAAAATGAATTGTAATCTACTCAGTGATAGTACAGATGAAATAATGCTGTAGAGATTTGGGCACAGCAGAGAATCAGTGCTTTATACAATGTAATAGCAGCCAAATATAGATACATGCTAATTATGTTTTCTAAAACAAATTATCAAATTGCTTCCAATTATTTAAATGACCAGCTGCAGAAAAGGACTTACGCTCCATGGGAGTCGGCCCCAATGAGACCTTTGGCTACATTTGGAAGTTAACCACTGACGACGGGCCCTTAGCCGGGGACCCACAGTGTCTGACGCAGCTGTATCAGAGCACGGTGGCCCCTGAGAGAGACTTGGCCTCCGGGCTGGTCGGAACACTGCTCATCTGCAAGAATGAGGCCATCGACACAAGAGGGCGCCTGGTGAGGAGACGTCGAAAAAAACACGCTTAATCTGTGCCGCGGTGTTGCCTCTGTGCTAATAACACCCTCGATACCAGCTGGGGCCGGACAAAGACTGGAGCCTGGTGTTTGCCGTGTTTGACGAGAACAAAAGCTGGTACATGAAAGAAAACATCCACAACCAGACTTCACCCGGCTACAACGACACAAACCTCGAAGTCTATGACTCCAATGTCATTTACAGTAAGCTGGCCTCACCGCTCCTTCACCAATATCAGATCGTGTCTAGTCATCTTTACAAATGCTACAAGGCAATAAGGTGTGTAGAGATGGTTTATTTACATTTATATTCAACTGTTACTAATCTAGAAGGCAGGGTCTTATTAGTGATTATGAATGAATGATTATTTTTACTACTGCAGCCCACCAGCAGAGCTCAGGGGACCTTAGAGTCTTCACATCTTTACATCTATCAAGATATGTATTTATATCTATCTTCTTATCTTTTCCTGCAGCTGTGAACGGCATCATGTTCCACAGGCGTCAGTTCGTCATCTGCAAAACCGACGTGGCCTTCTGGCACGTTGCCAGCGTGGGCGCCCAGAAAGATTTCCTTTCCGTTTACTTCACGGGGAACCTCTTTCAGCACCAGGGGCTTTACCAGTCTGTCCTCACGCTCTTCCCCATGAGCGGCCTGACTGTCTCCATGGAGCCTGAGGTCATAGGTGAGGCCTGGTTCTATACGTTGCTACAGTTTGGAGAAGTGAAAGCAGAGGTATGCATGTTTGCGCAATCTGAGGTTTCAGTTAGAACACATCGTGTGGCAATATATGTTCATAGGTGAGTGGGAGATCGCCGCCTTTGATGGTCGCCTGAGGAGCCGGGGCATGAGTATTCAGTACACCGTTCTTACTTGTGAGAGAGAGGACCTGGTAGTCGACCGTGAGATAGATGAAGACGATATCTCCGATTATATCGATGATCCTGTTCTTGGCCCACGGGGCATGAGACCACAGAATCACGCAGTGTTGGTACGAATGTGCGAAAAGGTTCCCATCAACAACATTACCCAATCTGCCAACACATCCGCTCTCAACGCCACCGATGGTAGACGATGCTATCTGAAGAGGGTGAGAGTGACACCGCCAGGAGGGAAAGATGCCAACGTAACGTCAGTGGAAAGAATCCCAGATGACATCTTGGAGGAGCTACAGATCGATGAAGAGGTGAGACAAGCAACGAACAGAACTGGTGGAGGAGAGAGAAGTGTCAGGGGGAGGCGACAGGCAGAAGACAACAGGACAGATGTTACCAAAGACTCTGGAGAAGAAGGCGGAGAAGAGGGGACGGAAGTACAGGAGGAGACCATGGGAAATAGAACCAACAGCACCATCGCTGAGCAAAACAGCACAAAGGAAGAACTTGAGGAGGGCAATGAGATCTCACTGAACAGCACCCCAACAAAGAACAAGATGGCCTCCACCGTAGAGCCCATCATTTCAGAGGAGATGGATCAGAACTACATTCCATCTTTAGCTGAGAAGCTTGAACCGTATCAGCAACGATCGTACAACTTCACAGGGAATGAACTGTCCCTCGACTATGATGACTACAACCTAGAGGTAGTATTTGTAACGCCTGTCTGTCTCTGAATAGTGATTCTGCCTGAAGTGCTCTAACAACTATAATATTCACTATAGGAGAACAGCACATCATCGATATTCAACACAGATTACATGGACCTGCGCTCCGGAGAAATCAGGTATCGCCATTACTACATAGCAGCAGAGGAGGTCACCTGGGATTACGGTATCAAAAAACCATACCAGTTCATCAAACCAAGGTTGGAACGTGACTTCACCTGCACCTCAGAAGTAAAACTGAGTTTATTAATCCAGTGTAATCCAAATCGGACTCAATTTGTCCTGCAGAGAGATGAGTCGAGGCATGAGGAAGTTCCTGCCCGAGTACAAGAAGGTGGTATTTCGAGCATACAGGGATGAAGGATTTCAAGATCCAGTCAGTAAAGGGGAGCTCCAAGAACATCTGGGCATCATGGGCCCGTTCATCAGAGCTGAAGTTAATGATCTCCTCACAGTGAGTGCCCAAGTACAACAACAGTAAACAGAGACTAGCTCATGCTGGATGGAGGTTTAGTCAACGCTTCCTGCTTGTTTAAGGTCGTCTTTAAGAACAAGGCATCCAGGCCGTACTCCTTCCATCTCCACGGAGTCTACGACCGCAACCAAGGGGCCGGAATTACCCAATCCTACACCTCTTCTGCCCAGCGTGGAGTCCCAGGGAAGCCTTTGGCCCCTGGAGAGGTGCGGACTTATAACTGGAGGGTAACCAAGACTCAGGGACCCATGGACAGCGAATTTGACTGTAAAACCGGGACTTACTACTCCACTGTGGACAAGGTTTGGATGGCCGTCCTCCTCCTTTGTGTATGTGTAGCGTCAAGAGGGGACCAAATGTATCATCTCTGTTTCCAGGAAAGGGACCTCAATTCAGGTTTGATTGGGCCGCTGGTGATTTGTAAGCCTGGCACGCTCAGCACGCGTCTGCACACGCAGCCTGACGTCCAGGAGTTCGCCCTGCTCTTTCACACCTTTGATGAAACTAAGAGCTGGTACATGGAGGAGAACCTGCGCAGGTACTGTACCCCGCCCTGTCAGGCCAACACTCAGGACCCCTGGTACCACATCAGCAATAAGTTTGCAGGTACAAAACCAAGATTTCTTTTTGTTGTAATTACTGGTCACCAAAGATTTTGTCATTTATTTAAATAAATAAATAACATCCAAATTTTTTTATGGGCAGCAATCAACGGGTACGTGGCCGAAACCCTTCCTGGCCTATTGGTGGCCCAGCACCAGCGAGTCAGGTGGCACCTGTTAAATGTCGGTAGCGACGGCGAGTACCACGCCGTGCACTTCCACGGTTTACCTTTCACAGTCCACGCCAAAAAAGAACATCGCATGGGGATCTACAACCTTTTCCCAGGTAGACAAAGACGCCTGCGTTCTCCTGGTTGAATTGACGTTGCGCGTTTTACAACGAACGTCCGATGTTCTTAAACGCAGGAGTGTTTGGGACGGTGGAAATGAGACCCCCAACTGTTGGCACATGGCTGGTGGAATGCACTGTGGGAGAATTCCAGTTGGCAGGCATGAGGGCGAAACTGCTGGTTTATAATCCACGTAGGTGCACACTGTGGAAAAAGATGTATGTGTTTGGGTTTCATATTTAAAATGACTGTTCTGCTCTAGTGCTGCAACAGTGAATAATCCAGGGGAACATATTCCATATTGGACATAGAAACAGTACAAAAATAATATATTTTCATGAACAATTATGTGCATCACTGAGCTGGAACTGTCTCATATTTGCATGCAGAATGTAACATGCCTCTGGGGATGAAGTCAGGAAGAATCGAGGACTCACAGATTACAGCATCAGATTATATAGGTAAGAGTTTAATAATTTTTATTTACTTGGGTACAGAAAGTGAAATTTTCTATGCACAAGTAAAATAAATATTAAAAGAAAGTGAAATGATGAACATGTAAGAATCAGAAAATGACACTTGCAGGCCAGTGGCTGCCACACCTAGCGAGGCTAGATCAGTCGGGATACATCAACGCCTGGATGGGCCAAAACAAGAATTCCTGGCTACAGGTGGGACACGCACACGCGACCCCGGGTCGGAGCGGAGGGTGGGCCGTGACACTTGTTCCCGCTCGACAGGTGGACCTCCAGGCGCCGACGCTGCTGCACGGGCTGCAGACGCAGGGGGTCAGGGCGAAGCTGAGGAACAACTACATCACCTTCTTCACCGTCTCCTACAGCCTGGACCAGGAGGCGTGGTCCACGTACAGAGGAAACAGCAGCCTCACCGGCAGAGCCAAAGTAAGGCCACAGATGCGCGTTTCTGGAGTTCAGAGCGAACGCCGCATTCAACGTGACAGAATGGACGCGTTTTACGCGCTGATAATCGAACCGTCCGTTTCTCTTCCGTCTAATGAAAAGTTTGAAGAAAACATTTTAATAGCTGTGGGGTTTCTGTTTGTGGTCAGAGATGCCAGGTTCACTTAGAGTCTCCAGGAGATAATCAGAGAGGAAGCCAGTTGCTTCCTGCAGCGTTGGGCATCAGTGTGAAAACATGTGCTTTGGGGAGATTTGGAGAAACCTGGTTTACGTGTTTTTTCCAGGTATTCTACGGAAATCTGGACAATTCCAGGATCAAAAACAACCACTTTGTCCCCCCGTTTGTGGCACGCTACATCAGGATTCATCCCGTGGACTACAAGCAGAGGCCCGCTCTCCGACTGGAGCTGCTGGGCTGCGACCTCAACAGTGAGTTTCACCTGCAGGAGTGGAAGTTTTGACATTTATTTTACTAATGGGATTGCTCGGGTGGTGTGTGTGTGTGTGTGTGTGTGTTTCCAGGCTGCTCTCTACCTCTTGGGCTCCAGCGGGGGCTGATTCCGGACAACAACATCACCGCCTCCTCGTCATACTCGTCTCTGCTGCGTACCTGGAGTCCCCACCTCGCTCGTCTTCACCGGGAAGGCAGCACCAACGCCTGGAGGCCGAAGGTGAGCGCAAGCGCTCCTCGCACGCGGCGACTTTGTCGTTCTTTACCGCGATGCTTCACCTTGTTCGTCATACGTTTCGGTTGAATGCCCTCTTGCTTTTCCGACCCAGAACAACAACCCCCACGAGTGGCTGGGGGTGGATTTGGGCAAAGTGAAGCGCATCACGGGGGTGGTGACCCAGGGGGCGCGCTCCATGCTGACTCAAATGATGGTGACAGAGTTCGCAGTCACGGTCAGCCACGACGGCCATGCCTGGAGCAGCGTCTTGGAGGGGAACTCCCAAAGAGAAAAGGTGCACTTCCCGTCATAAACCAGCGGGGCCGGGACGAAACGCACCATCGTTTTTTGGGGTTTTTTTTCAAATGATTTGCACGGGGGTGACACTTTGACACGTTAGGGTGACGCTGCGTGTTCGTGACGCTCGCGCCGACGCAGCGCTCTATGAAACTACGTTTCCATCTTCGGGGATGCTCAGTCGACTAGATGTGACAAATTCCACATCGGATGAGTAACTCGGCTTTCATATTTGTGCGTTTGCTTCATCTCGCCTGTCTCAGTGTCAAGTTTCTTACATAAAGAGTTGCTTTTTGTTTGGACTTTGATGACTAAATGTCATCCTTCAGTGGAAATCACAGTAAATATGACCGACACTTCACTGTCTGCATTCGAGAACCATGCGCCAAACCCACAATATTCCTCATTTCCGCTCTGAATGTTCTTCTTTATAAAAATTAATCAACTCCCGTCCCTCCTTTTTTCACTTCTCGGTTCCTCAGATCTTTCCAGGAAACAACGATCCAGACGAGGAAGCTCTCACCGTCTTTGACCCACCTCTCTTTGGCCGCCACATCCGCATCCACCCGTTGGGATGGATCAATGACATCGCCCTGCGCCTGGAGGTGCTGGGCTGTGACACACAGCAGGGGCACTGATGCATCTGACCCCCCCCCGCCAACACCATTCAGCATATATCCTGGTTTCATTATATCTCAGTGCTGTTTTCTTTTACATAGCCTGTTATACGACATACTCAACTGCATGATATGATGGTGTGAGGGAAGCGTTTTGGTTTTTTTTTACTGTGGGAAGTAAGCTTGTGTAAATATCTCAGGCACAGACAGATGTATAAAGTTTGAATGGCTGATGTATATTGTAGTGAAACTTTGTATTAAAATGTGGCTCTGAATACTGAATAAAGAGAGGAAAAGTGTCTCTGTTTGGAATCTCCACATGTCATCTGAAGCCCAGACTTGTGCCTTCAAACACAATTGCTCTCAAATGATATCAACGGTTCTCCCTCTTTCCAGAACTTTATCTTTGTTCTTTCTTTCCTGTGTCTGCCTTTAGGCAAAGTTCCCCTGTTATTTCGCCTTATCCACCTTCAGCAGATCCCAGAACACCAGCACGTCATCAGTCTTCTGTTACACGTTAAAGAAAAACATTCTCAAACGGGGATGAAATGAGGTGACAGGACAATTATCATTTAGTATTCTTTGTGCCTGATTACGTGAAAGAAGAAAGCGGCTGTACCCCAGAGTGTGTGTGTGTGTGTGTGTGTGTGTGTGTGTGTGTGTGTGTGTGTGTCCAAACGGCTTATCAGCTTCTTATCGGCTGAGGAAGTCTCCAGGCAAGGGGAGGTGTGTTTAGTTTGGAGGACAGGGTCGTGGTGAACAGGATGTGCAGCCTGGCAGAGACATGAAGGTAGAACACACAGTGTTCTGCTGGCTCCTACCTGGCTCTCACGCTCAATCCCTGCAAAAACAATAACACATGGATGGCCAGATCACCTGCCACGGCTGATGCACGCCATCCCAGGGGTGAGCAGAGGTCATCGGCTGCAGGTTCTTGGAAGATGACTCTTGTGAGTACCTTTCTGAGTATTATATTAAATGTGCAACACATAAGCCACGGCTGATGCACGCCATCCCAGGGGTGAGCAGAGGTCATCGGCTGCAGGTTCTTGGAAGATGACTCTTGTGAGTACCTTTCTGAGTATTATATTAAATGTGCAACACATAATGTACGCAACAACAAAACCTCAAAATTACAAAGGCTGTATGTACCTTACGCCATGGACGATGAGTCAATCGTGAAAGTCTGAAGTTTGCAACATGAATGAAAAGGAAGTCAGGCAAATTTCAAAAGAAGCATTATTTTTGTTATATGACATGTCATTCAACTGGACAGGCCAGCAAAGATAAGGTTAACAGGATAAGAAAGAATTTCTTAAACCAGGACCTTGAGATTTGTGAAGAAAAATAATTATTTCCACACTTCCTTTTTTTGGCAACCCTATATGATACACCCGGTGAAAAACACTTTTTTGGCAGATCTCTGAGGAAGTGCTGTGACATCACAGGAAAAAAAACAATATCGACAAAGAAAAATGACCCTTTCTTAACTAGGTTCAAAGTTCCCCAGAAGATTAAATGCCCCAAAGCTAACCTAAGACCTATGTGATATGGGTATTGTTCAATTACTATAAACAGTATGAACGTTTTAAAAAAAGTTGTCCTGTCAGATCTTTGCTTAAAATCAGCTCAAATGATTTGTCTACATGAGGGAGGGGCGACACTTGCTGGACAAAAGGTGGTACTGCAGCCAAAGACACCTGTAGGAGTCACATCAGCCAAATGTGTTCAGTTTGTTCCTTTACAATAATAATAATAATAATAATAATAATAATAATAATAATAATAATAATGATAATAATAATAATAATGATAATAATAACACCTGAAAATAAATAGTTTGTAAAAGACTCTATATCAGATTTCTATTTCATGTTTTGAGTTTTTTTCTGTTCCATTTTCACTCTTTCAATTTGCTTTTAGGGAGTGAGTGTGTTAAATCTGCCTCAGGAGGGTCATTTTACCACCTGCCACCTGACCACGCCCACCTCACCTGCAGACTATAAAGTGATTGTGATCTCTGGGCCTCATCCCTTTGCTCGCTCTGCTGACACGCTCAACCGCCTCGTGTTCGTCTCCACAGTTCATGGTCATTTTGAGTTTTTTTTCCTTTCCCTATGCCTGATTATAGCCCTTTTTCTAATGTGTCCTCTGCTGACCAGGGTCCTTTGTTTCCCAGCCATGTGTCATGTAGGAAGACAGATTGTCCGATCTGCCCTTTAACTCCTGCGCGTCTGTGAGCAGCATGCCTCGTCCATCCTCTATTCATTTGTGAAATACGTCTATTCATCATTTGTTGTAGTCTTTGATAACTGTGTATTGATCTTATTTCTCTGTCATCCTTTTATGTAGCGTACACACAAATCAGGATGCAGTGAATGTGAAATGGAGTTAAGATCACCTTGAAGAAAAGGAACTAGTGTTGTATCTGAGCCTGCTTTCATTCACACCTCCATATAAGCTGACGTCTCCTGAACGAGACTTGGCTCTCTGAAACCACCCAGAACCCCCGACCTCAGGACTGTTCCTTCAAGTTTAAGTTTCAAATTTTAGCTTGGTTGAATGTACCTAATTATTGTCAAATGAAGAAACCTGGTTTGGCTCTATGGTCCTGATGGTTATCACGGGTTAAATGACTTCAGTGTGAGTTTTCAGTCACTTCCAAGATTAATTTGATATCAAATATTGAATAAGCATAAACTGAATGTCAGCGAATGAAAGCAAGTGGGCACCTTCTCACATCATGTGTCTAATTCTTGAACACAGAAGTAGTTGTAAAAAAAGTAGTAGTAAAAGACGTAGGCCTTTGAGATGGTTAACATCTACCATAAATATCACATTCTGCATATCAAGGATTAAAGGGCAATGGACTGGTGAAAGAAGCAATCAAAACCATCTTGAACAGTAGATTCTTCTTTGCTGTGTCACATGTACACAGTAGTTCCCTGTATGTACGTGATGGGCCCCACTGCCCTGAAATGATTCAGCAGAGCGAGGAGAGGATTGGCTGCCAGCCTCAGATACCGAGGAAAAATAAAGCCAGGAAAGGGCATCAAAGAGGAGAATCAAACATCTCAAGAGCGCAGCCCCTGTTGCTATGGCACAGAAACAACGGGCAAGAGGACATTGCCAAGTAGTTTGGCTGAATTAAATCACCTTTTCACGGAGGGGGGGAAAAAAAAAAAAACCTGCTTTAAAGTCCTGTTGCTAAGCAGCCCGTTTAATCTGCTCACACGCCGGTTACGCGCCATCTGGGCTGAGACGCAGGATGGGAGGTTTCTGGCGGGGAACTGGGTGACCCCCTAACGCCCAGCATCCACTTCGGTGCTGCGCGTCCACCAGGTCTTTAGAAGAGGGGTTAATCCCGTGATCCCGCCTGACCGCGTGTTGACAGCAACCCGATCGTCTGGCGCGTAAGTGGAGCGCTTGAGGACTGAAGGCTGACGGACAACAAAAGGAGCAAGAGGCGCCGACAGCGCGCCTTCTTTTCATGTCACATCTTTATTGTGGGTGGAATACAAAGAAAAAAGTGCCTTTTTGTTTTGTTTTTTTTTCTAGCAGCCCATTTCATTTCAGGTGTTGTGACCTCACTGGCGTTAACGTGGAAAAAAAAAAAAGGAAGGATGAACGAGAACGTGGACGTACGAAGAAGTCAAATGTTTAACTGTTACCGAAGGAGATGTTGGAGACCGAGTGTTGTCATGGAGACTGTAAAATAACAGACGGTGAGGTGAACAAAGCTGGTACACGCAGACAAGAGTCGACAGGGTTGAGTTTCTACTGCGGTGACTAAAAACCAACGGGTTTATTCACACACACACACACACACACACACACACACACACACACACTTGACCGAAAGCTGAGAGCGTCCAGAGTTAATGATGTCGGGTTCTTTTTATTTGCTTCTTTGCGTTCTCAGAGCTCAATGGTGGAAAAGCAAATTAGGAATCGGAATTAAATGCATCTGATTTAATCAATAGAACTAAAAATGTACACAATGACATCACAAACATGAAAAATGTGCTGATTAAAGGTTAGCCTAGAAACAGATTACATGTACTCATTTAAATATTTCATACTTGGATTGTGATGAACTCTGACTTTGTAATCGAGTGACAATTGATAAAAATGATTTATAATCATAAAATAGTATAATAATAATAATAATAATAATAATAATAATAATAATAATGGATCATTTAGAGCTAGTTCAGAAGGTACTGGGTCAAAAGCTGCATAGAGGAAAGTGACCATCAGCTCCATCACTTTTCTGGATTATTTTAACAAAATATTTCTTTCTATAAGCTTTTTTTTTTTTTTTTTTTTTTAATTTAACTAAAAACAGATAATGCGCATGTTGATAAATGTCACGTCTCTAATTATAACTCAGCTACTTTAATGCAAAACAAGTGAGAAAATCAACAAAGGAGGTGGAGAACAGTGAAAGATGTATACACACAGATTATACTGCAGATTAGGAAAAGTACTGAAAGATTCCATTCAGAGATGGCTCTCAAACAGAGCATATCTGGTCCAGGTTCAGATAAGATCATCAAAACAAAGACAAGTTACACGGATACAAATAAACCGGAAAAAATATATATCAAAAGGAAGAATTTAGCCATAAAGATTCAAAACAAGGCAAAAAAACATCAAATGTGTTGGTATTACGTGCATAATAGGCAGCTTTTTGAAGCTGCTGGTGAGGGGCTCGTCCTCCAGCATAGCTGAAAATCTCTATTTTGATTCACTCATTAAATTCTAAGATTGTGGCCTTGGGCCTTCAGTCTGAGAGTGAACAAGTGCAACATGTTCTTTCACTTCTGTGCTGTGCAAACCAGCAGAAGATGAACTCATCAAGGAATACAGCCTCACATTTTTAGTTCTGTGCCTGGAACAACTATGTAACAATGTCTCTTTCAAATTCTGGGAATTAATAAATATCAGGATATCCTGGATGGATACTAATAGGTTTGGACTTTTACTGCAGGGATGAAGCTTCACTCAGCATTTAAGGTGTTGTAAATAGTTTTCTTTCATATTTTTTTGTTGTTTTTGTATAAATCATCATCTTTTTCAGACAGACACTGAGCTACAAGACAGAGACACTTCATCGTGTGTGGTAACAGTTAGCAGAAGCTCAGCCGAACGAACAGATACGAAGGCAAAAAAATAATAATAATAGAGGATTAATCTCTACACATGCACGACGGCCAGTTTTGCCATGCCCGTGAGGTGTTCGGAGACCCCAGCGTTTGGCAAGATTGTGGCTCCTCGCAGAGCTTCAACAGGTCCCAGTGGGATTCTGGGGGTTTAGGAATACTGAGGTATCGCTGTGTGTCCTATGTGTATGTCCGGTGAGTCTAAACGCAGCAGCGAAGCATTTAGGTCGTAAAGCAGTGTAACACAGCTCCCCTCTCGGCGTAGGAACTCGGGGGCGACAATATCTGTCCTTTTAAAGAGCAAACTGCAGGTCAAGGCCGACATCTGTACTTCCTAGTTTATCCGCCATGTCACACCGTGAGGTGTGTGGTGGCTGCTGAAGGCAGCCTGTTTTCATGACTGTTTGTGCAGAGGAGGAGAGAAAACATCACTGCTGCATCTGTCAGGTGCACACAGGTCACCCCGCAGGACTGTCTCCATTTTCCCCAGCTTGTTTCTACTTGTTCAGCGTTTGCTTGGTCTGGTAATTATGGACCGACGGCCTCCGCACGTTAGCACTTGACCACACCGGTACCTGCAAGTTGCTCTTTAAGCCCGACAAAAGTCCATAGTCCCAGGAAGCAGAGGTAAGTAACCCAAATGTCCATTCAAAGTGACTGCAACAGGAACAGTGAGTAACAGTACGACGCTAAAGGAAAGCAGCAAACCGATCAGGTAATCTGGGAGATGGCTCAGACCATTTGGCAACTTTAATGTCAGTAGTCTCCTCTTATGGACTTGGAACATTCCACGTGTAAATGCCACGACCATTTAAAAGAAGGAAGAAAAAAAAATGTAGTCGTGCAGCGGAGAACGAACAGCTACAAGATGCCCTTTGTGGATTTAGTGTACTCAGTGACCGGTGCTCAGTCTGTAGCTAAAGGAAAAAAAAAATCGTAATGTTCAAGGTCCAAACAAACACAGACGATGTCGATCCGCAGAGAACCGTCGAGACGATCGCTTGGATTTAAGGCTGTACAGATTCTGTACCAACTGCACCCATCTCTCCCCCCCCCGGAAAATAACGTAACACTAGAGTTCGGGGAAAAAAGGGGGGGAAAAAAATAACGTTTTTCCGAAGCTTTTGGCCACCGTTTTCCGAGCAGTTCGTCTGAGGTGAGGTCACTGTGTGTGTGGCAAGGGATCTGCCGAAAACCGCCTGTTACCTCCTCTGATACTTGTGAGACGTCTGTGTGTGTGTGTGTGTGTGTGTGTGTTTTTCCCCATCGCAGCACGAAACAGAAGAGGGTAGGCTGAAATTGTTTCTGAGGTACTACATAAAGAAAAAGCTTGAATTTGTCCCTTCATTAATTGTTATACGTGACTCTGAATGCAGGGGTTTAGTACTGTTCACAGCATCAGAAAGTAGCTAGGTTAAACCGAAAAAAAAAAAGAAGGTGATATAACAAACTTTCTCTGGCAGTTTAAAAGCTCTCCACGTCTTCAGCGTCCCTTCAGAGTCACTGCCTTGTGCTTGTCCACCTTACCCACGTCACGTTTGTGCCTTCTTCACACCTCCTAAGCAGCGTCAGGCCCGAGCACCGCTTTCCGTTCCCCTTCCGCAAAAACGTCGACCAGCCAGCAAGAGTCCCAGGAGGAGCGAGAGGGTTAAAGGTTAGCCGATAGAAAAAAAATCCCCTGGCTGGGGGGTGCGCAATCGAAAGGGTGAGGAAAAAGGTGCTGGTGTGCTGGTGAGTTGAATCCCTGCGCGGACAAAAAAAAAACAAAAAACGGGGGGAGTTAGAACCGCGCGGCCGCGATTTCCGAACGCGCGCGCGAACGGTGCGTCACCTTTGGAGCGTCCAACTCAGATGTGCGTCTCTACGTCGGTGTAGCCGGGCAGCATGTCACCGTTGGAGCAGCTCTTGGGCGCCCCCTCTGGCTGTCCGGAGGGCAGCATGTGGGCGGTGGTGGCCGTCTCCTCCGGCGACGACGACGACGACGCGGCGTGTCCTTGCTGCAGCCTGCGGTGTACCAGGGGCACAAAGAATAGCACCATGCCCCCCACCATCGGAGGCACACCAGCCAGGGAAAAGGCAACCGTGTAGTTCCCGAAGTAGTCGTGGAGGAGGCCTGCGTCGGGGGAAGAGGAGACAGAAGTTTCCAGGTGCACGTTCCTCGTTATCTGATTTATCTCAACATCGTGCGAATTTAACGCCGCATCCTGTTTCCGTTTCGATCGCGCTCCCAAGCAGAGCTTTTCCGTTTTTTTCTTCTTGCCCCGGAGCGGGAAAAAAAAAAAAAAAAACTCGCCTGCCTGGATTTAACCCCTCAAGCGCGCTGCTCGTGTCTGACTCTCGAAAACCGCAACCTGCCACAGGTGAAGAGAGAACCAGCGGGGGGGATTTCCACTGGAATCTCTCAGCAAACGGCCCCGGAGCAAATGACGGGCGAAATATGTAGAACAGGCGAAATATGTAGTGCGACAGACCGGGCTAGGGCGTTCAGGGAAACATGCACACGTTAGTCAGAGGGTTCATTTATCATTTATTACTATTATTATTATTATTATTATTATTATTATTATTATTAATAATAATAATAATATTATTATTATTATTACCATTATCATTGTTATTGTTATTGTTATTATTCATTTATCAAGTACCCTCCGTCTGCAGCCACCTTAGTTCTAAAAATGCAAACTCTGGTGAACTCGGCGGTTGGCTGAACTACGATTATGAATGAAACCGGCGTCAATAATGTCTGCACAGGGAAACCAAATGTTTATTATCATTTGGGCTGAGGGCAAACAGGTTTGACTGGTGCCTCCAGCTGTTCTTCAACTGTGCTGCTGCAGCTCGTTAATTACATCTGCTCCGTCTGCGAGCTGACATGAAGGGCCACGTCCTCCGCGGCTTCTTGGCTCTTGTCTAAGGCATTTTCTGACATTAAAGCCGACGTCGATTTTTCTTCTTATCCAAGCGAAGTGAGATCCGCAACAGATGAGATTGGAAAGCAAAACGAACTCTCTCTGTCTCTCTTTCTCTCTCTCTGTCTCGCTCCAAGATTGATTCTCTTCACTGAAAGCAAAACAAAACTGCTTTCGGAGGCAGATCAGTAAATTAGTTTGATTACTTTTGCTCTCTAATTAGAAATAGGCTGTGAACAATCAAGTCCAACATTTGTGGCTTCCACATAAATATCTGCAGCAGCAGGCTGCTTTAGAGCTTATAGTTGGCTTTTTTCTTTATAGCGCCGCGTTCAGGTCGTGTTAGGTTTATCCGAAATCCACTCTCGGAAATGGAGGCAGAGGAGTCATAATAGGAGTGGAGCGCTGTCTGTGTGCTTTAATTCCAGGAAGACGGATAACTTGAAATGGCTTGGTGTTGGCTGGGATCCAAAACCCCTGAAATACAATCTACTGTACTATTATCCTGGCATTTGTTCTCAGCGTATTCTCCTTGTACTCCTTCCATTTGTTCTTGTCTGAATTAGAGTCAAGCAATTTGCTGTACTCGCACAGCCAGAGTAGACGGAGTAAAGGCAGAGAACCATTTGAACTCCGGGAAAACAACCGAGCGCGTGTTTTCAGAAAGAAAATGGAAACGGTGATTCTCACCAGCGATAGGTGGGCCCGCTGTCATGGGAACGGCCATCAGGCCCAGGAGGTACCCGATGGCCTGCGAGGCTTGCATGGGTCCGACCAACTCGAACGCTATCGGGGCCATCATGGTGAGGAAGCAGCCGTCGCAGAGGCCCAGGAACACGCACACCACCACCAGCCCCTCGAAGACCGAGCACTGGGGGATCATCACAGACATCAGGCCCAGAGCTATGAAGGACGCCACCTGAAACAGACCACGAAAACACACACACACATCAGCAGGCCTCTGTGGAGCAGGTCTTTCTCTTTTCGCTTGTGTTTTCTTCAGCAACACCAAGAAGCGCGTATTTTTCCTCCCTTGGAACTCAATCCTCCAGGTATTTGTTGGCTTGGGAACATGCCTTTGGTGGAGCGCGGAGGAAAACACACACACACGTATGCGGCCAAAGCCAAGGCTGGGAAGAGCTGAAGTGAAGTGTGAGCTGGCTGCTAATACACAGAGAGCTCTGACGTTACAAAGCCGCAGCCTCTTCACGTAAAACACGCCCTAGTGGCATTTATGTCGGCATTTCTATCGACTGTTTAATATCACCCGATGTAAGAATTGCGACTACTTTCCCTCTGAATCGTATAACGTCTTTTAGGCTAATTCCCCACATGCATGCTGAGCCTCCACAGGAGTGACCTCATGTTCACATGAACGGCTCCCACCATGAAACTGGGATGTTAAAGTGAGCGTGGAGATTACAGTCAGCACAAAAAGTCCGTCAAAGACTCCAATAACATAATCTATTCGACAGAGACACCGGTTTCGGGCCTTTTGGCACATTGTGCGCCCTCCGCCGCGGCTCGCCCGCAGGCTGCTTCCGTTTGTAACAATTTCAGTAAATAATCTTGCGTGGAAATTAGATCAGAGTTCGTGAGTTTCAACCCCAGAAGTGTGACCCAGATTTCTTCCACTCAGCATTGCGCTGAAATCTTCCCTATAAAGCCTCCTCAGTTCTATAAAAAACAACAGACCTTCCTCACAGCTATGTGATGGATGAAAAAAAAAACATCGGAAGCATTGTGAACAAATAACGTACTGTGGTATTTTAAGAAATAAATAACCCGATGGACTTTGTGCTTATTTGGTTTTGGTGTAATCAACAGGGTTTGGTTATCCAAAGACAAGGGCTGACAAATCCTTCCTCTGCACCTCAACTCTTCGTCCCTTCCTTCATCCCTGTCCTCAGGACTCAACTCACCTGTCGTCCTGATCGCTCCTGTCTGTGCAGGCACCGAAGGTCCCGTCACATCCCGTTTTCATTTGAAACGTGAGTCTCCTCTCCTCTCAGGTGACGTGGCCTTCCCTTCACCTGTCTGACTGTCCCCCTGTCTGAATCAGTCTGGTCCCCTTGTCCTCTGCTGGAGGGTTCTGTCCCTTCGTGCGCTCCACACATGTTTTTTTAGACCTTCACATTTGCCACAGCTAAGTTGGTTCATGCCGCCTTCGTTACGTTCAGAAGTGAAAAATTATTTTGAAAAAGAATTCCAAAGCGCTTCGTAGAGCTTCCCTTTTAAAGGAGTGCACTTAACTTTAGGATTATAATTTGATGGAATTTTATTTTCCTCCTGATTTTGATTGAGTTAATCTTTTATAGACGTGTTATTTTTTTTCCTCCGGCGGGAGTGATTTTTAGTTTAATGTTTCACAGCCTGTTTATTTTTTTCGCTATGTCGAAAGGGCTGAAAGTTCCTGTTGGACAGGGTCAGCAGAAGACCTTAGTCCATCTCTGGGAGTTCCGGCTCGACCGTATTACTGTTCATCAGCTTTATGACTGACCACACACAAAGAATCACGCAGAAATGCAAACTATTAATAAAAAAGGGTCTGGGAGAGATAAGCGGTCCTCGGGTTCTGTCTTGAATCGGGAGTTCGCTGCTGGTTTGTGGAGCCTCTCACCTGCATGTAGATCTTTTTAAGTCCCGGAATGAGGTCACCGATTTTCCCAAAGGCGAGGCGTCCCACCCCGGAGGAAGCTCCGATGCACACCAGGAGCACCCACTCCTTTTTAGTGTCCTTGAATTGCTCCTTTGCAAAGTTGATCTGAGAGACACGAAGAAGAAAGAGTTCAGTTGTTTGGTGGATAAATAAGCAGAAAGCCACCAGCCAGAGAGAGACACTGACAGATCCGACAACTACAAACGCCGAGCCCTCCGGAGCAGCGGGACAGGAAGGCCAAATGCATACAGGTCAGATCCTCCCACTCCCCACTGTATGGACCCCTCCGATTGGGATTCCAAACATTCGGCCGCCCTCTGAAGGCTTTCCTGAAAGAGCTGGTGCTTCCGAAACAGTTGCTCCGCTTTGAAGGCCTCGGCATTCATCGGCGGCCATAGGATAGGCATGTTTAGGGACGCGGGGGGGGGGCCATACAGGAGAGGTTTCCTGAGGTGGCCGAGCCGATACAAAGGCCGGGGCTGTGTTTACATCTGCGCTCGGGCCTGAAACAACAGGACTGACGGAGGGAGGCCCGAGCGGGAACATCCGACATCTGGATGGAGGGAGATCGGCTTCACAGCGCCGCGCTGGAGCTTCACGCTTCGTTCTCATCCCTCACTGTCCTACACCCAGGGTCAGCATAAGGTCGGGCAAACACGCACAGTCCGGCTTCTAACTTCAACGCACACTGATATTAAATTAACCAAGCACACACACACACACACACACACACACACACACACACACACACACTGTATATAAGGCAAACAAAATATGTGTGTTGATGCTTAGCATCGCCTTATAATTAAGATCTTGGGAGACTGTTTAACATTTAGATTAGTGCTTGACTCAGGTCTGTGATAATAGTGTAATTATTATTGGCTTTACTGCACACACACACACACGCACACAGATTCCATTTCTAAATTAGAGCTGCTCCCATCCATGTGCAGACAGACATGTGCAGGTGGATTCGCTGCATCGTGGGTGCTTCAAAAACGGGAGCACTAACATGTGAGGACTCCTCTCAGGTTTGAATACAGACCCAGACCTTTCAGGTTGAGTGATCTTACCAGATGAATATATGGCACGAAGTAGCCCAGCACCGCCGTGGCCACCCCAAACGCCCACACCCGGTACGTGACGATGCGGAAAACGCGCAGGTTGAAGTACTTCCTCACTCTGCCCGCGGCTCGGCTCCAGCTGCCGCCCCCCGCCTGGGCCGTGGTCCCCGGCTGGACGTGAGGCTCGGCAGGCGTGGGGTCCGTCCCCGGCGGCCCCGCGCCCCCTCCTCCTCCCCCTCCTCCGGCGGGGAGCAGAGGTTTAAAGGTCAGCGCCAGCAGGGCCTGCACCAGCATGAAGAGGCTGAGGATCTGAAAGGCTCCGCTGAGGCCCAGGGAGCCCACCACGTTGTCCAGGACCACGGGGAGGGCCATGGAGAAGAGGCTGGCTCCAGCGGTGACCACGCCGTTGGCCAGTCCCAGGCGCTGGCGGAAGTAGTGGCCCAGAATGACCAGGGACGGCTGGAAGGCGAAGGAGGAGCCGCATCCAAACAGTATGCCGTATGTGAAGTAGCGAAGGCTGAGGGAGCTGCAAGTGAAAGAGGAGTTTAGTCAATGTCTATTCATATAAAGTGGTACTTCAGCAGGGGTCTCCACCCCCCCCCCAAAGGCCCGTGAGGCTGCAGGTTCTTGTTCCACCAGTCCAGCACACCCAGTTTGACCAGTCAGCTGTTGTAGACTCAGATGAGTTGATGAAGTGAGTCCAGTCTGGTGCTGGTGCTGGGTTGGACCAGAACCTGCAGCCATGCGGACCTTTGGGGGACAGTTTGGAGACCCCTGTTCTAGGGTCTTCACAGCCTAAGGGGGGGTTGTGGATTAAAACAAGTGATTTGCCTCATAAATGTAAACTGGCTTACTTTGCAAATGAGGTCGTGAGCAGCCCTGTGAAGGCCAGCAGGGCCCCGCCCACCGCCGTCTTCCTGCAGCCAAAGCGGTCGGTGAACATGCTGACGACGGGCGAGCAGAAGAAGATCATGCCCATGGCCAGAGCGCCCACCCAGGCTGGGGGAGGAGAGGGAGCGTGGAGTCAGGAGATGTCTTTTTGGTTCTCCCACGATCCGTCGCATCGCAAAATATTAACACATGGGTGCTGAGGCGTGGCTACATCCATGGCCCTCGCGTTAGCCTGATGTGAGGCCGCCACCACGATGAGGGTGCAAACGTCTTCTCTGGGAGTGTTTTTTTGGTTTTTTGGTTTTTTTTTTTTTTTTTTTTTTAGAGAGAACTGAAGTGAAAATCCTGGAAGTGTTGAAAAGAAGGTAACTTTTGGCAGAGCTCCCACACGCCCACATTCTGAGGGGAGCGGGGATTATCCCGGTGAGCGAACTGCTGGTTAAGCCGCTGAAAACAGGGAGGGGAAACTGAGACGGAAGGCTTCACCGACGGTTTACCGCTGAGGTGTCTCGATGGTTTCAAAGTCGGAGGTAGAAGCCAGAGCCGACGTCTGGCGCCTCACCACGGGGAAACAGCTCCGTGTTAACTGGATCTCACTCGCTTCAGCGGGATATTACGCTGGCAGCTCCGTATCAGGAGCCCGATATTACGTGCAATAGGGCGAGAGCGTGCACTGGGCTGGCTGCACGTCGCCCACTTCCATCTGTGATTGTGGATGGGTGTGTATGCTGACCTGTGGCCTGAACCATGTCCGCGCGGCGTTAAAACATAACTGAAAAAGCGGTCCGGCGGGGACATCGCGAGCAAGCAAACAAACGTCTGGGTCAGCTCCCCCGAGGACCAAAGGTAGCTCTGAGCTCGCCCTGTGGATGCGGACACCGCGCCGCACAAAAAAAAAAAAAAACTGCACAACCTCTCCCGTGGGTAAGAGGTGGTGAGCGGTGAGCGGGGACGACGCCGAGATCAGCGTTAGCAACGTGGACGGACGCTGGTTTTTTTGATGTTTTTCCGTTCCATCTGCGCTCCCCAGCAACAAAACTGCTGTAAAAACACGAATCGGTCACATCGACGAGGCAATTTGGTCTGGTTGTCAAGCGTACGTTGTTGATACATCAGTAAAACGCAAGCGATTGTTATTTAACAGCCCCAAACATTCCACGGCTGAAGGGGACGGATTAGATGGAGAAGTAAAGTTTAACACGAGGACGATGCATCCGCCGCCTGGAGCGCGTGGCCTCCATTGTGTGGCCGCGGCCTCGCCGTGTCTGCAGACGCCAACGTGGTTGCAAAAGCACCCCCCCCCGTTGCCCTCCACTGTTCTCTGATCAGCAGATCCGATCTGTAGCTACTCTGAACTTCCGGAGCGTCGAGAAAAAAGCCCCTCTCACGGGCAGAAATCCACCTGTTTGAACTAACAGACGCCCGTCCGTGTTTATTATGCACACCTGAAATATTTATTACTGATACAAATAATACGAGCCGGGGTCAGAGGTCGAGGACCCCCGCTGTGATTACACACAAGTCCAAACCTGAACAAACATTTACTTTCCTATTATGTAACTTCTGGAAACCATCCCAGTGGTAACAGAGTTTAGGTTACAAGGCACGGCTTAAGTTGAACTATTTTGGACTGGCATTCATGTGCAGTGGGGGTCGTGGCTAATGTACACATGTAATCCTGCTCCTGCGTGTGACACGTGTGTGAGAGCGGGCCGGCTGGTGTCCCGTTTGTGGGTGACGCCGTCATGTGATTAATCACATTTGTGTTGCACGCACCAGCAGTTTCACGAATAACAAATTTACATACTGTATGCCCAAGAGGCGTTTTTAATCAATTGACGTTTTACATGAGTTGTCTGAAAAGAGTCCTTTTAGATCGGTTCCTGCAGAGCAACCCCCCCACACACACACACTCCCCCAGTCCTCCCCCTTCACAGGGCAGAATCTCTGCAGCAGTCGTCCACATTTCCCGCTCACTTTAGTTTGACTGCAAATGCAAGGCAGATGTCCTAAAGCTTCAAGAATGCACGAGTGGACACACGCAGGCCTGCACACACCTTCGCATACCGGCCCAGCCGTGCTGTACCTCACCACGGGGGGGTGAGGGGGGGGGGCTCTGACTGTGAGACGCTGGGAAACATTCAGCAAAACAACCGCATCTGCAACTCATAACTCAGTCCATCCATAAAACTGCACCCCAAACGAACTGAGGAAGATTTTATTCAATCTCGGCTGCTCTTCATGGCGTTCTTGTTCCTCGTGGTTGAATTGCTGCGTTTCTGAGAGAGTGGTGGACGCCCGGCTGATTGTGCAGAAAGAGTCTGTAAAACAGTGAGTGTTATAGTTAAGCCCTTCCCATCTGTTTTGTTCCTTGGCTCGGGGGGGTAGGAGGTCAGACCTCAGCATTCTAGCTTAATCCTCTCACGTATGAGCACACCCAAATCCAAGGAACGCTTGGAGAGATGATCCAATCTCACCACAAAGGCTCAGGGAACACCGTTTTTCTCCCGTGAATCGTTTTCGGGCCCGAATTTCGCACTTTCCTCCAGGTTCGAACACTCTCTCTCTCTTTCTGTTCGGGGCGCGGACGGTGGCATGATCCCATCACAGGCCGACCTCGGCCTTCGCCGGGTGATCCCGGGACACGACAGGACAGGACAGGACAGGACAGGAAGCCAAACGTCCCGCCCGTCTCAAATCTTCCAATTAAACGACGCCCGCGCTCAGACAAAGGTGCTTCTAACGGCGGGGAAAGTTCATCTTTCAAAATAACGCGCAGCGTGTAGAAACCTCCAAAATGTGGGGATGCTTAACGGATTGTTTCGCCTCTAAGTTCAATATGTGGCCCCCTGTATCCACCTGAACCCCCCCTCCAAAAGAAAAAGAAAAAAAAAGTCTTGGCCAAAAGCTGCCTCAGCCACTGAGCTGAGAAAAAAAAAACCTGGATGTCCACCAGTAAAATCTTGGGGCATAATCTTCAGTGGAATGGTTTAACTTGGAGCCTGAGCGCAGAGAGCTGAACATCAGACTCATTAGTAGCAGCTTTATAGCGATGATCTACTGAATGAGTCCCTGTTATTAAATAATGCCTGCGGTCAACAGTTATTGCATGAATGAGCTGCACTCTCACATTTCGCAATCATCTAAATGCCCCTTGTCCTTGCGCACGGATGGCGTTTTCTTTACCCCTCACTGTCAGAGGTTAAAAAACCCACTTGAGATCCGACCTCTTCTTATTTCTCTTTGCAGCCATCGATAATAAATGCTGGCCTACTTCTGTCAACCAGTTGATCTCTTTTTTTTGTGTGTGTGTTCCGCACCGTTGGTCGGGGATCATCTGTTACTCACCCACTTTAAACTGAGACGTCTTGTCCTCCGGGTTCGCATGTTCCTTCACCAGCATTAAGTGCAAGATGCCGAAAGAGTTCTGAATGCCGAATATCGAGCCGTTGCACCAAGTGGCCGCGAACACCACCAGCCAGCCGTAGCCTCCCTCGGGCGGGACGAAGCTCGCTCCGTGGCCGTGCGTCTCCACCTGGACCTCGGCTTCGGAAGCCGGGGAGAGGGGCCGCTTGCCTCCCATCTCGGTCAGCTGCGCGTCGCTCTCTTCCTTCTTGGCCGCAGCCGCCTGCTCCTCTCGGCTCTTGGCGGCGTCTTGGGGAGCATCTCTCTGCTCCGTGTGAGGATCTGCAGTTGGCTCCGTCTGCGAAACTCCGCCGGACGGCTGCGCCTGGCTCTCTAGCCCGTTTATCCCCATTCTGTCTGGCCTGGCGGGGACGTTACTGTGGCTTCTGCGCGTACATGCATGAGATATAGGTCACTGAGATAAGAGGAGCGATTTGAATACCAAACTTGATTGGCTAGCTGTCAAAATGCACGCCATACGCCGCTTGCTGCCCGAGTGCGAGCGTCAACTTCAGCGAATAGACACCAACCTGTGAGCCGAATTCGGCATTCTACTCCGCGATCTGCTCGAGTTTCCTGGAGAAATAGTCGATGAGGTAATTCAGTCAATGCACCGGGAAGCCAAAGGCAGTTTTATATGCGCCGTTTCGCCTGCCCGGGTTCAACCTATAAGCGACGTAGGCGCCAAAGCGTCATGTCACGCATGTCCGCGCACGACGCGTAACATCCCCCCCGGCGATCAAACCAACGCGCAGGCGGTCCACTTTCTGCACCGGGATGCGTAAACGTGAAGCACAAAGGCCTGTTGGGCTCCAGGTCGGTCTCTGCAGGCTCTATAGTGTCCGACAGCCAGAAGCGCAGCCACGCCTCCTTCCTCCCGCGGCGGATGGACGATTTGAAACTGGGTGTAACCATTCATTGTATAGAAGCATGGAATGTGTGCATAAATTGAATTGCAGGAACAGGGGAAGCAGATTAAAAATAATAATAAACCCAGGGGGAGAGCGAAGGGGGGAGAGAGAGAGGGGGAGAGTGAGAGAGACTCGGCTTTTTACGTGGATCCGATAAAACCCGAAGATAAAGGTCGTCCCACAACTTTACTGTAACTGTCGAAGCTGACGTTTGCACCAGGCAATGGAGTTAAATAACCAGACGGGGATGGAAAATAACCAGGAGTTTGGTCTTCATTCAAGGAAAGAAAAAGAATGAAGAAAAAAAAAGATTTTAACTAAGGGGAAGAGTACAGATGAATATGGACTTATCTTTTAACCGTATCTTTAACCTAACATGTCTAACACCTATAAAGACTCTGAGAACTCACAATTTCCCATTTTTATCAGTTTGGACAAATTCAAATAATAAATAAATAAACTTGCGTTGCAAACGTTCTGTCTCCCTCTTCTGGCCAAAGACGGTAATTACATCTTACTTTAGCTATAATCACTTTTTTTTTGATCGCGGTCTTTGTACGTATATTTTCAAAGTTACAAATGTGCGTTGACAAACCTCACTCGTTGGTTGTAAGTCTTCAATGGTTCAAAAGTGGCCGTTCTTAGATTAGATGAGGTGATGCATTGGAAAAACATTCACCATTTGTCTTCTGAAACTGTTTTTAATTCAAAGAGTTACTCGAGGCATTAGTCATCTGAATCGTGGGATTCCCATCCATCAGTTTTATAGCATTTGTCTCATTATTATAACAGATTTCTTCACTCTACGGTTACATCATCAATAAAAACCAATGAGTTATTTTCTTTGGCAGCCATATTCAGTATGTCCATGTCATAAGACAACTTTAGACAAGCGGCCTGTTATTTTATTTTTATTTTATTTTTGGTCAGTGTTTCCAGAAAAAAAAAAAATCTTATCTGACGGCTTATTTTCCTAACCGAATTACAACCTCTTCGCACGCCCTGGACTTCAATACTGCAACTCCAGTCAAAGAGGGAAGGCAATAAAACACACACACATAACAGATTTGTATTTTAGTAGTTTAACATTTGTGCCGTGCCTTTTAATAACGCGTGTGTATTTTTAAATGCGCACTGAAATCGAATTCATTCACGACCGTGCGCGTCTGAATGGTAATGGCGCAGAGACCAGCGGCCTGTTCGGGGGCTACGGCCTCGAATGCTGATTTTGTTTTGTGGGTCAACTGTAGCGTCAGGAGACAAAAGCATGCTCGGCCTCTCCTCCTTTGTCTACTTAAATAGGAGACACGGGAGGCCGCCGAGGCCAGACTTTTGGCCTCAGTGCGCACGAACAAGCCGTGCGGGTGCGAGTCTTCGCCGCTGGGTGGCGCTGTAGCCCCGTGCGCGCAGACGGCAAACGTGGTTGCAGGTCGTTTTAGAACCTTTTAGTTTGATCTAAGAATTGTAAAAAATAGTATCAGTGTAGCGCACTCTAGTCAGCAATGCAATTCACGGGAGGGGGGCGTGGAACTGTTAAAATGTCATAATTTAGTGGAAAGTCTGAAGTGTATTTAAAAAAAAAAAATGATATTCCCAATTGGTAAGAGAGAGCAAATATGAGCTGTGAAAAAAAGGTCGTTATGAGTCATCTGTCTAACAGCTGAAACCGTAAAAGGCATTTACTTCTAGCTGGGACGAACTCTTGTGTTCGATGGCTCTGATTTCAGGGAAGCATACGCCAACACACACGTCTCAACTCAAATTTCAAGTCACAAAGTGCCAAGGTGGGTTCACCGGGCCGCTGTAAATATACAGCGGACCGCATTCCATATTTGCACAGCTACGCTCAGGCCACCGCTGCCGTCCATCCTGGTGTAACCATCTCGACATGTGACGCACTGCCATCAGAAATGACCTCTGACCTATCAGCACCAGCTGTTGTTGCCGTGGCATCGCCGCATGATCCAAATAAAGCAAACGCTGTCTGAGTTTCCAACTAAAAAAAGTTGATTTCTGAACTTATGTCCTCTGTATATCGTAGGACACGATCCAAGCAGAATCTGCCCACTCTGCATCTGCGTGCGTTTTCTAATCACTAAAACATGCAGTGGGACACGGCTGCAGAAAGAGCTGCTGCATCATCCCGCGGCTGTTTCCAATTTGTCCCACAAGGAACACAAACACCGCGGGGACCGCGCTTGCTCCGCTGTGCTTGTGACCTAAAAATAGTTTGCTCGACTTTGCAAGTGACGTTCAGATTCCTTCTGAGTGAAGCGGAGGTGAAGGGTCACAGGAATAGGGCCGTTGGTAGGGCTTCCTGTTTAAAGCGGAATACTTGAACTCCTCAGAGAGGTGCGGGTCCAGCCGGAATTCACATCTGCGAGAGGCCGAAAGACGATGCGTAGTAGAAACCTCCCTCTGATAACCGATATTTCGTTTGTTTCCTAGCGATTTTGAAGCGATCTGGCTAACTCGAGGAGACATCAGATGATGAAATGAAACAACAGTAAAACGCGGCCCGTCGATGAGCGCTCCATCGTCTTTTGTGACTCATGGGCTCTAACCTTGACCCCGACAGAAGACGCTGTTCGCCACAGAGAGAGTTTACACACATGGGCTTAAATCCACACACCCTTAAGTCCTCCCTTATCGCCGCCGACGCTGACGCAGAGCTCCCTTATCTCTGGTGCGATCCAGGTGCGTCTACCTGCCAGGTGAGTCCAGACATTCCTCCTGGGATGACCGACCCGGGGGGGGGCGCCCAACAAAGAGCTCTAGATTAGTCACGGGCCTTTGGGGGCGCATGGCGGTCCAAAGTTTCCAGGGCAGTGTGAGCAACCATTGATAAGGCAAAGAAAAAGATTTGGAACGTCAATAAATGTGATTAGTTGGTCGCGCCTGTCGTCAAACTTTGGATTTGTCACGGCCTTTATTTCACCCTCCGCCCCCGCCCCCCGTCCCATGTAATCACAGCGGTACATCTCATAGTATTTTCAGCTATTTCAGTCACACACACACTCGCAATAACCTCATGAGTCAGTTCTGACTGCGCTCAGCGCTGGTCTGACAGCTACCACAAGCACCATTATTCATTTGTTAAGGTATCAGTATGGATGTATCAACCGGTATCAACCGGTATCAGTATGGATGTATCAACCGGTATCAACCGGTATCAGTATGGATGTATCAACCGGTATCAACTGGTATCAGTATGGATGTATCAACCGGTATCAACCGGTATCAGTATGGATGTATCAACCGGTATCAGTATGGATGTATCAACCGGTATCAGTATGGATGTATCAACTGATATCAACTGGTATCAGTATGGATGTATCAACTGGTATCAACTGGTATCAGTATGGATGTATCAACTGGTATCAGTATGGATGTATCAACTGGTATCAGTATGGATGTATCAACTGGTATCAACTGGTATCAGTATGGATGTATCAACTGGTATCAGTATGGATGTATCAACCGGGAGGGACTTCCGGGCTGGTTGTTGTGTTTGCTCGCGATGCGGACAAAGGAGACAGCGACCTGGGCGAAGCCGAGGTCTTTGTCTCACGCACTCAAAAGTGCCCTGCGAGTCAAACTTCAGAGACTCGGGTCAACGTTTGTTTTTACAGTTTCGTTTTGATGCGCTGTTTTTAGTCACACTGCGTCATTTTACCACCGACCCGCTGAGGAAGTGAACATTTTAAAGGATTCCACTTCCTCATTGGAGCCAATATTTCAAATATTCAGTTCCCCGTAAACCTGAGTAACGATGACGCTCTCCCGTAGGGGCAGATTCCAAAGTGGTTTGTGACGATCTGTGATCGTACACTCTGATTTCGAAATGGCGGCAAACACGGTTAAATAGTCCGCATGTGTCCTTGATTATCCTGAAAATCTGTCCAACGGGGTGTTTTTGTCATTTAGCCGAGGCCTGAAGCTTCGTCACCGACCCTCTCGGTCGTTTCCGAAACCTCAACGTAAACATGGGTGGTTCAGCGTGGTCAGGCCTTCGCCCCTGAGCTGACCTGCACTCCCCTCCACCAAACAAGCCTTTGATACAATCTGAATCAGGAATTGTTGCCACATGCCAAGCCTCGTTTTTAACCACTTCATTACCGCTTCCTTTATTACTGCATTTTTCTCAGCGATCATCATGACCGAGTAACGGCGCGTTTATTACAGGAAGCCCTTCGCAGGCGTGTCCAAGCAAGGTGACCCAGGTAGGCTGGAAGCACTGATCTGTCAGATCTACAGAGCATGAGCGAATTCGTACAAACGATTCCACAAACAAGCGCGCGGAGGTCGTCTCAGGCCCTTCTGCCTTGTTTTTGAGTAACTGATGGCTCAGCCAACTGTCGTCTCAGCCAACTTCCCAGTAAATAAGTTTGGACTTTGTTTTGTTTCGTTGAATTTCTTCGAACTTGCGTTCGTGTGGACTTAACGAACCCATTTGTCTCAGCCTGATCTCGTTATTTACGAGCTGCAAAAGTCTCGTTACAGATGGAGACAATCTTTTTCTGATGTTGAAAAGCTTCCTCCCGGGGTTTTTCTTTTCTCCCCCGATCTCAACCGCTCGATGTGGGCATTTGGAACAAGAAAGAGCGCGGCTGCTTTGCCAGCTTCACCCCATAAAAGGATGAAAAGAAAGCCCTCATCATTCCACCCCTCGGCTTGTCACAATGGGGGGCTCCAAGGGGTAGAAGGGGGGGGGGTTATTATAAATATACATGCATTCTTCACCCCCCACTCTCAGCGCCACGCATAAACACCCCTGAAGTGACCTTACGGGCTCCTCTCTTCCCCACCGGAACACCTGGGAAGCATGCGGGAACCATTAGAGATGTAATCACAAACAGGCAGCTACACATCGAGATTGCGCAACGTGCAGCGAGCACAAGCCTGCCCCACGCCGCTGCAGCACATTGATATGCAGAGAGCAGAACACACTCCTGCTCCAGTACCCCTCCACCCCCCCCCTCCACCCCCTCCACCCCCCAGTTTCCACTCACACCAACAGTCATTCCAGACTGAGGAAGCATAAATGAGCGAGGATGAAACGGAGAGGGGGACGTGACACAAGACAGATGAGAGCGAGGCTGAGGAGGAACGGCGGGCTGGAGGGGAGAGGCGCTGAGGGGGGAGAGGAGGAGAGGAGGAGGGTGTGTTCGGAGGAGGAGGGGTGTCTGGGGAGAGGCGACTTAAAGACGGTCGAGAACAGACCCTGGCAAGTCCGCGGCGAGAGCAGAACGGAGCGGAGCCACGGGAGAACCAGGGGAGCCAGGTCCATCCAAACAAAAGGTACTGTGAGGCTTTCTGAGGGCTTTGAGGGGACTTTTCCCGCCGTGCTGCTGGGGGTTCACCGCATTCCAAACTAGCTTTCCACTATTTTATGGTGAACCAGAGAGTTAAAAAAAAAACAAAAAAAACCTTGTTTCTGATTCGGTTGCTGGTTCCCACAGAACTCCTCTGGCCAGGCGCCAGGACAAAATGGGAGCACCTCAGATTTGAATGTATGATTTAGTCCTTTTAGACGTCGGCTGGTGTTTACACAAAGCTGTTTATGGGATGGAGACGGAGAGATTGCGAGCCTCAGCACACATGCTGTAACTTACACCCTCAGTAAACACCGAAGCCATCATCAGCGGGCCGGAGGAACGGTCTGATTTATGGTGCGGGACTCTAAACATCATTATTATTGACTGAGAGGGAACAGAGAAAGACACTCCGTTTGTCATCACAATACAGGGATTTCTAAACTCCTATTGCAGCAATAAAGCGCACTAAGATGTTTATGCACAACAAGCAAAAGGAAAGACAGGATTAAAACAATATGGATGAAAATCACACCACAATATTCAACAGCAAAGATTATTGCAGTGATAAGGTGTACAGAAAACATTCCACAACTTTAGTATCGAGATTTGCGAATACATCGATTAACGCTCCCCTCATAACTTTTAGTTTAAACTGGTTTTCCAAAAGCAACTGTTGCCTTCATTGTTCTGTATTTTTACACTCTTACCGGCCTCTCTAGACCCAGTGAACCTGAACTAACCATGACGCTGTCAGGGTCACCGTGTGATCTGTCCCTTCTATCCACAGCCATGAAGTCACTTCACTGGAATCTGGGAGCGCTTCTCCTTTTCCTGAACGCCTCACCTCTCCTACACGATCTCCTCTCGGCGCACGCCGCCCCGACCTCCTCGCCCGTCACTCGGCGACGGATCAACTTCATCAACAGCGCCTTCGACGACGACGACGACAACACCAGCCCTCCCCCGGAGGTGCAGGAGCCCACCGAAACGCCCGTGCTCCCCGGGGAACCGCAGTTCTGCCACTACAACCCCTGCCTGGAGAACCAGGAGCCCTGCTTAGACATCTCAGAACGGACCGGCTGTCTGTGCCCGGGCGTCAGCAGAGACAACGTGCCCCCCCAGGCCCCGCGCATCGACGCGCTGCAGCTGATCAGCCACGGCCAAGATCGGGGAAAGGTCGAAGTCCAGTGGTGCGCTCCGTCCTCCGTCGTCTCCAAGTACAGGGTGGTGTTCCAAGGCAGCCAGAGACCGCCCCTGGAGTTCCAGGCCGTCTTGCGGAGGGGTTCGATCGGACAGTTGGAGCCCGGCGACAAGGTCTGCGTGGAGGCGGTGAACAAGGCGGGACATAGCGTCCCCACAGAGTTCTCCTGCCAGCGGTACAACCCTCCGGGCTCTTCCGACAAGAGCCTGCTGGTCGGGGTGATCGGAGGAGGGGTCGCGCTCATCGTGATTCTCGTCGTTGTCGCCGTGAGCCTCAACAAGTGCAAAGCGTGTCAGAAAGCGAAGGCTAACTCGGCGGATGGACTTGGGAACCCTTCTTACAGTAAAGAGGGAACTTTGTGATTTGGTTCGAGAGGACGGACTAACCCGGCTGGAGGGAGGACGCACACGGAGACAGAACATTCTCTACCGGTTTAATAATGATGGCACAGGCAAAGGAGGAGGAATAACAGTGGAATAACACTACAAGATAACTGTTTGAATCATCTTTTTGTTTTTCAAAAAAAAAGGTTTATTTGCTGGCAAATTAACCTTCACAGATTTTTTGATGTAGTGATTTATTAATATTGCCATTACTGAATTTAACTGTACATATTAATGTGGGGTGTTTTTTTTTTTTTTTTTTTTACAAATACTGATTTCAACTTTACTTGTTTAGTTGTAAAACTGATTTTAATAAAAAAAAATTTTAAAAAGTACCCTGATTACTTTATGCAGTGGAAACATTTCTGATTTAGTTCGTCCCAATAAAAGACATATTTGGATTTTTAAAATTAGGCTATATTTATTGTACACATAAGGATATTATACCTTCTTTCATTTGCTTTGTGTTATTATTTTGGGGTTTTTTTGTTGAAAGAGGAGCAATGTGCTGCATACTTTCAATATATCATATTCAACGCACACAATCAATGTAGAAATAATGACACAGTTTTATTATATGTATATTATTATATAAATGCAATATTTATTTTGTATTTTGAACTCAGAATACATCATAAACACTACAGTAGCATTTCTACTTTACTAGTTTTTCAGACAAAGGTACAAGATAACAGTTACGATAGCGTTGTTAATTTGTCGCTTATATATTAATTAAATTAAACTATTTTCCGTCTGGGTAAATATGCGCATAGCTCATCTTTTATTCTGAAAGTACCACAGAGGAAGTCTAGAGGAGTTGCGACACGTTTGAAAGTCCCGCCCCCCAGCAGAGTATTGACCAATGGCTGAGGAGCAGCACTTCACGGAAGGCGCTCGGAGTGGCGTCAACAGAGCAGAATGGCAAGCGGAGGTATTTTCTATTTCACTTTATTCACCCAAAAACATGATGATACTCACCATGTCATCTCTTAGAACTCACGAACTGGACGACAATGTCGTTAACCTGAGCGTACATTTCGGATAACGACCCGGTCTATGACGTCAAGGAACACTTAGGCACGTTAAATGTGGTAGTATTGATTGTGATAGTAAATCCTGCAGGTTTCAGACAGATTTCAGACAAATCCAGTAGATTTGGAAGATAACTACTTTAGGAAGCAGACAAGTATTTAAGAAGACATGATTTATTGCTGAGTAACGGTCTTTTCTCCTTTCATTGAATGCCTTTCAAAGAATGACTCAGCAGATTCTACTAAACTGAAAACATAGAAGTACAAATACGTCTATTATAGATACATATATGTAAACCCACATATACTGTGTGTTTATACATGTGTGAATCTATCTTTATATACATACACTATACATATAAAAAGTGAGACTCAATAAATGCTTTGATTCAATCGTCTTAATATGTCCAATTTCAGCTACCCATGAAATCTCTTACGAGGAACTGAAAGCTCTTATTGAGAAGAGCTCAAATCTCTTTTTGGTTGATGTCCGCAACAAAGATGAGGTGGATAAAGGCCGTATCCCTGGATCAGTTCACATCCCAGGTGAGACTCCATATGCATTTACAATGAACACAAGGAGAACTCAGGAGAATTGGATCGAGCATGCATGCACGTGTTATCACTTTTATACGTACGTAATGATGGTTATATTTACTAGATCTGTAAAACGGCGGACTATTCATTCATTCTAGTTACATAAGCTTGGTTTTATCCCCTTCATATTTCATGTCAGTCTTGAAATATGTAACCCGTGTACTTCAACAGTAGCTTGTCCTGCCCTTTAACCCTTTTTGTTCAGTCGACACAGTAGAAGCCGCTTTTGCAATGGAGCCTGCAGACTTCAAGGCCAAGTATGGAGTCGACAAGCCGCCGCCGGACACGCCAGAGCTGGTGTTTCACTGCCAGGTGGGCAGGAGAGGAGGCGTCGCCACAGCCCGGGCCCAGAGCCTGGGATACACGAAGTAAGAAGAGCCTTCACACTTCACACGCTCTCCTTTGCACGTCTGCCTGCAGGACTGAGTCGTGCACGCCTCTAAACGTTCCCTCTCCTCTCTTTCAGTGCTCGTAATTACGCCGGAGCCTACAGGGAGTGGAGCGAGAGAGAGGGGAAAGAGTGACGCCTCCACCCCCTTCTCACTACCTGTGAATGTTAAACAAAGCATTCCATTTTTACTTTTATACGCTCATCATTGCATTGGATTTGTATGCATAATGAAATAAAGGCACTCTTACTTAGACCCACTTGTGATTATTAGACACAACCACCTGGACGACACAATAAAGACTGCAAATTGATTCTACATTAAAGTTGAGATCTAATTAATTGTGCTGCATTACTTTATTGATCTACTGAACTATTGCAACAACAAAAGTTGTTTCAGTCTTAACAGTACTGGTCTACTTGGGTTTTTAAACAGTGAAAGTAAAGTCTAAGTTAAGTAACTCAGTGTTTTAAAATGACAGGGTCTGGTCTTAATTTAAGGACCCTAAAATGATGTTTTTGGATGATTTTCGCGTCGTGATCAGCCTAAATGTGATCAGCTGTCACATACAGGCTGGTCATATTTAGTCCTCTACCCGGGCCAGGTTTGTTTCGAGGGCTGTGTGTCGAACATGTTGGAACACATACAGCAGGTAACAATCCGTCTCCTCCTGTGATATTTGATATTTTAATCATGAAACAAGCGGAAAAGTTTCCGCGAAGCGACGACGCTAGGCTAGGCTAGCTCGCTAACGCTAATCCCGCTCTCAGGTGTTGAGATCTCTGGTTCTTCTGCGGAGACAAAGTCAACGACCTGCCGGTAAAAGCTCCGGGGGGCTCCTGGTGCTGCTGTGGGGGGGAACCAGCGACCCCTCAAAGTCTAAACTGGACCGGTGAGCTTCGCTTCCCCTCGTAAGGTTAAAGATTGACCCTGGCAGTATTTAAAGGCCACTAAAGTTCTAGGGAGATGGCAGTAAAACACACCCATTCAACACTAAACAAACCCAACGAAGCGTTTGGCCACATAAGTCACCTATTTTACACTAAAAACAACAAAGGCAAAGTTAAATATCAAAGGTGTATGTCTGTATTTCTGCCTTTGGCGTCACTGTGGAGGAAGGCAAACATGAAGTGCATGTTAAAGGCTGCAGTGGTGTGATCGTGCTCTTGATGGTGCAGTTGCAGCTGCTGGCTCCTGGTGTACCGGGATTAAATTAGAAGCTCTCCGGCCCGGTATGTGCACGGGCCGCCAGCACACTGTCCACGTGCTGCCTGTTATTTTGGTGCACGGATCACCTCCGGTGTCTTTCATGACGCGTGCAGTCGTGGAGGACCTGAGGGAGCGCGGCGGCGACGACGACTGCCCGAGGCCGAGTCCGCAGCCCGACCCGGAGGAGCTCTGCGCATTCGCCGACCTGCACGGTCCCCTCAGGCTGCTCCTGACCTTTCAGGTGGATTCCGTTTAATGTCGCCCCCCCAGGTCACGACACACAAGATCGTAACAGTGATGCAGGAATGCACCACTGTACACGCCATCATGTCGTTGACACCGACTGAGCTCTGATGGCGAGGTCGTCGGTGACACATCTGCTTCTTCAACCCCCCCGTCTCATTGTGAAGACCAAGCTCGCCGCTCCTCTGGGTCCGGACTGGTGTTCTCCCGTCGAAGAATTCCTCCGCACGTTCAGCCTGGCCAACGCAGGAGTAGGACCTCCTCCCTTCTGAGACGCGCGTGAGTCCGTCTCCTCTTGTGCTCCTCGAGTACACCTGACTACGTTTCGCCCCGACAGATCCACGTTCACTTCACGTTCAGCTTCAATCAGCAGAGGACCCAGAGAGAGTTCAGGTAAACAGAGATCCAAGTGTGTCTCAAGTTTTACACCAGGGGTCTCCACCCTCGCCCCCAAAGGCCCGTGAGGCTGCAGGTTCTGGTTCCACCTGTCCAGCACACCCAGTTTGACCAGTCAGCTGATGACTCAGATGAGTTGATGAAGTGAGTCCAGTCTGGTGTGCTGCTGCTGCTGGGTTGAACCAGAACCTGCAGTCTCACGGACCTTTGGGGGACAGTTTGGAGACCCCTGTGTAACAACCTTCCCCTCAAGCTTGTGTTTTCCTGCAGAGGGAAGATCAAGACTAAAGTTGCGCTGACCAACCAGCCCCCTTTGTGCCTGGACGTGACCTCTCACACACAGTCAGTCATATTTACTTTGGTAGCAAAAAAATGACGCGAGTCATATCGAGGAAATGATCCAGTCGTGCGGTTTCGAAAGGCCTCCGGAGTGGGCGCGGACGGGACGCTGGTGTTGGGGAGGACACCCCGCCGTCGGAGATCGGTTGACGCTCAGCGTCCCCCCCGCCGCCATGGACCGGGGCCTGTTCGGGGAGCTCGGCCTGCAGCCGCTGTCCCTCCTCAGCCCGTGCGTGCTGCACTACCCCAATCTGCCGACGAGACTCGCGCACATCCAGATATCCTTTTTCCCTTCGGCGTCTCCGCTCCTTTCGTGACTCCCAGTACGGAGTGGGGACAGATCTGAACTCGTTTGGGATGTTTATCCTGCGTAATCATAGCATAAAAATCTTGTGTGTTGTGCAACGTGTGAGTGCGAGATGCAAGCCTCCGCACATCTGAAAATTCTTAAAGCTCCGTCGACCCTCATCTGTGGTCGTGATGACAAAAAGAGCGATTGGAGCGAAAGAATGTGTTTTTCCACAGATAGAAGAGGGACCGGAGAGGCAGCTGCCTTCCCTCAGATAAGAGATGAGCCCATCTTTCCCTTAATTGCGCTCACGTCTTCGTGTGCTGCCCCAGCACCGTTGCGGTCGCGCGTGCCCCCGCCTTCCTCCAGGAGCTGCCCGCACATCTGGACTGTCGGGCCCTGGGCCTGCGCGCCCTTCGCCGCTCCACCTCCAAAGGTAGGAGGCGACAGAGGCCGGCCGGAATCGGGCATTCATCACAGGAGAACCTCGAGGGTAAAGATCCGTGAAATTCCAGAAGTCCACCCCGTTTTCGATTCTGGAGGACTCGCTGGGGCCTGGGCCGGACTAATTGAAACCATTTGTCTTTTATGAGAGACTCCGGTCCAGATCTGCTCGTAAAGATTTTACTGATCAGAGTCCCCTCACATTTAAACAAAGAAGTAAAAACAGTGCACAGAGGAGGAGAATGATGAATGTTTTCATCATTTAATAACGCTACTACAGGAATCGACTGTTTCAGGCGTGGTCCATCCTCCTATGAATGACATTCAGTCAGAGAATTTGTTGCCGAGTTCCCGTCCAACTCAATCCCGCCAACAGAGAGTGGAGTTGTTAAATTTTGGGGTTTTTTCCCATCATTTCCTGCACTCAAAAGTGTTTGCATAGTTTTCTTCTAGTCTCAATCTGGTTTGTTTTCTTCCGCGCAGAGGTATTTCTTAATCTGGAACGGTAAATTAAAACACTGGAATTGATGTGAGGATTAGTCACATAAGAGAGCGAGGGTGACGTAACCTGTGTTATTGTGAAGAGCACTCGGTCTGGAAGTACCCCTGAAGATTAGATCGTGATTCACACGCATAAAAACCCATCGTTTTCTTCCGCTTGTTCCTCCGTGGAGGGTCGTGGGGGGACTGGGGCCTATCCCAGCATGTTGGGCGGAGGGGGGGGGTCCACACTGGCCTGGACGCCAGTCAATCACAGGGCCGACAATTAGACGAACAACCACTCACACTCACACCTGTGGGCCATTTAGAGTGACCAATCACAGGGAGAACATGGAGACTCCACACAGGAAGCCCCCATCCTCCATCCTGACCCAGGCCACCCGGGGGCCTTCTCGCTGTGGCGACGGCGCTCGCCGCCACGCCTCGGGGGAGCGTCAAGCGCGGTTTCCTCCTGGTTGGACGGTTTGTTAAAGATTTAGTCTTTTGCTCTTTTTTGATGTTCTCGTGCAGATCACATGCCCAGCGGAGGCACCGTCTACGCGGTGGAGGAGCTGGTGGAGGAGCTGGAGAACCGTGAGGACCAAAGGAGAGAGGAGAGCCTTCCCCCTCTGCAGCAGCGCCTCCTGATGTTTCTCCTGCTCCAGCACACTGACCCGTTCACAGTCCAGCTCTCCGATGTGGTCGGTCGGTGACAGCCGTGTGTCATAAGCGCTGGAATAAGGCGCTGTGTGTTGGGCCGGGTGACTTTTGTTCTGATCTGTGAGCAGCTACGGAGGTGTTGGTTGAGCGCCACCTAGAGGACATTCTGAACAACAACAGGCAGGCGGTCGTACGAGCCCTCCAGGCGGAGATAAAGAAGACTGTGAAAACACAAAATCGCAGGAAAAAGGCAAGTGAAGTATGAGAGGAAGCCCCCTTTTGTTGGTTTATGTTGAGAGCAGTGCAGAAAGAGCAGTTTTGGTTATCAATATTGTTTGAATATATATTCACATAGTATTGATGCTTCCATAATCAGTGTTTTTGTGTTGTTTTTTTCTGGATTGTGCATGCACGTGTGCTGTGGAAGGACCAAGACACGCTGCGTTCTGCTGCTGACGTCATTCTCAGTTCTTCCATCAGCATCGTGAGCTGCAGCAGCAACCTTCACTTCAGGAATGCCTGTCTGAGCAGCATGAAGGTGTGAAGAAATGCTCAGTGGTTATTAGATGTTCAACAACTCACTGACATCAACCACTGTTGAGAACTGTAAATGCTTTATTTATACGGGGTACTGTGTGAGTATTCAAATGTTGGATGTGTGTGCTGTGTTGCTCAGGTGTGTGATACTCATGAGCTCTCAACGTCCCTCCGAACATCACTGGAGAAGGTGATATCATGGAGATACATTCCCAGGAGCAGGTGTTATTCCGCTAAGGTAAGGAGTGTGCTTGTCCCAGTTTCAGTGTTTTAGTCATGTACTGTGCTTATACACTTTACAAAAATAAAAGTCTGACCAATCAACACTGTGATTTTCACAGGAGGAAGAACACCCACAGAGTGAAAAGGCCACAAGTTTAGAAATCTGAATACCATAAAATTTGTCTTCCTTCAGAAGCGAATGCCGTTTTCTTTTTCAACGGGCAACAACAGATGTGTTGTAGAAATACATGTTAGACCACTATTACTGCTCAACCTAGTCTTCAAAAGCAGTAGTTTACGTTCTGGTTATGGTTCACAGATTAAATCATTATTTGGTTTGATAATGATTATGTCCAGCCTTATTCACAGTGTTATACATCTGAATATTTAGAAACCATTACTTCATGACATATTTTTTATCTATTGCATTTAGATGTCTAGGTAAAGCTATTTGAAATAAGACTTATCTGTTCTTAAAATGTCTTGATTACACATGTAAAGACTGGTTACATGCCTAAGTTTTCTTAAGGATAACAATAAATCCTAATTCCATCGCCTTCGTCATCATATTGTGTTACGGCTTTTCACCCTCCGTCCACCAGGGGGCGGAAGGAGGTTCTGGAACCGGATTTAAAATCGGAAGAAGAATAATAGTTGCTCGAAGTGACGTATTTCCGGCCGCCACTCGTTTGCGCGGTAAATTAACATGGCAGAAGAGGAGCGTCCTTCATCACCGTAGGATCTAAACATTCTTCAGACCTGAATCACGAACGACAGGGAGGTCATGAGTCAGTGCTAGTGTGTGTGGGGGGGGTCTAAGACAAGGCGCGGACGATGTCGGCGGTGACGGGAGAGGCGCTCTTGGCGGAGCTGTCTGTGTTCGACATCAAGTGCGACGACGACCTGGTTCTGGACAAGAGTGAGTGCACCAGCGTCTGAAAGTCGTGATCTGTACGAGTCGTGATCTGTACGATGCCCGATGGGCGGTCTGTGAGCTGGCCTTAGATGCTGCGTTTCGCAGCGCCGCGGTTGCAGGTGGCTGCGGGGGCTTTTGCGTGTTCTCGTCGCCTCACCCCGTCCCCGTTTGTGTTTCTGTGCTCCAGTGGTGGAGCAGTGCATTTGCTACAGGTTGCAGGCGGAGGACATGGTGCAGGAGTGGTTCGCCTTCAGCAACAACAGACAGGGAGCGAAGCTCCAAATGCACACCCTGGAGCAGTTCGAGCACGACGTGAGGCCAGCAGCTCAGGAGTTCAGGGTTTCGGGGTTCTGGTTCCGCTGGTGCCCATTACAGCGCGTCTGTTGTCTTCCCAGGTGTTGAACAAGAGGAGTAAATCCAAACCAAGTGTCAAGAGAGAAGAGTTAAACAGAACCAGAGACATTTACTCATTACAGGAGCTGTATCCTTCCCACTGGTGTTGTCACACTTCAGCACGTTTTTTTCTTCATTAATACACACAAGGCAGACTTTAAGATGCGTTCGAATCCTTGACTTCAGTTAAAAAGAATCAAAGCTGAAGAGGAGGAGGAGAACCTACTGGATTCTTACTCCACGCCGTCAAAGGTGAGCGGCTTCTCGCCGCAAGAGCTGACATGGGAAGAGTGTCTTGTTTACTGTGGCGTGTGTTTGCCTTTAGGGCTCTCAGAAACGGGCTCTGACCACCCCTGAACACCCTCAGTCAAAAAGAAGTGCAGCTCTGCTGACCAGCCCCGGGCTCCTGCTGTCTCCTGCCAGTTTTTCACCAAGGTATGAAGCTACGAAAGTCCTTACCTGACTGAAAGGTTGTGTAAAAAGATAATATGAAACGGTAAAATCTGTCAAACGATTGTATTTTTTCGTCTAAGTGTGACGCCGTCTTTGAAGTATAGCCACCGTGGAGGCAAAGGAGAAGTGGTGGTCACGTTTGGGGCTGTTCAGGGCACTCGCTGGGTGGGCCGGAACGCTGGTGCTGGTGTCCGGGTGGAGCTGTTGGAAGGAGTAGAGGACTCCCTCCTCAGCAGCTACAAGTACATGTTCCAGAGGTTACGTGATGTTCGAAACGGTAAGAGCCTGCCCCTGTGTGTGTTCGGCTAATGTACCTCTGCGCTGTACGGCCCCTACACCCTCATCAAATCAGAATGCACGTTTAAAGATTGCATCCGTTTTCTCAGTGCTCACGGAGAAGATCGAGGAGCTCGGTGAGAGCCTCAGGTCCCACTTCAGCATCGAGGAGTTCTCTCCTGTCTCCCTCCCCGCTCAGGTAGTAGAGAGTTCAGAGTTCCTTGGAGCTTCAAGTGTTATTTGTCATCGATGAATTGCCTTTATTTAAAGTAATGCACGGTGTATTGAGCTTATCAATGGCATTGTGTTTGTTTAATTGTAGGATAACATAACCGTGTTGGGCCAGATCTGCTGCGATGGTATCGGAAAACTGAACGCACAGTCAGTTCTTCTGGAGGCAGGACCAGATCAAGGTGGGCAGCAAGTGCCTGTCAACCTGTCAGAGCTTAAAGAGTACTCCCTGTTTCCTGGGCAGGTGAGCAAAGAGACGATGTCTCCCTTTCACTCTGTTTTATACAGCAACACTGGTGTATAATTGCCCTAGAATGAAGTTTTAGTAATTTGGAGGGATGAGGTGGTGCTCTATTTGCCTGTGCACTGAGATGTGTGCAGCAGGTTATATAACCACCGAGATCAGCAGAGCATGCCAAGGACCTGGGCTGGAGGTTCACCCAGCGTCCGACCGAGAGCTCGAACAACTCCTCGGTTATTCCCACACGCACTACCGCGCACTCTAAACACGTTTTTCACCAACGCACATCTTTTGTTTTCTCTCAGGTTGTGGTCATGGAGGGGATGAACACCACAGGGAGAAAGTTCACAGCCTCCAAACTCTATGAGGTGAGTGTCAGATCATCAATGGTGGCAGCAGCAGAAGGCAGAAAACTTTGTTCAATTTATTATTATTATGATTTTGTTTAAGGTTTTTGTCTCATAAGAATTTTCACATTTTTAGGGAGTTCCTCATCCTTTCTATACAAGTGATTTGGGAAAAGAGGTGACTGAAGGTAAAGGCTTGTGTTATTAAGCGTCCTGGTGCCGTCTTCCCTGAGCACGTGTCACTTTTCTCACTGAAAAAGCTCGACCTTCTCGTCTGTAATTCCAGAGCCTGTGAATATTTTGGTTGCCTGTGGACCTTACACGCCTTCCGACAGCCTGACCTTTGACCCTTTGCTCGACCTCATACATGTAATTGCGAGGGATCGTCCTGATGTCTGCATACTGGTACAGTCCTGTTCACCAGTCCTTCCAATTGTCACATTTTGCATGTTAGTCTGAACTCTAATGTTTTTTTTTTTCTCTTTTTCAAGTTGGGCCCATTTGTGGATTCCAAACATGAGCAGATTGAGGTATAATGGATTTATGTGGAGAGTTTTAAATCTTTTTCCTATAGATTATTCCTTATTGCTTCCATATTTTTCTGAACTAGAAAGCCCAGGTGACTGAGACCTTTGAGGCCATTTTCTCAAGATGTATTGAAAGTATTGTGGACGGAACAAAGAGGTGACTTTTGTGTCTAAACTACCTTTAGATAAGGTCCAGTAGTGACCTGCGTATGTTGACATCTCATATGTTTTTGTTTTTTTTTTCCCAGTACTGGCTGTCAACTGGTGTTTGTGCCCTCCCAGAGAGACGTCCACCATCACTGCATTTATCCACAGCCCCCCTTCACCCTGCCAAACCTTAGCAAGGACCAGTCTCAGGTCACACACACACACACACACACACACACAGAATCAGAAGGAAATGAGTTTGTTTGTTGGTGGAGATCCAATTTAGTGTCTATTGCGGCTCTGCAGCGTGTCACCCTGGTGTGTGACCCCTGCACCCTCCTGATTGATGAGGTGACTTTTGGCATTACTTCAACGGACATCCTGTTCCACATGGGAGCAGAGGAAATCAGCTGGTGAGAGACTTGCTTCTCTTTGTCTTTTTTTTTTTTTTTCTTAACACAAGGCAGGGTTTACTCGGGTAGCAGAGTCTTTTTTTTTTTTTTTGGTGTTTCAGTGAATTCCACACCTGTAACCGATCCCATTCTGTGTTGCAGCGGCACGGGTTCGGACAGATTCTCCCGCATACTGAGACACATGCTGACCCAGAGGAGGTGGGAGTCCCCCGAAGAGTTTTTCTTCCGCCTGCGATGGGTTCAACATTATTGACTTGCATGTTTCTGTTTGTCCTTCTCCAGCTACTACCCTCTGTACCCGCCTGTGGAGGATGTCAACATGGATTATGAGAAGTTCCAGAGCTTTGGTCAGATGCCGGTCACCCCTGATGTTCTCATCCTTCCCTCTGAGCTGCGTTATTTTATAAAGGTAGTTTATTCATACCAGCCTGAGTTTTAGATTTATATACGCACTCTTGTCAGTTTTTAAGTCGGTTCCATCAACTCTGGATGTCTTCTCCAGGATGTGATTGGCTGCGTGTGTGTCAACCCTGGACGGCTGACCAAAGGTCACGTGGGCGGGACCTACAGCAGGCTGCTCGTCCAGCGCGGCCCCTCGGAGGACGGGAAGAGGGTCAGTCCCTGTCTGGCCGCTCAGGTGGTGAAAATATGATTCCAGACTTTCCGAACCTCCTCGCCATAGAGTGAATGTTCAACCAGAAGGCCCCTGACCTGTACAACCTTCGTTTCTTTTACACGAAGGAATAACGCTCGACGCATTCTGACAAAATAAACAGTTATTTTGATACACATATCTCCCTGTAGGGTACATCATTAAAGTACCTCCGCTGGGATGGTGACAAAGGTTTTGATTGTTTGGTCTCGGCTCAGCTCAGGTCAAACAAGCACATTTAGTCAAAGAAGTGATCAAACTCGTCGGAATCGCTCGCGTGATGATCCTCGTGTGACGACCCCTCTTCTGTCTCCACCTGGAAAATCTCCATTCTGTCAGAAAACGCTAGAAGAGATTAAACCAGTCAACCTTTTTGATTCGGCCTCAGTGCGTCTCAATGTCACGGTCACACCGTACCTTTGGGTTTCTGCTCAGGCTTCATCTCCTTTTCTCTGAAAACGTGGATGGAAAACAAAATTGAGTTCAACATGTTTCTGCAGCCAGACACAAAAGCACAAACACACAAAAGCACAAACACACAAAAGCATAAACACACACAAAGGCATACACACACAAAAGCATAAACGCACACAAAAGCATAAACACACACAAAAGCATAAACGCACACAAAAGCATAAACACACACAAAAGCATAAACGCACACAAAAGCCCAGCTCACCGTGTTTCTGGTGTTCGTGGGGGTGCAGGAGGATCCTCCATGTCATCGCTGAACTCTGAATCTTCCTCGGAGGTGTCAGGTTTCGTCTCCTCCTCGTCTTCATCTTCCGAGGCCTCCTCGGGGATGATGTGCAGCGGTTTAGATCTAAAATCAGATTTGAGAGGGCCACATCTGATGTCGCTTCTCTGGGAGGTTAAAGTTCACGATGGTCTTACTTCTGGAGCGGGATGATGCAGTCGTCTGAATCGCTCTCGTCCTCCTCCCGCGCTGCTGCTGCTGCTTCTTTCCTCTCCTCCGCCTCATCCTCTTCATCAGAGGTGGACTCTTGGGTTTTTTTGTCTTCGTCTGACGCTTCATCTTCCTCACTTAAATCTTCGCTCGCGTCGCTCTCGTCCTCCTCGTCTTCCTTCTGAGAAGACAAATCCAGTTTTCTGTTGTCTTCGTCCTTCACCCCATCAGACCCCTCTGACTCTAGCTGCTCCTCTTCCTCTGCTCCTGCATTCTTCTCTTCATCTGTTGTATTCATCCTTATAGGAATATCCTCCTCTTTCCCTTGTTCCTCTTCATCTCTCACCTCATTTTCATCGCTCTCTTCTGGATCGTCTTGTCTTTCTTCATCCTTCACTTCCTCTTTTCCCCCCTCAGATCTTCCTCTTGAGTATCCGTTTTTGGTCTTTATTTTAACACTCCCTGAACCTTCGCTCTGGGATCCTGATTCCTCCTTTCCTGTTTGTTCAAACCTTGGTCCTTTGTCTTTGTTTTTTTCATTGTTCCTTTCTCCGACTCCATTCTCCACCTTCAGCGGCCCTCCGTCACTTCCCTCGTTTGTCAGGGCCCGTCTGCCCTCCTTTGACGAGCCGGCGCTCCCCGAGCTTCGGGCCTCGTCCGCCCCTGTCCCGACAGCACTGGAGGCCTGGGAACTGAGACAGGTTGAAAGTCATTATGGATTAAAATAAGTGGATTTATACAAGTTTAAGCAATACATGTCCATAAATTATTTTCTTGCTTTTTAAGTAGAAAATAATTGAATAATTGTCCAGTCCTCAGTTTGAAAAAATATTAGACACAAGTATTGCTTTAGGCCACGGATGTCCAAACTGTCCCCTCAAAGGTCCGTGAGGCTGCAGGTTCTGGTCCAACCCAGCAGCAGCACACCAGACTGGACTCACTTCATCAACTCATCTGAGTCTTCAACAGCTGACTGGTCAAACTGGGTGTGCTGGACTGGTGGAACCAGAACCTGCAGCCTCACGGGCCTTTGGGGGGGAGGTTGGAGACCCCTGCTTTAGGGGAAAATGAGGGAATGTGATAAAAGTGCAGGAGACGAGTGTGTGTCTTACTCTGGAGAGCTGTGTCCTCTGTCTAAGGTGTGTTTAGGACTCCCTCTCTTCTTCTTGTTCACCTGACTGGACTCTGTGGTGCTGTCACTGCTCTCTGCAGAGCAGGGCAGGCGGACTACACACACATAAACACACGTAAACACACACATGTAAACACTGGTGAATACAAATGGGGAAAAACACTCTTAAAGACAGAAGTGTTGCGTCCCACACCTGGTTGAGTGTCCAGCTCCTGAGCTGAATGACTGTTCCTGCTGCCGGGACTCTTTCTGCATGAGCTGGGAGGACTGGTCGTCTGCGACTGCTGCCTGCTCTCAGCAGGAGGTTCTGTCGCGCTGAACTGAGCCTCGGAGCCAGAGGGGCTTCCAGCCACAGCAGTGGTCCAGAACCAGGGTTGGTCCGGCCCCTTCTGGCAGGGCGGGGGCCGAAGAAGGCCGAGGGTGGAGGAGGCCTGATGGTGGAGCTGGAGTAGGTTTGAGGGCAAATGTGGAGGAGCGCGTGAGGGGTCCTGAGGGCGGAGAGGAGTTCTGGGCTGCATCATCCAGGAAGGCTGAACGTGTGCTGACTGAGAGGAGCCGTCGGAGCTGAGGTGAGAAGGTAAAGCTTGACCCGGAGAGGAAACTCCTCTGTGTCCAGCGCTGTTTAGATTTCTCTGTAAAAGATTGTTTATTCACTTTATTCAAGAGGCTGTGATATATGAAGACTTCTACATTATAAACTAAGACATTACAATACTTGCATGATTCACACTACTTCCTGTTATTTCTCTCACTTTTCATTCTACAATGACTTTTAAATGTCATTAAAATTGCTTTTTTCAATTGAACAGATTATGAAAATACAAAAAATGACAGACTGAAAAGTGTTCTATGTATAGCTTGATATTTTTGGGGGGACATAATCTTTACTATGTTTACTTTTAGAACTGTGTTGCCTACACCAGTGTGACAGGTGAATTGCTTGTACCTTCTCCTGTGTGTCCTCCTGGTGGTGTTGCCTCCATTGTGGAATGCCCACCAGATGTTTTTCATACTCCATCTGGAGGGGATCAAAAGTAACTGTTATACGTCATTAAGGAAGCTGAATGCTGGAAAATAACTCCACTAATGTATCAGTTGCTACGTTCTGATTCTGAGCCTCAAGTGTCAGTTAGTGTTTTCACCCTGGTGGTTTTCATGGCAGCTGTGAGGGCCAACATCTCCCTCAGCGTGCCCTGAGCTTCCTGAAACCGCTGCAGCAGCTGCCTGTTGTTCTCTTGGGCTCTTATGAGTCCGTCTTGCATCTCCTGACAGTGCTGCAGGAGGTGCAATGTCCTGTTACAAGTAAGACGCAACAGAGCTTTGTGTAAATGAAACAACTCGTGCCATCACACACAATGATGCACAGAAGCACCGTAAGACTTTGATGACTGAAGATTGCAGAGTATTTTTGGAACATCATTGGCATGTTGACGCTGCATGCATCAGCAAGTCGTGTGTATGAACTAATCCCCAGCCCTTAAGACCACATCTGAGCCTCAATTAAAAGTCTTACCTTTGTTTTTGGGTCGCCACGCTCCGGGTTCTGAAGGTGTGCTGCTCCATGTCGATGACCGAGAGCCAGGAAAGTCTCCTTTGGTGTGAGCAGCCTTGGCTGCAGAGATTATTGGAGATTACATTCCTCCTTTGGGGGAAGGGATGTGCAACATCAGTGTGACAACAGGATTAAATTTAAACTATTGACTGTAAAAACAAACATAGAAAGAAAATTAAAAAATAAGCACTTCACAAAAAAAGCCAATAACAGTTCATATAACATCTTCCAAACGTCTTTCTGAGAACAATTGTCTTATTATTCTTGTTACAGAATATTAAAAATGTAATTAGAAATGTATATGTGTTTTTAACTAAAAACATATAACTTAAATACAACACAATAACAAGTAACACGTTTAATTACCGTTCATCAGAAACGTTTTGCTGAAATACTGCCATTAATTTCGGTGGAAGAGCTACACATAATAATTAAATGCTAATTAAGTAAGGTATATAAGTCCTAACATTAAAAAAAAAAAAAAAAACAACAAAAAATCTTTTCCATTTCAAAACGGTGGTCGAGGGTAATATTACAAGCGGAACTTTAGAATTCTAGTACATTGTTGCACCACGGGAGTGTTTTCGTGTGGCACTCTATGGTGCTATGGGCGAACGATACCGAAGTAGTCTCAGTTGTTGATCGCAAATTTGTCTTTTCCGATCTGCAAATTAGTCTCATAAATTATTGTTATGCTCTTTGCATTATATATTTGATCGTGCGTAGGGGAGAAAAGTACTACATCGCGTCTAGTTGAAGTGCTTCCTGTCAGCCCGGCGGGGACAGACAGCATGTCGACATTCGCGACTAAAAGCTTCTGTCGGCTCGAAAGGCTGTGCCGACACCTGCCCGTGGTGCTGAACACCGTCCTGGTGTTCTCCATCACCGGGGAGGTGAGCTACCTGGTGGTGGTGGAGGCTCCGCTGGAGGCGGAGCGCAGGCGGACGGCGTGGTCGTCCCGGTGGAAGGAGGCCCACCTGACGGCCCAGTACTTCCTCCTCATCAACATCTGCTGGAACGCCCTGATGTTCGTCAGGACCAGCCCCAGCATCAAGGGCGTCTTCCTGGGAGGAGAAGTCATGGGGCAAGGCTGGAGGTAGGGGGGTCAATGTGGATGGAGAGGCGAGGGGGGGCAGAACGACCCCTGTGACCGAGAAATAAAGCGCGCCTGCATCTGTGTCATGTTGGTTTACAGTTGTTTTGAGTATCCTGTCGTCCTCTCAATGTAGCCGAGGCTTGTGTGAAGACACCCGACGTGAAGGTTTTGCCAGATCAAAGCTGCCGACCTTCGACCTTTGACGATGCTGAGGTTCTCTTTGGGAGGGAGAGGATCAGGGGAGACGGGACCTGGTGGAGGCTTTGGGGGATACAGTCAGGGGCTGAGAGAGTGGATGTGTCGGTGGAAGGATGCTTCAGGCAGGAGGCTGAGAGGAAGACCAAAGAGGAGGATTAGGGATGAAAGAGGAGATGAAGGTGGTCGTTTGAGAGAAGATAGAAGGTGGGGTTAGATCAGGGGTCTCCAAACTGTCCCCCAGAGGGCCGTGTGGCTGCAGGTTCTTGTTCCAACTAGTCAAGCACACACACTCTGACAGTCAGCTGTCTGAAGACTCAGGTGAGTTGATTAAGTCATTAAGTGGGTCCAGTCTGGTGTGCTGCTGCTGGGTTGGAGCGAAAACCTGCAGCCACGCGGCCCTTTGTGGAACAGTTTGGAGACCCCTGAGACAGAAGACGGGGTTAGATCAAGGATCTCAAACCTTGTGGCTGCAGGTTCTGGTTCAACCCAGCAGCAGCAGCACCAGACTGGACTCACTTCATCAACTCATCTGAGTCTTCAGACAGCTGACTGGTCAAACTGGGTGTGCTGGACTGGTTGAGAAAAAGAATCTGCAGCCACACGGGCCTTTGGGGGAGAGGTTGGAGACCCCTGGGTTAGACGGAGGCAGCTGATTCGCTGTGGCGACTCCTGAGGGGACAAAGCCGAAAGAAGAAGAAGATTTTCTCATCCTGTCCTCCCCTTAAAAACCTGATGGCTGCCCACCGTGACCGTCTAACGAGTGTCCTCCTCCTCTCTGGCCCAGGTACTGCTACACCTGCGAGACGCACACGCCGCCCCGCTGCTCCCACTGCTACGACTGCAAGGTGTGCGTGCTGCGGCGGGACCACCACTGCGTGTTCTTCGGCCAGTGCGTGGGCTTCCGCAACTACCGCTACTTCCTGAGCTGCCTGCTGTTCATGTGGTCGGGGCTCCTGTACGCCACGCTGATGAACGCCGAGGTGTTCATCGTCGTTTTAAGGGAAGGCGTCACGGTCCACAGCGTCCTGCTGCTGCTTCTGCCCTGGATCATGCTCGTCTCGGGTACAGTCCCTTTCTCTCTCCACCTCTTTTTAGGGCGATCGTTGGAATGTTGCGCTGAATTGAATCCGCCCTTTGGTGGCGTTTTCTCTCGCAGGTCAGGTCTCAGCGCGCGCCTTCGCCTTCGCCTTCATCGCCGACACGTGCGTCGTGGGCTTCCTGCTGGTGTCCGCCTTCTTCTTCTTCCACCTCGCGCTGATGTTTCGGGGCCAGACGACCCGGGAGTGGTATTCGTCCCGCCGACCCTACAGCCTCGGAGTCCTGGGCAACCTGTGTCACACCCTGGGCCTCCGCTGGTACATCTGCTGGCTCTGTCCCCTCATCCCGTCACCGCTACCTGGAGACGGAATCAGCTTCCAGGTCACCGGCTCCTTGGAACCTGCTCGTTAGCCGGGCTCTCTTTCAGGGGGGCAGTTCTTCGTATCGGGAGCTGCTGCCTGGACAGAGCAGGAGTGCCTGCAATCCAGAAGTGGTAGCTTGTGGCGAAACTTTTTAATATAATCGTTTTGTTTGAGGCGTTACGGTTTGTGACATTTAACAGTATTGCTGGGACAACTTGGTATAGAGACATCCTGTTTCTACTTCACATCGATCCAAAGAATGTTCGTGCTGATTGAGGCTGGCCTCATTGCAAACATTACTGCCATGGCTCTGGAACACCGGAGCACTGCAGAGGTATTTGAACTCCACACAGACCTAAGCGATTGTACGTTAGTTAGCCGTGGGATGGGTGGAGCTGCTTTTCTTATCCTGTACATTTTTATAGGGGAAGACAATGCGCGTTTTGAATTATTTCCCCATCTCTCACGAACATACTTGAGTTTACGTTGCCATAGGACAAAAATGGTTTACTGTGTTGAGATTAACACTCAAACATGTACTGTTGTGCACTATAATATTGTGATTTAGCACTAAACGTAATAGGAAGTCTTGGTTTTATGGCAGTAAGGGACATTTGCAGTGCAACAAAAGTGTGTTCTCCCATTCCTGGCTACATACTCTACACAATAACGCGTGTTAATCATGAGGTCCCCTAGGATACAGTATTTGCCTGTTTCAGCTGTATATGTACAGGAACTGAACTTTCTTTTTAAAAAAAACCTAATCGCTTTGAACCTGCACCATTCTCTAAAATTGCACTGTGCCTTCGTTTAGTTTGTAGTGGGGGCGTGGGAGAGACGCTGGGGTGTTTATCTGTTGGACTGCTCATCTCAATGCCCCGCTCCTGTGTGTCTTACACTTGTTTGGTTTTACTTCACTCAGCTGTCCATGCATGTCAATCATCATGTTTTTTTTTTTTTATTAATCACCTAAATAAACTCAATCCACAAACACAACAAGATATCAACATTTGAATTTTTATTTCTTTACGTGAATTAGTTCCAACAGTCTTTTTATTGTAATTATCTTGTGTAATTAACTTAATTGGTTCTTAACAGGAGTTTTGCGCCAGATGGGGTAAGTTTCTATCATTTTCCCCTCATAGCTGAAAAGCTACCGACCACCAATAAAGCGTTGAGTGTGTAAAACGGTGTTTCTCAAAATTCCGTTTTATCAAAGCCCCGCTTTGATGTTTGATGCCTTGATGTCCAGCCGATGGAGCTTGTTACATTTTAATGAGAACACAGCATCTTTTCTATTAATCAACACGATAGGCGTTCAACTCAAGACGGTAAGATCTTTATTTCTATTTTTGAACATCGCTTGGGTTCAGAACAGAGGACTTTGTCTCAATTAGATCATTTAAATTAACTCTGAGCTCTTGTATAGCTAAAAAAAAAAAAAACTAGCTAACCCTTAAGTTGCATTTCAGGTTCAACAAGTAAAATAAGATTTAAAAACTCGATTAATGCGTTCACAGTATAAGATTTTCTATTTTATTTATTTAAAATATGCTCTGTTCTGCTTTAGCAGTCATTTCATTAAAAGCTCGGTGCTACTGTATCTTTGGCCGTCAATGAACTTAAATTAGCGAGCGAACTACGCATAAACATCGACACATTGAAGCCACACAGAGTGCAAAATATGACTTTATGACGAGGAAGTTGCTATTTTACGATGACGAAACTCATAAAACTGTCCCTAATCGCAGGTCTATTAAACTCTACTGCAATTTACGACTCGTTCCACATTACGACTTTATGAAGCTTTAAGCTACTTAGTGTAACCTACAAGCATTTACACTTCATTATCACACAGCAGTGCGTTTAAACATGGATACTTTGTGCAGAAATACACACATTAAAATGACAACTGAGGTCATAATGCGGCTGGAAACTGGCTATAAATCCCCCAAAACATTGCTTTGTTCTTTTTACAGCAAAAAAGGCCAACATGTCTGAACCCGCTGAAGACACAATGTAAGGATCCACCAGCCAACACTGAACACACACATCGTTCTAGTGTCATAGTGTGCTTTTGACGGTATTTGTGCAGGACGCGTGAGGTAATGCTCGACAAAATAGCAGAGCTGAATCACAGCAACACGCGCCTGAAAGACACCAATGCCTCCATGACGCAGTGGCTGGAGGCTGCAGAGCTTGAGATCATCACGCTCAAATCAGAGAACCAGAGCCTGACGAAAAAAAACAACATGTAAATACCCTCGCAGGTTCACCTATTCACTTTACTACTGCAGTACCTCGTTTTTATTTCATTGTTTTTAAATTGTTACAGATTGACCCACTGGTAGAGGATGGAAAACTTTGAAGTTTTTTTTTTTTTTTTTTTTTAAATGCTCCTCTTCTTTTTCTTTAGGCTGGAGAGGATCGTCACAGACACACAAGAGAACACGGGAGAGCCCTTTCCACCTTCCTTGATGGAGGAAAAGAGGAGAAATTTGGCAAGAATGGAAAAATTGGTGAGCGCTGTTATGATCCCCCTGATTTGCTCGTTTGTCACGTTATTTGAGCTCTTCGGAGGGACGCGCCGTTGCCTGGAAACCGCTGGGATAGAGGATGGATGGATGGAGGGATAATTGTCTTTCTTCCTTTGTTTATTGCAGCGCAAACAGTTAACCCTGATGTGTGATCACAATGAGCAGCTAACTTCAGAGGTTTGGTGTTTACCGCGTATTTTTCCACATTTGGAGGATTTCTAAATGTTTGTTGAAGAGTTATGAAGTATTTCTCGTCTTTTCTCAGCTGAAAGCCCTCCAGCAGGAGAGGGACCAGGACGCGAAGACCCTGAGCAAGATCAGTGACGAAGTCCAGATCCTGCAGGTAACACGGATTTCTTTATCTATTTCTTTATCTATCTCCTATATAACATTTTTACTGATATATTTTTGATCTTTTTTCCCCCCAGAGGGACCTTGAAGGGGCTCAGTTAGAGCTGCATGACAAGGATAAGGTCATTGAAGAGGTAGGAGGTTCTGTTGCTAAACTGTGACCGCGCAGGAAGATCCTCAAATCGCGTGAATCGTGTCTGGGCGGTCCAAAAGTTCCTTTTTTTTCTTTTCATGTCCCTTTGACAGAAAAATCAGCGGTTAAAGAATGCTGAGGAAACCCTAGAGGAGTTTTCAAACACCATAAAGGTATTAAAAAAAAACCAAAAAAAACCTGGAGTGTTGCTTAAAGGTTGGAAGTACAAGCCCAGGCTACATTAATCAAGTGCTCTTGGTTGCAGGACCTCAGGGTGGCGAGTCGTGACCTGAAATTGCAGCTCGAGGAAAGACAAGACGAGTCCTCGTTGTAAGCACGACGTTCTTGTAAAGGACCATCGGCGGTCTGGTTGGACCGTCCGTCTGCGCTCACACAGTGTGTCTGCCGTTTCCCTTCAAGTGCTTTTTTAAACGAGCTCGTAGACGACAAGACCAACGGATTTCCCAATTCTGGCGTGTCCTACGCGGAGGAGGTGACGCAGCTGGGCCCCTCGGCGATCGTAAGCAGGACAAACTTTGACTTTGTCCAGTGCTGTAAACCAACCGTGCGTTACCAGGGCTGGCCGCTAGAGCGCGCTGCAGCATGAGAAGATGCTGAAACCAGGAGTGATTTTGATCTCTCGTCTCCAGGAGACAAAGGATGCTGGGGTGCTGGTGGAGCCCTGGAGTTTCTCTGCAGACTTTCAACAGCAATATAATAGTTCTGACGCGCAGCGGTAAGGGGGTTACGAGAGGGCAAAACAGTAAAACAGCTATCGTCAGTGTTGAGTTACCGTAGTGGCTTAGTCTGCTCTTTTTCTCTGTTTGCTTTCCAAGGTGCCTCGGGATCGCAGCGAGAGCGATTCGAGCGGCGTTCTTCTTGCTCTCGGCCTTTTTGCTCCTGCTCTTGTTTTTCCTCACTCTGGCGTTTGGGGCTCTGACATATGGAGCAAACATTGAGTCCCTCTCCACCCAGCTGATGCGGTCCTACTGCAACGTGGAGTTCGTGTTCGCGCCCCCCTTTTGACTTTTGCCGCGTCCGCTTCGTCGAACAGACAGAACAAGACGACGCGACCGACTGTGGGCAAGAGTCTCGAAGTGGGGGGACGGCCCAAACTCCCCCAAAAACACACCCACGAGTTCATGATTTTCTACATTTTTCTTGCCAAACAGTCACACCCTTCTCTCAAAACATCAATAAAAGGAAACTATGCGATCACTATGTTAGTATTTCATTTAGATTTGATCTCCCAGCCTCTCTGTAGCACTTCTGGTCTATCAGTGGAGCTCCAGTGGATGCAGCCTTGGTCCCCTGTGGCCCCAGACGCCCCACCCAGCTGACGGCGCTCCCTGGTGGTCTTCGGTGAGCCTCCAGAAAAAACGCTCCCGACTCACACGAGGAGGGTGTGTGTGTGTGTGTGTGTGTGTGGGGTGGTGGTGGTGCTGGTGGGGTGCTCCGGATCAATGTGCATCATCGTGGTGTTACCGGCCGCTGATCTGTGCCTGCAGGCTGGAGCTGCTGGGGATGACGGCTGCGGATGCTGCCCCTGACGGGCCGGACCCCCGCTTCTGTTCCAACGGAGACGGCGTCGAGGCGATAGATTAAAGGAGGAGGAGGAGGGGGGGGACGTGGTGGTGGTGGTGGTGGGGGGGGGTCGTGTGGAAGCGAGGGTCGGCTGCGAGGTGTCAGGAGTCCGCGACATGTTGTGAGCGCAGCGCCGGATGGTGGCGGGATGAGCGCGCCGAGGAGACCGAGGAGGACGCGCCTCCTCCCGCGGCTCTGCGTCTGCGGAGCCGGTCTGCTCGCAACAATCTGGGTCATCCTGTTCCACGGGATTACAGGTACTGTACGATCGGGGGGGGGCGCATTCGCGACCAGGTCCGTTGTACTGACGCGACACAAGCCAAACGAAGCCCCCCAAACCCTTGACATGCGTTCATCACTGGACTGGAAACGCACCGTGCGCGCATTTAGTTTGGTGAAGGCTGAACTTTGGTACAAACGCAGAACGATGCCCGCTTCACGTTTGCATTTCATCTGTGTTCACAGGCTCCCACAGAGTCACGGTGGACCCCGACTTTTCCCTCTTTAAGCGAGAAATCAACAAGCAAAAAGAAGACAACCAGACTGGCAGCACCTCCAGAGCTGGTGACTTAATATACTTCCTATCTGTGCGAGACGCATTAATGCCATTATTCTTGTTGTTATTATGCTATTATTGAATTTGAATCCCCCCTCCTCTGAATATTCTTATCTAATCCAGGTCTGTCTCAGATTCGGTCTTTCTCACATCCCGACTCTTAAACGCAGGCCTTTGAAGGGAACCAGTTGCTAGGAAACTGACTGCTGAATTTGTGGTTGGATGCCGTGTGCATCTGGAGCTGTTCAAAGTGTCTGCCCTCTCAGAATGACCTCCTGATTAGGAGCCTCCCATCAGCAGTTCTGTCCACGCTCATGCAGATCTGTTCCCCAGAGGGAGGCAGGGCAGACCGCGTCTCACTGGCCCGTCTCCCCATAGAGATTGTCCCTTTTGTTTGGAACGTTCCATTCTCTCCCCAAACACAGAGGTTGATTGGAATGCACCCGCTAACTCCTGATCTGAAGAATTGAGCCGCTGCCGATGACCTTTTTCTCAGGTGTCAGCGATTTTCCCGAAGACATCTTCACTCTGGAGCAGAAGAGACACGGAGCGGTTCTCCTCCACGTTCTCTGTGTGAGCATCAGATCAGAGACGCTCTGAAGGAGGAACTGAGCGCCGCTGTCACACACACACCTCGATAAACTCCACGTTTCCATTGCTCTCCACAGGCTATCTACATGTTTCTCGCCCTGGCTATCGTATGTGACGTCTACTTTGTGCCCTCGCTGGAGAAATTATCAGAGGTAGGAGCAACAGACGTAGCGAAAACCGGTGTTCCCACTGGGTGTGTGTCACCAAAGCGGCCTTAAGGTCTTTGTCCATCCTCTAGAACCTCCACCTCAGCCAGGATGTGGCCGGTGCAACCTTCATGGCAGCTGGGAGCTCCGCCCCTGAGCTCTTCACCTCTTTGATTGGTCAGTAGGATGCTTGTGTAATCAATCCACAGCCCCATAATTGATCCACAATGCTGGTGCCCACCTGCAATCACAGTCCTGATGAGGACTGAGATCTGTGGAGTGGCCACCTCTCCAGAGCAGATGGAACGAAGGATGAGTCCCCCGCTGAGGTTTTCAGGTTTTTCCTCACAGCTCTGGTTGCTTGGTCGTCCCGTGTCCTTGTTTTTCAGGGGTGTTTATCACCGAAGGGGACGTCGGCGTGGGGACTATAGTGGGGTCGGCCGTCTTCAACATCCTAGTCATCATCGGAATCTGCGGCATCTTTGCAGGACAGGTAAACGCGCCGCGAGATGTCGGGGCGAAATGGAGGAACCGTGAACAAAAACGAGTGAATTTGTTTTCCCTCGCCACGGCTTCTTCCCTCTCCAGCCGATCTCCCTCAGCTGGTGGCCTCTGTTCCGTGACGCCGTCTTCTACATCCTGTCCATACTTGTGCTCATTCTGGTGAGAGCTGCCACAATTAGAAAAAAGGCCTGACGCCGGTCACACACCCACAAGTGTCATTAAAGTGCCTTTCAATTGTTTCCAGGTGATCTATGATGAGAAAGTCATGTGGTAAGCTCCTAAATCTGAAGTTTGACGCCGTGATCGGTGTGACAGGAGAGGTTCATTGTGGTTGTTCCAGGTGGGAGACCATCATCCTGATCTCCATGTATGGGATCTACATCATCATCATGAAGTAAGGGCCCTCTCCTCTCTCGTGTTTCCATCCTCTTTTGTGGCCCCACACAGACAGCTCTGCTTGGTGCTCAGGTTCAACAGGTCTCTCTACACGCTGGTGGAGAGCCAGTGCAGCAGGGCGGGGCAGCCGTGCCTCAGCGGCCTGCGGCGCTCGGCCGCCGTGGGCAGCGCGGCGGAGGCGGACAACGACATGGTGCCGCTGAAAGCAGGTAGAGGCGCCGCGGGCCGGACCCGCTGACACAGTTAGCGAAAATAGGAACTAGAGCAGCCTCTCTCCCTCCCTCCGCCGTCCTTCTCTCCATCTGTCCCTCGCTCTCCTGCTTCACCTGATCGGGGCCTCCTCCCTCAGACTCGGCCGCGGTGGCGGTCCAGGACTCAGGCCCGCTGGATGAGACGCTCAACCTGCACCCGCACCAGCCCCCCTTTTCAGAGGCAAGCCTCCACCTTCTTCATCACCCATCCCCCCCCCCCATCACCCGCCGTCTCCGTGTCCGCTGCTCTCAGCCAGCCCGGTGGGCATTGAACACGCAGCATTTACACTCATGTGGTGAATCTTCTTCTTCTGGTGGTCGAGAGGTGCTGATGAAAAAGGAATCTTTGTAGACACCGACTGGGATATAAAGATGTTTATTGGAGAGAACAGTCAGGACACTGCAGTTCATCCGAGGGAGGTTTCTTGGTCCTGATGGTGTCCTCCTCCGTGCTTTCTTCGGTAGCCCCTTCTAAAGACAAGCGAAGGCCTCACACTGGTCAAGGCCACAGAGAACAGAGTACATATTATGTACTTATAAGGAGTTGTATGTGAGTACGGAAATGGGAGACAGTGGTACAGCGGTTAAGGCCTACAGAGAAGTGGTGTAGGTGCTTCAGACACTACACTCACGTTACGGAGAATTTCAAAAAGCTCGTCAGGAAATCACCTCAGATGTGGAAGGGGTGTGGCCTAAATGTATGTAGCAAGAAGGAAAAGAGACGTTGGGACACTTTGTGTTTCCATTTCTGTCTGCAGTTTGGTGATGCTGGTGGAGATGCTCATGTTAAAAGCGCTTGGTCTGCACGCTTGTGATTACATTACACCCATGAGATCTGCTCATCTGCATGTGAAAGACAAGCGTCATTACTGCTCCCGATCAAAGCCTCGCGGTCCTCTTGTCACCTTCACGTCCTTCGCCGCAGTCTGATGAAGGCGTGATCCGTCTGTGCTTTCCATTCCCCGTTCCGCCCCCTCAGAGGCAGAGGCTGATCCGGACTCGGATCGGACCGGAGGACGGCGGGGCCGCGGGGGAGGAGAGCTCGGGCGCGCGCAGGACGACAGGCGAGGGCGACGCGGCGCCGCAGGAGGAGGAGGAGGAGAGGGCCAAAGAGGTGGCGGGGGGGACGGGCGGAGGGGCACAGCACAAAGAAGAGGTGGACGAGGAGGAGGGAGAGGAGGAAGGGGAGGAAGAGGACGCACCCTTCAAGCCATTCGTCCTGCCAGGTGAGTGGAGAACAAGGATCACTATCTACAAGTTAGGGTTTAAAAGACATGTTGCCTTTGTCAATCAATCCATCAATCTTTATTTATACAGCCTCTTTTACAATCAAAATAGTTTCAAGGCTCTTTCCAGAATCCCAGGACCTAACCCCAGACAAGCTACAGTGGCAAGGAAAAACTCCCCTTTAACAGGAAGAAACCTTGAGCAGGACCAGGCTCATGTAGGGGGACCCTCCTGATGATGGACAGATGGGTAGAGAGAGAGGAGAGGAGGACAGGTAGAGGATAGAACAGGTAGAGGATAGAACAGGTAGAGGATAGAACAGGTAGGAGAGGGGAGGAGAGGAGGGGAAAGGAGAAGAGAGGAAAAGAGAAGAGGGGAGAGAAGAAGAGAGAAGAGGGGAGGGGAGAGAAGAGAAGAGGGGAGGGGAGAGGCACAGAGCGTAGAAATACACACAGAATTCATTTTATTGAATCAGCAGCTGGTTGAGTGGGTCAGCGGGGTCAGAGGTCATTTTGTGTAAACAGTCTTCTTGGGCTTTGCTCTCCATTATTTAAGTTAACGCTGTTGGTGCTAATTAGAGAAGACTCGTGGCTGCTGTGTGAATAATTTAGACCTTTAGCTGACTCCCGTCACGATCCCTGCAGGGAAACCTGTGTGTGTTTCCTGTGTGTGTTTCCTGTGTGCAGACGGATGGTGGCTGCGCGCGAGGTGGCTGCTCTCGTGGCCCGTGAGCGTCCTGCTCCACTGCACCGTCCCCGACTGCAGCCGGCCCCGGTGGGAGCGCTGGTACCTGCTCACCTTCCTGACCTCCACGCTTTGGATCGCTCTCTTCTCCTACCTCATGGTCTGGATGGTGAGGCAGGCCCGCCGCCGCCAGCGCTCACAAACCTCGACAAAAAAAAAAAAAAAAGGCAGCGATGAGCAGCGCCCCGTTCCCCCGCGCCTCTTTTTCTGTAGGTGACCATAATCAGCTTCACTCTTGGAATCCCGGAGGTCATCATGGGGATCACTTTCCTGGCAGCTGGGACCAGCGTTCCTGACTGCATGGCCAGCCTCATTGTTGCTCGACAAGGTGCACAAGATTTAGATTTACAGTTGTAGCAGCTTTATTGTGAAAACCCAAAAGCAATTATGGTTACGGATATTGTTGCAATGACAAAGTAGCCCACTAGATGGCAGTGAGTGATCACGAACGTGCACATTTCAAATTATAACTATTTATTTTTTAAAATGATTTGTACTGCTCCTTATCTATAATTTTAGGAATGGGTGACATGGCTGTGTCCAACTCCATTGGTAGCAACATATTTGATGTGTTATTGGGTCTGGGCTTCCCCTGGGCCCTGAGGACCTTCATAGTCAGCTACGGATCGGTGGTAAAGCCCCATCTCTTTTACTGTTGCCATAGTAATATTGCGGCTGTGGCTCTGTTAATATGTTAATGCTTCTCTGCGTCTGGTTTGAAGGTGACAATCAACAGCAAAGGCCTGGTGTACTCTGTGATTCTGCTGCTGGCCTCCGTCATGCTCACTGTGAGTGCACAGACGAACGCCACTCGCACACGGCCCATTTCTGTTCTCAGGTTCCGCGAAAGACGAGACGGCGCTGCGACGGGAAGTGACGCGTGCATCCTCTTTCCGTCTCCCCAGGTGCTGTGCGTCCATCTGAACTGCTGGAGGTTGGATCGGAGGTTGGGATTCTGCCTCATTCTGCTGTATGCAATCTTCCTCCTCTGCTCTGTTGGCTTTGAGAATCTGTAGAGGGAACTCGCCACACGGTTGTACAACAGGGAGGCCTGGTATCCTCACCATGACTGACTCAGCCTACAAGCTGCATTGATAGATAACCTTTGATAAAAATTTGAATAGTTTTGTATGGAACATCTGCAGTGCAATCAGAGCCAACTGAAGAATCAGTCTTATAAGTCGTTTATCAAGTGTTGAATTTGTATTATGAAGCTCAGAGTGTTCATGTACCTTTGTTAAAGACTGCCACAGGTGAGCCCGCTGACCAGGTGCTCAAATGTCCATTGATATATGCGTTTCAGGCCCTGTCCACACGGAAACGGAGCCGTCTTTGTTTCCATTCACACAGAGCCGTCTCAAGAACTGTTTGTGTCCACACGAAACCGCTGAAACGCTGTAATAGATACAACTGTTAGCAATGTGTGGTGGGTTTCCAAAAGCAAAAAGTAGCGTATGCGGGCTTCCGAAAACGTCTATGCGTCGAAAAAGCCTCAAGCTCGCCTCCGTGTGGACGAGACCTCCGTGTGGGCGAGACCTCCGTGCATGCGGTTATTTAGCGTAAGTGTAACACCTTTGTCTCTGTAGCATGGCTCATCATCACGCTCCGGGTAACTGCACTCAGACACCTTTGTCTGGTACGGGCGCTACATCTCTTCTCTCCCTGAAGCTTTTCTCTGCACTAAGCCTTTTGTTCTCCCCACATCTGTGTTTGGAGTCTATATTGTGGACTACAATTAAAAAAAAAAAGGTTTTGTCTTTGTCACATTTGCCTTTGTAATTCAGCCAACTACTGTGCAGCTCTGGATTAGTGCAGCAGTTGTTGGCAATCAGCATATATATATATATATATATATTTTTTTTTTTTTTCTTCCTCTTAAAATGGGATTTTAGTCACGACTGTTTCTTGTTCGGGGGCCAGGCTCTGGGTTTCTCTGAAGCAATCTCGACTGTGACCGATTCTAGAGAAATAAAGTTCAATTGAGAGGGCGTTGTCGGTTCAGCACCACAGACAGCTCCACCCGTTAACACGCGCCACACGCTCCATATCAGAGTGATATTTATTTGTCAGGCTAAATCAGTTTCAATACCAACAAAATGTAAAAATAAAAATAATACAACAAAGTACAGCATTTTACAAATACTCATAATGGAGGTATGACATATCAGAATAACCAAATAAATCCAAACATGTCACAGTCATAACAAAAAATAGAAAAAGTCGGTACAGTACATAGAATGCATCAGGACCTATATACCTGTGTCTGCTAGAACATATACTTTACAAAATTCTACTAGAAAATACTCCCAGTACCAATGGAATATCACACAATATAAAACTGTAGAAAAATAAAAATACAACAATGACCCAAAATAAAAATGTGTGTGCATTCATACCGGTGCAACCTGCATGCAAATTTGCCTCCGAGGGACAAATCATAGAAGCAGCTACAGTTTGCAAAATGATTCAATCGCCTGGCTGACGGGCGGCTGGTCAAAGGTTACAGGTGAAAGGTCTGGTTCGCTGGCTGCAGTCGCCTCTTTTCAGCATTAATGTGACCGGCGGTCGGTGTTCTCCAATTTAAGACTGGTCTGTATAGTGTTTGGTAGGAGTTACATCAGTACTGAAGTTTTGGTGCAATGCTAACGGAAAAGACAGATTCTTGTGCTGACCCGCTGGTTTAATGAGTTCTAAGATGACTTGTGATGTGACTGACGTGACGGTGGACCTTGGCACTGGCTGGAAAAAAACCCCTCAAAACAATATCAATGTTCCAATTAGACAAAAGTACACAGACAAATGCCACTACAAAAAGTCCACTAGTATCAGAACGATAACAACAGTATATTAGTATAATCAACATCATCGACCCTATATGTGGCGATATTCTGATTCCCACATCCAGGTGGTAAAAACTGATAATTTGGCAGAAAACAAATTTACGGACAGTCCACAACATGTCTCAGAGTGGAATAGGGTGCACGTAATTAGCCGCGGTGCTGATCCTCTATGGCGACAGATGTCCGCTCATCTACGCCGTAGAGACGATCAACGTTTTGACAGTAAACTGCAGGAACTGAGCAGACAGGTTGGTAGTGATTGGTTCAATGCCCCCCCCCGTGGTGATATTAAGACAGACAGGAGCTGATCTGCAATCTGATTCAGCTACATCTGGACAGGGCCAGGAGCGCCGGGCCGACAGGAGGCCTGATGTTTCTGGGGGTGGGTGGGTGGGGGAGTGGGGGTGTTCCAGAGGGGGGCTGGAGTCAGGACGTCACTCAGGACCCGAGTTCTGGTTCTGCTGATATATGGAGGCTTTGTCCTTCAGTAGAACCAGGCACAGATGACAGCTCCAGCTTCCTGTGAAACAGATGACGTGATTAGCCATTTGACCCCCCAACGCGCCGTCCCAGCGTCGAGGCGAGGCGATAACAGGCTGAGACAGCAGATAAGGGAGATGAGGAATGTTGCAAGTGCCGGGGAGACAACATTTGATGTGCTGAAGGAGCTGCTGCTGGGACTGGGAAATGTGAGCGCCAACTTACCCTCTGGAGGTTCGGTCATGGGAGGACTTAGACAGTACATGTGATAACCTCGGTCACAGTCATCACAGAACAGCAGCTGGTCCTGCACAAACACACCGTGTTCAGTTTGCTGCTGTACGAGGAAAGGAATGCCAAAAAGATCCAGGACCTCCGAACTACGCGTGAACTCGGGTACAGAGCAAATCAGAGCAAATCCTCAAAAGTACGACCGCTTCCAAAACTATTCAATTCAAATTCAATTTAATAATCATGAACTCATGAAAACTGCCAGAAACAGAGCGATGGTTAGAAAGAAATTCCTGAATAAGTAGCCCGCGTCACACGGCTGAACAAAAAGAAAAGGCTTTTTGTTAAAGACACATGGAGGGAACCACTCACGTCGTTCTCCGAGGTGCCGCAGACGTTGCAGCACTTGCACTCGATGCACTGCCAGCGGTACGTCTTCACAGCGGCCATCATCACTGGGGTGAACTGCAGACATGTTGGGTGGCCTGCAAAAAAAAAAGAAAAAAAAGAAACGTGTGTGATGTGGTTTTTTTCCCCCCCGTGGAAACCCCTGAGGGAAGAGTTCGTTCCTACTGGGAGAGCGCTGACTGCTCCCTACCTGAGCGTCCACAGTCGGAGCAGGACACCAGCTCCTCTGATTGGCCCGTCTTTTGGTTTAAGGTGGAGTCTCCCAGACAGAAATCGCAGTAATCGTTGGGCAGCGCCAGCCCATTGGGCCCCTTCTTAGCTGCTGAATAAGACAGTGAGGGAAGAAACCGGTCAATGCATGTTTACGTGTTAAAAAAGACAATAAGTTTGTGTTTATTATTGTCTCCAAGATGGTCAAAATCAGAATTAGAGAAGTGTGACTGAGTCAATATAATCACTTTACATTACGAAGCACCGCTTTGTTAACCCAAGGAAACACCACCACACACCAGCTTTTTATCTCAAATACGGACTAATAATGAAATGACTCCAGTGACTCCACCATAACAAATCTGTGATAACTGACAAAAATAAAAATGCTGAATATACTCTAACACAATGTCGCGTGCACAAAAGAAAAACTGCAAATGCAATGGATATGTTGGAAAATGAAAAAAAAACAACAAAAAAAAAAAAAAACAACAGATGGGTGATATACTGGGGGGGGGGCAGAAATCCCAAACTTCAACATAAACTTCAGTCAGGAACAAAGTCCTATCCCAAGATTTAGGATTCCAAATCATCATGAAAAAAAAATCAGAAAACTGATAGTGGAACAAAAAAGGATGAGGAAGAGAGAGAGACAACCTCTGTACAAACACATAGGCTAAATTGCATGCAGGCAAACCTCCTTCCCCTCTCTCTCTGTCTCTCTCGGCACTAGAGAGTGACTCACTCTTCTGCTCCTCAGGCTGCCGAGGAGTGGGTGGTGCCTCGATCTCCTCGCGGTCCTCGCCCTCCTCCTCGGCCAGGTGAGAATGCGTATAGTGGTAGCTCAGGCCAGGACGGTTCTTGTAGCGCTTCCCACAGACTGACACACACACACGGTCACACAACAATTGTTACAGTGATGGCGGCCACCATCGGGTGGTGGGGAGGGAGGGAGGGAGGGGAGGGGGGGGGACAGAACCCAAGATGGGGACCACCAAACGACGCTCTTCACCGGCACGATTCGCCGGTTCAAAGGATTCTTATGCTTGCTTTGGCCTGGTTAATGTTTAACTGCCGCGCTAGTAGCAGACTCACAGAGCCGAGACGAGCATTCGCACAGCGAGCAACGGCCAGCTGCAAGTAACAGAGCACACACGGAGCAACATCTCAAAAAACAAAAACCAAAAAAAAAGAGGGGGAGAAAAAAAAAAAAAAAAAAAAGAGCATTCAGACGTGCTACTGTTGGATTCGTGGGCCGTCGAGTCCGAGCTCCAGACGGGGGTCTTTCAGACGGCGCCATGCATGGCAGACAGGTTGTTCTCGTCTTTCACAGGTAAAAGCAGAAGCTTCTCTTGCCGACATGCATGAAACCACGGAAACGTTCACTCACTGTCGCAGGCGTAAGGCTTGTCTCTCTCCTCCTGGGCCGCCGCCGCCGCCTCCTGCTTCTTCTTCCCGTTTTTGTCGCTGCGTCCCTGCAGACGTTAGCGACGGAGATGTTGGGTCAAAACCTCTTGGGACTTTTTTTTTTTGGACATTTCGATAACAACACGCAGCGAGTCTGATTTAAGGAGGATTGTTCCTGGAGCGTGTGGGAGGTCACAGTTCTGAAGAGAGAAACATTCTGAGCATGGCGTCACCGACTGCTCTCACCTTCGACTTGCTCTTGCCTCGTCTCTTTGGGGTCTCATCTTCAAAGTCCTCGTCATCCAAATCATCCAAGTAGTCATCATGGTCCAGGACTCTCTGCAGTGTGAGAAACATGCCATTAAGTCTTGCTGCATCACACCAATGGTCATATTCTTCACCTTTAAACAATTCATTTGTTCTGACTTGAACAATAATGACTCTGAACCTTTCTCTGCTGAACCACAACAAAGTCTTATGTAAATGGAGCTGTGAAATACTAATAATGCAAGGAATTAGCGTTATTAAAGCCAATAGAAACAAACAGTTGAAGTCACCAAAGGGCATTTTTCTGTCGTTCAGTTTGAACAGTTACTTGAACCACACCTTGCGGACACGGCCGGATGATGTGTGAGTGGCTGCAGATGTTGCTGGGGGCTCTGCAGCAGCCAGGTCCTCCTCGGGGCCTCGGAGGTCCGTTGCCCCGCTCCTCCGGTCGAGCGGCTCGCCCTTCAGCAGGGCCTCCAGGCTGCTGCCGTCCACGGCTCCGAGCGTATCTCGCTTGAGGCCCAGCTCTAAATCCGCTGCAGGCACACAACAAAAACTGGGCTGACTTATCAATGACTAACACACCAGGAGGTTTGACGTGTCTCAAATCTTTGAGCTGAACGACTTTTTGGCAACATTGTGCGCCTGAAATGTATGTAATATTTAAGATATATATTTAAGTTGCTTTACCAGTGTTGATACCTGCTTTCAGGGATGGGAATGCCAACCGAGGGTCTTCAGGGGGGTTGGAACGTCGTTTCTTTCTCCAACGACGAGCAGGGTAGGTGTACAGCTGTCCTGGAGCTACACCTTTGAGGCAGAAACATCAGGAAACATCAGGTGATTTGAATTTGGTTCATGTATGACACAGAAATCTGATGTGTTCTTAATGCATTTCCGGTATTGAAGACCTGAAAGCATATTTTAGTATCTGCTATTGGAATATCATAAGATTTAACTACATACCTGCACTCCGATGTCTCTTCTCCATCCAGATATAACAATTAGACTGGGCTACACCGGTTTGGGAGTCCAGAAAAGGCATGAGAATACTTCGCTCAGCACACAAGCGCGCATTGTAACTGTGACACTGTTCCATTGCATCTCTGTAATACTGCTCGCCAAGCCTAAAAGGAACAAGTCGAGAGTTAGGAGGGAGAAGTGTAAAAGTCTCGTCATCCCGAATGTACACGACAAAGGTCAGAATTATGTGGAGGTTTATGGTAAACACATTTCCCCACTTCCCATTTCATTAGCTGGTCACCGTGTCGTTATAATCCACCAGAAAGGTCTTGACAACTCGAATGCAATTTACTTGCACATATTTATTTTGTATAAGAATTATTCATATTAAAGTACACATCTATACTTTTAAAATCATTAGAAATAATATGACTTTTATCAAAATCACGATGATTTTCCGACCTAAACCCCTTCGAATGACATCTCCAAACACCGATTGCCATTAGTAACAGAAACGGATAATTTATAAAACAGATTAAATCTATACATTCCTGTTTGCAGCGTACTCAAATTAATTTTCCTTCTGTTTGTTTGAAAAAGCTGTTAAAACCATAAACCTGTTCTGGTGACCATCAAACAACGTGAGAAGTGCCTTCATAGGACAAACTGATCAGACCATGTTTACTCCACACATCTTCCTCTTGGAGCCTCCGTCAGGGGCTGACTTTTGTGTCCGTCCGTCACAATCTACGTGCATTTGTGTACATCCCTCACATTCTAGCAGAGTTTGTGCAGACTCCGGGAGCATTTGACTCATTGTCATCCCCTCACATCAACAGCTATCTCCACATCTCGGCAGCCATCTTCATCTTCATCTTCGCTGGGAGGTTCAAGGAATAAAGTCGGGTTTCATCTCGAACTACCCGCCTTTTACACACGCCTTTCAGCCCACCACAGTCGGCTGGGCCCTCCCGGGACCCGCTGGCGGCCTCACCTCGCCTCTCTGTGCGCGTTTTAAAGCCCCAAACGGGTCCGGGTCGGACCGTCAGGAGAACAAAAGGTCGAGTGTTAGCGAGGCTCTCCTCAAAACAAAGCAGCCGCCGAGCTCGGAGGAGAAAAGAAAGGGGGGCGAACCCGCACCCTCTGGTGTTTAAACACGCTCCAATGGAGGGGGGGCAAGGGACCAACCGAGCCCCAGCGACCGGCGGCGTCGGCGGGACCCAGAAAGTGAAGCAACTCGGCCACTCTTTATGTTCGCCCGCGGCTAGGCGGCTAACGCGAGCTAACCCGCTCCGTAACGCCGTTCTCCCGGGGGGAACCGAGCGCGCCGAGGGGGGCCCGGGGGAGGCGAGCCTCGCGGCCGCGTCCGCCCCGCGGCTGCGCGGCGAGCGACGGCCCGCGGGCTAACCCCGTGGAGCCGCTCGCTTCGCCCCGAGAGCGAGTAAGGAGGAACTTACAGCTTGACAACACTGTCGACGGCCGCCGCCATGTTTGCTGATTGCGGTTGTGCAAAGCGCCAGTGCGCATGCGCAGCGGCTCTCTGCTGGCTCCGGGACTTTGAATAATTTACTCGGGCTCACTGCAGCCGAAGTCATTTTTGTGAGAATATCTGCAGAGAAGAGTCTTAATAAACGAATTTCCACGCCCGCGCCCTATTGTCTTTTGCCCACCCCCCCCCCGCGACCCATACCTGTTTGTTTGTTAGCCAATAACTTGACATGCTGTGGACCTATTTGAGAGAAATGCCCACTGCGGTTATTATGGCGGACCACAGGGTGGCGGCTGCGGTCTGTTAGAGTTTATTACCGCCGTGTGACGATCTCGAAGAAGAAGAAGGAGAGATCGGGGGGACGGGAGACGCATGAGAGAGTTAACCGCTTATTGACTGCGTTTTCTGCGCGTTTGGCGTTCTGTCAGCTCTGATCAGACGTGGTGGGTGGGTGGGGGGTGGGGTTCTCAAAAACCCTCTGAGCCCTGACCATATCGATATATTTGAAAAAAAAACAACCCAAAAACAAATGTTTGTTATTGTCCTTCGGGTGACGACGGGCCGTGAAGCGGCAGCGGAGCGGAAAGGGGGCGTTCCCCGGGCGTGACGTCGCGCTCACGTGACCGGCGGGGTATAAGTAGAGGCGTCCGCCGCCGCCTCCGCCATTTCACGGCCGCCGCTCCCCCTCCGCTGATCTCCGAAAATGAGCGACCAGCTCTGCAAGCTCTTCGTCGGCGGGCTCAACGTGGACACGGACGACGATGGCCTCCGCAAGCACTTCGAGCAGTTCGGCACGCTGACCGACTGCGTGGTCGTCGTCAACAAGCAGGTGCAGCGGTCCCGCTGCTTCGGCTTCGTCACCTACTCCACGCCGGAGGAGGCCGACTCGGCCATGGCGGCCAGGCCGCACACGGTCGACGGCAACCCGGTGGAGGTGAAGCGGGCGGTGGCGAGGGAGGACGCCGGCAAGCCCGAGGCGCTCGCCAAGGTGAAGAAGATCTTCGTCGGGGGCCTGAAAGACGACACGGAGGACAGCCACCTGCTGGAGCATTTTTCCCAGTTCGGCGAGATCGAGAAAGCCGAAGTCATCTCGGACAAGGAGACCGGCAAGAAGCGCGGCTTCGGCTTTGTTTACTTCGTCGACCAGGACTCGGCCGACAAGTCGGTGGTGATCAAGTTCCACACCATCAACGGACACAAGGCGGAGGTGAAGAAGGCCCTGACCAAGCAGGAGCTGCAGGCGGCGGGGAGAGGCGGCATGGTCCCGCGGGGCCGGGGGAGAGGAGGCATGAGGGGGAATCAAAATGGCTACGGCCACAGGGACTACGGCGGAAACTACAACTACGGAAATGGCGGAGGCTACAACTGTGGCGGCTACGGGGGAGGGTACGGGGGCCCGTACGGCGGCGGCTACGGCGACCAGGGGAGTGGTTACGGAGGCGGGAACGGCTACAACGACTTCGGCTCCGGCTACGGCCAGCACTCGTCGGGCTACGGCCCCATGAAGACGCCGTTCGGCCAGCGGAGCGGGGCGCCCTACTCCCGGGGAGGGGGAGGCGGAGGCGGCGGCGGCGGAGGGTACCCGAGGGGAGGCTACGGGGGCGGGTACTGAGCCAGACTCTGGAGGAACCAGCGACCCTTTCCCTCCACCCCCCGGGCTACTACCACCACCACCTCTTCGGACCCCTCCCCCCCCGCAGATCACATCCAGTCGGGATTTGGACGTTCCGAAAATTCAGTAAAGGGGGGCATCTGCCGCGACTCCCCCACCCCCATCCTCCCCCCCCATCCCCAGCAGCGATACAGAGACCCCCCCTAATCAAAACGAAGACTTCACAAATCCAAAAAGGTAGGAAGGTCCCTTCCTAGATGAGCTGATAACCAGCAGCCATTTGTTGCCGTTCAACTAGGACACGTAAAAGTGAAGATTAAACCACATCAGTGCTCCCTTTTTATGTCTCTACGCCCAGTAGCTGTTTAGAGTATTTTTTTTTTTTTTTTTAATTTTGCAGTCACTTGATTAAGGGTCTATTTTGTTATTGGAGTTAACCTAATATTTCCTTTTAAGCAGTTATGTTGTGAGTAAATTTAGCGTGAATCATTGTATGAGCAACGCATGTTTTTTGTGGTATTTTGGATTTCATAGTTACCCGGTAGCACATTTGTCCGGCGTTTCAGCAAGAGACGGATACCTTTTTTTACAACCCTTCCCCACCCATGTGTTTTACTTCCCCTCGTAAAAAAGCCTCAGTATTGTTAGTTTCCATCGCTTGTAGCTAAATAAAATGTACATTGTATACTTTAATGTTTGAAGAACAGCCACTGTTAAAACTTATTGGTATGCTTATGTATGTTCATTTTAAATAAAACCTTATACCACTTAGCTTAGTTATCTTACTTATTTAACCAGGCTTCCTCAAGTTTATCCACAGGTTTCATAGGTTACGTCACATCGTGATCTTAATTACATCTTTCCCAGTATTATTCCTTTACTTTCAGGTGGGTGAAATGGTTGCAGAACGGTTGTAGTCCATGAACACAGCCGGTGCATGTAGGCATTGTTTTAATTGTTTTAGATTCTGCTATTTTTATTTAAAACGTAAAAAATACACCTCCAGTATGTGGACATGAGGGCTGATAATTTATCTTTGATTATTCCTACATTTAGGTGTTCTTACTTGTATTCCAGTAGGCTATCCCAGCCATAATAGCCGTAGCAGTTTGTTTTAGGCTACATCAGGACCCTGTTGATTACCTGGGGTCGATTGTGATAGGAGTCTGAAATATCTCTTTAGGATATCCACATCCAGCAAACTAGGTATGTAAATCAACATGTCTTCACTCTGTGTTGGTTAACCTTGTATGGACCATCTTCATGAGTTGGTGCACACGTGTGCCATGATTTATATATTAAAAGCACTCCAACATTGCTCCATTGCGTCCAATAGCTAATCTTTAAAGAATGAAGGGTGGGTTACTTATATTGAACTCTTAAGTGGGTGGAGGGGGGCCCAGATATCGTTTTCCACCATTTAACGGCTGGATCGAATGTCTTCGTGAAACCTCGCTCTTACATGTTTCTCATTCTGGTCTTTTTTCCATCTCCAGGTTGCTATGGTAACCTGGGCAACATCACCCCGAACAAGATGGGGTGTGTGTCTCAAAGCCAGTGGGGGGACCAGAGAGTGGTTTTGCCGTCTCCCCTCAGGTGAAGTCAAATCACGGCCGGGATTCTTGAGTGCTTTCCAGACAAGTTTTCCCAATGTGACCTGATTCAGGCGTTGTGTGATGTTGTCAGGTGTTGATTTTTGTGGTCACAGTGCCCCCGGTCCACAGAGGAAGCTTTCCCTTTCCAAAGATAAACTTATCATCAATAAACATGTATTATTTGACAGTCGGTTAAATGTATCACTACGATGTGCTGCAAAGTTGTCTCTGTTTTGTGGACTATCGGAGGGAAGACATTGTGGGCACTGTTGACCACAAAAGTACAGAATTTTGAAGTGAAACAGTAGGCCTTTTTCCCTGACCTGATGGGAATTAACAGGTTTGTCTAATATAACGTGATGCATCTAATTATATAAAGATTTTACATTTATTTTTTTTATACTATGGCGTCATGACACGAGAGTGCCTGGAGGACGCAACTGCACATTTAATGTTCTCTTTACCTTTTCGTAGGATTATGGTGCTTGATGGTTTCTGACAATCCAGCGGGACAAGGAGATGTTTACTGTATCTACAATTGCACAATAAATTATTATACTTTATACACAAAGTTGCCTCTTATGTTTTTCATCTCACGTAACGAGTTTGGTTGTACCCAATCCAAGCTTCTTGTCTTATTTGGTGCTCTCGTGACTAGGCTGTGATCTGATGGCAGCAACCAAGTGGAAAAGCGGCAAACGGAAGACTTATTCGCGGTGTACCCGGCATTGAATTTTTGATGAATGCAGTTGTGAATAGATCCGCGGGATCTGATGCGTTTCCGAATGGAGTCTGAGGCCTGTTGTGGGCGTCACCCAATACTGGATTTCACCTGAAACTTCCATGCTTGTGGCTCTTTTGTCCTTCAGTGGCTCTTTTATTGACTGACCACCTGTCTGATGATGTATTCAAGTGTTTTGGGCTGTCAAAAACTCCAGGAATATTTGAGTTTGAGTGTGTCGGTTGCACGATGGCTTCAATTTTAACGTTGTCACAGTTCGGCACTTGACTGAATGTCACAGGGATGGACACAATTGAATACTCGTGATCAAATAAACTCCAATGGACCAGTGTAATTGTGAACAGCGTAATTGTGCCACCACACACATTGATTTTGTTTCCTGGAGTTTGATTTCAGACTGCTGCTGGGGCTTTCTGCCACGATCCTGTTACTCTGATCCCTCGGTGTGAGCTAAACTTTAAAGTGGGCAACTGTCCTAAATGTTCCAAATATGTACGTTTCTGCCGTGATTAAGGCTGCCTTTGTTTTATAACAGCCCAGCCTGATCTCTGCAAGGCCAAAAATAATTTCTGCGGTAGTGTATGGCACCTGACTCTGAAAATGTCCCGCATCACGTTCCTCACTCTCTGATGCTTGATATCGGGTATTATTTCGATTTAATCCTTTATATTTTCCATCCTTTTTTTTTTTTTTTTGTATATGTGTGTGTGTGTGTGTGTGTGTGTGGCGTTCACCGACCACGCAAAAGAGACGACCTCAAAAATCCACGTTGGCCTCGTTCGTGAGTCCTTCGGGGGGGGGGGAAGCCGCGTTTTCCTACGGCACCTGAAGGCAACCGCGACGTGATTTGCCCGCCAGCCAATGGGCGCCGCGATTTTTTTCGAGCGGGCCAATCGGCGCCGACTACGTCACCGGCGAGCGAGCGAGTCAAATGACCCGCCCCGGAGTTTTTCATTGAAGAAGAAAGGCTGGTTGGAAGCAGTCTTTGAGGAAAAAAAAAATTTCCATCATGTCGACCGCGTTGACGAAGCTGTTCGTCGGAGGGCTCAACGTCCAGACGACGGACGACGGCCTCCGCCAGTACTTCGAGAAGTACGGCCAGCTCAGCGACTGCGTGGTGGTGATGAACAAGGAGATGGAGCGCTCGCGCTGCTTCGGCTTCATCACCTACTCGACGCCCGAGGAGGCCGACGCGGCAATGGCGGCCAGCCCACATGTCGTCGACGGCCACAACGTGGAGCTGAAGCGGGCCGTGGCGCGGCAGGACGCCGACAACCCGGAGGTGCTCGCCAACGTCAAGAAGATCTTCGTCGGCGGCGTCCAGGACCACATCGAGACCCAGCACCTGACCGACTACTTCTCGCAGTTCGGCGCGGTGGAGAAGGCCGAGATCATCTCGGACAAGCAGACGGGCAAGAAGCGCGGCTTCGGCTTTGTCTTCTTCGTGGACACGGACTCGGCCACCAAGGCGGTGCTCACCCGCTACCACACCATCAGCGGCAACAAGGTGGAGGCCAAGAAGGCCATGACCAAGCAGGAGATGTCCAGCGGGGTCGGGGGCGGACGGGGCCGGGGGAGGGGGATGTACGGCGGCGGCGGGGGACGAGGAGGAGGAGGCGGCGGCGGCGGCGGCGGAGGAGGCGGCGGTTATGGCGGCGGCGGTTACGGCGGAGGCGGCGGCGGCGGCGGCGGGTACGGGGGCAGCTACGGCGGCGGCTACGGCTACGGCGGCGGGTACAACGGCGGCGGCGGGTACGGCGGAGGCTACGGGGGCTACGGCGAGTACGACAGCCAGATGGGGGGCGGGTACAGCAACGGTGACTTTGGGGACGGCTACGGGGAGCAGCACTCGAATTACGGCGCGATGAAGGGGGGCAACTATGCATACAGGAGCGGAGCTCCGTACAACAGAGGCGGCGGCGGCGGGGGCTACGGCCGGGGGGGCGGCTACGGTGGCGGCTACTAGTGGCCCCCCCACTGCCACCCCTCCCTCTCCTCCCTTCTTTTTTTTTTTTTTTTTTTTTTATTTTTTTTTTTTTTTTTTTTATATATATATGTATGTTCATGGGGACATTTCTGATTATAAGGAACTTGAATTTACACGCATTACACAAGCCCAGTTGGGGGTGAAGGGTCACTTTATGGACAGTCCTGGGCCCGCCTGCATCCCCCTCTGCTCATATTCCACTCAATGTACAAAGGATGGTGAATTACTGAATTGTACTTTTTTTTTTTTTTTTTTTTTCTTCTTGAAAGACTGCTTTAGAAAAAAAAATCATTTGTAAATCTGTATTCTCGTCAGTCACTGCTTCTCGACCCGAACCATTTGAGTTAGTTTTGTACCGCGGAGCGGCCACATTGGCCCGCTGTGCGTCATGAACTCAGGGTTTTCAGGACAGCTGATGGCAGTGGCGGCCAGCATGGAACTTGATCGCTTTGAGTTTATTGATCTTAAAAAACACCCGTGACTTGGTATGTGTTTTGTGACATGTCGCACGCTGCCGGTTACACTTGTCCCATTTTTTTAACATTAAAACTGTTTAAAAAAAAAAAAAAAAATAGAACCCATGTCTATCCCCTATGTTCTGCTTTTATTAAAGGTCTTTTTTTTGGTTTGTTTACAACCCTATTTGGTCTCACCATCTATATTAGTTTTTATTTTATCTCCAGTAGGTCGTTCATAATCTGGTTTATTGGCAGGTCGTGTTTAGAGAAACTAATTTTTACATCGTAAAAGCCGCCTTACTTGACATTTATGAAAGCCTATGCGGCCAACTTCGCATTAAACATCGATTATCTACAAGCAAGGTGATTTTACAAGCGTAAACATTTTTGGATTATTCCATAAAAATCATTTAATATCAGAAAATAGAACACTTTCGGGGGGGTTGGGGGGCGTCATCTAAAAAAATCTGAGGTCTCACTTTGGGCGTTTTAAAGGGGACGAGATGCCTTCAAGTGCAACTCTCATGGAGGTTCAGAGGCTGAGCAAACCCTCACATCCACAGTCCACGATCTTTTACATCTCTTCGTGCATTCAAGATAAACGGGATTTAAGGAAATAACCAGTAGAATTCCTGCCTAAACTTTGAAACCTCTCTCAAGGGAAGCGTAAACGAGCATTTCATTGAACGCTGGAGAAGGATAAAAATGTAATTTGACAAAAAAAAAACAAAACATCTTCTGTATCCCGTTTTATTACAAAGTACTTCTATTGTAAAGTGTAGCGGTTTAAAAAAAAAAAAAAGCTATATATGTCATTAGACTCAGGCGTATTTTTAAATTGGGAGTGATTCATCTGGTTAATACACAATCTCTGAGGGCTGGCTGCTGCTCTGGAGGTCCGTGAGGATGGACGGTGTGTCGCTGGGGTGAGATGAACCGCCTCTGGGGCCCGTTTTAGAGCCGCCCTCGACGGTGCTCCCGCCGGACTTTGACCACTTTCGGCTCGCCGTGATCGAGGCTGCCGGTTCGGGACGTTTCGGGGTCTGTTTTCAACCACAAACCCGAACTCGAGCTCGCTAGCTCCGGTGGTTAGCATCGCTTGCTACCCAGCTGATGCGGTCCCGATGCTAAACAACCCCCAAAGTGTGTCTATTCGAAAACTGCGGCGGCGTCCCCGCTTATAACCAGCGGACTGAATGTCAGATTTATCAAAACTGGTGCGTTTTTAGGAGCTGGCGGTCGTTTATATACGCCTCTGGAGTGCTGAAGGTAAAAATGGTTAGCATTGCTAAAGGCTAGCCTGGATGTGAAGTTGACGCCTGGAGAACTCAACAAACAACACTTTGGCTTCAACTCATGTAACATTGCGACAAATGTAACATTGGGAGTGCGCCCGACCTTTCCAAATGACGAGATTAAAGTACGCGTTGTCAAATATGCCCGTCTTTGTGCAATAGCGCGATGTCATCCAGGATTTTGTAGTTATTTTTCTTGACTTTTGGCACAACATGCTTCGATTTGTGACAAGAAAAGCAGATTACACACAGTCATGGGTTGTAGACACTAATCATTTCAGCTTTGAGAGCTGTTATGGATAGCAATTTTTACCTCCCGCCACCTGCTGACTGTGACTTGTGGTTATTTGAGCAAATTTAAATAGTTTGATTTGCGTATGTGAAATAGTTAAAAGTACGTGTTGGAAGGAACAGCAATAATCTCGACCAACAAGTTTAATCTGGGCCGTATAGGTAGCCAATCTCAGCAGTAAAATACACCCACTATTTGCATCTTCTGTCCTTGATGATGAAACTGTTTTGTGCCACCCCCATCCAGACATTGCCTCTCGTGTCTTACCAGTCTGGTGGCCACGCCGGCTATGCCTCACCCAAACTGTTCCACGGATGCCGAGGAGGACACGGTGAATGGGAGGATGCCCACGTTCAACCACACGCACATGAGAAAGGCTTTCCAGCTGATGAACGACCTGAGGAGGTGCGTTCCCGGCGCGGGAACATGTGACGTCTGTTTGCGTGTTAAACTAAGCTGATCGTCATTTTTTTTGCCTCGCCTCATGTTTCAGCAAACAGATCCTGTGTGACGTCCAGCTGGTGGCAGGAAGCATTGAAGTACCAGCTCACAGGGTGGTCTTGGCGTCCTGTAGTCCCTACTTCTGCGCCATGTTCACAGGTATTCAGGCCATGACCGAGAACCTCCACCAGCACAACTGATATGGACATGTTTCCAGGTCTGTTTATACATGTGTTAAACTCTTTCTTTTTTTTAGGCAATATGAGCGAGAGCAAGGCTCATCAGGTGGAGATCAGAGAGGTGGATGGACAGACTCTGAGAAAACTGGTCGACTACATCTACACAGCAGAGATAGAAGTCACAGAGGACAACGTCCAGGTAGGAGAAGAGACGCGTTTATGGACCATTCACTTCTTTCCGCTGTGGTGTTTTGGGAATTCTTTTCAACTGTACCAGTAAAACAAGCCATTGTTTCATTTCAACGGCAACGACTTTTAATGAACCTACTTGGCCGATGAGTTACTCTGTTGGTCTTTGCACATACAAAACACACCTTCTAAATCCCGCTGCGTGATGATGAAGGTGGGACCAGGGGTGATTTTTGCCTTTGGATATGGGCTCTGATGTTTGCCATTCCAGGTTCCATTGTAATTTTTTAAGAGATTTGAATATAATTCAATTGAACCTAAGCTGACGTGATTGTTTTGTATTTCAGGGTGTGAAAAACTGACCCATGAGAGGTGCAGATGTGAGTTTCGGGAGATGTAAGAGCTGCCAGTGGTTGTGATTGTACTGGAACTTGTTTGTCTGTGTGGCATTAACTCTGAGTCGCTGCATGGATTTCAGTAAATGCAGCGGTTGCTGGGAGACTTCCTTTGATTATTAGCACAGGAAATGTGCATGGGGAGAGGAAGCCAGTCCTCCCACTGCGAGCAGCACGTCTCCATGTTGGATCTCACATGTGTAATGAGTGTGCTTGGACTATTATGATTATGTTCATATGCCCTCGTTGCTGCATTTTCATGTCACAGTGGCTGTGTACAGAACTTCCCTGAGCGTGTGGTTCCCTTCGAGAGGTCATGGCTCTAAGACTTCGTGGATCTGTAACAGTACTCTCTCCGGAGAATCTATGTACAAATGCAGACGCTATGTGACTGACCTAGTTTCCTGTGTTCCCAGGGTGCTGTCTTCAGCACAGCAATGCCCTCCATACGGCTGACGTTTTTACTGTATTCCTCTTATTAACTCCATGGTTACTGTGTATAAAAAGTAAAAAAGAGAGTCACTCTTCCTTCCCCCTGATAAGGGGATTAGCAATGCCCTGATTTTTGGGTCCCTGTTTGATACCGTTACTGGGACAATTTGTATCAGTGATACAGTGAAGACTGATACCATACCAGTCTGGTACAAGGCAGATATCCAGTTGCTTACACAGTCAATGAGCAACACAGTTAATTCAGGTCAGTTTGTTAAATGTGGAAAGACCAGAAGGAGGACGGAATGCTGCAGTGAAAGTATAATTGTGCAAATGTCGAAGAACGTTCAAAAGAAATTGATTAAAAAAAAAAAACATGTTATTGAGTGACATGGACAGACTGATGAGATTTTCCAAGTTTTTTTTTTTTTTTTAAATGCCTGTTTAAGCACTAACAACTGACTGCCAGTCACAAAAGGCTTTCACACTAAGTCGTCCTCATACTCTCGACCGTGGGCGGGATGTGATGCGTTTTGTGTGTCATCGCTGCAGGTTCTGCTGCCAGCAGCCAGCCTCCTCCAATTGGTGGATGTTCGTCAGGTCTGCTGCGAGTTCCTGCAATCTCAGCTTCACCCCACCAACTGTTTGGGCATCAGAGCCTTCGCAGATCTGCACACATGCACGCAGCTTCTCAACCAAGCCCACGCCTTCGCCGGTAAGATTCTCCCAAGTTTACGCCACAGATTGTGAGTCACCATTCCCAGCGCATGCGTGAGCGCTCCGGTAGGTGAGAGGAAAATGACTAAATTGTTTTATTCGGCGTTTTAAAACGTTCTCTATTTTTTTGTCCGTTTCTTTATCCAGAGCAGCATTTCACTGATGTGGTGCAGGGGGAGGAGTTTCTGGCTCTCAACCTGCAGCAAGTGTGCAGCCTCATCTCCAGCGACAAGCTCACCGTTTCCACAGAGGAGAAGGTGAGCGCGTGAGCAGGGAACCGCTTGGGACGGAGCATCTGTGTGTCACCGCGCTGTCAGATCCGTGGCAGCCGGTGCTGACTGCTGGTTCGGTCACCTCGCTCGGAGTGACCCGCTGTCACTGCGCGTTCGCTCCTGCAGCTGTTGAGCCATCTGGAGACAATCTGCCTCTATTTGCTCAAGATGCCTGGGAGAATCTTCGTGAGTGTGGCCTTTGGGTGTGGCCACACGCCCGATTTAAGGGTGTTTAACAGATGACAGATCACACTGACATAATCAAAATTGAAAGGGTTAGGAGCCTCGCATCATAATGACAGCCAGACTGTGAATAGAGCTGTTTCCAGGTCAGCCCTATGAAAGAGTGATCCTACAATAGCCCCCCCCCCCCTCCTTCTTCTTCTGGGGTTTCTGCTCCTTTGTCCTCAACAGGAGGGCCTTTCAGATCCATTTGCCACCGGCCAGCAGGAGACGATGGACTTAACGTGTGTGAATCAATGAATTTTCATTAACAGAACAAAGGTCCGTCACTGCAGTTTCACTGGCCCTCCTGGGATTAACAGCAAGCAATCAATATTGAAAAGAACATCCTGTTCACTCACATAATCCCATCAGATTATTCTGAATATCTGAAAGGTTTCTGGGGTTCGTTTAAAAAAAGACCCCACTCCTCTGTATCTTGTAGGTGTTCGAAGCTATGGTGGCGTGGATCAAGCACGACAAACCAGCCCGTCTGGAGTACATGCCCAAACTGATGGAGCACGTCCGACTTCCACTGCTCTCCAGGGATTACCTGGTCCAGGTGAAGTACTAGTCTGCTGCTCTCTCACAAATGAAGTCTCTTAAAACTCAAGGTTATTCAAACTTCATTTGCGCTCTGAAATGTCTTCAGATTGTGGAGGAAGAAGCGTTGATAAAGAACAACAACACCTGCAAAGACTTCCTCATAGAAGCGTTAAAGTATCACCTGCTGCCAGCGGACCAGCGGCACCTCATCAAGACCGACCGCACGCGCCCACGAACGCCAATCAGCATCCCCAAAGTACCCAAATACACACCGGGGCACGGTTGAACAGAGCTGCTCCCGTGTGTTTCCTTAACGGCGACCGCGCCCGTGTGCAGGTGATGATCGTGGTGGGCGGCCAGGCGCCAAAGGCGATCCGCAGCGTGGAGTGCTACGACTTCCAGGAGGACCGGTGGTACCAAGTGGCCGACCTGCCCTCCAGACGATGTCGAGCAGGTCGCCCTGCGCTCAAGCGTCTGCGTCTCTGATGCGAACTCGGTGTTCACAGTTTTGTGTGTGTGTGTGTGTCTAGGTGTGGTGTCCGTGGCAGGCCGTGTGTATGCGGTGGGGGGCTTCAACAGTTCTTTGCGAGAGCGAACGGTTGACATGTATGATGGGGGGAGAGACCAGTGGAGCTCTGTGGCGAGCATGCAGGAGAGACGCAGTACGCTGGGCGCTGCTGTGCTCTCTGACTTACTGTACGCTGTGGGAGGCTTCAACGGAAGCATAGGTACACACACACACACACACACACACACACACACACTTAGTGTTAAAATTTCATGTTTCAGATTTTTTTCTCTCCTGATTCATGTCTCAATCTCTGTTTCAGGTCTGTCTACAGTCGAGGCCTACAACTACAAAACCAACGAGTGGATGTACGTGGCCTCCATGAACACGAGACGCAGCAGCGTGGGCGTTGGGGTGGTGGACGGTAAGACGGAAACACGGGGGACCCGTTTTTTTAAATTCCTAATAGGTCGCGCTCATTAAACCAAATGTGTCTGCAGGTAAACTGTACGCGGTGGGAGGCTACGACGGGGCGTCTCGCCAGTGCCTCAGTTCAGTGGAAGTATACGACCCCGTGACCAACCAGTGGTGCTATGTAGCAGACATGAGCACGCGGCGCAGTGGAGCAGGTACACGTTATTCTACCTGACGTAACAACCAGACCTTAATGTACTGGTACAACTCTACTACTGGACTGTACCCAGTCTGCATCTTTGTCCCTAATCTGACTGAGATTATGTGCTGGTTAATGTAATGGACGGATTCATTATTGACATGTTAATGGCCTGTTTGTACCAAAAATGTTGTCTGAAATCCATCTTGTGGAATTTGGTTAATTTGGTAACAAACCAGGGAAAAAAACAGAAACTCAATATAGAGGTAATTTATGATCTTTGAATTTCTTCGACGAAATAGCACCATCTGGTGGACATTACGCGTATTGCAAAATGGACATTTATAAAACCTATGCATTGATTAAAGATGCTCGTATCAAAGTTTCAACATATTTACTACAGAAAAGTCTTCCAGATGTTTGTTGAGTACATGTGGCTTTAGTACAATCATCCTCGTCTGTGCAGGAGTGGGTGTGCTGGGTGGTCAGCTGTACGCTGCAGGGGGACACGACGGGCCGCTGGTGAGGAAGAGCGTGGAGGTGTACGACGCTCAGACCAACACGTGGCGGCTGGTCTGCGACATGAACATGTGTCGCAGGAACGCAGGTCAGACGGACGCTGCCGCCGCGGAAACCGCGCCGCCTCGTTGACCGCCCTCACGAAGGCGTCCCCCCCCCCGTTGTGGCTCTCCTCCAGGCGTCTGCGCCATCAACGGGCTGCTGTACGTGATCGGGGGAGACGACGGGTCCTGCAATCTGTCCTCCGTGGAGTTTTACAACCCTGCCGCCGACAAGTGGAGCCTCATCCCCACCAACATGAGCAACGGGCGCAGCTACGCCGGTGAGTGGGGGGGGGGCCCTCCCCGTTTTGAGAAGCACAAAATCTCAGTCAGATTAGGGACAAACAATACATTGCAACACGCGTAATGTCCACCAGATGGCGCCATTTCGTCGAAGAAATTAACATCATAAATGACCTCTATATTGAGTTTCTGTTTTTTTCCCTGGTTTGTTAGCAAATTAACCAAATTCCACGGATTGAAATGTTATCTAAAAATGGATTTCAGACAACATTTTTGGTACAAACAGGCCATTAACATGTCAATAATGAATCCGTCCATTACATTAACCAGCACATAATCTCAGTCAGATTAGGGACAAAGATGCAGACTGGGTACAGTCCAGTAGTAGAGTTGTACCAGTACATTAAGGTCTGGTTGTTACGTCAGGTAGAATAACGTGTACCTGCTCCACTGCGCCGCGTGCTCATGTCTGCTACATAGCACCACTGGTTGGTCACGGGGTCGTATACTTCCACTGAACTGAGGCACTGGCGAGACGCCCCGTCGTAGCCTCCCACCGCGTACAGTTTACCTGCAGACACATTTGGTTTAATGAGCGCGACCTATTAGGAATTTAAAAAAACGGGTCCCCCGTGTTTCCGTTTTACCGTCCACCACCCCAACGCCCACGCTGCTGCGTCTCGTGTTCATGGAGGCCACGTACATCCACTCGTTGGTTTTGTAGTTGTAGGCGTGCCCGCTCTCTCACCCGCTCTCTCACCCGCTCTCTCACCCGCTCTCTCACCCGCTCTCTCACCCGCTCTCTCACCCACTCTCTCACTCTTTGGTCCCCCCCTACAGGAGTGGCCGTCATCGACAAGCTGCTATAACCTCGGGCTTGGGCTGTCCAGGTCCACAGAGACTCAGACTGAGGTGGAGCTCGGTGGGGGAAGCAACCTGAGACGGAATCTGACTGGCAGACGGAGGAGGAGGAGGAGGGGGGGGGGGGGGGGGGGTCGTCTCTGTTAGCGAGGTCCTGATTTTCAAGGATGCAGTTGCACTGGAAAAGAAAGAGTAACCCCAGGAGGGGGGACGAGGACGCGGGGGGGAAGCGTCGCGTCTGCGTGGGACGTGTGTTCACGCGCCAAGCACATGAATAGGCTGTATCAGCTGTGACAAGAAGTAACTTTGAAGATTTACCAAAAGGAGCGGACGACGGGCTGCATTAACCCTCCTCTGGGGGGGCGTCGGACTCCAGTACGAGATAAAAACGACCTTGGTCGGCCTCCGCTTGGTTTGTGAGTTACAACAGTTCACCTTCAGAGCATTTGGTTCCTCACGACGGGCGGTTTTTGGGGGCGCCGTCGCCCGAGCCGTCGCACTGCTGCTGCACTGATGAAGACTTGCACTGACCGACTCGGGCGCCGCGCTCCTCATCCGCCTTCGTCGCCCGGCTGCGATCGCGCTCGTCAAGCATTTAAAGCCGTTTTAATCCAGAATTGTAGAAAAAAAGTGCCAGTTGAGATGATCAGAGTCATTTTTTTATACATAGTTTTTGTAAGAAGTTACGACGTGTCGAGAAGCACTGTAGAATTTCAACGGATGCCAACTGAAGATTTTCTATTTATTACTGTAGGATAATTGATCACCCAGCATTTGTTCTCGCCCAGCTTTCGTGTTTTCTCTCACTGTATTTTAGGTGCTAAGAGATTAACAGAAGCTGTTCTACCGAATGTCTCACTGTCGTTCCTGCTCGAGGTCTTCCAGAGTTCATGGAATTATTTAACACAATTATGTTTTCTGACAAAAAAAAAAAAAGATTATACTCAGTCTACTGTACTTTCAGATGTTCTTTCAATTTCATGCGTTTTGATCTGTTAACGTCTCACAGGAGGTCAGGTTGAAGCTGTTTTTGTACCACTTTTTTAGGGCAGCGATGTGCGAGGAGGAAGGGGCCGCACGGAGAATTAAACACAAACACAGATATGCACACCTTCTCTGCAGAATAATGGACTCATAGTTTAGTTTAAGACCGTTTTCTTACAGATTTAATCACGTTAATAATAATGTCAAGAAACCTGAAGCTGTGTCTCTCTGAATTGTGCCATTAATACTATTGACAAATGTCCACGGTTTGATTTATATGCCACAATCTGACTTTGTGGGCTGTTTAATATTGATCCATATTTTACTGGTTTGCTGCGTTGCATTTGTCAGTGCACAAATAACATGTCCCCTCACCTTCTATTTATTTAAGAGGAATTCAAATGATTTAGAAGTGAAGGTTTTATATCGGATTTGTGGACCTAGTGTTTGACAGATTGTTTTTGGAGGCTTAAAAAAAAAAAAAAAAGAACGATTCTGCTGCTTTGTCTGAGTTTCTAAATGTATCTCGGGTCAAACTGAATTATGCAACATTTCAAGTATTTAAAAGCACAAGAACCTTTATTCGAGTGGATCAAACGCGTCTCTGTCGCCCTCTAGCGGTGAAACGTGGCGTCGCTGAACGGATATACAGATGTTTTGGTTTGGACGTCGTGATGGACAGATGCGGCTTCACAGGCGATGTCACTTATGCACAACGGGAAACGTCTATTGTCTGTGTTGTATTACGGTGCGATGTGCACCTTTGACGCGGTTTCAAAAAGATTTGGGCTGAACTGGACGTGTTTCTCAAACGGAACTCTGCTGTCAATCACCCTCAGACGCGATGGGCGGGGCAACGAGCCTCACGGTGGCTTTCGGATGTGAACGTTTAATCTGCTGTAGTGAGGACGTTTATTCTCTGGACGTTTATTCTGGACGTCTATTCTGGACGTTTATTCTGGACGTTGCACACGTAGAGGGTGTGACTCGGCTGGGCCTCGACCCCGGTGCACCCGTGCACATCTGGGAGGTTCAGGGCCTCGGGGGGGAGATGAGGTGTGGGTCTGGGGTCGCTCCACTCGGGTTACAGCACAGTTTTAATAAAAGGTGAAACAAACGCCGTCCGATGTGTCTCTAAAAGCAGAACACACGACACGACGAGGTCCTGATATCAGAGCAGCGACAGGGTCACAAGACCCGAGCTGACACGAGGGACACCAAGACACGCCCCTTTTACAACCTATTAGGTCATAAATGTTGTTAACGCGATCAGTTGGAAGTATTTATTTAAACATCTGAAGGATTCTGACTCAGATTTACAGTCAATCATGATGATGATAATAAAATACTCCTAATAATAATACCAATAAAAATACTTACGCTATTATATTTATAACTACATCAGATTGACAAGAGAGTAAAGAAAGCATTTGCTCCAAGCAAGTAGAAAAAAAGATTGACAGTTAATAAACATTTTATATTAATGTGGCGAGGTTAATATTTAATTATTGTTGTTTGTTGTTCATTGTATCCCCGCCCTCTTCTGGATGGGTGATCGCTCACCTAAGTTAGGGACACACAAGCTGCACGAGAAATGACCCAATTTTCACACACTTTCACACACGGTGTTTAACAACATCAATTGGAAACACGCATCAAGTACGTGTGCGCGTATGAAGGCGCTTCTCGCACTCGGCCAGCAGGCGGCGCCAAAGAGGCTGAGGAAGGCAAGTTTGTGTGGCAAGCGTTATTTTATTTTCATATGTAAATGTTAGTGATTGTATTTTTTTCTCTTTCTCTGTTAATGAGGGAACAACAGACAAAAAAAAAGCATTCACAACATGAAGAAAACGTTATTACGTACAACATATTACTGTGATCAAACACTGTCACGTGGAGATGTGGAGGAATGATGAAGCTCCTCTGGTAAAAAGAACATTATAGCACAATTCAACACCAAAAGATCGTAAATTTAATTAACACGTTGGATCATTTCATGTGAATTATTATTATTATTTAAATCACTTTATACATTTGCAACCTCTTTGACCGTGAGTCTGGTGTGTGAGATGATACTGATGATTGAGAACACAGAATCAGCTGATCTCAAAACGAAAAAAAACAAAAAAAAAAGCCCTTCAGGGATCGACAACGTATCATTTCTACTTCCGATGATTAAAAGTCTATTTAACATATAACACATCTGTCATTGGCTTTTCCATCCCAGCTCCCCTTTCGACGCTAAACTCTTTAGTTTTTGGTTTTTCAGCAGCACAGACATGAACGTAATGCCGAGAGCAGTGGTTAAAAAAAGCACGACTGTGGGGGGGGCAGGCGGGTGGGGGGGGGCGTCAACCATATTTATATTTCACCTCAAATATTCACAGAAAGAGGAACCCACCCAGCAACATATACTGAAAAGATGCCCCATCGGAACTTTTATTATTGCTGCGTCTTCATGGCACAAATACTAGAAACAATACATCATATTATTCATACTAATATGTTGTCTTTTTTGCCATGCAAGCTCACTACAGTGCTGCTTCTAGATTAGCTTATATCACACAGAGCAACGAAAATCAGGGTCATGTCGGAGTAGCAACACAGTGCTCGCTAACGTCTACCGTTGTGTAGATACAAAAGGATTACAGCTGTCATTGTCACACAACATATTAGTTATGATAGTAATTGCAACGTTTTTTAACAATAATGTTAAAAAAAAAAAAAAAAAAAAAGAAAAGAAAAAGACCATCAGGGCATCACAAATATAATGAGCCAAACGGGGCCAAACATAATGTTTGAAATAATTTAAACATTTCTGACATTCATTCCTTCGGGTTTTTTTTTCTTCCTCTCCTCTTTTTTTTTTATGTACAGTATACAGTATATTTATATTTGTATAGATGTAGTGCTTCTCGTTTCAGAAATACAAATAAAAAAAGGGCTGCATTCGTGTGAATGCTGTGCAAATAACTTTTTTTTTTTTTTTCTTTTAATATCAAAACTCCGCGACGTCGGCGAACGCGCCGCGCTCCTTCTCGTTTCGCAAAGGAGTCGGGGGGGGGGACATTCAGCTCCGGCGGACGCCGCCCGTCGCTCGCTGACAGACAGACAGACAGACAGACAGCCAGCCAGCAGCTAACGCGCAGGCCTGACTCTGTTAGGCTGGAACGCTGTGTTTCCTAAACAGGCTGATTTCCTCAAATGTTCCCAGCTGGCGTGGAAACGCCCTCAGCCGTTGGGACTGAAACCTGCTGATGTCCAAATCAGAATAAATAACCCGTAAACAATCCTTTAAAAGCCGCATCGGAACTTCTTAAAAATTTGACAGACCTAAAACACCCCGATGTCTCGCGCTCCTTCCTTCTGAGGTGCAAATGCATTTCTGAATGAATGCGTGAATGCTTTGTGCGTCTTTCCAGCACGCGTGCTGCACGTGTCCTACACAGTGTCCCAGCCTGGCTGTGGACACTGTGTAGGACACACACACACACACAGTGTCCCAGCCTGGCTGTGGACACTGTGTAGGACACACACACACACACACACACAGTGTCCCAGCCTGGCTGTGGACACACACACACACAGTGTCCCAGCCTGGCTGTGGAGTCAGGCCCGGGTTCATCCTCTCTGCCTTTAACAAGCAGAACATGCTGGTTCAGTAAACGTACCAGTGTGGGTCCACCCCGCCGTACAAATCACACTGTGATCCATCAGAGCGACCCCCCCCCCATCCCCCCACCCGCCCCCGACAGCCTTCATTTTACCCGCCAGCAGGAAATGACCCTTGGCTTCCTTGTGGCTGCAGAGGGAGGAGCCTGGGCTTCACCGCTGGGTCCAAGCATCGGCGTCGGCGCCTCCACCCGAGGCTCAAAGGCGGACCCAGGTGACCCCCCCCCGCTGATCGACACCCACGGGGCTCTGCACCGCCGTGCGTCTAAGAACCGCCCCCCTCCTCCACCGTCTCTCGCCGAAGCGCCGCGGATGCCGAGCGGGGAAACAAAACCCAAAAGGTCAAAAGGTCAGGACGACCAGGTCCGCCGACCTCCTGCGGCCTGCTGGGCCCGGCGCCGCTCTCGGCTGGGCGCTGCTTTAACGGCTTAACGCGACAAGTTCTTCTTTCGTGCTGCCGGATCGATGGAGCGACGCCGTCCGTCGAGCCGTCGACTTCGGAAAATCACCTTTCGCTCAAAACGGTGAACGTGTGAGGATGCGCGCGCACGTGTGGGTGATGTGACCAACGGGTCCAGGAGGTCAAACCAGTGAGCCGTCGTAGAAATGGTGACTCCGTGAAAGCAAAAGGGTGAACAAAACAAACAAACAAACAAACAAACGCCACTCGTCCAGCTGATCTGAGATCCCCGAGCGCGGGTCAACACTGAACAAAAAGGGAAAGTACCAAAGTTTGTCTTGGCTCTCCGAAGTGGAGGAGGTCTGGGGGCGTGGTCATGCGGGGGCAGCACACACGAGGGAGCGTTGATGACGGCGCGGCGGTGCTGCGTTCGTGTCATGGGAAAAAAAGTCTGTGAAAAGTGACGCCAGCCCTGGCTGTCAGGTTCAGCGTGTCCTGGGGTCAGAGGTCTGATCACCTCTGAAGGATGGATCAAACCTGAGCGGTCACCTCTTCCTGCTGCGTGGAGCGCTTTAGTGCCTCTGAGTTGGTCAAACGTGCTAAATCTATTTACTTTGAGATGAAACCACATCCTCATTTCTTTTATCAACCGTGTTTTCTCATGACAAAAAAGCAGCACGCTAAAGCCGTGGTCACGTGACTGGCTGTTTCGGCGGATGTGTTTGCGTCGGTGACCTCCTGGAGGGGGGGGGGGGGGCACTCAGCGACCAGAGGCGACGAGCGCGGTTGGGTCGAGGGTCGGCGGCGGTTCAGATGGATTTGGAGGAATCCTGTTTGCTGATGAGAACCTCCAGGAGGCGGAGCTTGGCTTTGATCCTCTTGTACTCCTTGTACTCCTCCAGCATGGGAACCCGGTCCTCCTTCTGAACGTTTCTACAAGGAGGCAGACGGGAGAGGCTCAGAACACCAACAACTAAACAATAACAAAACACACCCTTTTGACGGGTTAAAGAATGACTCAAACAAAAACACCAACCTTCCGTTATGCTGATAAAAGTCTTCCTCAAACTCTCGGATGGTCTTCCTTAGTTTCTTCTTCTCCGCTCTGGCTCTCCAGAGCTGTTCCAGCAGCTCTGGCCTGGAGGATGAAGACAGTCACAATGGAAAATAGCCATTATTCTCAGCTACTCTAAAGATAAATTCCCGTAGGCTTAATGACAATGACACATCTATTATCACAGTCAGTGGTGTGCAGTGCATGTGCGTCCTTGTGTGAACGTGCGTCCTCACATGGACGAGGCGTTGGAGCTGGACAGGCGCAGGTCCAGGGCCAGCCTCCCCGAGCCCTCCTCCATCTTGGCCGTCATTGGACAGTCGCCCTGTCTGTCAGCTTGCTTCTGGCTCCTCATTGGCTCGTCGGTCTGGGTTACAAGGTCGACGGCCATGATGACCTCAGAGCTCTGCATCTCCCCTCCGCTGCTCTCGCCCTCCTCTTCCTCCTCTTCCTCATCGTCCTCGTCGTCCCTCTCCTCCTCCCGGCCCACATCTTCCCCTCCTCCCTCTTTCTTTTCGTCTTCCTCCTCTTCTTTGATCTCCTCCCAGAAGTGAGCCGTTTCACCCTCTATGATTGGCTGAAGGGTCTGGTTTCGTCTCTTACTGGAGGGAGACACCTGGTGGACACAGAAGGAATATTAATTGTGAACGTACATATGACCGAATTTGACGTTTATACTGAAGCCCAAGTCCAGTTGTGCTGTTTTACACCTCTACTCATCGACACTGTGAAGGTGTACTCACTGTAACCGGAGTGATGCTGACTCTTGTGAGCATTTGTTTGACCAGTCTGTAGCGATCGTACAGAGGCTTCACCACCAGACGCTCTTCTCGGGTCACCTGACGCAGGAAGGAAGGAGAAAAAAAAAAAAAAAAAGAGTTAAAATTTAAACAGACGAGATGAGACAGACCCCAGAGAAGAGTTCAGGAAGTAGAGAGCTTACAGGTCGGCCGTGGAGCCCCTCGTAGTGCAGCAGGTTCTTCTGCAGGACCGTTTTCTCGCAGGACAACTGCTCCTTGGTCATCTTCTGCAGAGGCACAGCAGGAGGGATGTGTTTAGCTGTGTCCCGCTGCTCCCCTGGGGTACAATCTCAAAAGTGTCGACCCACCTTGATGTCATCGGGCCAACCGTCCTCCTGCCTCTTCCCTTTGACCCTACGCTGGATCAGGTCAAGTGTCTCCTCCCGAGTGGGACGAGGTCCCTTCATCTCCACCGAAGTGTCCTGAGCGCTTTGCTCGAGCGTGGAACCGAAGCTCTTGGGCAAGGTGTTGCTCCGGGGACGAGTCTGGGGGCCGAGCTCGCTCTCCGCGCGGTGTTTGGCGTCTGCGGGAACAGAGGGAGGGAAGAGGGAAACGGGTGAGGAGGACGGGCGCGCCGAGTCGCGCGTAAGAGGACGTGGATGGACACGCTATCAGGCAGCACGACACCGTCCACTCACAACATGCAGGAAGCTCAAACACAGCTGGGGGGGTTAAGAATCAGCCGCCACAACCAGGAGAAGGGGCGTCACGCATGCGTCATTTAACTTAAAACAACATGGAAACACACTAGCAGAGGACAACTTTTCCACTAAATATCACCCGATGCAATAATGTCTCGTTCATTTATATTTTATAAGCATTTAACCCAATTAAAAATGTTTCACGTGTAGAACATTTAAATAAGAAAACCAGGATGAATAAAATATGGTTCAGATATTAATGAAGTTGTTAATCAATAATCAATGAGCCCAACATAATTGCACTACAATTGTAATGTTTTTGAGTCTCCAGCAGTTTCTTCAAGTAGAAATGTGCCCCACCTGATAAAGCCTTACATTATAGAACTACTTTAGGAGATAAAAAAACCTCTTTATAGCAAATAAAACCAGAGACGTACGATGAGTCATAACGTGGCCTGATGGTGACCGTCGGGAGTGTATGTGTACTTACAGAGGGGTTGGTACTTACTGAGGTGATACGGTCTAGAGCTGGGGCCTGAGTAGGGGTGGTGGAGTGGGGGGGTGAGTGTATGATGGGAAGGTGAGCAGACGGAGGAGGAGGAGGAGGAGGAGAGGGAGGAAGAAAAGGAGGAGGGAGCATGGTGGCGTCTGTATGAATGGAGCAAAGCCTGGTGCCTCAGCGTGCTTCTGGGTAAAAGGTGGTGCTGGCGTCCTGGTCGGTCAATCGATCAATTGGTCGTTGGGCGATAGGAGGAGGGAGGGAGGAAAGCGGAGAGTGGGAACTTTTGTTATTGTTGCTTTCAATTGTCTTTTTTTTATTGAAACAGAGAAGTGACTCGGTCACTGTGTGTCTTCTCCTGAAAAAAGGAGAGCCGTCATCTCAGAAACGAGAAGGAGGGCGAGTGGTTGATCAAATGGCCAACAGGACACGGGTGCAGGACACGCTTTGTGGTCTGACACATTGTACAATGGAGAAGCTGTGCAACCAGACAAAAGTTTACCAAATTCACTGCAAAGGTAACCAATGTGGGTTCCAGCACGCTGAAGAGAATGGGAGACTGCGGATATGTACGTGTTAAACCAGCATACATGCGGTGCTGTTAAAGGTCAAAGGTTGAGGTTTGGTAAGGCTCCAGCTATACAGCATGTAATTGGATGTACACACCCAAGCCTTGACATATACACACACACACACACACACACGCACGCACACACACAGAAAAGAGCGAGTGGGTCTACCTTTAATCTGGCGGCGGATCTTTGTGAGGTCAGTCATCCACTTGAGAACTTTAGGGTTAGCTGCCTTGTCTCCGTGAGAGGGCTGCAGAGAGAACACGAGCAAGGGATGAGGAATTCCGTCTTCCGTAGATGTGGACGATCATCGCTCTTTGGGATCATTTATCGACTCACCTTATAGTTCCTCTCTTTTTCGAACTGTTCTTCAAACTGTTTGATTTTCTTCTTCAGGTGCTGAAGCTTCTTGGTGAGTTGGTGGGTCACTGAATCGGCTCCTCTCATGGCCTCCTTGGAGCCAAAGGATGCTCGCCGTGGCCTGATGTTACAGCACATCCATAATCATGACCAAGAAGCCACAAAGTAACAAACAGCCGTTTTAAGATACAAAAAGTGTAGCTTAGCGCAGGCCTCTAAAACACTACCTCTGTGCTTTGGTGGGCGAGGTGACGTCGGGATCCTGCTGAAGGAACCTCTGTGTGCTGTGAGCACCAAAGTCCAGAAAGCGGCGCGCCAGAAGGTGAGGGTGAGAGCGAGAAGACGAGGACGAGGCTTCCTGTCCTTCTTCCTTCTCGTCCTCTTCCCCTTCCTCCTCTAGAGGCAGCGGGGGGAGAGGAACCATGCGACCGGCCAGGGGGGAGAGCTGGGCCTCTCCACCCTCGTTGTCATCGTGCCAGGATTTGAAGGCTGGGACGGGGTCTGCAGGGAGAAGCACGGAAGCAAAGAGGGACCAGTTAGCGATAGTTGATGCACCTTTGAAGTCCCAAAACATTTCCATCATGTTAACTCTGATCCCGACGTCCCTATATCTTAGAACGACAGCTTTACACACGAGGTAGACTGTGGCTGTCAACAGAGCCAGTTTTTTTTCCTCCAGCGTCCTGCTGACTTTACACAATTTTCGGTGCCTTGACGGTCTGTGCTAACATGCTGAGCTGAGGGAAAAGGGTAGACGAGGGCCAGAATGATAAAGAGACGGGTGAGAAACACAGAAAAACAGTCAGGGTGAAAAAAACATGTTTAGAGAAGAAATGTTTTCATTGCCAGAGACCCTGTAGAGAGAGGGAAGAGGAAAGAACTCAAGCTGCATATCACATTTTCATTAGAAGAAGTAGGCATGCAGGGACTTATTTCTAATAAGGATCATAGTAGCACATAAATAATAATATGGAATGAAGTTTTCTGAGCTGTTGAAAAATAAGGACCAAGACACCCACAGAAAAGAGCAAGATGAAAGGAGGGATGAGAGACCGGAGGATGTGTGGGCAGATATAAACCACTTACCTTGGCCTTCTTTTTGCAGATGCATACATGAGAAGTCAATGGGAGGAAGATGGACATGGGAGAGGGGTGACGCTGTTTGGATGGATGGGGAACGAGGAGGAGGAGGAGGAAGAAAAAAAAAGGAGGAGAGACGGTGAAGCAGAGGGAGACGGAGATTGATCATTCGTCGCGTGACAGTCGACATTCACTCAGAACGTGTGTACAAAACCAAACGAGCGCTCCACGCCAAACCGGGATTCTGGTGGAAATGGATGACGACTGATCACAAAATGTTTGATTTTTCCCATTAAGGCCTCCGGTTTGGAGTTGTCAACGACACAAACGTGTTTAAAATCAAGTCCCTCGGGACGCTTCAGTCATATTTAATATTACCACAACAACAATATCACCAACAACAACCAAGACTGGGATTAAAGAGGTGCTGTGAAAACCCGAAAATGAGTTCCCTGCTTCTCTACCTTCCCACTGGTTGTCAGGAAAGAGCTGCAGATGGGGGTCGTGGCCAGAATTTGGCTTGCATGGTGACAAAAAGTTCCTGTCCTTCTCACTAGTGTTGGCATTCTGGTCACAGTGGCATGAACCTGAATTCTGGAGCAGAGAGAGATTCAGGGAGTAAATCAGGAACGGAGGGAACCAAGCAGAGCAGCCTCATGTGTTTAGTCTTACAGAGGATGTGGGGTCAGTCTGCTTCATGATCTCTGGAGGCTGAGTGTCCTGTCTGGAAATACAGATTCAAAAGATTTAGGTTATTTATAGATTATTACAAACAAATAAAAAGCTAATATGCATTGCAAAAAGTAGTGAAGAGTTTAAATAAACTAAACTGTCTCGGTTATGGCGTCTCAATCTCTTAAACCACGAGGCTGTTAGGGCTAAATAAAAGTCTACCGGTTACTTCCTCCACCAAGGAGGTTATGTGATAGCTGGGGTCTCTGTTTCATCTGATGTTTGTTTTATTGTTAAAAAAATAACTCAAAAACATACAATACATTTTAATTGTATTTTTAGGAAATATTTAGAATGGACCAAGGAGCATGTTCCAGATTTCTGAGGGACATTTGAGGTTCCAAAAATCAACGCCAAGTGGCTTTGAGCAACCTCCTGCGTTACGTAACCTTGCATTGATGCTGCATTTGTGTGAGTCACAAATGAGCTGCTTGGTGGAGGTGTGCGCTCTCCCAGCGCTCTTCTAGTCTCTTCTGGGTAAACTGACGCTTTTACAGTCAGATTAATCGGGCAAAGCGATTCCCACCTGGCAGTGTTGATGTTGTTCTCAGCGTCTCTGACGGCCTCGGCGTCCATGTCCATTCCCGGGTTCGTCTCCAGGGCGGCGCCAGATTCCGGTGGAGCCTGTGAGGACAAGTGGAAAGAAGGGACATGGTGAATTAAAACACACTAAAACGGGTCCACACCTTAGTAAACATTTGCTAATTTAAATGAGGCTAAAGCAAATCAAATGAAGGCATTTTAATACCTATGAGTGAGACCTACATCTAGCAACTTCATTTCTGCTTTTCTAATAATGTCTGCATATATTAGCCTTAACAAGCAAAAGGCTTGCACAGAACTAACAGAGCCACCTCATCGGTGCTCTTAATATTAATAACGAGGATTAGAGAGATTAATATGTGTTTCATAATGATGAGAAAAGCTGTAAATCTGCTTGATTCACTCATGTGGCTCGTATTAGGACTCATTTTGTACAGACTTGTATAGATACATATGACCTAATACCCATATGTCATGTTGGCATAATGTTTGTTTTATTGTGATAAATTAAAGTCTGTTTTATTGTGATAAAGAATTCTGTTTTTTTTTAGCAATGAGTGCAAAACAAAGAATGTCTGCTCTGAAATTTACTGTCAGACTAAGACAGAGAAGAGGGAGGATAGCAATGGGAAATATGCCGCCTGCCCACACAGCATCTGGTATCTCCACCGTGTGTGTGTGTGTGGCCATCTGGACACAGGACAGACAATTATGTTTTTGTCACTATTCCGTTCGAATTTGGTAGATCTGATAAAGACAGCTGATTTTTGTGCTGATTCTGGGACGGGTGTTGGAAACTCGTTAACACTAGCAGCTTGTGTCAGCGCTCGCCAACGACCTGCGTGTCGCCGTCGTGCTCGGTGTTTCCCTCCGCTTTGTAGGGACCGTCTTCGGGATCGGTGTTGTGCTCCGTATCTCCTGGATGGCCCTGGTCCTTGGGTTCAATGACAGTTGCCCTGGAAAAGCAAAAAAGGTTTTAAAAAAAAAAAACCAAACAAAAAAGAAGCTAAAATGTCATTGTTAAAATACCAGAGGTGTTTATTAGCATCAAGAATATTTAAAGTGCAGTGGCAACAGCTGCTCCCCTCAACAAACCCAGCCTGATCGTACGAGCTGTTACCTTGTTTACGGGTAAACTAATCCATCCGGCTGCTTTTGTACACAACATTCACTATGTCTCAAATATTTTCTTCAAGTTACCTGATGCCATTCTTAACCTCTGAGCAATGTGTGAGAGGCATGTTTCTAACAGCAGGTGCACCGAGGAAACAGGCTGAACACAAAGGTGCAAGGGGTTCAGCTTGTGCCGGGGGGCCCCAGACCTGATCCACCTGTATTCGCTTTCTGTGTTTGTGTGTGTTACCTATGGGTGGATGTTGACCTGCGTGCGTACACTCTCACCCTTGGCCGTCATAGCTGCTGAGGTCTTGATCGATTGACGTTTTCAGCTCAAAGAAGTGCTGCTCCACAGCGGCCCTGATGGTCCTCTGGATGATCCTGGGAAGCGCACGGAACACACGGACGTGCGAGTTAAAAAGGTTTTCTTTGAAGCTTTGAACTTGGTCAAGGTGCTTAGCTCCTGCGTGATTGCAGTGTGCGTTTGGATTTGTGTTAAACACTGTGAAACAATGGAGGCCTTGTTTCTCTCACTGGAATGAGTTTAGTTGAAATGTAATGAGGGTAAATCTGTAACAGCTCCGTTTATTACCGTTTGTCCAAACAGGACCAGAGCCAAACATTTAAATGGGTTTACTTAACGACTCTGGATCCTGTGACTATGCTTCCTCAGTTTATTCCTTTCCATCAGACAATTAAAACATTTCGGAAAAACCACATAAATTATTACAGAAATTCCAAAGTGTATTTGCAGAAGAAAACAGCTAATAAACTGGAAATAAACTGATCTGAATCTAAGCCATAGCAGATATTTACTGAGGGGTAATAATGTGTGAAACATTCTGAAAACCTAATTAAATTCTAGATTTATTTTCTACTCTGGGTTGGTTGACAAGTCCTTATTAAGTCAAAATTGTTCCAGTCCTGAACAGATTATTAAAGCTTATGTTAAATCCAGGGAGGAGAGAGGAGTCCTGGCTATCAAAGCCTATAAAAGGTAATAACAGTATTTGTAGTCTGACCTCCTCTATGCTGACATGTGCTAGTTGATCCGGGGGCTCTACTGACACTTTTTTTAACTTGCTCCATCATGTGAAAGCTCCTCATGTAGCTTTCCTTCATCTGAGGTCCATTTGAGCTCTTTCCACTCCACAGCGGCTGTTGGTCTTAATAATTCATCATCCTTCAAAGTTACTTTTTTTGTTTTTTCCTGTGCAATCAGGCTTCACCTGAGTTGACATTTAAGGGAAAACTCCCAGAGATGTTTTCTCCTTGGACAGATTAACAGGAGGGTTACCCCAGTCTTGGCGTGGAATGCGCTTTCCCTTGTGGGTTCTTCTGTTGCCATGGCAACAATGATTTTGATTACTAAAAAAGGGGGTGTGAAAATGACCACTCAATGTGGACAGGAGATAAAACACTATTTCTATAAGTGAGCTACCCATGTGACTGACTGGTTTTAGACAGACTGTAACTCTTTCAGCCAAAGCATCATCATTGGCCAAGAATCTTTTATCTCGGCCTTTCAGTCGCTGTGAACAGTTACTGGTTCGTCATTGTACTCTACTGTACTTACGGAAGCCTCGGTCATGTGACTGCTGAGTTAGTGTCTGTTGGCCTCTGGGAGCAATTGGTCATGCCCAATGCTTTAATTCAGCTTTATATTCACAACATAAGGCTGAGCTTCTCCAAACATGACTCATCTCAGCTGACTGCACTTCCTTTTTAGATTCCAGCTATTGTCTCTGCCTGCTCTGCTCAGCGGAGTGCCATTTGTCCCTTCACACCTCAGTTGACCCAGGTCTTCCTCTGATAGTTGTTGGAACAACAATTACTGGATTTACCAGGAATCCATTTAGTTAGTTGGTCAGTTAGTTACAGCTGAAATGGGTTTTTCCGGGTTGGGATTTCTTGAGCTAGCATTCTATACATCTGTGAGGGGTTAACGGATGTATGTGCATTACATAAAAATGCCCATGTATGGTACTGTGAGAGGATAAAATGACTCAAGTGTATACTTACTCAGTGGAGTCGGCAGGAAGGATGGATATAGGAGAAAGGTGGGAGCTGCAGAGGGAGGGTGAAAATGACAGCATTGTCAGAACATTATTGCACTTTGGCTCAATATTCATTCCTACATGCAACGACCTTTAATGGACTTTGAAGAGCACAGAACGCGGCACAGAACACTATTAAACTCAAGAAGGGTGCATGTCAAGTCATGTAACGTGCCATACAACAGCGAGAACAAAGTATGTGAGCCGTTTGAAGAAAGGCAATGTGCAAAAATACAAGAGTGATTCAGAAGACTCCTCCCGACCTTAACACACCTACAAATGCAAACACAGAATGACAGGCATGCGAGGACTGCAGACTTATACAACGCTTCACAGGCAAGGTCATTTAGCCTATAGCCAATTGCATGGGTGCATCTTATATAGGCTATGCATGTGCGAGGGTGTGTGCGTGTGTGTGTGTGTGTATGAGAGAGAGAGAGGACAGAAAGAGAGCAAGACTCAACACATTTAGAAAAACAGCAGCTGGTATTATGCAAACTTTGTGTGAAGGTACAGTATGTTATTATGTTATTTTAACAGTCAGTACATGTGTGAATACACACACAAAAACACCCACACTTTCACACATCCACATTATAGGAACATATATTAAACATAGTTAAAGATTTATAGACTATGATGAGTTTAGCTTCCCACATTATTTCCTGGAAAAGAATCTACAAAGTATCATTACTTTGGCCGCATAGATTGCTGGTTCATTAGTAATATGCTGGTTATCATGTAAACAGGAAGATTTCACCTGAGCTAGTGTACTGACTGAACTAGAATGAAAGTCAGTACACCCTAACTGGAATATGCTCGGCATGTAAATGTGTAGGGTTTGGAGCCTTCGTGCTTTTTGACAATGATATCAGTACCTTCCATCAAACGTCCATTTTTCTTTCTTCTATTACTTAACTTGGTTTAAAGAAATCTTTTTATTTAATCATCATTTATTATTTTAACGTCCATCCTCTCCTGATTTATATGAGCTTTGAGTTATAACAAGCATTTAATATGACCACAGTGACAGTGTGGCTGAGAAACAAATAAAAACAGTGGCAGAAGGAACGACAAATGATAAATCTGTCAAAACTTGCAACAATAAAAGCAAGGAATTGGATCACGTGTGGTAGGAACAAAAACAAAAACACCTCCACTTTACTTTTGTGCCACGCTACGTGGAAGCATCATCATTGACAAACAGGTTTTAATATCTCCATGTGCTTTAAGTAGCAAAATCAGACACCATTCTGCCCATGAAGACCTGAGATAAGATTGTTATTGCTGCTGCTCCAAGAGCTGGCTCTGCAGTACAGATAACGCTCTTATCAGTGGACATCAGGCCATAAAGACAGTGTTCATGGCAAAGGCTCTGCTGGATCTTTCTTGTATTAAGTGCACGCTTTAAAGGACAGACAGCAGTAACTAACTGTGGGTACATGGACTAAACTGTCCCTGACCAGCGCTGCCATCAGTTTAATGAACAGTATCAGAAATAGAGCGGTCTAATCCATAACTCCTAAAGGCAGGAGGAATACAATAACCAAATAAAGCTGGGAACACACGCATATACACACAGACACGCTGATGAGCATTGCAGAGCTCAGGGAAAAACTGGACAGTTATTAGACAGAAATCCTGAACTGACTGACGAAATTCAGAAATCAGTCACAAGACACGATGATCTGAAACAATAGATCGAATTGAACAAAATCTGAAGGATCTCTGTGAGCAAGAGGAACAACGAACAATTGTGCATTCTGCACTTTCGTCAAAATAGTTCAAATTATTTAAGGGGAAACAAAGGATGGACTAAAATATTCCTATAAATGTGAGCGTAAAAGAGAGGCAAATATCCAGCCATGCTCTGATCTACCGACTCTATCCTTCCACTGTATGGTTACCGTTTGTTCTTATTTTCTCTGACTCACATCTAATTTCCATCACTTTCTGCAGTAAAAAAGTACGGTAGTCACACAGTGCTAAAAATCTAAGATAAAACTCTGCAGTCCTGCCAACGACCATTTCATATCTGGCTTTTTAATGTCCACAATGGTTCCGTGTCACTGCATCATTTCAGCTCAAATTTAACACTAAATTCAGTTATTGTTAGTGACGAGGGGGATTCCTTGTTTTTGATTCAGCTTGTTGGGGAATTGTACTCCCTGTCTACACGAGCCCTCTGGTTCAAAAGTGCTAAAAAAATAACTGCAGCTGGAAGGTTGTTATGACTAGATCAAAACAGATTGTGAAGGGCACTGAAGTCACACAGCTCATTAACATTTTTAAGCATCATATCAAGTTGTCACATTAGTAAAATATCTCCAAATGTTCTCTAGATTAGGACTTTGAAGAATGTTTATCTCAGCAATGATCAGATGGGTGATCAGCTGAAACTAAATTCTACCAGGATGGAAAAAGAAATAGCAATGTTTCTTTTGATAAAAACAAGTTATTAAGAATATGCTGCATCTACTGCAGAAACCAAATGCAGATGGCTCTTCCTTTCCAATTCTCCCTCTCTCACAAAAGACAATACGTTGTCTTTAGAGACTGGAAGACTGGAACAAATGCACATTTGTCATCCATGTAACAAAATGCTGACACATCATGATGCTGGTTGCATTTGTTTTCAATCTACTGCATAAGAGAGCATCAGTTAGGTAATTGTGTCACCCGTCTCTCCTCACCCTCTTCTTTTCATGTCTATTCATGTGAAAATGTTAAATTATCATCCCTCACTGGCATCAAAAGGAGCCAAACGATGACAATGCCAAACCTTTAATTCCTCAACAAGCCATATCTTACGTCATCGCCTCGACTTAACTATTCTCTATTTATCCACTTTTAATACAATCCCTCCCAATTAATCACGCGTTACTGTCTCTGTCCTTTCACTGCTCTCATATCATTCATCCAAGTCAAATCAGCAGGGTTACATAAAGCTATGTTTACCTCTGCAGCAGAATGTCACAGGCCATTCTCATTTTTGCAGCTGTGTTTTCTCTGTCCTTCCTTTTTGTTTTGGATGTTTTATGCCTTGGGATCCAATCTGTAGGCGTTCCAGCAGGTCTTCTCTGCTTTGTCTTTACTCTCCTTTCTGTAGTCAGCAGGTTAGATCATTAATGTCCTGGTTGATTTCTATTTTCTAAATCCGTAGAGAGGCAGCTGGACTTTTAACCACACTCAGCACGATTTCTTCTCTTTTCCGGTCAGTTGCTCCCCAGTTGGCACATCTGAGGTGGGTGCAGCATCCAGCTACTGACAGTGTTGGAACCTCCTTGTTCCTGTTGTTTTCTCAGTCTGTGATGGGTGGGTCTCTCGTCCAGCCTGGTATCCAGTGTGAAGGTTATCCCAGTTGAGCGCTCTGAAGTGTCAGCGTCAGTATCAGCAGGTCTAGCTGCAGAGACAGGGTATCGCCTGGGTGCATTATGCGCTGTCCTCTGCCTCTGTGTGTGTGATTGTGCGCGTGCGTGTAAGTGTGTGTGTGTGCGTATGCGTGCCTCAAAGTGTCAGCCAGCGAGGATGTCTCACTCTGTGAAAAGTGCTGCAGTAAACATCCAGAGCTTTGCTCAAATATATTAGCTTCTGATGTAACCAGGCAACAACTCCAAGAGGACTGACGGGATGGGAGGGGCTGACGCTGGAAGCCAATCATAACGAGAGAAGGAATTGGATGAGCCAATCACAAAGCACGAAGAGGGAGGGGGGGCTCAATTTCTTTGGAGAGTATAAGTCAGCAGTTATTAGAGTCAGGCCAGTAATGCAATGTGCAATGGCACATACAAGGGTACATAATCACAAGACACTCTAGAGTGTTGTATTTGATATTGGCCAACATGAGAATTGAATAGGATTCAAAAATGAAATTGAAAAGAAGTAGTAATGAGCAGATAAATGAATTAATATTTGCTGAATATCAATGATCAGGTGACACTGAAAAGATAATAAACACTTTTTAAGAAAATGCCATTACTTCCTTATGTACTTTTAATGTGCACGAGTATTTATTACAGCACTACTAGCCAGAATTAAGCTTTGTAGCATATTTGACAAGAAATGCAGCGATACAGAACAGCAATTATAAGCCTGCAAAGTAATAAATAATGGTCGATATTAAGGCTCGACAAGACTTTACAGGGTGTGTACTATATATATATTTCCCCTTTAAGTTTTTTTTTTAAATACGACTGTACTACACTTGTAAATGGGATTATGAGAAACATCATATGCTGGTCATTTGAGGAAATTGCAGTTTGTTTTCTGGAAAGCAGTTAAAACAAGGAAAATACACTTTCAGGACATCTACAGGACATAGTAAATGTGTACCCGTGGCAAGGTCACATTTTTATGTGTCAGTAGTGATAAAGTGCAGCAGGACAACCACTAACTGGACGTAGGCTGAAGTGCTGATACATAATGTGCATGCCTGTACGGTGGTCCCTGTCATTAGCATGTCAACGTGGTGCAAAGTTCCATTCCTAAAAACATAACCACCGTGGCTTCTGCACCAATGGCTGTATGAACTCTAACAATCTTTTCCTGTTGGGTTCCCAGTGCTTGGCAAGGCGGAAGAGAGCTGACAGAAAATGTGAAATGGTGCATATATCACGTTACAAACTGTGCTCAGCATCGACGTTCGGGCCTTGACACTATCAGTAACAGGAGGGTGAAGAAAGCACAGAAAGAAGAACAGGAGTGGCAAACTGACAAGGTTGGGTGTGCAACTTCTCATTAATGTGTAAAATATACCAAAATCTGTTAGTTTTTCAACACAGAAATACAGGAAATATTTCTGAGAGTTGTTGACTACAGAGGGTAAACTGTTATATAAGTGTTAAATTATAGTTACTAATGTTAATGTTCATAATGTTCAACTCAGATCATTTGTTTCTGGTGACCTGGGATGAGACGAGGCAATAAATTACACAAGAGAACACAGAAGATATATATGTCCTGACCTATATTCTGTATTTGAGTGTCATGTAGACATACCATCTTAACCCTGTGGTTGCTGTCTTTTCAACATGGGGCAAAAACCTTCTAATAAACCTTCAAGGCTAATAAACAACACTAATAACTAAACAGTGCCAAAACAAATATACACAACACAAAAGAACATCCTATATGATCAGCAATATAAATAGTAACAGTTCATCTCAAAATATTAAAGAGGTTATGTCACCATCATAAAAGAGAAACTATTGTACTGGTTGTAGTAAATGTTAGAGATGGCACATTACTTCACATTTGTAGTGGCACCCATATTGTTACATATAATATATTTATGTTCCTGATGAATTCTTCTGTTGATCCTTCAAATTCCAGCCATTAATGTAAACCCACCCCTAAAGAGTTGACTTTGTTACGAGATTTAGTGTTGTGACGAAATAAAATATATGAACGTGGGCATCCAAAATGTAAATGTCACTAAGCCTTGGGTTGATCTGACTGTGGTGATGACAGCAGGAGCACCCTCAGTTGGTGAATCAGCACTGAGGTGAGGTTACAACCAATGGTGTTGATTACTGTGCTGAGGTTGTGGGAATTCCCTATTCAGCTGTAGTGGTAGACTTTTTGTTAATGAGCCAATGACAAAGTCTGGATGCCAATAGCACTTTCCCTATAGATGTGATAGCTGTTGGCTGACCTTGTTCTGATATTTTCATGTGGTACGTGACAAGTAGGTCAGCCAATGTTTGAACGAGTGGCGGAATAGTGACATTCCAATGTCACTACACCACATAATTATGAAAATGAATTTGCAGACTTCACAGGAGTCACTTGCCGCTGACTCATACATGTACATTCAGCAAACTAATTTAGAGTCTTTTTTCCAGTCTGTCCTGACCTCGCCAAACATTTTGCTATGCATATGTTGCAAGCGTGTAAGTGAGGCAGCAGGGAGTGGCTCACATACACATACCTGTAACTTATGCATACCAAAATGTTTGCCAGGGTCAGGACAGACTGGCAAAAAGAAATACTCTAAATTCAAGGAGAATGGCTTCTCAGTGTCCTTAAAAGCAATCAGCTGTCCTGTGCGTTTCCCCACAATGCTGCATTTCCCCTCAGACTAAAATCAATAAACTATTCACAAGTACTGAAGATTTAAAATCCCTCCACCCATCACCATCTCTGTCCTTTGTCCATCTTTTCTGCTTCACTCAATAGTTGAAACCCCACAAAAAATGCTTTAAAAAAAGGGAGGCACATAACAGGGTGCAGAGAAGTGGAGGTGTGAAGATGGGGCAGTAGGAGAGTAATATTGGGATTAAATATAGATTTGAAATGAGCTGAGGCTGTCAGACCCTATTAAGGGAGTGCACACACACACACACACACACACACACAGCCACAGAGGACAGATTTTCCTGTCTGTCAAATACAAAGCAGCATAAAATAAGTGATCTGATGGAGATTGTATTTTTGCATTTAATTGTCAGAAATATATTGTCTGTCATTAACCCTCCAAAGTAAACAGATGTTCATTATTAAGCATCCAATCAGGTCAGGTACTATCACACTTGCCTGGAAAGTGTGACATGTATTCTCCTAAGTTCAGTAATGCTACATAAATGACTGTGGTGTTGAGTACAGGGTCTTCAAATGCCACAATAATCCCCTCAGCCAGACACTGAGGTTAGGAAAGTCACGGGGGATGATGACTGAAAGCCAACTACCGCTAAAAAAAACAAACAAACAAAAAACGATTAATGCCCACTAACACAATCCCTTGAGACGGAGATAAAAACAGATTAGCTGGCGAAACTGAAATTAAATCATTGTCAATCAGCCCTGATTAAACCTTTGAGTGCCAACAGCTGAAACCTTAAACCTCAAACCTCCCTTCCACAAACACAGCATATAAGCTTGCACGCACACATGCAAATCTGATTGTGCTGCTTCACATGCTGCATCAGTCTTGTCTGCTGAACCACTGGCATGCATACCAGCCTAAAGCACACTCTTATTATGGGACATGAGGAGCGTACTGTAAAAGACTCAACCCGACATGGTTATCTTTAAATAATGTCCATTATTTAACAGATGTTAAATGAAACTATAGCAATTTTAAAACCTTAAGTAAGAGAGACAGATTGAAATATTTATATATTGAATCAAAGACATAAAGCAAGTGTGTATAGTTTAAAAACGGTGTGTAGGCAGATTATGGATTACTGTCTGTAATCATCTTAAAGGCCAGCAGGACAAAGCAGACACAGACACACAAACGCACACATAAATGTAGACACACAAAGAGGTTTCTTGTGTCAAAAACTCGTGGTTATGTCGCACAGTGGCCGAAACACAATATTTAAACCACAGTGAGGCAACTACCCAGATTAAAATGATTTTTAAAATGCAAAGTTTGCATAAATGTTTGAAAGAAAGTGGTGTATTTTTGAGGAATAAGTGCCGACTGCAAAGTCAGTCTAAATAATCAGAGTTTGGAAAGTTGTAAAATACTTGCTGTCACTATGTGTGTTTTATGTGTCAGAAAACTGGTGACTGTTTAACAGACTCAAGTGAATTTACTAGAAATGCATGAGCTAATTTGTAATAAGAGCCTGTAGTTCGTCATGATTTTTCCGCTAAACTGCATGTAGATAAATAACCAAAATCAACTAATGACATCATAAAACAATCTGGTCCAAAGAAAATCCATCAGGACTTCCTGATGGGGACAAAAAAACGAAAACATTTCTGGGATGACTGGGATGTACTTCCTGTTATTTCCAAGTCTTCTAAACTTCAATAATCAAATATCATCTACAATCATCATCATTATAATCTTGTCCTTTGTGCGCTACAGACAGCTACACCCACCCTGTTCTGTTAAGATCTCTGGGTGTTGTGTGCTCCGTAATCAAATTAAAGGAGATCAGGACGTCAGGAGCTGTGGAGATCTTCATGTTCCTTCAAAGGGATTGAACTCTGAGTCTTCAGAGCCTCCAGGGAGACTCATTATCTCGTGTACGTGAAAGTTGGCATGTATGGGTCATATCTTTGACTTTCTGGTTGTGTAACAGTTATACAGCACGTGTATAACCGATTGTGATAGCAAATCAAAGTTAAATGTCCGGTCCATTTAGGGCATGTGCCCATGCAAGCCCTATTTTTTATTTCTTAAATAACAAATGGTCTACATGATAAAATCAAGCCACCGCAACTTTTTCAAGTCCAGCCTCCAGACTTTTGTCAAGAAGTAAAGGACAGCTCTGGGTTATCTAACAATGAGGCAGTACCAATGTACAAACAGTATCTGACTGAGAAATGACAACAAATAACGAAATCTTCAGCATCGGTGGTGTTTAGGTTAGTGGGACTAAAGAATAAAAAATAAAAAATTCTCATGCTGAACAGACATATGAACTCAACAAATACCAGCATCTCCCATATGTGTACACAAGGCCTTAAATGATCCTACCTGTCCTTAATATCAAACCAAGCTGCTTGACATATGCCGCGCAAAGCGATGCTGCTGTGATGACCATAGACGTCTTGACTGGAGGCCCCTTATATTCTTAATGAGCTAATAGGTTCACAGGAGAATTACAGGTACTTAAATGTGTCTCCAGATGAACTTGACAGAGATCTGAACACACGTTAAACCCTCTTTTAAGTCTTATGTCTCGACAATATAGGAAACAAGAAATCCGTTTCTTAAAGAGGTTAAGTCCTACCTGGTTGCAGGACTGTCATCAGTCTCCGTGTGTTGTGGTGAGTCGGGGGAGGTAGGAGCCTCTTCTCCATCCTGAGGCAGCTCTTCACATTCTGCCTCACACCTTTCATCATCCAACAGCTCTGTGATCTGGAGACAAATGTGCAAATGATACAAAATGTTAACGTCTAAAAACCGATGCTGATAAAAATACTGACTTAATGAAAATTAGATCTTTCATAAACAGAAACACACTATCTTGACCAGTCATACACCAGAGAGTCTTAGTTTCTCTGTGATTTTTTTCCTTGCAAAAAAATAAACTCTAAGAGTTTAGGAGACAAAACATATTCGATCTCACTTATCAGGCCAATCATGTCTTATTTCTATGAAGGCCTGAGATAGAGAGAGGTCAAAAGGTCATGAACTAAAATTGTCATCCTTCATTTTCCCCCAAGACGTTATGTTCCGTTTCCCCTAGTTTTTCCTTATCTTTCTTCCTTCCCTCTGCTCAAAAGCAAACCCATCTGCTACTGTCACCGTGCCGTTGCTACAGCAACCCCTCTCTCCCGAACACCCCGATTGGTTGTTGAGAAATTCTTGCATCGCTCCATGTGCAGATCAAGGGAGGGAGGGTGAGGCATCCCTGTGACTCTCTGAAAATTTCACTTCCCAACATGCTTTGATAAAAAGCAACTTGTCATGTGTCAAAATGTGCAGCTTCACACCACGACTTATAGTCATAATCTGCAATTTGCATTTTCCTCAGTAGTGTTGAAGGACAGAAAACAAAGCCCTGCTATCACCGGCTGAACTGTTGATGGGCCAAAAACACTGAACAATGACAGCCAACTGGGACTAATATGAGTCTCAAACTGTGGCCTACATACGAGCTTTCCAGGGATCTTTTTTTATTCAGGATTTTACATATTTTATAATGACTGCCGCTGACTGATAAATATCAAGAATGATAACAATTTTAGTTTTGGAGAACTTTTGGAAAAGTATATTTCAGACAGATCAAATTAGGGCAAATGCTGAATTCTGTTTATGAGAAATTTCTGTTTCTCGTATTTCTGGAGCATGCATTCCACAGTTTGGACAATTAATTCCTCTTTCTATTCTTCAGAAAACTTAACTAAACTTAAAAGAAAAGTAAGCATTGTACAACATCTGGGGATTTTTTTCCTTTCTTCAGATGCAGCATTTGATTGTCTCTTTCCATTTTGCCTGGACATTGTAGCTTAAAAGACACGGTGATAGTTCAGAATTAACAGATAAACATGCACGGAATGGCAGAATGAAGAACTAATGTTCTGTTCATCACCCAAGCACTTCCTGTCATACAACTATCAGATCAGAATATCTAATTACTGGTCCCTGTTGCCACATTAAGCATACCCAAGATAGAAAGAAGCTCATATTTGAAACAGGAGAGGGAAATAGTGACACATCTTCTACTCTAAACATAAAGACTGTAGACCGATTGCATAATACTTCCACTGAAAACCATTCTTGTTGGGACAGTCTAAAATGCTCATATGTCCATTTTTGCTGCAATGAATGAAGCTCCAAAAATAGCAGTGGAGATAAGCTCTCTGGCCCAACGTTCCTTTAGTAAGTGGGCTGTGCACTAAGAAGGCAATGACATTCATTGGGGACAGTGAAACACGGTTCAGATCCACCTAAGGATGGTTTAGTCAAACTAATAGGACAAGATTCATTTTGATGGGTCAAAGATATTGTCAGTCACACATTTATTTTTAAATTCCAGCAAAGCAAGAAAATAGAAGAATTCTCAGAATGCGGGGCATTTGTCTTTTCTGACAGAAGCAAGGGGAAACCCCCACCCAGGTTCTAGTCTCTGTGCTATACTTAGCCTCAAATGTTCTGTGCCATTTTTGTGACATGTCTAAACTCAACTCTAATGAATGCATTAAACCACGTTTATCCAGATGTGTTGTTTCCTCTGTGAATGTGTGTGTGAGGGAGATAATCCCCAGTTCAGACAGAGGACCATTCACCTGAATATCATGGTGGGTGCAAGTTGCATGATTATATCATCACCTCATGCTTTTCTTATCTTTCACCTTCCGCATGATCTCACACTTTAAATCTTTTTTTCCTCTCGTGTCTTTCCTGTCTTGCCATTTCTCCCCCATCTTCCTGTCTGTTTCTTTTCCATCCATGCCGCCGAACCAGCCTTTTTTTTGCTCTCGCTCTTACATAAGATGCACGGACCAGTGCACACAGGATCTGTCAGACATTTTTGCGCCGGCTAATCCATCTATAAAGCATCCTCAATTTTCAGGAATACCAGGGACTGTCTGGTCCCTTTTGTTAATGTTTAAGCTTTAAAAAGATATGAAAGACAGATATAACACCTACTGTTGCAAAATAACAGGGTCAACAAGACTAAAGCAATTTTTCTAGTCTCAAAGTGCAAAAAAACCTCCAAATTAGATACGGAAACCTAAAACCACTTCAAAAGGACAAAATCCCTGAGGGAAAGAAAAAAAAACTAAAACAGGGAGAGTAATTGAATTTGTGACCTACAACTGATGTTGCAGATATGGCTCCTAATCAGTTTTATTCTGACTAAATTTAGCTTTTCGCTTCGGTACCTGACCTTTAAATGTGCTCATTAATAGTGTCTCTGTTTACATTTGACGTGCAAAAGGCAGCATTTATATTTGTGTTCATCACGAAGAACCAAAACTGTGTAGTTCAATGACAAAGTGAAAAGGACGCGAGTGTGCGTTCTTTTTGTCAGTTGCTTCCTGTTGTCACTATAGCGCACACTGAAATTGGATGAAATTACAGCCTTATAAATAAACATTTTAAAGCCGTTTTTCAGATCCAAGCAGGGCTAATCCCCACACTCACACAGATCATTTGTTTGCATGAATTTGCAATATCAGTGTACAGATTATACTCAGTAATATTACCTACACTGGTGTGAAAATGGAGTCGGCTTATTTAGTATGCAAAACAAGTCCTGCTAGTGAACCATTCTCAACCAGGATACATTCACTATTGTTTACATCAATATATGTTGGTATAATAATATTCACAAACTACTTTTACATAAAAAAAAGACCTGAAATGCTACCCTCATTATGAAGTATACCATACTACACTGTACGTGTCAAAAATGTATCAAGACCCGAACCTGTCAGCGGTGAATCTGTTAATAATGGTTTTGACCTCGAAATAGATGCATGGTTATTATATCTGACTATCTTCTTAACAGTCTGGTGGTGTTCTAAAATTTTAATCTTCACATCACAGAAGGATTTGTCTCTCTGTGCATCAGCCCAGAAAGAATTTCACCCCCAGCCCCCTCCACCATTCCTGGCAGAGTTAAATGCCACATTCTGTCTCTGTGCCATTAATGAAAAAAAAAAGAGAAAAGCTTTTTAAAAGGGGATTTGGAGTTTGCAATTCCTCACCATCATCTGAAGAAGCAAAGCACCTCATGACATGAGTCCAAATAGTACATAATGATTTTGATGATGTTGTAGAGACAAACCCATGGATGTGGATGTAAATGTAGAAACAAGGGTGACAGACAGCACCTGTTCATTAATAGAGCTGTAGTCATTGGTGGAGGAGATGTCATCGTCCTCCGAGTCAAAAAGTTCTTCCTGGTTATCCAACAGCTCTGCCAGGACTCTGCTGACGGTCTCCTGGTCTCGTAAGTCGTCTCCTTCTGTTGACAGACTGCATACAGAAAATGAGAGAAAGTTGTTTGCTGCTGCTCAGACTTGTATAGATATAGGAAGATATAAATCAATGTCAACAAAGTGGAACCATGATATTCTTATGGTCATTTCATTATACAGCTGACTATGAATGTAAGAAGAAAACCCTAGCTGTTGGGAGTTTTTTAGTGAGAATGGTATCTTACTGAAAGATGTCTGGGCCAAAGACAGCAGCCAGTGCCCCGACGTTCCAGCTCTCTTGCTGAAATGAGGCCACGCTGGCCAAGAAACGACACAGAAAACGCAGCAGGCCGTAGTTCAGTGGGGGAAGCTGCTGCAGGAAGTACTTCAAGTTTCGACACAGGTCCTCGTCGTTGTTATATTCTGGAAAGGTTTGAGGGCAGAGAGTGAGTGTTGGCAACTTCTGGAAATAGTATTTCTCCTGATTTACAATTATTACCAACATTTGGAAAGTTTACACGCTTTATTGGAGCTATTCTTTACAGTTACTTTCCATCTGAGTATATAATGTTCGCAAGAGGTGTTGCAAATCTGAAAATGTAGCCCATGCAGAGGTGAAATAAGGAGAAACAGCAGATGGAAAAGTGAAGAAAAATGTGTAAAATTCTTCATCTGGTTCACTGCAGGACTTCAATTATTGCACATGAAAGAGCAAATAAGCACTGAGTGGACTGACGGAGCAAACCTCTGCAGTCTGCAAGACACCAACAAACACAACCATCAATCATGGAAATAATGATGAGGGATTAAACAGGATTATCTGTGAGGCAAAAGAGGACAGCTGAAAGCGAACAGCTACATGCAGGAAGAATACCACATGCAGAAAGGCAGGATTTGTTGAAGTGATGGATCTGTGTATTAACATGAGTGAACAGTCAGAAAACGTTCCGTCCTGAAGTCTTTAAGATCTTAGATGGCTGAGTTATTTCAAACAGACACTGTAACAATTTACAGAAAGGTGCAAAACAAAAGCTCTGCTGGATCAAGTGCTGCCCCTTCAAAGTGATGACATCAAACACAACAACCTGGAACCTCCCAGTCATTAAAAAGAGGAAAAATAAAAAAAAAAGGGAAAATGAAGGTAGAGGAGAAACGAAGAAGAACAAATGTGTGACAGACCTTGGTGTAACTGTAGTATGTGTCCCTGTGTAGCTGTTGGGATAACTGGCTCAGGAAGCTCTTGAAGGAAGAGTCGAAGCAGACTAACAGCTGACGCCAGGTCTGCCTCCTTCTCTAGTTCCACCTGCTCGCCGCTGTCATAGCGCTGACGCAGCCAATCAACCCGCTCTGCGTTGCCATTAACCAGGAAGAGTCCCTCCAGGCCCAGATGACCTAATAACACATGCAGCAATTAATTTTTAAAATACTGCTCGGGGCATAAACAATGGTCAAATCCAGTGCAGTCTTGCATCTATATTTATGTCCATAAATACGGTGAGATTTAAGAGCTTTTCTTCACAAAGTGTCTGCTGATTTCACCAGTAAAGGCATGCTATTATGAACCTCTTAAAACAGATAATAGTCATCAACAGTGACTGACAAAAAAGAATGTTGCTCATCTAGTTTGGGTAAACTGTTAAGTTGCGATAGAAGAGTGTGTAGTGTCGTGAACTTCATTTAATACTTTACAGTGTAAAGACAAGCCAATAGATTTCTTTCAAGAAAAATCTATTCTTAAGCATCTAGATTCTATCTAGTTTATCCAGTTTTTAAGCAGTCCGTCTCCATAAACTGTTTGCACAACATAATTTGTCATAACCCTTGGGCACAAGATTCAGTTGAAGATTTGTATTATCTTTGAACTTTGTATTTGTGGCACCTTGCTCCTATTAACTCCTTAACATCACACATACAGACATACACAAAAAGAGATTACTCCTGCCACTGGCTGACTAACTTCTTGTTTGGCAGCAACACTCATTAAGGCACCTACACCAGCTCGGGTGGATTAGAGACTCATTATGTAACCTCATGTGGTCTCACAAACCACTGACCTGCTTCGCTGGTCACTTGAGAGGACTTGACAGGATTATTGAAAAGTCTCCAGATTTTGCAAAAATACTTTTTGCCTTTGTAAATCAGAGAAATAGCCAAATCGGATTTTGGTTAATTGCCATTTCTTCGTGCAGTGATTAACATGCATGGATCCACAACAACCATATTCTGTGTATTTGTTGTGAGAGTCACCTGGTACCAGAGCTGGGCTGAGAGACACAGTAGTGACACACTAAGGTCTGACGCTCTGCGGAGTTTGGGGAAAAGCACATTGGCAAATACTGATTTGCTTTTTCACCACGTAAGCTTTTATATTTCTATAAGCCATGCAAATCTTGGATAAATAAGAAAGTAGAGCTTGGAGATGGCAAGGGAATTCAGTCACATATTTTGGATGTTAATCAACATGTTTTTGTTTATCATTATGAAAGAGCCATCAACCTTAACACAACTGGCATGGGAAAGTACAGCACTGCAGGAGATAAAAAGATCATAAACTTGAAATATGAGATAGAATGACACTGGGATCAAACTATCATACTTTATGGAGTATGAAGTTATGACACATAAAAGAAATCTGAGGGCAAAAACAATGTGCACTATGGGTGTAAAAGAATACTGACACAATCTTCTAAGCTATATCACTAGATCATTTCTTAGATATGCATTTGTTTTCTTTCTTTAAAAGAAAGATAAAATATAAAAAAGGCAAACATAGATGGTGTTCTCACAAATGATCACGACTTAGCGGCGTGTTCTTCTGCCACTCACCGTGCTCTTCAATGTATTCGACAATGTGTTTCACCAGTGCAGGAACTTCATGGCCGCTGACGGTGTGCACGCGCGTAACCTCCTCCAGTGGAACGCCAAAAACTCGTGTGGTGCTGGCTGAGCCCCCGCACTCGTTGCCTGGCAATGGAGACACGCTCTTCCTCATGTCCTCCTCCTCCTCGCCACAACCTCGACAAGACCTCACGTCTGCAGATGCAAAGTCAAAGTGAAGGGTAATTTTATTTACATTGATATCATTTGGTCTTGATTGTTTTGGTTGGTTCAATTTGTGTCTGATTGCTCATTCTATACATCAAACCAAAGGCTTGCTAATTAACCTATCTTCCACTCCCTCACTAATTGTATCATTTACCATCATAACTCCTTTGAGAGTATTGTTACACAAGGGCATTTTCTACAAATCAAGCCAGAATACAGCAACCAAGTAATAATTCTCTGCCATTTTAACTTCTGTTTGTGAGGAAATAAAGAAATCTTTTAAATGTCACTTTGAAAAACCAAGAGCAGAAGTAAAAATGTGTTAGAGGGTTCACAGGATGCAGACTGGCTTTTAACCCTTGACAGTTTTCGTGTGCAGTATACTTGTGTTCAACTGCATGTGTGTATACTCACCGTGTAACAGTGAATTTGTGTCCTATCCTCTCCTCCCCTAGCCAGTGAACCACTGAACCATCTATGGCTGCTTCAGGTTGTGGCAGAAGATGAGCCGGTAGTTCCTCATTGACAGACCGCTAATCCCTCTTGCAGGATTCCTTTCTAACTACACTGGGGAAAACAGGGAGAAAACTGTCAGAAAGAGGAACCAAGAGAGCAGATGTTGGCAGACACGTATGTCTTATCTCTATCATCATACCCAATTATTTTGTCTTCATTCGCAAGTGTAATCAGACGTTAATTCACCTGAGATGCTTTCGATGCCTGGTTGCTCCACACTGTTGCGAGGATAGGTTGTGTGTGCATGAATGACATGTCTTATCATGCCCATGCAAAACAGCATGTTGGCAAATTGTGTTAAAGTGTATGGAAAAAATTGTACGACTCACTATTTATTTACTTTTGTGTGTTTAATGAAGCTTCCAAGAATGTAAAGTCAAGACTTTTTGTAAGGGAAGGCACGTAAACAAGCAAAGGTACAAGTATCTGTGTGTTTTGTGAGGGTGTGTAAGAATGATGTACAGAGGACAAGGGTCCTTTAAAGCTCCTCATCAACTTCACTTCATGGGAATATGGCCTTGATATATTAAAAACACTGTTCTACATTTACAGTGCAACTTTCACATAACATCACCTTTGTGGAGTGACAAAGAGCACCTTTTTGTATGTCTATAAATTATAAAGACATACTACAAGGCTGTCATATGTCTATATAATCTATAATGAAACTTAAAACCAAGTTTTAACCCTCAAACAGGAGTTGAGAGGACCAAAAACAAATGTTTGTATAGGTGTCAGAATCCTCTACAGGCATTCTTCAGCCTCCGTTCATTCCAAAACCAACTTAACTGGTATTGCCAGATCATAAGCCGATTTAAAGGCTAAAGCAAATCCCACTGTTCAACCTGACATGTTTGTATTGGTTCATGGCCTTTACTAGTGCTCAGTTCAGAATAGGTTGTGAAAAATATCCAATATTTGTGAAATAAAATAATGCAGATTACTGCAAAACGCTATTAATAATTCAATGGCCAAACCAGCACAATGCATCTAAAGACATTATAATTCTCCTAGAACAATTACACCGTGACACATTCAAAGTTTCCATGCCGACAAGGCCAAAAAGCCCTCAAAGAGATTTGCATGTGGTCAGTAATGGAACAGTCTAGAATATCTCTATATATCTTTCCTTTGGTTTGAGTGCCCAATCCCTGACATCAACCCCCTACTTAACAATGTGGACATTGTTGGGAGGAAAACTGAGAAAGTTGAAAGAAACAAAGGGGGAAGGGGAGCACAGGAACAGAATGCAGAGGACCAGAACAAAATCCAACCAAACCAAAGAGGAAAACCACAAGACAAAAAACAGAAGTACAAGGCAGTAAAAATTAATGTTAAATCCTATTTACATAAGATCATTGATACAACTTCTGGAGACGGTGATGGCCTACATGGTAACATGAATAATGGATAAGTTCCAAAACTACATGGCTATAAATACTACAGTTTAGAGAAAAGACTGGCTCTTCACAGTTGCCTTCATTTTCACCCAAGAGAACTTCATTTAAGAATGTCTTATCAACATGAGGGAACTGATTGCACATGCTATCTGACCAGCATTTCCACAAAACAGTCTGCCAGAGAACACCTGTTTATGCAGTAAATGCATTGGCCTACTGGGTTCATTCTCGTAAATTCTTTGACTCCCATGACCTCGCCACACAGCACGGGATTTGAACCCAGCACCTTCTCACTGTAAGGCAACAGTGCTAACCCCTCCACCACTGTGCACTGACAAGCTAACTGGTGCCGCTAATGGCTTAGTCTATGCAATGACACTGAGCTGCATTTCTCAGGTAAAGCTGGAAAGGTCGAGCGTCATACAGGTGAAACCCAAATCCTGTCCATGTGTGACCAGGAGGCTCCCCATTTGTGGCGAAAAAGTCTGTTGCAGCTCATTAATGCAGGGAGGGCGACTGTGCTAATGACCCTGTAGTTGCCTACAGACGAGTTCTAAAGAGAACAAAAGATATGTGTGTGCATGCGTGTGTGTGTGTGTCAGTGTCTAGTGTGCAACAGGTGTATGTGAAAGCAGAAAGGGAGGAGCTGGACGAACCAGATATTTCGTTGCGCTTTTGTACCAGTGGAAATATATCTAAAAGCTTTAATTTCTGTACAAGTTCTAAAATGAAACATAGACCATTCGTATATGAGGGTCAGTTTAGAAAAGATTAAGATATTCCATCAGATCAGCTCCTCTGCTCTGAAGCCAAGACTCAAGGGAAGATTCCCAACATTACCAAATGTTCAGACACCAGTCGAGTGCAATGAGTGGAAGTCAGCAAGAAGTTGCAGATGAAATTGGAATTATCTTTGTTGCTTTAACCTTGTTGGGCTGCTCCTCCCAGTCTGTCCCTGCAGGTAATGTGTTTAAAAAGCATGTCCTTGGGGGCTTTCCCGGGCTTTGCAAATAAAGCCTGGAAAACAAATATATTTCTCGTAACTCTCCAGAAGCGTCTAGAGCGATGACAATAGTTTATTGCAAAATTTTGGTTTATGGTGGATTAAAATTGAATTTAAAATTTTACCAGATAATCGAGGAAAATTACTTTACTCTTTATCAATCTGAATCATCCCTCTGTCTGTCTTGCTCTTTTTCATCCTGAGGGAATGTCCAAAAAAATAAATGAATAAATGAAAGAATCCTTCTCCATCTGGTGTCTCTGGCAGTTCTGGCTGTAGACAGAACTGACAGCTCCATCAAAGCAAAGAGGAACTATAAGACTACTGTCGATCAATCAGGAAATGTCTTTATGAAGACATGTAAACATGCATGTATTTTTGCATGCTTGAGAAACATTTCACATTTGAGGCTTGCTTGATAAATAATTGTGACAAAAAAAAAGTCAAAGTCAATCATAGAAGTTAGTTACAGCTATCATGGGAAATAAAGGAGCCAACAATGGGGTGAGAGGGAACGTGATGTGATCTCATCCTGAATTTCCAGTCATATGACTTCCCTCACCAAAAACTGTCTTGTGGCTTCAGGCATGGAGAAGATGTTGGCTCAGATAAGGTTGGAGTGTAACCTTAACTCCAGTAAACTACGCGTGCACTTGCCACCTCTGCAGTCAAAAACTGACTATGCCTCAAAACACCTGTGATTCTTCTGTCAAACGTCCCTCAAGATCTTAATTAAGCAGCAAATCAAACCAGTTTAGAAGGTATGCTCCATAATATTGTGAATAAAAACAGGCAGATTGATTTATTGTGATTGTGGTGGAGAGATATGGCTTTTCATTGGTCATCTTACATATACGCGTTATCTCAGACAGCAGGAGGCCGGAGAGTTTTGACACTGGCGATATGTGCATACGTGATACTCTTCACTGCCAAGGTCAAGGTTTAAGCTGAGGAACACTTGAAATGTAACTGCACACCCTCTTATTGTTTGTGCCCAATGTCCTGGCACAGGAGAGGGCAACCCCTGGACAGAAAAATGCCCAGCAGAAAAGTTAAACCTTTTTCTAGTAGCTTTTTGTAAAACCAAACATCTCCAGCTGAGGATTAAAAATGTAAATCAGACACTAAAATACAACATTAATGTGAATTTAAAGTGCAATGTGTGAATTTAAAGGGCAATGTAATGCATGCAATCAGGATAGAGTAATAGCCTGAAGAGTAAACACCAGAGGCGGCTTTCATTGATCTTTCAAAAACAGTGGTTTGCAAACAACAGAATGACCTGATGACTTCACGGCGGGGGCCACGTAAACCTGATCTCGTCAGTTCACAGACGTCCTATCCAGTTTTCTAACTGATCATCATTGCTTTAATGTCCAAGATGCAGGATATAGCCAACAAATTAATAAATAATACATGTCTCTTGTACCATGTGCATTTAAATTTGTGCATGGGGCTGATTATCATCAAGTCTGGCACTGAAAAGTCAAACATGCAGCTCAGTATGGCTGACCAGCCCATAGTCTCTTGAACATTTGTCACAAGTTTTGCTTACTTAACTAAAGTTTTGCTAACGTTCATCCAACATCAGCACCGCCACAGAGCTGACCTTTAACCGGGCTTTCCCAGAGACCTATTTGCTGTCTCTTACTCAATAACCTTGCTGTTTTGTTTGTATGTTAAACTTCAGCAAGCGTTGAGACAAGCCTTGCAAATCTCTTTAGAGAGAGACACAGTGATCAAGTGTCTCTATAACTGCAGTTTAATATTCACTTCTTTGGGTCGGAGGCATTTGTCATTGTCTTTTATCATTCCTGTAGTTAAGAGAACAAGCTCGAGACTGCATAGACCTATACAAAATGCAGTTATACATGAAATGTATGCACAGTAAAGGAGATTATCACTTCCAACTAAATTATTAGGTTATATCAACTTTCAGATTGTTATCTTTGAAATCTTCTTCCAGGAAACAAAGTCAATGCTGCGTCATTATTACGAGCTTTTGCCCCAAAAAGTGCATCAAACACAAAGCAAATTTAGTGCCCGAGTAAAACTTTTTGGAGCTTTGTGGGACTGCCAACTTTGAGCAAAAGCTAAAATAATCTGGCCCTCAACAATTAAACTCCATTGTTAAAATGTTCCAATGCGGATTAACTTCGAGCTAAAGCATCAACTTTGTAAAGGCAGGCCACGATTAACCGGATGGCGCAAAAACAATTCGGGAATTCATTCACAAATTCTCCTGCTTTCCATGACTGTTACCAATCAAAACTTGTTATAAACTCTATGTAACATCACGAATTTTAAAAGTAACCATCAACTATTTGGTATTGATTTAAGGTCTTAAATATCCCGTGAAAGAGCTCAGAGAAAAATTAAGGCCCTCATTAGCTGGTAGAATATTATATAAAAATGATTTCTATAGACACAAGATGACAATAACAGACAAATGTAACAAATATTGTATTACTACAGAAATGCTGGTCTTCTCTGTAACACTGTTACAAGCCAAGTTTATTTTGAATAATGCTAGTGTCTTAAAGACCTCTAACTGAGGCAGGTTCCATCCGTGAACGTGTAACACTGTAGTTACACAAGCCTGATATGATGTTTTATGCAGCAACGATTCATTGCCAAAGAAGAGTAGCAACAATTCAAATCGTTATGAAAGGTTTAAGTTGTTGGATTTGTGTCATTTTAAAGATAGTAACCTGCCCCCCACCTTCCAGTACAGTACTAATACAGGCCAATGGCCGGATCTGATTATGCAATGAGGTAAGTCATACAACAGCCTAGTAATGACGGTGAGGAGACACCTCGATATTCAATTTTAGTTCACTTAAAAAAAAACCAAAAAAACATCAATTCTGCATGAACGACAGAGATAAATGGGTTAATGGCAGCAGTGTACCAGAACATTCCAGCACAGCTTCCTCAAAGACACTGAAGAAGAGCTGATGAAGGGATGAGGAAGAGATGTGGAAGAGGTGAAGAAGAGCTGAGGAAGAGATGAGGAATAGGTGAAAAAGAAACTGACAGGGAGAGAGGTTCCCATGGCAGAAACAAAGGCGAAGAGAAAACGAAACAGCGGCGATCTCGTAACGACTGGCTCTGTTATTAGAATCTGGACAATTCTTACCAATTATAACTTCCGCTAAACTGCAAAACCAATGTGGATTCTTCCTCTGCCCGCTGTATGCAACAACAACAACAACAACAACAAAAAACCCCACCCGCCGCTTTATGATCCCCATTTTCTTCCGTCTTCACCTCGTTTCTCGGCGTCCTCCGAGGATCCACAGATGTGATGGAACTGTCTCCGCTGCTAACCGTTAGCCGTTAGCTCCCGATCCGCACAGACGGAGCCTCGGACGGCTTCACGCCCACCGGGGGAGGGGGGTGGGGGGGGGTCGGAATACAGCACCGATATAAAACGTCCGCCTCCCTCGGGGGGTTGTCCGGGGCGCGACCACCCGGGCAGCCGCCACAGAGAGCCACGGACACACGGTTAGCCTAGCCGCGTAGCGTTAGCCGCTAAGATGCTGAGCAAAGCAGAAGAAGCGCTCGTTAGCCAGCGTGCTAACTAGCGCCGCCTTACCAGGTCAAAACAAACAGCACCGCGGGGCCAGATGCATTAATTTCTCGGCTCGTCCCTGGTTGTCGGGGGGGGGTACGGGGGACGGGGGGACGGCGACGTCTGAGCAGGCGACTTCGCTGGAGATCAGAGCGGGCGGGACGGAGCAGTGTGCTGCATGGCAGAGGCTGAGGAAGTCCGAGGCTCTTCTCACACCGACGGTTTGTTTCCGAGCTCGTTGCTTAGCGAGCCTCCCTCACAGCTGCCAAATACTGACCCCGCCTCTCTCCCCCTTCCTCACCGCGGCAGCGGGCAGCTGCCAAATACTGACCCCACGCGGCAGACGAGAAGATAGCTGTTTTTTTTTTGTTTTTTTTTTACATCTTATTTTATTTTTTTTAAATCCTTTTATTTCTATTTGTGAGTAATAATTATGTCGCTAGCATGTTTAATCTCTGTTGTACAGACTCAGACCATAAAGGATGCTGCACTGAAATGACCCCAGGAAAGTGATTTTAAAGGCTTGAGGCAACCCATAAAGGTATTATTTTTATTATTTTAAGTTGATGATTTTACTGTCACTCAAGTCATAATTCCTTTTATGACAACCACACTATCTTATATCAATAATAAATATCTTAAAAGCATCGACTGTTCTATAGAAAGTACATTTGCGCCCTCTATTGTCCAAATTAGAAACAACACTTACATTGTTGTTTCTATGATATTTTACATGACTATAATACTGTATACTGTATTTTACTGTCAAACTAATGTATAACAAGTGAAATAAAATTTAAACCGTTAAATGTTGCACTTGCTAACCTATTTTCATATTTAAATGCAAACTCAATACAAATACATTAAAAAATATTTTGTATGATAATTCTTCACCCACAGTCATTTAAGGAAATGTGTTATTTGCTGCAGCACCAGACTTGTGCCTTCAGCAAAGGCTGGGCCAGATCACATGCTGCCTTTCATAATTCTGGTCAAACAACATTTATGTATTTTAAATGTTGAAACATAAAAAGCCCAACCTTCAGAACTGGTATTTCTTTTTCCATATTTGCTTAAATAAAAAGCAATTGAAGAATAAATACGTTAAACGCCTTTTGTTCATTAATGCTAATTTGTTCCCAGTTCAAAACAAAATATAGTAATCTTGCATTAAATGCTTAAAGTTAAGAAATGTAATAATCTTAAAAACAATGAAAGTAGATGTAAAACTAAAATTTATTAGTAGTATAGTAGTTATGTAAAATGTGTATCATATTAGATAATATAAATACAAGGGTCTTTTGTATCTCAATAACATGAGTCAGTATGTATAATAGGAGTTCAGTAAATATATTTTTGTGAAATGCAAATTAAATGTTAAAATTAGGACTTTTTCCATTAGTCGTTTCATGAATTTGAACGAGGTCAGACTTCCACCAGCATTTTCCTTATCTTACGTGCATATAGTGCTTTTATATGTATGTGAGCCACTCTCACTCTCAAGAGTTTGCAGAATATTTTCCTCGATTTGTGCCCAAATTGCATTTACAGAAATATGTTGACGTTTATTTCCGTTTGTCCGGAGAAGTACGTCCCCACACTGTCACCTTGTGGACGTATTGTCTTACAACACCGTCACCCTAAATAGTCAAAAAATGAACCCATGCACAAATGCGCGGTTGTATAGACATTTTACTGATTTATTTTTGCTATAAACTCAGTGTAATGTTTTACTCTGTGTTTTATTGGCCAGGCCAAACACTTACCCTCCATATATTTGTTGCCAAATCAAAATTTAAATAGCAAAAAAGAAAAAAACAAAACAAAACCCAACACTATAATGCAGTTATACAATATGCAATACACTAAAAACTCCCTAAGTGAAATCATTCTCACTAGCATATTATAGTGCTATATGATCTATTTACAGAATGCTTTATATATATTTCTTTTACTGCATATATAAGATATAAAACAAGAGAAATGCACATTCTTCAAAAGGTAATAAATGTGATGTGTTGTGTGTATGTATATGTAGCTGTATAATATGGCAATATTGTGAGAGTAGTGTTCAGGGAATCCTCCAGAGCGATAAGACCAGTCTGTCCTGTCCCTCATGTGGAAGGTGGAGAATTATACAACTATAGGCATCCAGTCAGTTTGAAATGATCCTGGTCTGGTCTGGTTCTGTTCAATAATAATCAGCTGATCAATGGAGGCGTGTATTAATTTACTGCGGTCACACAACTGTTAAAACGTGAGCTATTATGTCAGCTGGGTGAAGGATGTCTTTATCGCCATCGCCACTGCAGGCACCGCCGTATTCTCCTTGACTGTTAATCTGCATCTGAAAATAGTCCCGACATGTCACCCTCTAAGACTTTTTAAACTGTCCTCAGCTCGAATGAAATACAAGAAGCTGTAGAAATCCGGGACGTTAGGAGATGTGAAGCGTCTTGAACTGTACCCTTTAAAGTTAGGGATCGGCTGTTGTTGTTACGCAATGTTGTGCCCTTGTTTCAGTGATAGTGCGTATGTACACTCCCCCGTACGTCTGAGGTGGCGCGGGTGAACCGTTAACTACATCGCATGTGACAGAATGGAAGCAGAGTCACCACGATGCCTGACTCACCGAGGAATCGTTCACGGGGTGGCTGATTTCCTGTATTTGACTGTAAAGCAGCGAAACTTTGTCTCAAATGTAACCGGACGCCGATGCACGAGGAACTGACGCTGCGTTTTACAACTACAACCTGACCACAAACCCCAAAGCTACAGATTAAACCCAAAGACCTGGTGTGCTGGAAATGACCTTCTGACCTTGACAGGAGCCCAAGAGAAAGAGAGAAAAGTCCACCGGAACTACAGTGGAGCGGACTGCAACTACAATGCTGGGTGATTAAAACTGTGCACCGGCTTATTCCTCAGTGTGCTTTAACAGGTTTAAGGGAAAAGTGAACAGAGGTACAATCTGGAGATGAGACCGCTGAAGCAGCCACGGTGAACTTGTCATCTTATTGTCTCAGTTGATGGTTGACCTGCTGGGTAACCGCAGCGTTAGGCTTCGTACACCCTGAGGAGGAAAGGCAGGAAAAGTGGCTTTAAATATATTTGTTATCCTTTATTCTTTGAATTATTAAAGAACACATTACGTAACATTATATGCTAACAGAGGTTAATGTAAAGAAGGAATTACACCAGTGAGTTCCCAACAACACCACATGATCTCTAACGCCCCTGATGGACAATTACAGGCAGTCCCATCAGTGTGTTTTATTCATCTGTTGTTGTGTTAGACCATAATTAGAGATTCTCTGCTACAGGAGGCGCCATCAATATCCCAGTTATTTGTAAATAGACATTAAAATCAATCAAAAAACATTTGCATTGTTAGGTCTTTTAATTGCAAAAGTCAGTGCCATACCAAGGAGACAAGGCCTCTAGCTACTATTTAAAACATTGTCACTGATAACGTTTATATGTTTTAAATGAAGATTTCTATCAATTTCACCATTTCTTACCTGTGTTTGTCTTTCCAGATGCGGAACCATTTGACCAGATTCTTGGTGCTCTGGAGTTTGGGGTGAAGGCAATATTCCTGCCCTTTGAATCGGGCCACATTCTCCATCGTCACACTGGAAAAGGACGAAACAAAGGCAACCAAAGTCAAGGCATGCGATATCATTTAGGGTTCTCGGTGTCTCAGATCAAGGAGATATCGTCAGACGGAAAAAGAAATCCCTGTTTTTGGGCACTTCGAGGTGTCTTAAAAGCTTTATAGTGGGAATACTGGGGATTTGACCTGCTTTTGGGACCAGTGTTGTGTTGCTATCCACATGGTGAGGGGTTGAAATCAAAAGATCAGCCACCACAGGGGCACTTGGCCCTCTGAGCCCATCACCGCTCGTTGAATCAAATGGTCTGTATGTAATGATACCTTAAAGCAACGGTAGGGACGTTCTGCCGGCATGTGGTATATTCAGGCCAAAACAGGAGAAATGTGAGGAAAAAAAAAATACACCCACACACCATCAGGGCCTCTTCATCCAGACAACCAACACAGTATCACCAATCGGTGATTGTTAATGGGGTTGACTTAAAGAGAAAACGTCTGAGTCCTGGTAAAAATGCAGCATTCAGTAACTTATAAGCATTAAATTAAAGAGTATTGTGTCCATTTTCCTGCTTAGTCAGTTGCCACATTAGCTATTGAGATTAAGCCTATTTGTTCCAAAAGAGCCAAACGTGTGTGTTTGTGTGTGTGTGTGTGTGTGTGTGTGTGTGTGTGTGTGTGTGTGTGTGTGCTTGATGGAGAAGCCATAAAAGTGCTCCTACAGGGTGCATGTCAATGAACTCATATCTTTTATGACTGGAGCGCACTCACTGAGGCTTAATGTGCCAATTAGCCTTGCGCTTTAGTTCCCCCCTCATCTCAATTCACCTGGGCAGCTGACGCACGGCCTCCGGCTGCAGACCGCTATTTCAGTCGGCGACACGTTTCACAAACACAGCACCGGGGACGGAGAGGGGGGAGAGAGCGACGCTGCTGCAATATTTCTTGATTACAGGACGGTCCAACAAGAATAAAATGAAATTATGAGTTGCGCGGCCCAGATGTAGGGAACTAATGAAAATGGCTCCACCTACTTTCAAATTAAAATGTCAATTGCATTTTAATGAGTAATAAAGGTAAAAGGTTTAAATCCTATTGGAGCTAAAACAAGACAGAAGGAACCTGGAGGATTGTGGGTGTGTGTTCGTACGCGTGTGTGTGTGTTTGTGTGTGAGTGTGTCAGAAAACTCTGTTTACTCCCTTTTTCGGTGGCTTTCTGGAGCCTGCTGAGACTCATTTTTCACTGGGCACCAGCAGCTGGTGGCCCTCTAGCTCATGTTAATAGAGCTGTCTTAAATAAAGGCTGTGGGGGCCGGTAGATCATACTCACTCTCTCCTTTCTCTCTCTCTTGCACGCACACACACACGCGCTCAAGAACAAAAGCCAGGAACAGGAGTACTGGCCCTGACCTGTTTCTTTATCTGCGCCTTATAGCTCACCACATGCCTAATCCAACATGATTCCAGCACGGAATACATTTATTTGCATTGTCACGCTCCACGGTGGCTGCAGAGCAAACAGTCTTATGCAACGGCCCCCATCCTCCATGCCAGGACTCCACTGCTCACTGTTGCTGCCCCAGCTGTGCTCCGCCTGCAGTACCTCCCGCGACCCACAGGGGGCAGAAGAGCACCAAAGCTGGCGTCAACACTGAGCCCAGCGAGGGTGACGTCACGTCTGTTGACTTTAACATCATGTCGCAGAAATTCCAAGTTTATGGATTCGAACCGGTTTGAGTGAATGAAAAGACGCATTTAATTGGTTGCAACATATGGTGGCGTATTTTGATGATTTTAAGACTGTAACATGCGCTTTTGATGTTGTTGTTAGTGAAGAATTCCATCCTGAGTGTGCTGGGCTGCACGTTACTTGGTTGTGTGTCCACCAGGTCCAAGTACAGTAAAATGGAGCATGTTATGTGTGCAGCAGAGGGGTGAATGTATGAGAGCATGTGGTGAAATTAGATTTTTCCAAAGGAAAAGGGACACAAGGAGAGACAGATGGTAGGAAATCAGGGGATCAAGGAAATTATTAAGGAAAAGAACATGAGTGTGCAAAGGATTAGCAGGATAAAGCAAGAAAGATCACAAAAGAGAACAAGGGCGGAGGAAATAAAGAAAGGGCAAAACCACAGACAACCGGTCAAGGAGCAAAACTTCACTCACAATATCATCTTCTCCTGACAGTAGGGATGTTTGGGTTTAATCTCCAGCTTTTGGACGTCCTTGTACCTGATCTTTGGTCCTTTTCTGGTGCACCTGCACTTGTAGGCTGTGAAGAGACCAGGCAGGCATAAATCATCACTAGGTGGACGCCGCACAGCAACAAAGTGAGCATTTAGACAGAAACTCGGTTTCTTTCCGTGTCTCTCATGTATGGATGCACAACTTTGTGGTTCTCAGCAAATTGGAATGATTTGTGGCTGCAGGCGGCTCAGGTGATTTATGGATCCACACTGAGTAGGTTTGTTCTGCAGGGAAAGCCCGAGTTTAAGATTAAAGACACTTTCTCTTTCCTTGCTGAAAAAAGCTGAAGACACGTGTACCGCTGGAGGATTCTGAGTCCAAACGTGACTAAACTCTGCCAGGCTTCTCGGCTGCACAGCCTTGAAACCAAGGCTTCCTTCATCCATCACCTGATATCTTGTCCTTACAGCTGATCATTAAATCTGCCATGAGCTCCAGGGTGGAGCCTACATGTAACAAACACATACTGCACAGTAAAAAAAAAAAAAAAAAAACACAGCAAAAAAAACCCAGTAATGCAGAGATTCTCAGTTTGGATGGAGATAAAAAAAATCTTCAGGGTATGGCTGGCTTGCCTTGAGAATGCCCAACTCCATGAAGGAGTAACATTAAAGTTGCTTAAAGTGGCATTAAATTTGATATTTGTTCTACTGTAATAATAACTGCCAGCACATTTAACAAAGCTCATTCAGTTACACATAATTAATTATTTATTCTCCAGCTCTCTGCCTCACTCTTTGGAAATTGGGTTTAAATATTCTCAGCTGAGCTTCACTTTTCTTGTAGCAACACAGAGGGGCCCTAAATGTGGCCAAGGATGTAACTCAGCCGTACAACACAGTTAAACAACCGAATACCGAAGGTGTCCAAGTTCTAAAAGTTTGAAGAAAGAGTTGAAAATAGACCTGCCTTTGCCTTTACATAAAATCAGTGCAGCAGGTGGCATACCGACATCATAACAGTGCTGAATATGTAGTTAAACACTCAAGCTTCAGTGCATTAGAAAATAAGTAAATAAAGCAATAAGTCATTTTTACCTTCTGCACCCAAGAAGTATAACGACACCACTAATAAGAGCAGAACTGCTGTGCATCGATGCATGTCTTCTCAAGTTTGGGATGCTTTCCTCCCTCAGAGTCCGACTTTTTTTTTTCTTTCAAATAAATGAACAATCGGGCAGAAAACGAGCAAAGAAGCTGCAAATAATATCCACTTGCAGCCGCTGTTTGATGGCAGAGTTGAAAGAGCAATGAGCCTTTTCTGCTTTTTGGACTCCCTTTGGAGCGCTGATTGTGCAACTCCTCCCGTGCGTCTTGGGCGCGTGAACCTCCAATCAGTCTTTCAGCTCTCTCTCCCTCCCTCTCTCTCTCTCCCTCTCTCTCTGTCTCTCTCTGTCTCTCTCTCTTTCTCTCTCTGGCCGGCAGCAGCCTTTTTGAAAAGCAGCCTGCTGTCCCCCTCCTCTTTAATATGCGCGGCCAGGCAGCGCGTCATGCACTTGTGTCCAGAGCGAGGGACACAAGTGGAGAACACAGCGGAAAAAGAAGGAAAAAAAAACCCCAACAAGAACCACACAGTGTCCCCCATGACTGCGGTGGAGTGACAGAAAACTTATCAGGTAAAAAACCCAACAGTTGGCCACAACACAAGATCCAGAACCGAGAAAAAATAACTGAGGTGTGATGCCGTGATGAGGAATAAACCACCACGACGTCCCACCAACCTTTATTTTACACACTCTAGGAAAAACCTCACTTAATATTTGTTCTATAGACACCTGCGCCTATGTAATTCCTCATCAACCATATATAAAACAATCCAAGGGGGAGATGGTTGATGGACTTATTTATTTGAACTCTAAATGAGTCACAAGGTTATGTTAAAACACTTTGTTGTCAGAGCTGTAACTTGGAGATGATCATAACTAGGTTGCGCAATACAACATGGCACCGGTATTTTGAATTGACAATAAAAATAAAGGGTTCAGGTCTTTATGCCCTGAAAGAAAAGCGCGGTTGTGTTTGTTCTGTTCAGCTGAATAAATGCTAACTTTGCAGACTGGTGTATTGGTCTTTAGTGATGACCCTGAGTAGAAGGTCTGACCCCTCCCACTTGACAGGATTAATCAGAATTCGTCACATCACGAGTGATTTTTAATCTGTGTGTCCGTTCTCTCCACCAGGTATTGATGTGTACGTTTGTGTCCCCACACTGCGACTTTGATACAATCAACTCCTCTCATCACTCATCACAGCGGCCATGAACTGTCTTTTGGCACTACGTGTGTGTGTGTGTGTGTGTGTGTGTGTGTGTGTGTGTGTGTGTGTGTGTGTGTGTGTGCAGGTCCCTACTATATATGTATGACAGCAGCCAACATGTATGTGCAGTCTGATACAACTGCAGACAGGTCATATATTGGTTATTGGGTCTTCCATTGGCTTTATATTCAGTCCCAGTCCAACAGGAGGCAGCTCCAGTTTAAAGCAAACGGAGACAGATTGAGACATACGGCACGCAGCACACTGCTGTGTGAATCCATCTCAAGTACGTCTGATAAAAGACATCAGCGAGCTGTCTGCCTGTTCCAGCCTTCTTCTGACATGACTGATAATCAGCCGGACATCTGCTGTCTTCATCCATTAGATCACTGGAGATTAACTGAACACAGGAGGAAAAAAAAAATAAACGGAGAAAGGAATCGACAGCAATGGCACATGAATTAAAAATGTCAGATTCTTTCAAAACAAAGGAATGTGTCCGGATGAGAGGAACCATCGTTTCTCATTTTTTTTTAATCAGAGATGATGGCAGTCGACGGGAGAGATTTAAAGTCGAGACAATGGTAGATGGAAAAAAAAAAAAAACATCCTGTAAATAAGCTGAAACAACAGGTGTGCCCAGTAACTGATCCTGGGCCCTCTGTCCATCCATCAACATCACATTTCACAGATTCACATGAACAGGTGAGATGCACGCGGGTTATGTAGCTGAGCGCGAGGCTGTAATCCCTAACTAAGACGTCTCTGCTCTTCTTTCGGTTCACTTGTATCTTAGCTTCTCAAACACCGACGGGAACTGCTCCTGACACGTGGGACACGGCTGAAGTGCAAACCTGGCTTTTTAAAACAATCCCATGATCGCAGTGTTCGGGGGCAGCCTCAGCTCACCCTTCTCCAGGCCCAACTGGGGTAGAATAAGGACTGTTGCCAGTGCTGGAATCATGATGTAATCATCTGTGACGTATATAGATGTTTACCTCCAAATGTTCTGTCAACAGACTGGAACCATTTCTGTAATTGCTGTCAACACTTATTTAAGCGGAATTTTCCACTAATTATGTGTCATATACATGTCGTGCATGCGTGTCCATGCACGATAAACATTCTGCGTAAAGATTTTTTTCCCCTTATTAGGTCAAAGCATCCATCCCATCATCATAACTCCACCACACTCTGGTAACTCTGCTCGCTCCTATTTATTAATTCTTTCAATGCTACTCAATCCATCACGGAGAGAAGGCCGAGTCAAACAAACCTTCTGCGCTTGAGAGGTTTCATACTTTGCCTGTGCGCCTCACTTTTTGCCTTTGGCAGGTTCCTTCAGCTGTGTAAATCCAGTACGATTTGCTTTAAAAGACGTGTGATGTTAGGCTAGACCTGTTCGTTTTGACATTATGTTGCATAAGTTTTGATTTTTGAGAACCTGAAAATTTTGTTACACACTGTGGACAGTGACAGAAAATCTAATTCCCTGAATTTCAAAGTGTTTTTTTTTTTTTTTTTTTAATTATACTGGAATTTCTTCTGTTTGAACCTCACCTGATGTTTCTGCCCATCTACTGCAATTTGAATGTTTGAAGTCTGGCAATTTTAGCTAATCCTTCCCCCGATGGCAGTTTGCTGTTGGGATTAAAGGTGTAGCTGTGGTGAAATGACGGTAGTCAGGAAAATCCCATTATCTTGAGCAGCATAGCTCCTCTGGGCTATAGTTTACAATGTCCTGATTATTCTAATAAATACCTGTTGCTAATAGAGCCATCCCTTTCCAGCCAATGCATTCCAAGTTTTTCCTGTCTGAGTTTGTTCCAGTAACTTTGCTTTTAACACCTGAATTGAAAGCAAAGTCATTTCAAAGGCCTGTCAAGCAGACATGTTGACAAACACGTACACAGCTGCTGAACATAATTGCAGATAATAACCCATGTTTCTGGATGTTCAGGTTGTACAGACATGTAAGGACAATGGCAAGGGTGCAGGTCCCTGGAGGTTATTACTGGGAACAGTGGGATGCAAAAGTTCTTTGAAGTAGGCACAAACAAATCTGCAGAGCCAGAACGGTCCCATCAGTGCAGTGAACCTTTTTGCCGGTGCGTTTTTAGCTGCAGGTGGAGGTTGCTCTCAGGTGAATGAGCGGAGGTGGAAGGGGAGGCTCACCGCCCCGGGCAGAGCTGTTATTACCATCCACCCTGACACGCTCACGTCGGTTTCACCATCTATACCCAGCAGGTTAAATGATGAAGGCAGGGTGGCCTTTGTTGGCTCCTCCCAGGTGCTTGATTTTTCACATTCGTGTTTAATTCAAGATCTTCAGTTATAAGACACCAAGTGCGATTAAATTCTTCTGCAAAAAAAAAAAAAAAAACAACAACTAAAAAGCAACCTGAATTATTGGCCCAGTGAGAAATGCACGTTAAGGATGAAATCATTTCCCAGATTCTTTACATGTCCTTCATTTGAGAACATTCAACTCTATTATTTTTTATAATGTGAACTATTTCTGTCTGTGATTACAGATGGCTAATGTAGCTCACCGATGTACTCATTAATTCTCTCTGCTGTTATTTTAACACAAATATAGAACAGATTTTTTTTCCCCCTTGCATGACTTCATGTCCCTACATGGCTACCCTCTCCGTCTGTCACTGCACGTTTGCACGATGCATTCTTTAGAATTTATTTTGAATAATCCCTAAACAGTCCTGATTAAGAGTGAATAATTACTGTATAATGACACAAATATACAATCCGCCTGTTTACATGTGTGCGGCTCCTCCAAGAGAGACTTATGTGGATATAATTGCTTCCGCAGTGCGTACACATACCAGACCATAATAGAAACACATAGTGGATTAGAATATAACAAGCATGGCCACAAAAGTGCGGTGGCACATAATCGTGTGCAAAGATTGAATCAAAAGGTCAAATGTCTCTGGTGGTGCAAATGTTTGGACAGCAGGACAGAAAACAACCAAAACCATCATACGAGACAGATTGTAAAAAAAAAAAAAAGATGACTCATTTCACAGCTAAGCTGCATCAACCAAACCTGAGGGACCCTTGATGGATCAAAAGAAGCTAAAAAGTAACTCCTAATAAGTTATTTTCTCAAGTTGTAGTTAATTTAGTCACACTTCGGACAATCATACAAAAGACTATAACTCTGAAAATAGTTTCCATTAGGGTTTGGTCATCCTATTCCATTTATTACTTTTTACAGACTATAAATTGGTTAGATTTCATCTCTGGCTGTACCACTAGTTTGGGATCTGCTCAGGTGTAGTACATTCTGTGTTCCTGTTAGGACTGGGAAACTTCCAGAGGGACCTCTAACAAAGACACAACTCAATAAAACCAGACAGATACAACACAGAACTAAAAGGACTGAACCTTTGTGGTAATTGTACAGTCACACCACTTGTTTTCAGAATCAAAATTTTGACTCAAAATTTTGGCCCCAACTGTTGCCAGGGTCCAGGTAATTCCAAACCTAAATAGAAATATAAATAAATGTATAAAAGCTATCATCTGTTCAGCAACTGAATGTATTTCTCATCAGCACCTGGAAATGCATATTCATGTATTGCTATGAGATATTGCCGTCATTTCACAAAAGAGTGACCGGCCTAAGGAAAAACAGTTCTCAGGGCAAACATTCCCCAAAATTACTTTCCAAATAAACCCGTTGCCATAGATATTTGGTGCAAAAGCCTCTATCATGACTTACATAAACACAAAAATGTGCCATCCACCTTCCCCCCAGGACTCTCAACAGTCTTTGCGGTTTGTTAATAATGTCATGCATCCAGAAGTGGGCAGGGAGAATCTAAGAAAAAAACAGACCTGGAACATCACAGAACACATGTGCTTACCAACACCTTTTCTGGTCTTATGGATGATTCACAAACAGCTTCCTTACATGGCAGAGATGTTGGTGTTGCGACTTTTAGATCCAACATCGGGCTGTGATCAAAAGATTCTGGATTCCAAATTACCCACCATCATTTTACACCCCCCCCCGCCTCATAATTTCCCCCATCATTCAAGCTTTATGTCCCCATTTCAGGGGACAGGCTGGATATTAAAAAGTTACACTTTCCAGGCCCAAACTCTGATAATCCCATCATCATCAGGGCTTATTTTCTCAGATTTGACAAAGCTCCATGGCAGCTGCAGATTATACTGCTGTGACCGCACACCAGGTGACAAGAAAAGGATTACATTAGATAGGGAAATAGGAAATAAATAGAAAATGGTTTTCAGTTCAAATCTGGTATACATCTAGCACCTTGCTATCACGGCGTATGTAAATGTCTAATGAAAATCTTATCTGGATGAGGTAAAGTTCATGTAAAGAATGTGATGGGATCTCAGAGGGAAACATAATCTGTGCCAGCAGTCTACAGGACCTGCCACAGCTCGCCCTTGAGTTTATATCAGTGGCAAATACATCTGCTGTGTTTGTGCGTGTGTTACTGAAGAAACGGCAAAAGATGACACTCCCTCCCTCTAATGAAAAGACAAGATTGTGTTGCTAGGAGCCAGGAAACCTGTTCACTACCTGCCGGCCTTGTTTCACAAACACTGATTAGGTGTTTTTGTCACATGACTCATTAAAATAGTAGCAGTCCTTTAGTGTTTTTATAGACAATGATTCTAAGAAAAATGCTTTGGAATTTATTTGATTGTTTCCAATTTTATTTGGAAAATGAGAAAATGTCAAAGTAAAAGCACATGTTGTTACCTCCAGTCTGTGAGAAGCTGATCTGCAAATGGAATTTTAATTTCAGATGGATTTGTGTCCGTCCACCCCCAAGCTTTTATTTCCCGCATCAAGTCGACGTTTTTTTTTTTCATAGCATTGTGTTCTTTCTTCCATCACTCCTTCCTCCCAATATCCTCTGGTGCTGCCAGCACAGATGGAAGCTATCACGGCACAGATGAAGAGGAGATGGTATCCATGTGCTTTCTGTGCATGAGATGAAACCTGTCCCAGCATGAACCCAGGCATTCAACAAAATACAAACACCAGATAGCTAAGTGCATAATTCCAGGGTAACTTGACCTCTGTTCTCTTGTTTGAAGACATTTCACCATCAAAAGGCTTTTTTTTAAGTCTTGAAGAAGCACTTAAACATTCATTTAAGCAGCCAGTCATTGTATCCTGTCTGTATATGACTTGTTCTCATAAAAGGACATTCACAAAATTGTCCATAAGACACTCCCTTGGCTGTGTGCTCAGAGTCAGGCATCAGGTTTTTAGCAACTCTGTATTTTATTTATTCTTTCAACGTCTTCCTGTCGATTTCACTGAAAAACACTCCCACAGAACTAAGCTGTCACCATCACGCTTTACCATAGGGGTGGTTTCGACGATGAGCGTACGTTGCTTCCTACAAACATGATAATTAGGCCACAAAGGTCAATCTTGGTTGCATCAGACCAACAAATCTTGTTTCCCACAGTTTGAGAGTTCTTCAGGTACCGAGGAGGTCTGAGCACACCCAGACTGGAGAAGGTGAACCTTCTGGAACGTTCTCTTGTCTGCACACCCAATCTCTGGAGTTCAGCCAGAAGTGACCACAAAAGTGAAAACTTTCAAACTCCTTCTGAATGTAACCACATGTGTATGGACCTCCGGGTGTGGAAGGGAAAATAAATACAAGACCGATCAATCAAGATTGAAAATAGTGACAAACTGACTCATCCTCATTACTATCATCATAAATGTCTCGGTTTATCAGTCATTTCCAATTATCATAATCAAAAGGCTTTCATTCCCTGGTAAAAACCAAACGATATTTTTGGCTTCAGCCCATTGAATTCCTTACTTTCCAAAGATTGTTATTATGGCTGATTACAAAGCCATTTTTCAGAAGTAATTTAAGTTCTTAAAAAAAATGTTTTTCCCAATTCAGTGAGCAAGGATGAAAAGCTGTGTCAGTTTCCTCCTGCTTCTCCTCTGCAGCCGTTCAGAGTCACCATCAAAACACGTTATGTTACCGTCGGAGCTGAACTGTTGCCAGACAAAATGGGCAACGCTGCTTTTTGTGGCACAGCGCGAGTCTAAATGAAGGCACAGGCTTATTGGTAATTTGGGGGTGGCATAAGTGTTCTTTTTCACACTAGAACCAAGTTGTTATTTGCCGAGCTGTACGGGGGTTTATGTTGGCAGACGTGGACTGGCTGTTATTTTGATCACATTTGTTTGCAGTGAGTTTGCGTCACCCTAAACTAAGTGTAAGAAAGGACAAAAGAGGCCTTTTTTTTTCATTTAATTTTCGGCCTACATGGCTGACCGGGGCAACGAACCAGTATAAATAAAATCAACTGTCATTTATTTTCACAAATCAGATAAAATGATGCAACTGTGACAGGAGTTAAGCTTCAGCCAGTATGTTTAGTCTAAGCCTGCACCAGCCTGCATTTATCTCTGACCAGACAGATGCACTTCCAACGTTAAGACTGAATAAATGACAGTAAAATAATCCTAAACCATATAATTATCATGAAATATCTCTAATGATCATTTTAGACTCCAGGTAAAGCAAACATTCAGGCCAGTTTCTCATCATGATAAACTCTTTCTTTAACGGTTTGCACATTTGAAGTCAGTGCCAAAGAAAACTTAATGGGAGCAATCTCACACTAGTGACAGTTTTATGTCATTTAGAAGTCTGCACCCATCTAAATTCCAATTTAGAGCTGAGCCCATTTTGTTTGCTATCCACAGAGTATTCATGCAGGCTGTCTAAACCATTAAAATAAAAACTAAACCCTGACTAAAGAAAAAATAAAATATTAAATTAAATTGCTGAGGTGACTTTAAAAATGCAGATAAATGCCCTTATTGATTTTAATCTATGTTCGTGTGACCCTACAATAAACTAAATCCGGAGTGTGAGCCAGGGGCTCAGACCGTTTGTGATGTCAAAAGTTAACCTGTTGGTTCCATAAAACTATGTCACTGACACCTTGCCTGGCGCCACGTATGGAAATGATGCTGGTTGCTAAAGTCTGGAAATGCAAATGGTGTCTAATGACTTGCAAATTACAGCTTTAAAAAAAATCTGCTGTCTGAGCAAAGAAAGACAAACTGCAAAAGCATACATCCAGATGCTGATGCAACATATTCATATGGTTAATCTGTGTTTAGTGTGGCCCGGCGTGTGAAAGGTACGTATTTTTAAATTTCATTTTGGGCTGAACATGCAAACAAAATCAGCATCGGACATGATAATGCTGGCACGAGACAGGGGAACACCCAGCGGAACCTGAGCTAATGCTGAATAAATCACCTGTTGTGTAACAGGATAGCAGTGAGAGCTCACATGACAAAGATGTAAATATTGGGGTCAAAGATAAGAGGGAGAAATTAGGCCAAATACTGTAGAAACATAGATGAGGAGCCATTTTCAATGTGCACTTCTAACTTTAGTCATAAAATATTTATCATTGCTATCGCAGTTTTCATATATGTGAAAAATATGAAAAAAACATGTTTTTTTTTTTTCAGTGTGTTCTTAATTATTAACAAGACTTCTTAATTATTGATTGGTTTGTCCTATTTAACTCGCACCACAGTTGTAGAACTTCAAAACGGCCTGTTTTACATGTGTGTCACACACATGCACGTGAAGGATGCAGGAAAACAATCGGACACCTGAGACTTCCTGTTGTTGGCGGTATCCATTTCCAGCTGCACACTCGTCACGTTCCACTCACACGCAGACACACCGAGACTGAACTAGTTCACATGGGCCAGAAAAAAGATAAACGGGAGGGGTGCATGCGTGCACATGATGTATGCAGCTATTTTTGCGGCGCGTTCCCTTTTTTCTTTGTGGTGTTTTTTTTCTTCTTTTTTTTCGTAAATTTGCCATCTTGGTCCTGCACTGTGCAGGGTGTTATGTTCACTGGAACATAAACTTAACGGCATACAAGCGACTGCTGTTGCTGTTGCTGTAAAAGTGAGGACATAAACACCCGAAAAAATGTTGCAGGTAATGTTCAGGAGCTAGTAAAAACAAACAAAAACACAAACACTTGTGTACTGGTAACTGCAGATATATTGTAAGTGCACACACACACACACACACACACACACACACACACACACACACACACACACACACACACACACACACACCTTTGTCCTGAATCAGCTCTCTCTGTGGGGGGAAAGGGACAATTTTTTCCGACTATAAAGACTGCTTTGTATCCAGACTATCTTCTAAACACACACAAACACACCTAATGACTGCTTTGTGTCTGCATTTTAAGACACAGTCACACATCAACAGAGCGACCAGCTGCTTTGTACCCTCATTATGTGGCTGTTAGGCCCAGGCTACTTGGGATTGCAAACACGGGCCAAGCAGATGTCCGCTGGCCTTGCAGTGCTGGTGGCAGTCACACGCAGACACGCATGCAGATGGATGTGTGTGGAGACACATGCTCTCTGGAAGCTGCCTGTTTGTCCGTCTATTTCCAGTGAGGCACACATGTAATTTCCCTGTAAATCAAATATCAATATCATCCGGAATGGTGTAAACATGCAAATACATATATAATTATATGCGTTACAATCCCTTATGTGTAATAAAACCTTTTGTTGACATTATTTATCGGTATGTTTGTGCAATGGAAATCATATTTTTCTACCTTTGCACCAGGAAACTCAAGAAATGAATCCTCAGTGATTCTGCTGATTGTATATTTCAATCATAATGTCTGCCAAAATGTGCATTAACAGATTCTCAATAATGATTTCCAGTCTCTTTTAAATTTTGCTTGTAATCCCGACTGTATAATGTTGCAGAAAGTTTACATGTAGTGTTTGTCATTGTTAAATTAAATTATACATTTCCCGTGACAGCAAGACAAGAAGTTGTGGAGTTGGAGGACTTTAAATCTCAGGCCAGCAGCTACATCCTGGAGGGTTCAATCACCTCCTTTACTGTCTGATGTCAGACAGAACGGCTGTGTCATGACTAACTTCAGATTTCTTTCATCTGTCAGAAGGGGTGCCTGCAGACCATGATAAACCCAAACTTTAAGTTATCTCCAAGCTGTTTCTTGGTTTATCACGTCCCCCCACAGAGGCGTGGGGGGGCAGACAAGATCAGTTTGAGCCTGTCGTTCTTCAAACATGCCCACACAGACTTTGTCATGGAAGCCCTCACACAGTCCATCATCTCTAATTACAGAAACTTTGGAGGAGAACATGAACTTATAACCCCGTCCTGACCCTTTGGGTACAAATGTATTTGCATTTGATTCGGTTGTTGCTCCACTTTCTCTCCAAGTCATTGCCTGTTTTTTTCTATAAAGCTGCTTATGTTTTATTGAACCATCATTGCAGCTATAATGACTGATTGGTGTATATTATAATGTCAGCGTCCATTAATTTATATTATAACATGACAATTGCTAGTGCTAATGCTAGCGTTTAAATCATTATTCAGCTTTACATTGTTTTGCCTGACTGATAACAGGTGCTGTGGTTATATATTTTCGGCTTCTATAGCAGCCAGGAACTCTTTTGTTTGGGATGCATGCTCAGATGTCGGTGCTCCCTGAGGCGACGTGATGAAAAGCACATCAAGTCCCATCTGGTTGTGGCAGAGGCCCTTGGTGCCCTTCCACACGATGGGAATGGATCAAGTCTGCTCTCTACCTGGAAACTCCATCCGCTCCGTCCCATTTCTCCAGAGGCGATTTCGCTGTCTGTGAAATGAGGTAGTGATGCATCGAGTATGCCTTCTGTTCGCAATTATGGCACTACGTCTGACCACTGACCTCCAGAACTTCTTTTTTTTTGGTTGATATGTCACATCATGAAGCTTACTGTCAGTGGAGAAATGAAAATACTTTTTCTGACCTTCACAAAACTAAAAAAAAAACAAAAAAACCCTCTACTTCTAAATGCTAAGGACATATTTCAATTAATTGCATTTTTCTTTGACCCCACGTCCTCTGTGGCCTGGATCAGCTGCAGTTTAGCATTTTATCAATCCATCCATGCCCATTTTATAGTCAAAACCCAAATGCTCATGCAGGTCCACTTCCCCAGCGTCTTCCCACTGTCAATTCCTTTATGTAAATTTGGTGATGATGTTGAAGATAAGATGGTGAACTGGAGCGGTGACATAAACTCACTCAGACTCGGTGGGCTGCCGAGAAAAAAAATGTGCGTGTCTAGCAGGCGTGGTTCTGCTCTGAAGTGCGTCAGTGGCATTATACAGCAGTCGCAAGGGAAAGAAAGGATGTTTTGTTCAACGTCGAATTATTCCCCGTTTAGCCAGAGGCCACATGAAAGCGTCAGAGTGACTCAGCTTTACCATATATTGAGTCAGTCATCGCGATGGCAGAGGGTACAACAAAGGACTAACTTTGGCACACAAGCTCAATCTTGTGTTGTTTCACATTTTAACAAACGTGATTATGAATGTCGGGGGGGGTCAAATATTCCTGGTATCTGTTCTCAGCAGCCGCCCACGTTCCTTTATATTCCAGTTGACTCACAAGGCATGAATATGCAACATCCAGTGAAACATCACGAGCATCACACACCGTGTGATGTAATCAGCAAGTTTTTATCTTCATCTTTGTCCTCCTTGAGGACAAGTCTCAAAGTTTGGCATCATTCGTCATGATAAAACAAGAAATATGAATACTTCACTGAAATGATGAAAAATGAATGCAAGCCTCATGAAGCACCATCAAGTATTCTGTTTAAATCAATGACAGAACTGTGCAGGTAATCTCTGATGTGTTCCAGATAATGAACAAGGTGTAGAGTTTATTCAATATTTACCACGAACTGCCGTAAATCATACGGTTTTAATTTTGCATAGCCAAACAAACTGTGATGGAGAATCAAATCCTGGTAGTTATCCTTCCCTAAAGGGGGTAAATGATGGAGCGTTCAGCAAATTCCCCAACAGTGATCCCTCGATACTCTCCTCCCAACTAATCCTCTTAGTGATGAGATCTGAGGCTTTATTCCTCAATGAAGTCAGAAGAACATAATGAAATTCAACATCAAATATAGTCCTTGCCTTTCCTGGAAAAGTGTGATTTACTTAAACTTGATCAGGATGCTGCAGCAGAGTTAGATGTCGAGATCACTCTACATGATGTTAAAGCAGCAAGAGTCAAGTTCCCATGAAAGGCTCCTGGGCCTGACGGGCTTGGGGCAGAGTTTCTCAAGGCATACAGCTCAATGCTGCCACCTTTAATCCTGTATATGTTTAATCAATCTAGGATATTGCTCTAAAAAAGACCGGGGACTCCCAAATATCTCCTCCTAGACCTGTGTCTCTTCTACTGTTGTAAAGTAAAGCAAGAAGCAAAATTCACCATAATCAACATATATACTTTAACATGAGAAGAGTGTTTAACATAATATATTGTTATAGCTTATTAAGATATTATAAAAGGAACCTATGGCCTCTGTTATCACAAAACTAAATAAATCAGGTCTTTTAGAAGTACAAAAAGACAAACAAAAAGCGCTGAAAACTCCAGGGATGAGGAAAACTAAAAAAAAATGTTGGCTGGAGACAAGGAGACACTGGAAAAATAGGAAAAAGGTTTGTGAGAAATGAAAGCTGTAACAGGGAACAATTCACTAGGGTTGAAAGACACAAGACAAGACTATTGTTCTGTCACACCAACTGTTGTCAATATGTATCTTTCTCTTTGTTATGAAAATAGTAAAAATCTAAAAAACACAGTGGATCTGAGTCGATTGGCTTTTTCTACGTTAATTTAAATGTTTTTGATAATTTACCATTACCACATGCGGCATAAACTGGCTAATTTGGTTTAGCTGGCTTTCTAAAACCTGAGCACACATACATTTACAACGTTTTGATGCTGTAGTGAATTGTGAAACTCAGCCACATTGTTGAGTGGAAAAAAATAACCCAAAATTGGTTCGTACAGCATCGCCGACACAAGCAACCACTTTAGTGGTTGTTTTGCCGTGGAAAGTGTCCACCCAGGAATCAAGCTGTATTTCTGGAAATGAGATGATAACAGCATTTGCCGTGATTTGGTTTCTGTTTCTGCGAAGAGGGATGTCATGACTGGAAAAACCACAAGTAAACTGTGAATGTTCTGGGTATTTACACAATACACACATGTAAGACTAAATATTCAACAGATTACATAATAGTATATAATACAGACCTGCCAGCATGTCTGAGGGTAGCCATTTAAATCACTGGAGATGTATTTGTGAGTATTTCTACAGGTATGTTCATTGGCTGTGCTTCTGTTTACTTCTGTGGAAAAACAGTAAATTATGTAGCTTTATGGAATAATACACGTTGCTGTTATTTTAGTTGTCATACCACTGAAACCCTTCTCTTTATGGATCCTATGTCTAATTAAATGTTGTTTTCAAGGTGGTTTATATTTATTAATGTGATGCAAGAGTGCTCAGTTTAATTAGAGTCAAATTCTTTATTTATCTGTAAATATATGGCCATTAAATCTGGTTTTGAATTGTTTTCTTCAGTGAGAGAAACTTCACTGTTTTTATTTATTTATTTATTTACCTTATTACTGAGCTTTAAAATGAGGCTGCTTGGTTTTAATAATCAAATTGTTTGTTTCAATTTGGAAATGAGACGCAAAAATCCACTAAATCAGCTGAGGAATGTGAAAAAAATGTTGTTCTTTGCCACAACAAACCTGTGGAGTAATCAAAATTGTAGTCGTTTTTTTAGAGAATCCCATTAATTAAATCGTAAAAATAGTTTTGTGTGATTCAACTTGCCAGAGCCTGTTTAGTCACACAAAACTATTTTTTACGTATGAAATGAAACAGGGTAAACTCTCTGGTAGATATTGATAAGCAGTAGCTCATACATATTTTAGTCAGAACTGTATCTAAAGAGTGTCCACTCAGTGTGATTTTCAATGCAAAACTCACAGGTTTATGAGAAGATAATAATCCACTGTACTAAGCCTGGGGCACTTTTCCTGAAAATATAAAGGAGTCTTACACAACAGGATGTCTGTGACGCACACGCCAAGATTACTGCCTGGAGCTTATCCTTCTCGCACCTTCTCATTTACTGAAACATCACTTCATGTCGATGTCTCAACACTGAGTATGTTGTCTTTTTTTGTGAAGTTGCACTTTTCTGCCAAACTGGTATGAAACGCAGATCAATACCTGGTTTAGTCCCACCTGCCAGTCACTTTGGATCTTAGACTCCTTCAGGTAACATTGGCAGATATCAAGACTTTATATGTTTTATTCTGCCCAAGATTTTTGTTCATCCAGCAGTTTATGCATGCTGTTCCCGGAACATCTTGGCAGGCTGATTCTTAGTGGTTAAAATCTTCTCCCATTTCATGTTGACAGATCCAACTATGCTCCTGGAAACAGCTTTGAGGTTGGTTCATATTTTCTGTGTGACAGACCATCGGGAGTTTACTCATGAATAAAGCTTTTGAATGAGAAATGAGTGTTTTAATCATATGTATTTCTAATTTAATAGGTACATGGTTGTTAAAATCCTGGTGCCATAATTTAATGGGCCATTTCTGTGCCACAATTTTCCCTTCATTATAAAAAAGCAAATGCAAATCATTAACCATAACTCAGTTTTCGTATGTATGTAAAGAATGAAAGTATGTGGAAGTGATGAAAAAGAACTGCAAGAAATATGTAGTTCTTATTTCTACAGATCTTCCAGAAGTATATTAGCTATGTGCTGAAGTATGATACAGTAAAGGGGAATGTAAATATCATTTTACATTTTATGGGTCTGGGGTAGTGTGTATACAAGTGCTATATAATAATAATAGTGCAGGGACTCAGTGCAGTTGCAGGAGGTAGAGTGGAGCGCTCCTTTCCCATCAGCCTCTCGTCATTTATCTGTGGCACATGCAGAGTTCCCCTCACATGTGCCCACGCTTGTTTCTGAGGAGACCTCAGCTTTGCGTGCATGATCATCACGTGGTCCACTTCCCTTCCTTCATGCAATTTACAGATTACTGCCTGCAAGCATATCCATCATCTTTCTGTGCACCCCACACTGCACGTGCCCTGAGTTGAGCCTGCCCTATAGCCCATACCCCCCCCGATTTCCCTCAGGGAATTTCATTTCCCTAGTACTTCACATCGCCGTCATTTTTTTCCCAAATTCTGTTCTCCATGGCCAAGTTCGAATGATTTCACATGTGCTGTGCAGTGAGCACAAGACCACTATCACTGACACATAGAGGGGTTGTATTATTACTGTTATCTTTGTCGAATATATCCGGCTTCCTGCTGAACATCTGCAGCAGCAGTTGGCCTCCACAGGTCAGGTCAGAGCTGTCTGTACTCGGCACTGAACCGTACCGTTTAGTGGATAGCTGGCTGTAATGAGATCTAGTGGAAGAGAAGAGGGATGTTACACTTCAAACTGGTAAACAGGCAGGAAGCATCAACAGATAACATGACCACATTCCTTTGCTGTCTGGGAACGTTGTTTGCTTGCCTATAATGATACATTTCGGGTGCTTGATAAGAGTTATTCACAATCTCCAAGCTGTCTCAACTTGCAAAAATAACACCAATATTGTAAAATGAATGAGAACAACTCTGATAAGCAAGAGGAAGAGGGAGGAGGAGGAGAGATATTTGCAAGATCGCAGATCCATCATTCTTTATTGAAGGGGGTGGCATGTTTTTCAAGGAGATGTGCTGAAAAATTTTTTCCAGACATGATACGCAGTTAAAGGGACACCCAGAGGAAACGTGCGCAAATAGACTGCACATGCAAACTAATCTTGAATAAATATTGCAAATGAAAGTGGAGTTCTGATGAATGGAGCCGTCTCTGTGAGGCCACCACAGCAACCCTGTCAGCTCACTTCAAAGTTTTCTTTGAAAAACTTTTTCTTTTTTCTTTTTTTTTTTATTGAATGAGGAGAACTTTTTGTAAATGAAATCCAACCTTGGGCAGGCCAACAGCCACAACAGAAGCTCTTTTTTTCTTTGAGTGAAGACTGAAGGAAAGGTAAAAGTAAGATTTATCAAGTGTGGCTGTTTCAGCAGAACGTCGTTATAAAAAGCCTTTTCCAGACCATGTTTTTTTTTTTCATGTGCTGCAGCATGGCATTTTAGTGAATGACTAGGACAAGAAAAACAAAACAAAACACATCTATTCCCAGTAATTATAGTAAAAAGCAGCTTTTCATTTTCACAACCACTCTGATCACACTCACCCCTGGTCAGTCTGGTCAGTGGTCTGTGGTCTTCACCACAGCGTTTGGGGTTAACATTTTTGCCGCTTCTGTCAGCCAAAGTAGTTTCTCTTAGTTAAACAGTGCAAGTATCATTCTGGATTTGCATCATTACAGTTCTTGCTTGCACAAGAATCCCCTCTAGATATTGACAAGGGCTTAAGAATGAGTGGAATCAAAATACTTGAAGAAGTAGAGCAGAACTTATGTAATTTATCCTCTTCAAAGGTGGCAGAGTGATTTACTCAGCACCCCCCTGCTGGGAGAATATCACAAGGCTAACCATATGCCATGTCAAAGTCATCTCAGGATGAGACATGGGTGTCCTGGAGCCATTCTTGCTTTGATGGTAGAGAAAAGTTAAGGGTAAATGGACTAAATGAGATTCTGGATAATGCTATTTTTAGATAGTGAGGCAAAGATAGCCTCAGTTTAGGCAAAAATATCATCCTTTAATCGCTTTGAACACTTTTTATTAAGTGTATAATATGTAAAACAATTAACAATTATGCAAATCGTATAATCCTAGTTGGGACAAAAATGCAACCTGTCAAGAGCCAAAGACGAGCAAGACGATGAAAACTGGTGAACTCCATGTCGGATAAGTTGTCATGGAAAAATTATACCTCAAACATTTGTCTATGTGTGTGTGTGTGTGTGTGTGTGTGTGTGTGTGTGAGACTGTTATGCTAGCAGGGCCAGATGGCAGTGCCCTGGGGTGAAGAGAAAAAGAGAGAGAGAGAGAGAGAGAGAGCTTCAATTACATGCTGTTAACTTCTGTTATCATTCCTCAAATTGCTTCCTGTTGCCATCCCTCCAAGTATCTAATGTCTAAAAACATGAAAATTACATTTCAAATGATTCCAATAATACGTGTTTGTGTGCCAGCACAGTAACCTAATATTGTCAGAGGAGCAGCGATTCCGGTGTTGCAGAGGTGGTGCTGAGCGGTGTGCAGAGAGATTGAAGAGCACCTTGGTCATGGCAGCAGCACACCAGATGGTGATGGAGGAGGTGAGGCTGGATCGGTGATAACAGCACGGTATCATGGGCATCGGTGGGTTGAACTTCAAATGCGGCATAAAATACCCCCTCCGCTTCTAAATAGAGGTCATGATGGTGCCTGGGAAGCAGGAAAAAGACTCACCAATGCCAGAAAAAACTGGGAAGAAACTGGGATTATGAGTAAATCCATTTAAACTGATTTACGACTATTGGGTGTGCGTTAGCCACAATAAGTTAACCTACAGGTGTGGACAAAAGTCGGCTGTGCCACAGAGTAAACCTCAACCTTGACACTCTTAGAAAACTTAACTTTTGCAGAGAAGAACTTCCAGGATGAAGAGTGAGCATGACTTTCTTCTGGACATTAAACAGGTTGTCCATCTGTTCTTAGTGAGACGAATCAGGGCTGAGATGTTGGCTGTGGTGTCACCAAGGCCCCAAGTAACTCAGGTCAACAGATGACAACAGCTAATTGGAAAACTAATGAGGTCCAGAAATTCAGCATGGGCTCTGGTCTGGGTGTGTGTGTGTGTGTGTGTGTGTGTGTGTGTGTAGAGTAAGTGGTGTAAGAGACAGAGTGAGAGGTCATCCTTGTCATGTGCAGATGCTCATAAACAAACAAAACTCTGTTAAAGAACAATTGCTTCTTGAATGATCCTCAAAGAAATATGAAGTGTTTTTTTTTAATATTGTATTCTTCTGATGAGTTGCAACTAGATGAGTAGTTAACTAAATATAGTTATACAGTAGCAAAAGTAATGAGAATGCTGTCATTGACATTCAATCATCAGTCACACATAGCTGGCATTTTAAACCTTTACTCTTTTACACAAATATAACTTACAAGCATAAAGGAAGAGTTATCCAAAGGCCATCGGAAAGCCTTTTGCCCCTCCTGGAGATTAAAGCACCACAGAAAGAGGATTAGAGAAATCACAAAGAACCCCATCGAAAGACTGAAACGGGCACAGAAAGGGAGGATGGAGAGAAACAGAAATGAAAAACAAGGGGTGAATGAGCGGGAAGACCGAGGGTAAAGTATGTGACCATGGAAAAGAGGGAAAGATGAGAGGTGGAGAGGAAAAAGCCATCACACGCACAAGAAAGCCGGAGCGAGGGGAGTGCAACATAAAAGGCGGAGGGGATTTATATGATAGTAGTCCTTATTATGAGCATTACAATAGTGATGGAGGGAGGGTGTGAGAATAAAAGAGAATTAAGGGATTCATCAACGAAGGAGGACAAATGTGGGCCCCCAGACACATGGGCTTCATTTCAACATGTGATATATGCGCTGTTTTATTTTTAATTTTGCCAGCCAAATTTAAACTGTCCATTTGTCCTTGACACTTGGGTGTCAACTTTGCAAATGTTGAGTTCATTGATTGACTGTGCAAATGGACGCTACAGTGAAAGCAAGTGTTAATACACAGGCTAGTATTTTGTCCATCAACTTCTGCACATATTATGAGGCATGCTAAGCTATCCGTGAAGTGTCATTTGACCTCTTTGTCATAAGGTTAATCATTGTTTTGCCCCCTTTTCCTATTTTAGTTGTATTTATTTCCTTGAAAATGTGAATTATTTTTCTGTATTCAAAATGAAGGAAACTGGAGACCTTTCCTTTTCTTTTCTCTTTCAAATGCCAGTCCTGTTTGAAATGTTAACCTTTGAGATATAAAACACACACACACACAAACACACAAACACACAAACACACACACCAACTTGAATTCATAAACATGAAATCTTTTCACAATGATGGGTTCCTGTGTGTGGGAATCCACCCGGCTAATCAATCATGTGTGTCACCATTCTGCAGCCTTTTGTCCATGTCAACAGGAGTTACCCGGAGTACAAAAAACACACTTCAAAACACTCTGTTAGCATTCAAAGTCATTTGTTGGCATTAAGTGTGTGCAATCCTTTGCCTGTACAAGAGTATGTGTGCTCTCTGGGTTCATGCAGTGTCGTACAGAGCGTGGGACTCTCTTCTATATGACAATAACATCAAAACCATTCAAGTGCACTCTTTGATTACACACACACGCGCACACATACACGCTTGCAGACAGACATACGTGCACACACACACACACACACACACACACACACACACACACACACTGTGCTACTGTCAAAGCTTTCTTCTGTACTTTCATCTGTGACTTGTTCCATAAATGATAAATGACACTCAGAAAGTTTAACTGGATCTGTGACTTTCATTAGTTGAAGAAGTGTAATAATATCTTACCCCTCCAGTGTGACTGTGTTGACATGCTGACGGCTCTTGGAAACATAGAAAGCTGGAGTTTACTAAGTTTCGGACAATCCGAGGCGAGGCATTTTCGCCTTGTTGTCGGAAGTGACTACACGATTTGCTGAATTATTTGTCTTTTCTTTGCCCTTATCTGTGCAACTCCTCCACAACTGTCCCCTCGCTGAAGTAATTTGTGCTGCCCCAAAATGCTTTTTGTGATGAGTCTGTACAGCTTCAGTGGAGGTTATGGTCTTGTACTTTCACAGATCACAGCATGCAGAATTTTGTAATTGTGATGAACAATCTTGTCCCATTATTTTCATTTCACTCCCCCTTCCTTGAAGCAGAAGCTGTTTGTGGCCACCCTGCACGCCATTCCAAATCTCAGAGGAGCCTGAAAACAGGATTGATCTGAGCAGCCAAAGATGAGGCAGGCAAGCAGAGTCCATGGAAGTCTTTCTGCAGACCAATATGGCCCATTATTGGATAATAACTATTGATTCAATGCTGCAGCTGAACAGACTGATCACATTTATCACAACAAGCTGGAGTTTGGTGATGGAGACTGAGCTGGTATGGGCTATAGGTTATTGACTGACGAGGTGGCAGAAACATCATAGTGTGAACCTTGAAGAACAACATTTATTGCTGTTGCACAACTTTAGTAGAAGGTGTCTGTGCGCATGTATGTCTTGCGGCACCTGAAACGCAGTGCTAACTAGAAGCCTGGCATGGGAACTGCTGAGTTTTCAATGATGTGTGTGTTCCTGTGTCGTTTTCAAAAACTTTCCATCCAAACACTTTTTGCAAAATAAGGGGTAAGCCTCAGTGAACATTATGTGTCCTTTTTCCAGGAGCTATTCCATTTATTTCAGCATATTCTCTTTCACCTATTAAAGGGATTTATAGGTCGACAAAGGGTGCATTGTGACTAAAATTCGACCACAGTCTGCCCTTTGCAGCTGTTGCAGGAAGAAAAAATATTTTGAGTTCTCTGATTACAGTTTAAGCCCCTGTTATAGTTAAAGAAAAATGGAATGAAAAAAACCAAGGCAAAGGTAGAAGTTTCCATTTTTGTATTCATGCCATACTGTTTTCATTTGAAGTGACTGTTATAAAAACATATTTGGTGTCTTTCGTGTTCGCCCTCTCTCTTCCTGTCTCTGCCTGATCCTCTTTGCGTTTTCTCCACAATCTGACCCAGCGCATGTGGCCAAATCAATTGCCACACTTTAGCAGCCAAAGCCCACAGGCTCAGCTGTGGAAATGGCCTTTCTCACACGTTAGAGGCGCAGACACAGAGTTATGTCTGCCGCTTTATAGGCAGGCAAAAAAGTTACCAAGAACTTTATTCATTTGTTATTTTATCGCTAACTGTGGAGGAATAGCTTGGACTCTCCTGCCTGTGGCGAGAGGGCTAATGGAGTGTGGGAGGGTAGAGGTGTTCTTAAGGAGGCTGGTGGCTGTTTTCCCTGATCTGTTGGTGTAAATGTCAGAGGTGGTGGGCAGGCCATGGCCCATAATCCTCTGTGCAACCTACAGCCACCCACTGCAGAGCCCTCTTCTCAGAAGCACAGTGGCTGCCATGCCACAAAGTGTTCCTGGAGCTGATGATGTTCTCCGCCTCTGAAGGTGTCTTTGACACCTCTGTCGTAACAGGTCAGGACCGAACTTGAATGAGGGGGTGCTGATGGAAACCAGACGGTGGTATAATGTGTCCAGGTGAAGACCAGGCTTAGGTGTGAATCCAGATACCTGAAGCCGGAGGCCACTTCTACGTGGAAGGTAGTGGGGACTTTACTCCCCCTCCTATAACCTTCATTATTTTGTCAAAACGTGATACTAGATGACTGAATCTGTATTTATAAGCCCTTCTACACAACATGTTTCAGAAATGATTTACAGGACTTAAAGGATCTGCTGCTTAAGTTTTGGTATCAATCAGAATTTTACACCTTTCCATGGGTGTGTGTGTGTGTGTGCGAGTGAGAGAGACCAGTTGGGCACCATCTGTCCTGTTGGTTCATATAGCAACCACCAACAGCTGTGTGCTGGGAAATATTCACTTCACACCAATTTACATGCTGTCAGTTATGCTCTCTAATAAGACCCGCCCCCCCACACCACCAACCCCAGTCCCATCATTCTCTGAGCCATGGTCCAGACATTTCTTCAAAGCTCATCAGGATTATTTCCAGTCAGTTTGTGATGATCTGGACCTTTGATTGTGCACCTGAGTTAATTGAATAAATAAATACTGTAATACTGTAATCGAGCTATTGACATTTAGAATATGTAATTCTATGACTTTGCCACGAGGGTGAGCAATAATACATCTGAGAGTTTCTGCTTATATAATTGGCGGCTCCTGTTGTTTACCTTTCTGTAAACCCCAATAAATGTTACCTTATGAAGGTTTATGTCTCCACCTGGATGTAACCTCACGCCGCGTCTTTCTCACAGCTTGCCTCTGTTCCTACAATTACTTGGAAGGAGAAGAATTATGGATAGGGATTACATTTATTTCTTTAAAGCACTAATTACTGCACACTTTACGTTGAATGAGCATGTGAATATTTACCTGACATGTGGATGTTCATGTGGTAAAGCGAATTTCAGTGATATCCCAATCATATATGATTTAATTTATAACACGTTATAGGGTCACGCATGGAAATCAATATTTGTACGTCAACAGTGACCTCTGTAGGTTGTGCATTGCACATATGCTGCACACACAAACGACACATGATCATATAGAGCAGTCGTGTAAAAACGTAGTGTATATATTTTGAAGAATAAAAAGTTTCTGAATATAGTCCAGTAAGGTGGCGGGTATTTATTCACACAGTGTGTGTGTGTGTGTGTGTGTGTGTGTGTGTGTGTGTGTGTGTGTGTGTGTGTGTGTGTGTGTGTTTAAATACAATTAAAAAACATTACATGGCCAAAAAATAAATAAAAAAACAACACATGACTTTTCAGGGTTTTGGACACAACCAAAAAGTTCCAACAAGTACATGATAAAACGGCAGTTTAATTTAATGCAGACTCTTTTGAGCGAATGTTGCTCTGTGGAGGCTGAATATGCTACAAATAGGTCACACGGAGAGGAACTCAGGGACACACAAGCAACTCCATTGTGAGGATAAAAGAAGAATTTGAAGTTTTCAAATGGCCTTGTCAATGCTCAGAGCTAAATCACATTGGAATGTGGCAGTATTCTGAAACAAGAATTTCATGCCTGCTGAGCTGAGCTAGTTCTGTATGCTGTCGGGTCAACATTAATCCTATCCAATATTAGCAATTCTTGCTTCTGTACCATTTTCTTAAACTGGGTTTTTGAATTTGCTGAGCTATGATTTAATTACAGCCTTCCTGATGTTTACTGAGCTTCTCAAAACATCCTACCATTTTAATTAATTTCATTTCACAAACTATCAACGACAAAACTTATCCCGGTCTGGGGTTTTCCATTCGATTCATCGCTGAGGCATCAACACTCTACTACCGGGCTCAGGAGAGAAATTAAACGATTAATATCATAAAAAAGTTAATACCATCGCTGCTGTTATGCTTTTCCAATACTAAGCTGAAAATAACAGCCACTTGAAGGGGCCTGAAGCTTCTGTTTTGCAGCAGTACCGCTGAGACGCTCACATCTCAGAACAAATTATGCATTCTTTGTAACACTTCTGACTGGAGCTATTAAAGCTAATGTGCTGGCTCTGTATTTCTTTTATTTTTTATTTAAAATCTACATATCCAGAGGCCTGATTTCTGTTGGCATTTATGTAATGTTTAGCATTGCTGATAAAAAGCCAGCTCATGTCCTTTTTATTGACCAAGAAGTCTCTTCACCCGAGGCTGAAGGACTGTTCATAAAAGCTGTCAAATGTGATGAACCTTTAATGCATTTGCAAAGTTAATTGAGTTAATGAATAGAAGTTAAGGAACTAATTGAATTAGTGTATGATTCATATGATGGTCTGATTCACAGTGGCTCGAGAAATGGATTTTTTTTTTTAGCATCATCAGAGACAAAATTACAGAAATAATGTGGTAAGAGGGAAAACACTTCAAAATGCCTTAAAATTAATGTTTGCATCTGTGTGAGAGTTTGTACAGATATATTTCAAATGGTGCAGATTTAGGCATGGGCATCTTTTCATTGCTCCATATATACAAGACAATTAGCACTACATTTGGTTTGCACTCAGTCAAAAACTCCATGGTGATCCAGATATAGAATCAAAAGGTCAAAGTGTCAAAGGTAAGGAGAAGATTTAGAGTTAGGTTGGAGACGATCGGGCAGCCATTTAGGCAGCGAGGGAATGTGGTTTGATACCTACAGTGTCTAAAATCTACAAAAACTAATACCATTAATCACTAGATTTTCATTATAATTTGAGTCAAAACAGGTTTATTTTCCTCAATATCGCATTTTTTTTAAAAAGTAATTTAGGTAGTGATCACCTCTATATTGGTGAATATATGAGAAATCCACCAAACTTAAAAGGCAAAGGAATTTTAGTCACAACCTCCTGGCAGGTTGCAGTAATGCCATTTCTAAAGTTGAATTCTGCTTTATAGCAGTGCTAAAATATTGAGTGAAATCTGAAAGAGCTGCTCAGAAAGTCAGCGGGAGGGGTGGGAACTCCATCACTGCTAATGGCTGCCAGAGTATGCTAATTTATTTCTGCTTTAGGGATTCTAATACATGATAACACATTTTATATTTGCAAATGGAAGACTGTATGCCTTGTGTAGAAGAATTATATGCATTTAAAGTGAGAAACAAGAAAGGGAGATTAAGAGATAAGGTGGATGATAATAATTACAGCAATGCTCTGATAATTGGGGAATGTTCAGGTTCTTTTGAATCTAGTGATATTTAAATTCTCAAACCTCTCTCAGAAGATTGTGCTGTGAGAACTTCACAGCATACCAGAGTGAACATATTTGCAAGTGAGGCTGATAAAGACTAAAAAAAAAACCCTTTGAATGCTGGGCGTTTCAAAAAAAATTGCCCTTAACGTGTTGAAGAGTAGAAATTGAAGAAATATGTCACGGCTGTGCCTTACACTGTCTGTCATTATTATTTATATTTGTGAGTTTTGTCACTAAGGTTTTCCTCCCTCTAAGAGATGGCTTTGAACTCATCACTGGGAGTGCCATGCATAAGCTTCCTCACCACGGTGCTGTCTCTCACTGTCACTTCTGTGTACAGACGGTGGCAGTAAGTGTGGGTGTTAAATGCATTTACTTGTATGAGGCATCTAAAGTAGTAGTGGTGGAAGCAGCTTCATTTACTACACACAGACCACTGAACGCTTGTTAGTTGGGAGATTTCTCTGAAATGAATAGCTGAAGGCTGCATACGCATTGCAGGAACATCATACATACATTATATGTATTACAAAGCTTGTTTTGCTATCAAATTCTACAATGTGTGGCATCTCATTAGACATGCATAAGTTCTTTTTCGCCATTAGCTGATGAGTTCGGTGCTGGATGTTGGCTCAAGGGCAACTGTGTTTGCGTTCTTGACTGAGCTTTTGAACGGCAATCAAGTGAAAGCGACAGATTACAGACCAACAGAGCAATTTCTCAGCAGATCTCAGCGATCTGATGTGGTGGAAAATACAGGAGAGTTCAACCCTCACAGGTTTAAAAGGGAGGAAAAAAGAAAAACGGAGGTTAGGCTTGCAGATCCAAACCTGATAAATATCCATTCATCATCTGTTTTGAGAAGGATGCACTTAGGCTGACACTTTTCAGCTCTGTGAACCATGCAAGAAAACACCAGATATCATGTCATAATAATGTTTTATATAGGTGTTTTAGTGCCTGTTTAATGTTACCTATTAATACAAATATATATGATGCCCTGAAAAGAACTAATATTAGTACAGTTCCACATCAGAAAGGTTTAATGTATTCATATTCTCAAATAGCCTTACATTCCATGCATATACTTATTCCATTTCTAAGAGAAATGATGGCACATTCATGTGCAATATAATTTCCTCCATAATTGAGGAGAAGATTATAAACTCAAACTAATATAGGCTTTGATATGCACTGTAGGATCTCTTATTGGATAATTCACATAAAACACAGAAATACCAGAAAAGATGTCCTTCAGGAGCCAAGGAGACAACACAAAGTGAATGTTACATACATGAGTCCAAAAGCAACAAGAAAAAGATGGCGAGATAGAGAAAGATGACTGTATTATAATCAGCTTTGAAAAAAAGTCTAAAACTGAAATATCAGCTGTTGGGAAAAAAGACATGGCCTGTACAGACACAAAAGGAGAAACTATTCTGGGAGAGAAAATCTGAAGTATGAAAGGGAATGGTTGGAGGACACTGTAGAGATGAGCAGTTTGAAGAAGTTTCTTGATGAACCAGAGACTTCAGAACTCTGTGCAAGTGAACAAGAGAGCTGGAAAGGGAGAAGGAGGGATGAAAAGAATAATAAAGGAGAACTGAAATATGTTCTTGAGATGGCTTCCATGCAAATGAGATGGAGGGAGAGGCCGGGATGTTTTTGAAAATGCGACAGGAGGAGAGGCGGCTGGGAAATGAGGGAGATCCGTCACAGAGGTGGAAAAAAATCCCTTTGAACCTTAAAACGCAAACTGGAGGGAGTCTGTGAAGGTTTGGGAGAACCTTTTTATCCCAAAAGTACTGGGAGGAAACAAACACAGATTTCACGTCATAAGGTGAGTTAAAACATAGAGAATTATTTCATTCATGTTTCATAAAGACATTTGGAGTAGAATCTGGCTTGCCCTGCACAAGACTAACACATTCCTGATTATAATATAAAGAATTGAACAATATGCCATGGATTGTTCTATTCAGTCAAGACCCAAAGTACTTTAAATCATCTAACCACTGATGCTGAAGCCTCAGAGGCTGAAACTACATGTTGATGAACTGCATTAATCAGAGCCCTGTATGCTTGATCAGAAACACTAGATGGCAGCCATGCATCAGAGCAATAGAAAACGACTGCGTTCCTCTGGTGTGTTCATTCTTAACAAAAACAAATCTCTGCTTTCTTTCAGTCACTGCCAAGCATGCAGATATTTTACATATTTTAGTAAATAAATAGTTGGCAGCTGCAGGGCCTGAATTTCTGAAAAGCTAACAGTAATGTAATGGAGAAGGAACTGCTACACTTCCTCACGACACATCTATTGATTGCCTATTGAGTTTTATAATCAATAGGCATAACGTTCGCTCATTGGCCAGAGAGCGGGATGGAAGGTTACTCGGTGAGAACTCTGCCCCACCCGCTGATGTGGAACAGATTGAATTAGAAACTCCATCAGTCAAAGGATCGGCCACTTCCTGAGCACCATGCTGTGACACAGGATTGGATCTCCCTCAAAGGAAATCACATTGCAAAGTCTGTATTAACAACCGCACCCCCCCACACTCCTTCTCCTCCAATGTTTGGCTGGGTGAACCTGTTCTACTACGGGTCTATTGCCAGAGTTACAACTATTACAGATGGCAGCAGGTAAATATAAATGTGGAGCTGGTCTTGATTCTTCAAGGCTGGATTTGGGATTAATTGTGCCTGGCTCCTGACAGATAAGTGCAGCTACCCTGTTGAGGGGAATAATTCTTCTTCATCTTGGTTCCCCGTTGACATATTGCATCCTGAGAAAAAAAAATAGGAGCAACTCCCTTGCAACACCACCTTGAAGGTTTGTGTTAGATTGCCTTCAACATGCCAATGAATTCCACTTCATTTCCATTCACTCAAACCAAGACCAGCTAATCATTTCTCACGCCCAACATTGACGGATGGCCTTAATTCCTAATATTAACAGCATGGATGTCGCCCAGTTGCTGACGATGCACCATTATAACATCAAAGTGAGTTTCCTTTATCATCACACTCAAATGTGCTCCCGGTGGATTTATGACCAGTAACACCAGGCATGACAGTCTCACAATATTATAGCCATTTGTGCTGGAAGAGAACTGTTTTTTTTCATCTGGTCCACCCCACACACAAAGTATAATCCGTTACAGCATGACACACATAACGTATATGTCAATATTCATTTACAAGTCAATTCCTTTATGTCATATAGTGTAAAAGATTGTGTACATTTTTTTTATTTCATCGAGACATTTATTTATGTTTGTATAAATAAGTCATACATTTCAAGTGCAGTACATTAACAGCACCACAAACACTTGCTTTACCAGATCAGAGAGGTGCAGAAGTGTCAAGTACATCCACCTCTATACGACAGAACCTTTAAAATGGGCTGCCTACAGAGCACATACCGCTCAGTGTCTCCCCTCGGTTAATTTATGGGGTGAAGTATCTGAAGGAGTCAGGCCAGCAGGCACTTGCACTTGTAGAAGAGTATATGCTATAACTGAACTCTTCCTCCTGACTGCCTGCTCCTTTCCACTGTTTTTTTTCCATTATAAAACTGCCTTCTCCCGCAGCATTTGGCAGAAACAGTGGGTGTCAGAGTCCTGACACAGTCCCCTCTATTGTGTACTGCAACTGAAAGAAAGATGAGACAGAGCACGTAATTAGCTTAAGCTGGGTAAAACAAACCGGGACAGCCCACTGCTTAAGCAGATCTGAACTCTGTGTCAACACTATGCTGTTGGGATGTGAAGACACTGCTCTGTAGACCACCAGTGAGAGACCTCAGGATGAATGAGAATAAACTTGGCACGATGTTCTGCTTGGTAATTTTCTTACTCATGCCAAAGTTGTGTGACTGAAGACTGGGGCTGGCACAAGTGAAAAAGGTTTACTTTTGAATTGTAAACAGCTAGTGGCTGGAAGTAAAAACCGATATAAAAAAGTATAGATGCATCCATTCCCATTTACTAGCATGGTAAGGACCTACTAGGCTGGCAGTAACTTTAATATGCTGTGTCCAATTTCATATGACAAACTACTCATTCATGCATTCTGTTGCTTTAGCTATGCTGTTGGTGGCTAATAAGATTTCCTATGATATCCTGAAGATTGACGTGGTAACTTTGTCAAAGGTACTTATCATGAATATACATTCACACTGACTGTATCTCAAATTTGAGCAGAGCGAGTTGTGCATGCAGGACCTGTTCACACTGTGTAAATAAAGACACAAAGTACCATGGGAGGCATATATACCGACGTTAGGCAATGCTTCTCTCCCTAGAGACAGAGAAAGTCTCTCTGCAGAGCTGCAAAAATGATCGCTAACTACCTTCTGTTGTAAATATACTCATGTTTATGGCCTTTTAACAACCACTGGAATGCAAATTGAAGTACCTGCAGTATGGCAGCAAAGGGGCTGTGGGGTGGGGGGGTATCTTAAGAGTACATCGAGTTTCTGTAGCTCAGGCAGCACGAGTAACTGGAGCAGCCACAAATGATTACACTTATCTCCCTCTTCCATGAGTGCAGGGAGCTGTGGTGGGAACAGACAGAAAGTGGGGAAGGAGAATGTGTGTTAAAGTGAGTTGTAAAATTTTACACTAAAAGTGGGGTTTCCCTTTCTGACACCTTTACAGAAAAAAAAGATGAGGCAAATATCAAATAGCATGCCCAGAGAACATCGCAGAACATTCATATTTAAATTGGGAGTAGTGCAGAGTTATTAGAGCCAAAGAGCTTTGGACTACTGCCGTCTGGTTCACACGCTCGCCCCGGGATGAATTTATGCAAAAGCTCAGCTGTACTATTTCCCTGCTATATCTACTTTTTTTTTCTTCTGTAGGTAATGCAGAGGTCCCTGTCTTTCCCCAGGCACACCCTTCCCATCTAGCTTCCTGCCATTTCTAAATTTTTTCAAAAAGCTCACTTCATTTAGAGTGTTATCTTGGCAGTGGGGTTGTTTTCACTGTGGTCTTCATTATACATGGGGGTTTTCATCTGGAAGACACAGAGGAAGAAAGCATGCAGGTGAGAAATAGAATTTATAGATACCCACTGTTGTCATTTTATACTTTATCCTTAACCAAAGTGAGCCCTATTGTTCTTGGCTCTGCTTGAATTTGTAAAAACTAGAAAATCCCCAAACTTGCAGCAAATGTGACTGAAGACCACGTTTTCACATTTGCAGTAGATTGCTGTTGTTATCAATATGTTGCTGATAATGGAAGTGGACTGTCATCTTCAATTTTGCTACTGCATTCTGCAAGCTAATAATGCTACTGACATTGTTCAATCAAGCCTGCTGATCGGTCTATATCTTCTTTTCGAACTGCTACCATGAAACATCACTCCTAATTCATGATCTGCTTCCAAGGGTCTGGATTACACTGAATGAACTACATTTCAACCACTTCATCGGATTCAAGATGGTATAAAGAAAATGAAAATTATTTATAGGGTAGAAATGCAACTGAAAGCAGATGAATTATTTATCAAAGACCATGTTGCCAACTTTAGACACATGGTGTATCGTGCAAGGATGAGTTTTTTTTCCAAATAGTGCTGTGTGGGGAAAGCCAGACTCCATTTGAACAAATGCAAATGGCGGCATAAAACATTAGACTTGCAACTGTGTTAAATTTTACATTTAGTTTGTTTGTCATGCTTGATTTCAGGCGTTTATCTCCTGTTGATGCCACTCGAGCGTGTGAGCTTGGGCTCTCCGGTCTCCCGTCTCATGGGCTGGCTGAGTTCTGTGATAGAGCTTAACTCTTATCAGCTCTTCATTATACACCCTATCACATCTATTAGCACTCCCGTCTGTGATTTGCCAAGAACTGGAGGACTGTTCGTAAGATTTTCCTCAATGGAAACTTACATCTTCGATGAATGCTTATCAAGCGCAAAGGCGTTCCTTCAGTGTGATAAGTGATACAAGCTACCCTGCTCACAGTGTCAGGATGTTATTACTTCCAGTCACAGAATCTGTGATGGAAGAAAAGTATGGTCTTGGTTTGGACTCATTGATATCATGGTTGTATACTGTGTTTGTCCATATGTCAACAACTAATTCAACTTTGAATAGCTAGAATTCTCTGTGAGGTCTGCATGGATGCTTGCACTGTCCTTGTATTTCTTGCTCTATTCTCTCTTCTTACGCTCTGTTATGTACTCATTCAGCTCGAGCACAAGGATTTCACATGGAATACCTCAGACGCGAGGGTGAAATCTAAAAGGTCTGAGAATGGCAGAGAATAATAGCAATTTCAAAGATTTAACTGTTTTATGCTGGAATATACAACCAGGTCATATATAGCATGATGTATTTCAGACAGTCAACACAACAGAACATCAATAATGCATAGCTACTGAGAAATCTCAAGGTCAATGTCATCTTCAAGAAAGACAAAGAAATCCATACAGACAGAATATCAACACGGTGCAAACATGGGAAGGCAATATTGAGTTCTATGTGAGCCAGAGAGATTGACAATGCATTAAACCAGTGTGTGCATTCTGGTTGTCAAGAAAGGGTGAGGTCTACCCAGAGTAAACCACCAGAATATGAAGCAGACAGGAGCTGGAGAGGGAGCGAGTTAGGTCAGCTGAGTTAGATGACATTACATAATAAAATAATTTATTAAAGGTGGTAAATGGCCTGGATATCTTTATGAGGAGAGAAGGGGAAGAAGACACCAACAGCTGAACAATAGCAGCACACACACAGAATATAGGTGCTGAAGGCCCTCAACACAGCTTTTGAAAAGATTGGGTCATTGTGTATTTAGATGTAGCAAATGAAACATGGGCCCCCACCATGGATCATGTTGTTCGTGGTCAAATAAGTGTGTGATAGAAGCGTTGATCTCCATAGCGAAGAATTCTCCATTTCGATCAGCCACCATAGGTTCTCCAACACTATTTACAAGGAAGAGGTTCACGTCAGGTAATCAACATACATTCTCACTTTTGGATGACATGAAATCTAGCTGAGTGTAACTGTACTACTTTTATGCCATTTGTATTTCAAGACAGAACAGGTGTTCCACTGGAGAAGCAAGGATAGGTGACAAAGGTTCAATGTCTGTGGAGGTGGATGAGTTGGCATTTGATTTCATTACATTACTGACTTGATTGAACCGCTGTCTTACACCCACTGATTGAAAATCACTTGAAAGTTGACACACATCTCTCAGCAGCAGCAGCAGCAGAAACCTGCTGCTAGTTTCTTCAAATAAGCCTGAATAAGAAATTCCTTAAACCTTCTGATCACATGCATTTTCTGATCTCTGTTTTGGGGGATTGTCAGCGAGGATTAGGAAAGAGTGCTTTACAGAATACAGAAGAGAAACACAAACGAGAGACAGATTTGAAACCCTCAATTATCACAACTCGAGCCTTGAGGGAAACCGGGTGTGTTCATGCAGAAGTGTTTTCTCTTTCTTCCCCAACAAGTTTGAAAGCAGTTTTGCAGTTCCAGATCAAACAACAGCTACGTCATTTATATGGCTTCCCTGCCCCCAGCCCCCCGACAGTGAGAATGAATGCAATTATGATTAGATGCTGTACAACAACTGGTGTAAGGTAAAAGTCTGTGCCTCCAGGGGAGTTCCACTCGACTCCACAATTAACAAATATCACCTTCCACACGCTTGTGATGGAAAAAAAAGGCTTTCTAATAACACAGATTTATCTGTGTCTTGATTCTTGTTTGAGCATCATCACGATACCAAAAAGGTTCTGACTCAAACCCTCCAATGTGGAGTTCTGTGGTTTGACCTGGTGACCTCTACAGGGTGTGTCCCTGCCTCTCTCACCCAGTCAATGTTGGAATGCAACCTAGGTCTTCCATGGTTAGGGACTAGCTGCATTTCTTAACAGAAAGTGGATGGATAGATGCTACCATGAGCTAATGGTTTTAATCAATGTTTTATTGAAGTCTTCTAAAACTACATCACTACAACAATATTACAACCTGGCAGTAATTTAACAATTACAAACAAAACAAAACCTGGCTGTGAATTGTTCGCACATTCACTCTTTTTCATCAGTATTCATATTGGGGGGGTAACTTGATACTTGTATTGGATCACATTTTACTATAAATTTGGGTCAAAAATTATATATTTGCAGTAGAGAGTACTGTTTTTATGAGATGCTGTGCTGCTTGGGAAAAATATCAAACTAATTCCCTATTAATACTAGTTAATATGTAAATTCCCACCTCAGCGTTAGTGCTAGTTGATAACAAATGTTTGCTAATTGTTTTAATCAGTGTCAGAGTAGAAAGTCAGCATGTGTAACATTGTCATTTGTGTTTAGTTGCGGTAAATCCCAGAGAGTCCAGATTATCTGATATCAGCAGTCAGGATTCTAGTCAGGATCTGGGGTTCCTTCTGTTTATTTTGTATTGTATTTGCTTTCTCTGCATCGTCCCCAGTGTTTCCACATCTGCCTTCCTCTTTCCTGCACGTCTTCTCATGCTGCGTCTCCCCTCTTTATCGCCCTAATTATCATCACCTGTTCTGCCTCAGGTCTCATCACCACCTGTTCCTACTTGTCGCTCCCCCGCCATTGTGGATTTAAGGCCTGCTCCCACTCCCATCCTTTGTGCTTTGCCACTAATGCTCACATCTCAATATAATTTCCTGCGTTCCCTCTGTCCATTTTAACTTCACATTTCCTGTTTGGTGTCTTGCATATGTTCTTTTTTCCCCTACATTCAAAAAGTATTTATTTAGCCCACTGATTTTGCTAATTGTATTCCAGACTTTTGATTCATGACTTTATTCCCAGATTTAGTTTTTGTTTGCTCTTATAATGTCAGTAAGTCACGTTAAAGATATTTCTACAGCAACATTAAGATCACAACAGATGTGAAGACAACTAAATTTGGTGCATTGCTCTCTAAAGTTTGAGGCTGTATACTCATCAAAACACAGGGCTGAGTTGTGCTGTCTCTGTTAATGATACAGTGCATCCTTATTTGGTCAAGCACCAGCACTTCTTCAACACTACTGGCCCCTTGATTCCCAACCGAGCAGCATCATCATCTCCAAAACTGCATCTGAAGTCATTTCCTTACAGACTTTTGATACAGGCCAACGCGCTGAGACCCTGCAGAACCATGCGTAATGATGGCACTGCCAGCTGCGAACTCTTTCATACATCATCTGGTGATTTTATTAATCCGTGACGACTTGCTGAGTCACCCCCCCTCCTCCCATGAGCATGATTAATGTTGTTCCCTTCAAAACTTCATCAGTTAGCCAACAATATCTGGTATTTGTCTTTACAGGATTGTATTGATTTTTGGGAGATCATGCAGAAAATGAACTGTCATATGTGGGAACTTTGTGGCAATACCTGTCTCCAGAAACAAGCGTCAGCAAGGAAACAGATACCATGGAGGACACACAGACACACAGACACACACACACACACACACACACACACACACACACACACACACACTTTCTATAGAGAAATCTTGTTCTTTTAAGAGTCTGGCACCCTGCTTCTTTTATGAAAATGAGTTTTAACAGAGGTCTCAGCAAGGATATTACAACATATCAAGCTGTTCCGCTGTTTGGTTACGCCACATAATGGCATCATTATTTCTGTCTTTGTAAGCAGATGCAAAATGTAAGAACTCCGGCTTTGTCTTTGTACTCAGGAAATGACTAGTTACAGTCAGATTAACATCTGAGACCAAACTCCCAACATGCTTTGATTTCAGAGAGGTTTTTCACTCCAATTTTTATGGCTTTTACACATTTCCATGCAGTTGAGAAAGGCAACACATCTTCAGAATTTAATCTATATAATACATTGTGGTTCTTTTCAGAGACACTAACTTCATAATGCTAAAAAAAGATTCAATCGGAACTTTGATCTTACAGATCTAAACAGCCATTATCTTTTCTTTTAGAAAAAGTTCTTTTATGTGTGGCTCAAAACTTTTAATGCTAGGATTTTCAAAAAGAGCCAGCTTTCAACATTCTGCTCTCTTAATAATGATTACATGTTGACTGCAAAATTCCTCTCTTTCATATGACCATTTTGAGAAAAAAAAGGTGTTGTTACTTCTTTGTAATTCCCCATTAAATCTCAGAATTTGGAGTCTTTGCGTGATCCTAAAAGCCATGCACCAGCTATTTTGTGGTAATCTGCAAGGAAGAGATTGCATCACCTGGGGTGATAATGCTAGTTAAGCCTGGTAGACTGGAGAGCAGCAAGCAATGACCAGTGGAGAGAGTAAGAGAAAAGGTAGTTATTGAGGCAATTCACATCCACCCAACAGAGGGTGGAATGACTGCTCTGGGAAGATAAGTGTGCCTGGAGAAAATCCAGCTACAGGAACACTCAGAATTTTATCAGCAAACCTCCTTCCTCTTTGCAGATTGGTTGGGATATGAAAACTGGCAAGGTGTAGGTGGAAAGGCAGGGAGCGTCATTACCAAAGGGTCAGAGCATACACGATAACCTGAGCGCCTCTTTTATTTGTTTCCTTCTGTATATGCTCTTCCACTCGGTTGGCTGCCTGATGAAGTAAACACATTGGTCCCCTGACTTTCTGAAATCAATTTGATGGAAGATTTCTGTGCAGGACCCTTCGGTGCTGCCCCGTTATGGGGCCTTGAGGAGTGCTCCAGCTGTCCTTCACTAAATGACAAGCTGGTGATTAACTGTGAAACAACAGCATCCTCTCTGACACGGGCGCGAACACAACTCTCTTGTCACCTTGTTGTGTTGCAGCCTTGGTTCAATACCAGAAATAGGTCCTTGTTTGGATGAGTCACGTTTCTGTGAAAGACTGTAAAATAGATTGCAGGGACACAGTTCTCCAAGGCTGAGCACACTGGAAAATAAGTGTGATGCAATGTATCCACGAGTGGACAATATTTTCACGGACTTGGCAAATAAACACTCCTGGCAACTATAATGTTCATTACTGAATAATAAAGTGAAAAAGCTAATTTGCAGCTGCCTCACCTAGCCACACCAATTGCTGTCAAAAACACAGTGAAAAGATTTACCTGTTCATCCCAGCATTGTGAGAGAAGTGAATAGGATAAATTTAACTAAAATGGGGTGAAAAATAAAATAATGAAACTATTGATGACAAATATATTAGATAACCATTCAACAGCACAGTTGCAATGTGCATTGTTTAAACAAAAAAAAAATTCTGATGTTTAAAACATCTTGGAACCTGGCTACTCCTAGTTCTACAACCTATACTCATGGTTAACAACAGGATTTCCCCCCAGATGGCTGTAATATAAGCCCATTGCACAATAGCTTCAGGATCTGGAGAGTATTGGCAGGACCTGTCCCAATTTTCCCAAGGACTCTTCACTATCAAACAGGCTGAACTTTTTCTTCACCCAAGTGACGTCAATGGGTTTACACCTCTCTGCGGAAGTAGCAGTGTGAAATCTTGCTGGACTTGTCTGCTATACGTACAACAGGCAGGAAAGAAATTGTGTGACTGGCCGAAAGATATTTGTGGTAGTCTTCCCACACAAAACTGCCTTAGGTGCACCCAAGAAGGCATAAAAATATTTTTGAAAGAATCTTTGGGAACTGATTTAATTCATGATGCACAGACCAAAGTCAGTGCAGTATGTGCAGTATACAAAAGCAACTATAAATGGGGATTGGTGGAAATTGTGTCTTAAATGTGGCTACACTTTAATTTTCCTGGCACACCCTCCATCATGGGGAAGTCCAGCATTAAACTGACAGCAATGAACTGAATAACTCAAGGTGAGATCAATAGGTGGGGTCCTTTCTCCACAAGACTAGTTTCCCGTCAGCCCCCGCTAAAGAGTCGGTATTTACTGCCTGCTCACAAATTAAATCAGCGCAGGCCCATTAATGTGGGATTAGAGTAAAACAAGGAGACAAATTCTTAACAGCACCGTTTCAGGTCATTAGACGAGCTCTGCTGTTGGATTATTAATGACTTCAGATTTAAACTGTGGTGATGAGTTCAGGGGTCAGCAGCGTCATCTACAATTTTTGGAAGACTGTGATAAAAGGTCTCTCTTGTTTATTGGTTCTAGACTTTTCTTATGCTGATACTATAAATACAGGCCCTTGCCTTCCCTCAAGAAAACTGAAAAATGGCACTTAAGACACCTGGCATGGCATTGTTGATGGTTAAAACAGGGCCTTGGATTCATTCTCCAGTGGAGCCAAAACTGCAAGATGGATAAGTGCTGCTGTTCAGAGAGTTTTGGCATGGTTTGAGTTTGGTGAAATCACAAAAAGCTGGTGGAAATCATAAGACAGTCTTTATTCCTCAAATACAAGACAAATTCAAAGCACAATCACCAACAATTTCAGAAAGCCACTCGTCAAATCCAAACAGGTAGACACAGAAAAAGTCACGGCAGGAGCAGAAGAGACTCACAGGCTGGCTGCAAACCGGAAGCTGAATAAGAGAACAAAAGGCAGGTAAATCCAAGAAGCATGAGGCCACAAAGACAAGATGATCCAAAAGCCACAAAAGGAACTAGCTCAGGAAAAAAGAGACACCATGACATACCTGTATATGATTTACAATCATCTGGTGATGAACGGAGGAAGGCCTGGTCTTTTATAGCAGCGGAGTTGATGAAGATGAGGTCCAGGTGTGCAGCTCCTGTCAGGTGAGAGAGAGAGAGAGAGAGAGAGAGAGAGAGAGAGAGAGAGAGAGAGAGAGAGAGAGAGAGAGAGAGAGAAACAAGGACATGTTTTGATGTTGTTCATAAGATAAAAATATGATAATAAGAAAAAAGTACAGATCGTTGTATCACCCTCCATAAAATTTGCAGCTGTATTTAATTTTTTTTACTTTTCTACATAAGGACCAAAAACCTTAATTGAAAAAATTCAAAAGACAAACAAACAAAAAAAAAAGTTATTCATCTCTTTTAACTTCTTTTCAAATAAAGGTCTATTTTCTTACCTAGAAACTCACAAATAATGTAAGTTCCTGAAATTCAGCTGTTTACTCTTTGAACATAAATCACTTTAAACATAAAAACCTGAAAGTCCTAAAACACGGATGTGAAACAGGAAAAAAATGTTTCACAGGGACTTTTCGGGATATTTTTGATGGCAGTACTTTCTTACCCGGAGGAGAACTCCTTTCTTTCCAACCACTCAGATCTCAAGTTGTTGATGCTCCACAACACACCTGATAATCCCTCGCTCTACTTCCATTTGATGTCATCGTTTCCCGGGGATTAACACGGGTGCCCCGAGAGCCTGCGATAAGGATGCCTTTTCAGGAGAGCCCAGTCCATGAAAACCAGAATCACAGGTACTTGAAGGTTTCACACACTGAGAGTGTGATTGCAGACAGAAAAAAACCCAACACATGCATGATATCCAGGGAGAAAAAGGAAGATAAAATCAGAATCTACTCTAGTACAGGACCAGTAGAAAAATTAAGGGAAGTTTTCTAAAAAGCAGCATCTTTTTCTCTGCATTGTCTGGGAGTTGTTGAACACTCATTCCTGAAGCTCGAGGGTGGTTGCGCATTTTGCTAAGAACAATATTCATTTGGTTAGTCAATTTATTCATTTATTTATTTATTTTTAACCAGATCCCTGTGGACTTTGTGGATTTTCATGTGTATTACCCCTAAATATGGATTAAACTTGTAAGCCTTATACAGAAAACCCAATTACATGGTTTATCTGTTCAGCACACAACAGGCATCAAAAGCATTCTCAAAGACACATGCATCTTTAAAATAAATGGAAATCCAGGGAAGGAGATGCAGTATGTCTCCATATGACCTCTAAATTAAATAAACTCAATTGCTTTACTTTGAGGTGGAAGTGAGGACTGTTCAGGTAGAGCTCAAACACTGACCCCTGTTCAATAAAATTAAGAGTAGTGTTAACACCGTCAGCCTCGGCTCTTAAATCCAACCACATCAACTGATCAAAGGGCAGCCCACATGAGCAGATGACACAGCTAATTCTATTCAAAGCAAACCCAAATTTAAAACAAGGCCTTGCTGTTTCAGCTGCATTAGCACATGGTTTACCCAGCTTTCTCTGCACAGTAAATGTGGGCAAAGCTTCCTCGAATCCAACTAATTTCAATAATCAAACAAAAAGAAAATCTTCAATGCTTAGATTTGAGAGTAGTCTAGATAAGAGATATAGAGCCTCTTAATATAGACGTGCCTCATTAAGTAAAGACAGGCTGGAATTTTTGGTAAAAACATCAATTAATCGATCAATAAATTCAAAGTCATTAAGCACTTAATGATCAAAAACATTTTAGAGAAATATTAGGGTTCAGTTCAATTGATTTAAAGCTGAAACCATGTTAATTTATTGAACATTTGATTTAGTGGTGATATTAACTGTCTGATGAGATTTATCATCCTCTAAAGTACACCACAGATGGAATTTGTTTATGATTTTAATTTTTTCAGTTGGTAGCATGAAATGATAACTAACATAACAGCTAGTACTCAGTCTGGGATGTATTTATGGTCATTGACAGACCTGTTTCATGTTTGTATGATGTAAATTGCTTTACACATCCACTTTCATTGAACACTATAATTAGTCATCCTGACTAAAAGGCAATTTTATTCTTCCTGGTGTGTATCACAAACGGCAAAAAGTTCAGTGCTAATTATCGACAGGATAAATTCGGGAAGTTAATTGAACACAAAAGCCCGGAAACAAATTAAATAATAAATAAAGTCAACTTATATTTTCCTGCTGAATCTGACACCTTGGTCTCTCAATCAATACGCTGAGATCAATAGGTAGACTCTGCTGAAGCCCACATTTTGGAGGATGTCAGGCATAAATCACTGAAGAGAATGCTGAATTATTGACCTCAAGATGAAGGAAAAACAAAAACAAAGCACAAACTCATTCAAACACCACGGTCCATTGGGGATCCAGAACTCTTTGTCTATTTACGGTCGAGCGTGAAACGCGCCCCCCCATTTATCGTCGCATCTCTCATTCTTTCGCCACTTATGCACAGGGAAACCGGATCATTTGCATCTCCCGAGGGGGCATCTGTGCTGAGCTCTTCGTGGGCCACATTGCTCGCTTAGAATTTTCAACACTGCTCTTCTTCTTGTTCAGCAGATATGATTGGACAGCTCTCTAGGACAAAAATTATAATGATAGTCACGTTAAAAAGAAAAAAAAAAGTTAATGAGGTTTTCCTGTATTAAACCTCTAGAGGCAGGGGTCGGCTAAGACCAGAATCACAGCGGAACTGTTTATTTTGCATTGCTGTCAATTTACATGCTTTAATTGCCACAAAGCTTTCCAAGACAATAAGGCAAGCTGTAAAAGCAGCATTGTGAGCGTGACGGCCCCTGCTTTATTGTAGCAATCGCAAGTGTTCTTGCTGTTTTCTCTTCCTCTCCTGCAGAAACACGTGGAATCCCTGCTGTCGTGTTTTGTAGGTGCATTTGTTGCAAACTTTTAAACCGGCAAAGGCACAAAGTCCGTCCCAAGAGGAGCAGTGCATGACTGAACCCCCTTCAGCAAACCGCTGAGGCTGCTTTAACAGAGAGCTGTAATGGCTGCACTGCCGATCCGTCTTGGCGACAGCAATCTCTATGTGTCCCATCAAGCCAGAATACATTTAATGTCATCAAATATGTGGGTACATTTACATTTATGCTCCAGGTGATTCATCACTATGCAGGAATGAAACACAACACAACAAATTCTAAAAATATGTTCAGGCTTAACTTGCAGTCTTAATTGGTCTCTGACTGAAGATGATCTAATTAGGGGAAGATATATGAGCTAACATCCCGCCTGCATTTTGTAAAATGGGAGCATGTGGTGATTATACTTCTTTATTTCTGCCAAATGTTTCAAAACTACAATTAACAAGTTCCTTATTCCATACCTTCTAAGTCCTTCTCTCTCCAAATGTTCAGTTTGGCAGTCATGATGTGCATCAGTATCTAATAAAACACATCCTATGCTCCTATGATATGGTCCTAAAACATAATTTTTTTATTGGATTTCATGGTGTTTACCTTCCCTGGCAGAAGCAGAGTGAAACAAAAACTGATAACAGTAGAAAGAAAAACAGAGATAGAATTCCCCGTCAGTAGAGGCTGAATCTCCTCGAACTGCAGTTTGCCACAATATATATTTGCCCTTGATGGAATCTATGCTCTGCAAACTCAAAGTGTGGAAATAAGGCTGCATATGTTTACTCTTATTGTTCTGTCAGACAATATAATCTCGTCATCGTGGCTGCAAAGCCAAGTGAATGGAAAGCTGCTTTAAACAGAGGATGGTGTCATGGAGAACTTATACACAGAGAGGCAAAAGAAAGTCACAATGAAATATAGCAGCATTTCTTTACTTTATTTGAATGCTTTTACCCAGAAGTTCTGGTAAAATGAGACATTTTTTACTCTCTTTCACTGCTGCTTTGACTGAGTGATGCTTAAACACATGTTCATATTTTTTCCCTTGCCTGATTGCGGTTTGAGGAACAGTCGCAGCCTGCCACAGAGCTTTACACATCCGTCCTCAGCCCACACAGCCTTCGCCGCTGCAACAAACCCTAATTGAACCTGAGCTATCGGGACGGGCAGAGTCGACGCCAGGTGCATACTAAAATTAGAGCGCTCTCGTCGGACCCCCTCTCAGGGATGCCATTTTGTCATGCATTATGCATATATGCAAATGCCAGACAAGGAAATGGATTACTTGAAAGGGCACCTGTGGTTCCCAGCTCAAAGATATACGCAACAGGGGAAATGAAGCGAACACAGCTATCATTTAGTTGGCTCACAGCTGTATGGAGAAGTGGAGAAGCACTCTTTTAGACAGTTCTCCAATTCAAAAAGGGGTGATGACGGATAAGTGGGGATACAAATCTCAAGCAAACATGGAGGTATATAGAGACTTCAGTTTTTTTTTCTTTAGATTTATATACAGCATCATTAGCTTAATTATCAGCTTGATATAAATTGATACAGAAAGCAGAATAGAACATTAACGAATCGGTCCTCATCAATTTCATTATGACAAACTGCAACCATACGAGGCAAATGTGAGAGCAGAAGATGAGGCAGCCACTCTTTCTTGAAAAATTGTCCTTATATAAGTAGTGAAAGCTTCTAGTTTTGAAAAGTACTTTCACCTTCAAACATGCTGTCTGCATTAATTATGTTATTTTCAATCTGGTCTATTAAAGTTGATGAATAATACATAGAGGGTTATAATTATTGTAACCATTAATCTCTCAGGAACTAACAGTTCTTTGATTAGTGTTCTCACAAAAAGGCCAGATCGCAATTGATTTCACATACTCTCGCAATTGCTAAGTAGTTCAATAAGGGATGTAAATTACCACATTACAACATCACTATATAATCATTTACACGATGTAGTCAAGTATGAAGTGCATTGCATGGTGAGGAAATCATATGATGTTGATAAAAGCGTAGAAAACCCTTCTGAAAAAAATTTTTTTTTGGTTTACTCATGTGACATAATTTTAATTTATTTCACACTTGGCATAACATAAGAGCTTTACATGCATGCTATGCTGTTCAGATAGAGGGTAAGATTTTTTTTTTTGGGGGGGTATAACCCCTCCATGGAGGAGAATTGTTGACTTTAAAGCTATTATTCAATGTTGGTCTCCGTCAGTTTTGCTAGTAAAACTACATACATTTTATTTATATAATCTATATATTTTTTACTGTCCTCAGCTCTATAAATTGTATTATTTTATATTTTCATAGTAAATTAATTCATAAACTACAGTATCTCCCAGGCATGTGGTTAGCATTTTTTTTTCAAATTTTTTGCTGGCACTTTTAATATTACTGGCACTTTGCTTTCCTCCTAAAAGCGACATGAATGGGACATATGCCTGCCCTGTTTGTACTGCTGAGCAGAACAACTGGATCCATGAACACCCACAGAAAGTGGGAGGAGCTTTTGTTTGATAAAGTGGAGAGTCCAAACTGCATAACTGATTTAAACTGACTGGGAACAGCTTTCTATTGGTAAGAGGGAAGAAAACAAAGTGTTATCGTTTACTGCTTACTCATTGCTAACACTTTTCCAGTGCAAGATTTGATGGATCTTCTGCCAGCTAACCATGAAATCAGATGAATTCACACACTCACATCTGCAGCCTCTGCCAAAGGGTCATGATGCAGATAACAGGATAGGGTCACAATAAGAGATAATCCATTACACCGTATGTATACTTCAGACAATTATTTCTGCTCAAATTGTGAAAAGAAAGTGAAAGTATACACTTGCAATAAATACTTAATGTACTTCCTCCTAAATATTCATGAAATATAGTAATTACAACAAAAAGGAGGCTGGCTATTTTTTTTTTTTTTTTTTAAAGCCCAATGGTTCATGGAGCCTTTGGATAATCATTTGCTTGAGCAAATACCCGCCCCCCCCCATCTTTCCAGGATGCACTGGAGTGGTCTATGAACATTGTCAGAGACTCCATGCATTCTCTTCTATGTTCCATTGCCATCAGGCATGAAGCTCAGCACACAAAGTGTGAGTACAAGGTCACATGACTGGAAGACAGTTTCATCTCACAGGCCATAAGCTACCTCATAGTGGACTAAAGCTACAGCTGAGGCTTATGAGCATTTCATTTGCACATTAATCTGACTGGACACCTGGACTGGCACTTAATTGTCTTTACAAGCCAATATGAGAGCCGCTTAGTGCTACTACAAGTTTAAACTATTCATATCAGTTGTAAAATTCTTACACATATTTCACCATCCTGTTTCTTTCCAAATGAATAAAGCAATTCTAGTCCTGCAGCTTGATGTCTGTAGGTTCAGAGGGGCCCGAGGCAGATGAATGAGGTCTAGACTCTTGCTGTGAAGTAATCCCTCTCCTGACTTACGAGGATTCCTCCTATAGAAAGCAAACTGAGGCACACTTTTCTTTTATCCTTTCACATAGCTACAACACAGCCATACAAAGCCCCCCTCAGAGTGTCAGCAACAGACAGGTGGAGTGTTAGCTCTGAACAAAGGTGGCAGTTTTCTCTCATCCACTCAGTACAGGCAAAATTGGGGTCCTGGTCTAAGATTCTGGAGGGGACCCTTGTAACTTGAGCTGAGGCTTAAAAAAGGCCAGATGGCAACCTCACTTTACAGAGTGAACACAGAGGTAGGAAGTCAGGGATAAGGGCCTTAGTCACATGCTTCTGGGTTGAACCATGTGCATTGGGATAAAAGCAGAATGTTTTGTCTCTGAAGAAACAGCGCAATTATCCTCCGTGTCTCCCTTCCGTCATCTGAATCTTTGTACTTGGGATGCAAAAGCTATTTACTGTCTAAGTGCTTGCCAGCAAGGAGGTCTTTAGCCCCATAAGCTTTGTCTGATCAGTGCAAGCTTTTGAAGCATATTTCCCCAGCGTCATCTGCATATGTGATGCAGAGTGCACCAACATGGGATGCTTGCATGTAACAGAGAACATCAATCAGATGCACTTTTGTTTGGATCACAAATTACATAGTTTTACTTATGTAAACATGGACCTTATATTAAAATCTGAACAATGATTTCTGACATAGATTTATGTGATAGACCGGCTGAAATCATAATGAAATATTGGTTGTGATGGGATTAAAAGTTCATTCTTTGGCTTTAAACAGCTCTGTCCTTACTGCTATAATTGTCCACAGTGGCTCTGGTCTCTGGGTGTGTGTCTCTGGGTCCTTGTGATCTCCAGCCATGCAGCCCTGGTCATTAGCTGGAGGCTGTTCAGAGGTTCAGGTCACTGCTTTGATCTATAATCTAAAGAATCTGTGTCTGATGAGGTCTCCACTGTAAACAAAGTGGCTGGCCTGAGCTGCAGCCACAGGAATCACTGGACCCATGGGTACTGGAGATGGAGCAGGCAGCCAGGTATTAGCACCAGGGTAATTGCCGTCCCCATGGCAGCACAACGAATGGCATCTAATATTGCTGCGGAGAGCAGGTAACCATTACCTGGTACAGAATGGAGCGTGTCCTTCTGATGGCCAATCAAGTCCAATTGTGCTTGAAACATGGTTCATCATACAGCCCTGCTGACCGATTTGGCCTCATATGCTGTTGTGTCTGAGCAAAGGTATAATTATTATTATTGATTGGCCTTTAGATTTTTCGTACATGATGTTTTTCCTGTGGATGAACCCACATGAAAATGCTGTCTGACACAGATATCCATTTGAACAGAGCTGTTTAACATAATAATCAATATTGTCTTACACTGATACCATTAAGTTCTACAATGATGATATGGAAATACTATATATATATATATATATATATATATATATATATTGTTACTGATTGACTTGTGAATACAGTAATAATACTGTTAACATTTTCCAACACTTAAGTAAACCAGCCATATAGCACAGGCTTCAGGGCAAGATAGAATGGGCATAGTGACATTCTATTTGAATTTTAATATTTTTAAGGCACATTTCTTCCCGTTTTATTTATAGTACTTGTAGACTTGTACTCGTATTCTCATAGTAGTCATGTAGTTCCTGCTTCAGCCCCCAGACTGTTACTAAGGTGTACAATCTTTAGTTATCAAGTGGTACAGGCAGTTTATTAATGCCATCTCTGCCTTGCCTTGCTGCACCACCGTGTTGGTAAGCAGACACATGCTAATGTGAAAAAAAAACAAAATCAGCTGATACCATAAAGTTGTCAATAGCTTTGTTCATAAACTCTGAACTGACAAAAGGGTCGTTAAAAGGAAAATGTCACTGCTGTATTTGTTCATATGGTGCACTGCAGAGGTGCACAAGACTGATAATTGCAGGCCTTTGGCAGACTGATCTACTCTGCTGCTCTTTCAGCTCTGCAGGATTTCAACTCGCATTATGTGCTTGGTATGCAAACTGTGGGCCCAAATGTGCTTTGTGTTTGTTTGCAGGCAATTTCATCATTCTGCGGCGATTCATTCTGACATATTAAACATGCTTTGATCACTGAAGAAAGACGACTTTGTTTTCAGAGAGACGTATTTTTGAAAAGCACTAACTGTCACTGCTCATCCTCAGACCATCACAAGTTTTATGTCAGGAAATAAAAAGTGTATCTCATGAATAGGTTACCACAGGGGATACATGCAGAAGTATGAGTCGGTGATAAACATATGCTGAAGAATAATGGGATAAACCAATAAAGCTGCATATAAAGCAGTTTGCTGGCTGGCTCTGTTCTGTCAGCATTGTTTAATTACATTAAGGATTTCATATTTTTCTGAAAGCCATAAAAGCACTCACGTTCACCCTGTGCTCCTTCTGTTGTCACAGCTTTGCATTTTCTCTTCTTATGTGTGCTGCTGTTGCAGGACTAATTGCAGCAAATTATTTCTGAACCCAGTCTCTCTCTTTGCTGCTTCTTGTGAAAAGCTGGAAATCACACCAGAACCCCATCTGTAGCTCTCAGATCTGCCTGGAGGTTATGGTTGATGCACAGATGTGCTTCGCTTACAAGTCTTTACCCAGCCCATTTCCCACTAAATATGGTAATTTAATTTCACTAGGGTCATAAGTTTACACATGCTGGACAGCTGTTTTTGCACCTAGAATCTCACCAAGTGTCTCCTGCACCTGAAGAAATGACTCATCTTGCTGCCTTCAGCTAGTTATCCAAAATTTACAACCCGGCTCATCTTTTCAGTTGTTGGAGCTCCTTGCAGACTCAGCTCAGCAGCAGGTCTTGCCTCAGCAGTGGAGTTCCTTTATCTTGAGTTGACCAGGGCTCAGTTCAACAGCTGCGTCAAACAGCGCACAGTTTAAAATTCAGGGGTGAGAGCCATTCAGTCATTTGGAACAGAGTCACTTCACAACTGATGGTTGTCTGGCTAATGCCTCATACGTGTTAGGGACAAAAGGAAATAGCCTGAGGACAGACACATTTGCGGGATGTTTGGATAAAAGTTAGAGCTCAAATTGCAGTGGCTTTTCCACATGGATGGGCTGTAAATAAATTTGGTAAAGGGAAATTTCACTCCCGCTCAGTTAAACAAATACTCAAGATGAACCTCTGTCTTATCTTGGATAAAGGTGATCCAATGACAGGGAACAGAGGCTCTTTTGACAAATCTGTGAGCAGAGATCTGGAATAAAACCTTTTTTGGTCTCAGGGGTACACCAAATCATCTAACTTTTGAAAAGCTGGAGTCATAAGTAGAAACTGAGCTACTGATGTTCACAGGTGGTGTGTGGAACATGACGTAGACTTGGAAGAAGCAAACACCAAAACAGGAAGCGAAAGAATGGCGTATGGGAGGGTTCATTTGGGTGGCAGTATGTTAAAAAAAACCAACAAAAACACAGACACTGCCTGTGCTCATAGGAAGTTCTGAGATGATGGAAAGTAAAACCGCTTCTGCCAGTAATCACATGGGAATTGCACTTCCTGTGTGGTTAACTGTACGTCAGAGTGGAAGCGAGAGAAGCTGCAGGAGATGGGGAGCGTGTGTTGTTGAATGCGTTGCTGCACAGTGAGGTGCTGACATGAGAAGTTTCTCTTGGGGACTGCTGTTTGTTTCCCATCTGTCAAATCATATACGGGAAATATTCAAAACATATTCAGGCAGGCACATAGATGGTGAACTCTACAGGTCACACAATCTTCATGAGAGAGAAACAATGTTTACTACAGCAAATATTATGCTAAGTAGTTTATTATTTACAGAGATTTGTGTTATTTGGATGTCCAGAGTTTGGGTTCTGCTTTGTTCACTAAATTAAAGAGACAGAATTTTGAAGGAAATAATAAATGAATGCACAAAGCCGCCAAATCGGATGCATACATGTGGTGCAGGAAACTAATTCTAAAGATTCCTTGTGAACACTATCCTGACTCATCTCTACAGCTACTGTTTTGGAGGATCTTAGCAGGCACTGGCAGCATACAAATTTGACTTTTGGTTCATAGCATCTTATTATTGCAACCTCTCTGTGAATGAGAATCAGGCTCACTTTATTCTGAGTGTGATGGGAGTGAACAAGAATTCCTGTTCTGCACAAAAACGGATATCAGATGCAGCATATAATTGCACTGCAGGCAAACTGCATCCATGGAGAGAGGTTGTTTGAGATAAATCATCAAAACCCTTAATATTGATGCAGCTTTACATTGGTAATGTGAAGGAATCCTGCTGAATGTGTGCTTTGAGGGTATGGGTATTTATTTTATGAATAATCTAATGTTTGGAAGAAATAACATTAAATTGTGAAATTTACATGTATACACTTTCAATTCACTTTCTGGAATCTTTCTAGAATCTTATTTCTGGGTCAAACATCAGTTCTAATTTGGACAAATCTGTAGGTGGATTTATTTCTGAAAAAAAAACCCCCTAAAAAACAGAACAAAAAACAGGTTGATATGGATTATTAGTGCCAACCATTAGTGCTCAGTTTTGAAACAAAGCCTTTGTCTGAGTGTTTCTCCACCAGTGAATCACAAGTTTCTTTCCCAAGAAAGAAACACATATCTTCTTAACTATGAAGTTAAACTGGCTGCTGGCTTCACAAGTAAAAGGCATTTCCTTCTGTAGATGAGGAAGTCAGGCCTGTCTGGATTCTTTGAATGCAGATGCATATCCATTATGTTTGTTGGTATCGGCTTTTTCGGCACTTTGAAGTTTGGGTTTGTGTGGGTACAGGGAGGTCCTTTATAGCACGTAACAGCTAAGCAGTCACTATTTTAAGAAAAAAAGAAAAGTTTGCTCATAAATGCTAAAATAATAATTAAAAGTTGTTGCTAAATATTTTAATGAAGCCAAAATGCCTTGACATATATATTAATAATAAAGATTTACTATAGATCTGTCATTAATTCATTTAATTTGATCAAAATTTTCAAAAGCCATATATGCAGTTAGTAATGATTTCTAACTGTATGATTCAAATAGAACAACCCCAGACTAAAGTTTAGAAGTATTTTTAAAAAAATAGATGTAATCTATATTCACACCACTCTCACCAAACTAACATGCTTCCATTCTTATTATTTGGGGATTAGCCTTGGATAAAACAAGATTATTTTAAAAATGACTCTCAAAATCTTTCCCCCTGCCTGACACTCAGACAGATACACACCGTTGTGATATTAACAGAGTGCCTAGCAGCAATCCAACCGCACCATAAATTGCATTAATACCAAAACAACAGAAATATATTTTGGTTGCTCTACTTGCTTTTCCGTTTGGGTACTGCAAGCAGGAAAAAAGTCGCTTTTCTTGCTGTGGTTGACGTCAGTCCTTGCTGTTGTTCTTTATTCTCATTACCCTCGTCTTTCTGTGGGCACTGCACTTCTCACGGCACTTAAAAAAACACAGATTTTAAGCACCATCATGTCTAGAAATATCTCACTAATATCTCTGGCTAATGGCTGTTACCAGAATGACTGCCACATCTTTAGCGCATATCATGCAAAATTGTTATTGGAAGTGGCTGATGCACAGTTAATGGCTGCAGATTGTACATTAATGCTGTTGTGATCTTACAGTGCCTTTTTGTGCCTTGGAGAGAGAGAAAGAGAGAGAGAGAGAGAGAGAGAGACAGAGACAAAGAGAGAGAGAGAGAAACAGACAGACAAACAGGGACAGATAGAGTACAAGAGACTTTTAATAGTGCAAATGTAAGGACTTTGAGGTTTTCATGTCCTCAAAAAAGGTCTGTGTGAGTTCTCATGCATCCAGGTCATGGTTATGCAAAGCTCAATCTCACTGAACAACTGGACTTGGTTAGGTTGTTGCAGATGTTTCACCCTCAAGAGGCTTCTGCAGTTCGGAAATGGATGGAGCCAGAGCTTGAAAACAGCCCTTGTGGACCATTAGCAAGCAATGATACCCAGACTGGGCCTTCATTAATACCTCCAAGCAACAAAACCCAGCAAAGATGAAGAGAGAAATAAGCGTAATAGCATTTCAATATCTTGCATGTCTGGAATATCAGAAAAACTCAGGAGGATCTCTCTCTGAGAAATTAGTCAGAAATCAGACAGAAATGGTACACCTGAAGGACAAGACACCAAGACCGAGTGAATGGCCCAACAGAGAAGAGCCATCTCCTTGGGACAGGACACAGCAGTTCACCAACATCTAAAGGAATTGAGACACACTGAAGGACAGTCAAGTTTGTGTCTTAGCCAGAGGAGATCGCTGGTTTGAGAGAAGTGTCAGAGAAGCCATCCATGTCAAGCTGGAAAAGCCATCTTTGAACAGAGGTGGTGGACTGAGACACAGTCCTACACTCCCTACATCAATGATCCAAATATTCACACTTTTGCACAAGATCCGGTGACTCATCACCATGTGACCCTGCAGACAAAGACACAAACGTACCCACAAAGGAGTAAAATCGAGAGTAAAATCAACGATAATTTCGTTTTTGTACATGAATTTTGGAACTGAGAAACAATAGTCCTTCAATACATTTTAGAGATAAAAATATGCCAAAATTCCAAATTCTCAACTATGTTAAGTTTGAATTAAGTTAGATGCAAACTTTACTTGCATTAACCAACAGCAACAAAACCCCAGAATTTATCATCAAAGTTCACTGAATATGAAAGGTACTCAGCAGGTTGCCAAGGCCCCAAACCTAAATGAAACAGATGAATCAAATGGTTGTAGGAGCAAGATGTAGATGTATCCTCTGAATGAGTTTCCCTGTAGTTTATTCATCTTTCACTTGTCACACCCAGACACACACACAAAAAAAATTCATGGAACAATTGAGATGATCAAAGCATCTCAAGGCCAGGAAATTATGTCAGTTGTCACATATGAAATTAGTCACACAATTTTATATTTGTGCTGAATTTAAAGCTTTGCAGAATCATATCTACATCCATTCATCCATCTCCTATCCAGCTCTTCAGGGGGAATCCCAATGCATTCTAAGACCAGCCGAGTCCTGGGTATTCCCTGCGGTCTCTTCCTGTTGGGACACACATCCCAAAGGAGGTGTCCAGGAGGCATCTGTTACAGATGCCCGAGCCACTTCAGCCAGCTTCTCTCAATGTGAAGGAGCAGTGACTCTACTCCAGTGTCCTCCCGGGTGATCTCTAAGGAACCAGCCACCAACATCCTGTGGAGTAAACACAGTCTGGCGGCCTGTATCTGGTCTTTTCCTTTTCTTCTTTCTGTCAATGACTCAAAGTTCACGGACAACAATAGTTCACATAATATGTTACAGTTCAGCCGTTTAATAGAACACACACACGCACACACACACACACACACACACACACACACACACACACACACACACACAAACACACACACACACTGCCCACAGGTACTTGAAGCTACAATCAATTTCCACAGCATCAGCATTCACCCCCTATCTTCAGGATTGCATTATTTCCTCTGAGGACCTCCTCTGTGCCTTGTTAGTCTGAAATCTGAGCATTTTGCAGAGGCTGCAATGCTACCATCCTCCTCACAGCTGTCGAAAAATGCCCATAAATCACCCCAAGCATCGTCTTCCACTTTACTCCTAAATTCCACCCCTTAGAATTTTCCAACTCATTTTACCAGCACCTACACAACAGGGGCAGCGTGTTGCTGATGTGCTGCAACTGTTTTCCAAATGGGGGCACTGTTGCATTTCTACGTGTTTTTTCCAAAGCAAGGCCCGAAGGTGGCCAAGGTGCAGGACTTTCATAAATATATGTGGGTTTATTCATGGTTGCAGGGAGAGTCCCACTGTTTAGGGAGACTTTGGTCAAAGGTTTCGGCACAATTTTCTCTTCACACACTTGCCAAAGACCTTTTAACATCCAAGCCAGCATGTCGCCTCACGCAAGACATACAGAGAAAAGAAAGGGGCATGGAACACAGAGAAAGGGAGAAAAAGAGAGCTCAGGATAAGCAGCTGCAGTGTGAGTGTACTAAAGAATATGTACATGAACAGTGTGCACTGGCATATGCTTCAGAAAAAAATCCAGTTGCTACATGTGACAAGCTAAATGTCAGGGCTGCCTACTAAAATCACCAAAAATGCAACGAAGCACTAGTTAGGCTAGTGGCTAAAGAAAGCCAAGATGCCATGAACATATGATGACACACAGCAGACTAAGTAATGTTTAACATGCAACGTACAATACAACTATAGTCTAATTGTTAGTAATCAGTAATGCCGTATTGCCTCCATACCAGAATGGCACAAATATAGAAAGAGCTGCACAATTTGTTTGTTATTAAAAATTATCAAATTGCTGGTAAATATCAATTATGGTTCCTTTTAATTAGTGTATGTGCCGTTAAAGAACTTTTGCCTGCTGTCAGCAGGTGGTAATTCTCTAATCATAGTGAATTTGTACTGGTTTACATCACTCCTTCATCAGGAGAACATACATAGTACCATTTCTGACAATCTTCTGATGAGAGCGACTGATGTATTGTACAATGCAAATAGTAACAGCAAGCCCAACACACCCATGATTACCTGAAGCATACTGCATGTATGGGATTGCCTGTAATCTGCATGCACGTGGAGCTGCTGACCATGTTAGTGATGCAGTGGTATTACAAATGCCATTGTGGAGCCTTTCAAGACATCCTGTGATGCTGTTAGAGATAGCAGGAGCCATCAATCAGAGAACACCACAATAGTCATTTCCTTTCTGTCTGATCAAACTTGAATGTCACAGAGGGAGGTGGTTAGGAAGGTGATCACTGGATGGTTGACAGTGAGAAAATGAGTGGAGACAAAAGAAAATAAGCCAGAGTTAGAAAAAAAAAGGAAAAAAAAAGAAAGAAAAAAAATTATACTAATTATACCAATCATCTTCTGTTACCCCTGACCTTTGACCTCCATGAGGTCAGAGGTCATGAACATTAAAAAAGAACATCAGTAATTTTAAAAGGGCTTATCATCAATGCTGTGGTATTGACCCATAATTTCTGACCTTTTGACCCTTTTAGATAAATGCTGATGCCTCCTTTTGAACACAGAAGAATTATAACCACAATGTTTGCTAAATGTAGATGACCAAGTCATTTAATGGCCCAAAAAGGCAAAGCTAGAAAGACAACCAGACAAACTAGGAGAGTATATGACTGAGAGTGTTATATGACTGAAACAATAAAGATCATTAAATACGAAAGTCATAATAAACCCAATGTTATAAAGTGCTTTATATAAGGCAATGACACATAACCCAAGTCAATTTATAACAAATTGAGAGAAAACAGTGGAAATTACCTTGTGAGTGAAGAAGTGATTTCATGGGGAATTTCATTCCTAAAGATTTGCAAGTAAAATACTTAAATTAATGGATTCATTTCTCAGTGGGATGAATTGTTGGTCAGGCGTAAGGAGTTATTTTAGGAAATCTTCTGTTTTAAGTAATGAAAAAAATAACTGGCAGTAAAACTATGACGCGTCAGAACTGCACAGTAAAATGGACCATTTCATTTCTGTATCCATTTTTGGGCCAAAAATGACCATCACATTCTCATGCAATCCAATGTAGACATTCAAATATCATTTATTGAATATATATATATATATATAACACATAAATATATGGTACTGTGTGGAAATATAAGGCCCCATATTGATTTCTAATTTTATTAGATTACACAGAAACTGGTGAAATGCTGTATATAAGCCTCAGTGTGTAGCAGCAGGTATTAAGCCATTTTACTCTTCATCTTTCTCCTCAGACATAGATCTTTAAAGTGCACAGGCCTGAGATGTGATGCAAGCTCAATAACAGCTGAATCCCAACAGATGAAGCAGGATCCTGCAGCTGCAGCAGATGGGTGGACTCATTCTGGTTTTCCAGGAAACTGAAGGCAGTAAAGTCTTTATTGGGAGTGTTATTTTTAGGGTATTGATAACGATAAGCTTCCAATCTGGGGCTGGGGTGACAGCATTACTATGAGGACAATCAGTGATGCTGATTGGGCAAATAGTTGTTGACTTTGCAGAATATTGTGCTGTTGGGCTGGTATATGTCAGTTCCCAGTGGCCTAGGAGATGCAAAAAAAAAAAGCCCTTGGTGGAAATGGTTCTTAGAAACCTCCACTGATCGCTAGCTCCTGGCCTCAGTACAGTACTACAGTACAGGGAAATGCAAAAAAATTGGCTTTAGATCACCACTTAGGCATCACAGCAATGTTAAAATACTAGATTTAACATCTAAATCATCTTAAATAAAACACACACAAAAATAAAACCAAACAGACAAAAAAAAACAATCACATTGAGTTCAGTTTTGCGATGCACTGAATCTGTTCTTCTGGTGGAAGAGGAAGAGGTAATCTACTTCTGGAGTCAAAGTCATAACTCAAAATTACCATGGCATCCCTGCAAGTCATGAATGGATTCTGTGCAGCTGCATCCCAAATCTCCATAGCAATCACAGATGGCATTGCCATGAAGGTCCACATTCTGCAAACCAATAAAGCTTTCAAAGTGAGCACTGCAAAACAAGACTGCCAAACAGGTGCAATGTGGCTGCACATTTCCTTCTATTCTGTGTTAACATTGCCATTCTTTTGTTCAAATATTTATTTCAAAACAAATGCAACAAGATTTTCTCTTTTTCTTCGTAGTTAGTTTAGTAACAAAGGCTTATGCAACCACATCTTTAGAAAACAAATCCTGTATTTTTTCAGTGTTTAATTGTATGCTACATTGCAAGAGATTCTTGACCTTTAATTCTGAAAAGTGAATGTTCTATCACTATTTTCAACAAGAGCATTGAATAGGACCGGCTAATGAATGGCAGCATCACTGCTTGCCAATAACAAATCATGGTTTCCTGAGATTAAAATATTTTTCTTCAACATTCCAGATAAAGTCAGCTCTGAACGAAAGCTAAAGGCTTTAAGTGCCTTTACCTGTGCTCTCTTTTGTTCAGGTAACCAGGAGTTTTGTTTCACACAAGTCAAACGAGGAAGGAATGAAAACTATGTGGATCAACTATGAAGCAGAGAATGAAACAGGGCTGACACCATTGCTATTAAAATGTGCATAGATAAATAAACTAGATTTACATTCTACAAATTGAAATATAGTGTACAGTTTCTATATACTGTACTGAAATTAAATGAGCTTAATTCAAGGTGATGTATTGATCACCTGCATCATGCAAGGCTGAGGAAGATAAATGGGCAACATTTATTTAAACGGGTACAAAATGCTTACATTATCTGGCCTCTTGTCTTTAACACCAACAGTCTGTTTATACTCCAACCTAAATGCTTTTATGTATGTATTTTCAGGAGCGCATGGTGGGTAGGTGGGGGGTGGGGGGGGTTAGAAGCAGTGATTCATTTTTAAGAGCCTGGAGGCGTTATGCTGTAAATTCCAAACTCAACAAAACACTTGTTTGAGGACGCAGCCTACTTCTCGTTCCACATTACTAACCTGCACTTGCATGGTCAACCTCAATTCACAACTTTGACAAGATAATCATTTTTGGTTTGTACTTTCTTTCCAGGACAAAAACTCCATGCATTTCAGTTGTATAAAGTGACAATTTTTTCTATTTATAATGCCTTGCTTAATGTCCCCCAATTACACACACACACACACACACACACACACACACACACACACGCACACACACACACATGCACTATTTATTGCAGTGTTTCCCAACCCTTTTGATCCTGGTTTTACCCCACATCTTCTTCTTTTGATTTGAATGGATGTGTGGCATCATAATAAATATTTCCAGTTTAGTCATCAATTTCTCCTCGTCCAATTTTATCATTAAAAGTTTATAGTTTAAGTTTATATTCTATATCATACCAGTTTTAAAGTTAAGAGACCTGTGTATGTATGTGTGTGTGTGTGTGTGTGTGTGTGTGTGTGTGTGTGTGTGTGTGTGTGTGTGTTTTGGGTGAGATCTGAGCAATGTGGAGTGCCATGCTGTGGAACCACAACACTCATTGTGGAAAACAATTCATTAGGGAGCATATTTGCAACACAGTGTGCGGCACATCTGATGATTTCTCACGGCACATAAGTGTGCCGTGGCACAGTAGTTGGGAAACACTGATTTATAGCACAATGCACGCTGCTAGCCTTGTCAGGAATGTGTCAGTCAGTTCATAAGCGTCAGTGCAGTCAACGATCAACCTTGATGTGAGTGAATCACTGCGCATCCATTATGTGCTGCAGAGTTAGGTGGTTCAACTGGACTTTATTTTTTATCTAAATTCCTGTGAACTTTTTTCAAATCATTTTAGACCCACCCAATCAGAATTCTGTCATCAGAATTCATCAACATTTTGAATCCACCCCTTTCTTAGTGGGCACTGCATTTTTTTTAATTTCCTACTGTATTTTAGATGATATACATAATATTTCCAGTCAAAATACACAATAATTAGACTGCACTGCCATTTTTAATGACAGCTATGTCAAATCAATGTCCATTATCATTAGTTATATATGTCTTGATGTTATCTTAATGCCAGTGCCTATCTTGGGTTTTCATCTTAGGATATTGGATTCTTGTTAATGTCACACCCTCGTATTGTGAATGGACAACTCTGGATGCTTCCATCTGAGATGCTTCTCCCAGACAATTATGACACATTGGTTTGGGTTATTCAAACTGATTTCTATCTGTACAGATCCTTTAGTCATATTAGTATGATTTTGTGTATGCAGTATGAGACAACTTAATATTTTTAAGGATTACAGGACTAGCCAAAGACTGCCAGGTTTTCTCTGGGGATCTGCAGCATACAAAAAATGGAAACTGCCTTCCCATGTCCAGTTTTGAGTTTGGGTCAAAATCAGATCAAACAGACTTGATGTGTAGTCTGGAACAGCAACTGAATGGAACATTGCATCAAAAATATTTGACACTATTCACTTCAGCAGTAGAAATATGTACCCCCACAGAATGCCTCTAAAATATTAGGACATAGAGATTTCTTTAACGAGTTAATACAACTGCAAGTCACAACAAATGAACATTAACGTGTGCCAATATTAAGATTTCCAGAGCAGATGATCTGAAAAAGTCAGAAAAGAGGTATCAATTGATAAAATAAATGGTACTGTTTACAAAATTATAAACAACCTTGCAGTACAGTACAGTAGGCAAATGTGACTTTATATGCACTGATGAGATGTAATAACAGTGAAGGTTGGTTACAGACTTTGGATTAATGAGCAATACCAATAAAGGCCCTTGGAATTTTAATATGGGGAGTCATCGGAAGCAATTAGGTTCATTGTCAGCAGAGTCTGTGAAGCAGCAGGAATCCTGTGTGACACATCTTACATAAACTCCAGAGGTGGAGTGTGCAACTTACCGACAAATGCAACCGCTGCATTTCAATGGAGATTGGAACCACTGCGTCATTTAACCCCATGTGCATGGATTTAAACAGTACCAATAGACTTAGGGGCACAGCATGTGTAAACAGCCTGTCAGAAGGAATAATGCATGGTTTATTCTTTGTCTTCCTGTAATTGGGCTTTCATAGACTAATGTATAATGCACAGTGAAGTCAATCTATTCTTTATAAAGAAGGCAGAGTGGAGAAATCCGGATGTTAAATTTAAGGAATATAAACATGACTATAGACTCTAATTGTGGCTGAGAGCACAGAATGGTGAACACACACACACCACTCCATCGTCACATACATGTCCGCAGTGAAACATGGTGGCAGATGATGGCTGTCTGATGATTATGTGATTGGATGAATAAATTGGCTTTTGTTAGGGTTGGCTTTTCATTTTGATTTTTAATGATTCCATTAAAATTAATGGAGGGGTTGAGCACTACGCGCATTAGAATTAACAAATTCAAAGGTCTGCATTTGAGAAGTGAGCCATTTCATACAGACACCCTCTCATTTAGCAGAGAGGCATGGGTGAACACAGCAGGGAGGTGCACAAAGTCAGCACGTGAAGGTGTGAAATAAAATATTAAATTCTTACCCTTGAGTTTAGGATTTATTTTGAAAAATTTGATGGTTGGGGGCTTTAATGGGGCACATCTCTAATCACCATCTTTGTAATGACTCAACTAATCTCTGCTTGTTGGCACCAGATTGGCACATGCTAAACTGCTTGGAGATGATGACTGCATTCTGTTAACCCACTTCTGAACAATTTCACATTTACACAATCAATCATTGAACTTTTTAACTTTACTATGCACCCATTTTTATGTACTGTACATAACTTCATATGCACAAATATAATGTATTCTTTCTGTAAATATTTACATTCCTAATTTCCACAACAGCTGCAGGTTACATTGGTTCCTGTATTATTTAAAGAACCTGAATGAGATGAATGCTCAAGAGTAGAATTTTAAAATGTTCCCTTCATGCATTTGTATTCAAAGAAGTTGGAGGAGGTTATGTTAATTTGGTATGTATAACATATTTTGCATATGTTTTTTCAGGGTGGCACAATGCTGTCCCTTGTCGGCAAGTTTCCCACAGCCAAAAGACATGCATATCACGTTGGCTGGAGCCTCTAAATTGCCCCAAGGTATGAGTGTGAGTGGAATGGATATGATTTGTACCTGATGATGATCTGGCATTGTCCTTGGTACGTTCCTGTTATAGGTGCCTTAATGTAGGATGTGTTTAACAGAAGATGAATGTACAGTATATTCTTTACAATGTAAGAATTGCAACTTCGCTTTACCAAATTTCACTTTGGTATAGAAACTGTTGTACAGTCTCTTTTTTTTGTGCAATCAGCATGGAGGTCATGTTTTTGCCCATCTGTTGCTGATTCTTTTCTCCAAGGAGGAGTTTGCAAAAACTTCCAGGTATGTTTCAGTGTGGGAGGATAATGAATAGTCTAAGGAGGACCCATTAAAGGTGGTGTAAATCCAGATAGAAGCAATGACAAAGACATATATTTTCAGGAGAAGAGCTCAGCCTTGGAGAGGATATGACCTCTACTGAGTACCATTCTTCTTATATTTGCATTATTGTGTTTATTATCCAGACAGTTACTGATAGAATGAAATGAAACATTTTGCTGTTGTTTCTGAATGAAGCCTATTTCCATCTTAATTAGCACGCTCCAAATTCTGTCTAAAGCTTATACAATATGTACTTGTGTTTGAAATGGTAAATGTTATTTACATACTTTTCTTCTTCATTATAGAGTAAGATGTTGAGTGGCATAAGTTACCTTGGCACAGCTGTACACTGCATGTGTACAAAAGACATTTATTTGTTCAACATTGTCATTAAAGATTTGTCCTTGGTACAAATCCACAGCTAATCTGTTGTCTAACTTTCCGAGCACTATTTCTACCCACATCACCTTGCATGGGGTGCAGCTCTGTTGCCTCTCTGACAGTGGCAGGATCAACACAGGCTGGGCGGGATAATCCCCATTGTGCTAAGCTGAGACTCAAGCCTTTGGGAATGCCACACAATGTATTCACTGAAAAGGTGAGCTCTGCTTCAAAAAAATGAACCCTCTTGACCACAAAATACAAACAAACTGGCTTTTGGTTCGTCCTGCCGTTCAGTCCCCAGCAAACTAAAACAGGGCTGATCCAAATGGGAAGAGGCAACCTGAGGTCTGGGAGGAGGTGAGCCATTTGAATTTGGTCAATATTTTACCCTTAAATTATTGGCTTGGCAAACTACACGTAAATTTGTTTTTAGTTGATTAATATCAACTATAAATATAAGGAAGTCATGGGTCTATGCCATGTTATTAGCCAACAAATAAAAGCCTTGACAAAAACTTGTGTTTTGACTGATTAATCATAAATGATTCTTGTTAATTTTGTATTAATCAAAATGAGTCAGTGAACTCACAGCAACACAAAATAATCAAAATCGCAAAATAAATCTGACATGGTTTTTTGGCACTGGGACTTGCATTTTAACTCCACCCTGTAATCCTTCATTATCAAATTGGCTCCGAACTCAATTCAGAGGGACTTGATTTTACAGTGTTTCAAGGGGCCTTTACAGGAGCCCCTTGAAGATTCTCTATCATGCACATTTCCCTTCTGCCAGAAATGGCAGATTTTCACAAGGAGGGTGTTTGCTTTTGACACCAAGAAGGAACAGAAGTGCTTCATTATGCTCTTCCAAGACAAACACACAAAATAAATTTTGTGTTTAGTGAATAATTTATCTACAACCAGTATACTAACATATAATCTTAAAACTATATTAGTATTCATTCTGGTCACCATTTTTCTTCTTCTGCTATTCAATATATGAAAAAAGATACAGTACACAGAAACTGTTCTTGTAAATAGGTTTGAATCTTTTCTATGCTTCTGATCATGAAAGTCAAAATACTGTATATATTTCCACAAGTGATGCTGATGTTTAGCTACTCCATCTTTGCAGTTTGTTGAACATTTTTAACAGTCAACTAAACTTTCTGTTTTGAATCAATGTGAAGTATTGTGCTGTACTCTTGTGCTGTAAAGTGTGTACTGAAAATGTGCCTCTTATTTTCAGTCCATTTTTCAGTGCATTTTTGTTTTGCTCCAGCTGCAAATCAAAAACTCTAAAATGTTGCAAAAGATTTGTGCATTTGTGCAAAAAATATCTTTGAGTGTTCCAAAACACATGCATGTACACCTGCCCCCCACACACACACACACACACACACACACACACACACACACACACACACACACACTCTTTACAGCAATTGCAAATATAGACCATATGTATTGGTATACATATGGTTCATTACACAGCAGCAGGTTACAGTAAGCACAGGAATTTATTCTTTTTGGACTCAACATTGAGGAACAATTTGAATCCCTATTGCCAGCCAATCTTTTATGATCACAACCTTAAAATGAAAGATATTAATTATGGTTAAATGGAAACTGGTCACTAAGGGTGTGTCTCTCTATTGACATTCAAGTCATTTGCACTTTGCATTTAAGTATCCCTCATTCAGGCAATGATTGGATTTGTGACATGCTCTCCACTTAGGTAAAAGGAGTGTAATTATGGGCTTGACCTTTGGGGCATTTTTTTTGCATCAAATCCTCTTAAGAGCATTTTAAAAGTGAGAAGAAAGGTACGATTGGTCAAGCTTTCCACATTTCATGGGCTGAACTTCCATTTCAAGGGGTTAACTCATTCTGGGCTTCTGTGCTGAAGCCCATAAAGACTATACTTTTAAAGCATACTGGGTGGTATGAAAGTGTATTTGACTACTTGGAACAGCGTTGTTTTTATCTTTGTCCTTTTCAAGCACTACACAAGACATCAATCATCTTAGTGCGTCAGAACCATTAGAGTCACCAGGAGTTTTAAACATATCAACAAAGAGAATTATCTCATGTGTGCTCAGCACAGTACATAATGTTCATACAAATCCATGGGCAGCTTCTCTGGAAAGGTAAGGCTACAACCTATTGTGACAGAAGTGCATTTCTCTCCCTTCAGGAGTGCGAATGACGCATCAGTCTCATAAATTTCCTCTTTACTGCATAAGGTTTTGGTCGGGGCTTATCTGGGAGAGTTATGCATTTCTATTTGCCAATTAACTAACTGATAGGCCAAGTTGCTTATCAATGTTCATGTCTTGCCTTTACAAATTCATTTCTGACATTCTGGGTGGGGGCCTTTTAAAGTGGCATCAAGTCCGGCCTGCTCTTGAAGAGGTGTGTTAGGCAGGATCTGGGGAGGTTTGAATAAAGGCTTGACATGTCTTCTCATCAATCCCACCCTGGGCCAGTTCAACCAGTGCAAGAAGGTAGAGTTGTATTCCATTGGTAAGCCTCAATGCATCACTGTTTGATGGATTGTTGTAAAGGTGATTTGAAGACCGCTTTTATCAGGGGTTAGCTGCTGTTGAACCTTGTGAGGCTGTTTCAGCATTTTCTACCAATGATGGCTCTAATATGGAGGAGCTCCATGTACCAGCCTTCCTGCTCCCCAAATGGGAGCCATGACTCATACTCTACCTGTTGCTGCTACCCCTAGTGCACTGGTGGGTAGAACAGCCTTTCACCCTTCCTTGGTTTGAGCTCAATACATCCCTTAACTCAATTGCCAGCTCAATGCTAAGGGAAAATTAAACTAGCGCATCTTCAAATAGAGGCTCAAAAGAGACAGTCAGTTGTAGTTGAAATGTGAGTTGCATTAAAAAAAGTAAGCCAAGGCAGAGGTGCTGCTGGGAACCACAAGTAGCTCCTCGACTAAATCAGGCTTTTTTTTCTGCCCCCTCAGTTGAGGGCAGCCTCATTTTTAATTGTGTAAAAAGTGTCATTTTGAATGTATGCACCTTTACCTGAAGCAGCTTTTTACGCATCTAAGACCACAGGCCAGACCTTCTTCGACTTTGCCCAAAAGAAATAGACATTATTTGACCTGTGGTGTTCCTCCTGCAAGGCCAACAATTTCGCTTCACTGCATGAATTGGCGTATTTAGAGGAATTTAAAAACAGTTTACGTCAATGTATTGTGTTAAGATGCACCACAAAAAATGTATTGTGCATTTGAACATGTAGAAGGTGACATTGATTAAACAGGTGACCCACTGGACAAAACTGCTGCTCTCCACCAGCTTTCGTGCTGCTCCAGGCCTTGATTAAAATTGGTTTCACCTGTGGCCACTCACGACAGGTGAGTGGAGGAGGAAAAGGTAAAACATGGAGACAGACAGAGAAGGAAGACACACAAAACATACCCAAGGCCCAGAGGCTGTAACACCAAATGATGGCATGCTGATCAGATGTTGGCCTTAAGTAACACAAAGAGTCTTTGGCATCTCTTTGTACTGTCAATATTTGACATATGGTCTCAGTAAACAGCAATGGCAAATGGCTTGAACAGTCCTGACTACATCTGCATGTGTCATTAATGTATTTATATATAGACACAGAACAAAAAAACATAGCATAAGCATCTATGTGCAAAATTATATTGTCTTCAAGCAATATCTGATAAATCTATTTAACAATGAAATGTTTCATACCAGATGCAGGAAATACAAATAAATGTAAGACTTCTGAGAGATTCCTTCGTTTCAATTGCATCGGGCATGGATATCAGAGTAAATGCTGTGTTGGAGAGTTTGAAAGATTAATAAGTATGGAGAAATATGTTATTGTTATGATGCTTTTTAACTACTAAGCTATGTCATTAACATTATATCATGTTACATTTTGAATTCCCTTCCTGGATGAAATGCAGAGAAAAGCCCAAGCAAGCATATTTTCAGTGAGAAACACCATTAGCTTCTGCTGTTTGATACTGGAATCGTCCAAGGGCAGGCAACTGTTTTCAGTGATGCAGAGAGCACTTGACTCCCTGAAGTAGCCAGAGATTTCAGTATAAAATGTTATTTTTCCTTTGATAGACACTTTTCTGGTGGCCCTGTTGGCAGGGGGTCACTCTCATCCCAGTGTGCCACATTTGCCTCCCGTGCGACTAATTCTGAGCCGAGTATCTGCATGGAAAGCTGTTTAGATAACTGTCTGCCCTTCCTTTTTCTCCATCAACATCAAACATGAAGGGTCATTTTTCTCTGAATCAACATGTTTGCCTCCAAATTTCAAAAGATCCTGGCATCCAGCCCCTGACTCATAACAGGGCTGACTGACTGTCACCGAACTGTATTTTCCTTTGCAGATCTTGTCTGTGTAATGGAGTTTGTATTGAATAAAGCTCTGAAAAATACAGCTATGTCCTCGTACATCTGCCACATTATTATTATAAATTATTGTCAAAGAGGCTTTTAATCTTGAACAAATCCAGGGATAGATTATGGAATTTATTTTTACATATACACCAAAAGAAACATCACTTTGGAGAAAACTTGCCTGACATACCATGACATACTCAAACAGCCGAGCAAAACACTAAGTTGCATAAGTAGTGCAGCAGACACTGAGAATATCTTCACAAGGCCAGAGGCTTGTGAACACAGCAAAACTTGTCTTGAACGTAGAGTAACAGAGAGCCCCAGACAATGCCAATTATTATAGCAGCATTCTATCCTGCGGTTACATTCATCTATCATGCTCAGCCCAAAGAATCAATCCTGCAAGATTTCCCCTTTGAGTGAGAGATTGATGGTGACCTTAGCTCACTTTACTGTGCATCCGCCTACTCATTTCTGCCTTGTGAACACCAACCACACAGCTTCAGTCTCCTCCGGTCTACCTTTTCTTCTGCCGTGGCTGCTCTGAGGCAGAGCGCTTTCTCCCATGTTGTCAGGTAGCCTGGACCATGGTGAAATCGAGATATGTCAGCTACTTACAATTCCCAGGATGCTCTGTTTGACCATTAGCCCCTGACAGACAGTGTGATGGGAGCTTTTCTGATATACTCAAGTGGCCATTTTTTCTGAGAAAACATTGTTTTAAATCCCTGGTGAAGAAAATCCCACTTGCTTTGGGCTGAAAATTGCTTTCAATTTTCATAATACTTTCTAGGAAGCTTATATCTACAGTATGACTATTAGCAGTAGAATATAATAATGTATTTTTAATGCATTATAGCAAGACCTTTTTTCATAACATGACATCAGGTTCTGAAAATTGCTTGAATAAACTGAATATTGAATGTTATGTTAAAATAGCCAATCCCAGCACTTTTATATTAACCAAAAAAGGTCATTAAGATTATCAAGAAATTGAATGTTATTATTCTGTCAAAATATCATAGTAAACATCATAATAATCATTGTAATAAACATACTTAGAGGCATGTGTCTCTCATGCCTCTAAGTGTTATAGATGCTTAGAAAGAGTAGCTCATGGTTAAAATAGAGGTTATTCATACACTAGGTGCATAAACATTACATAAACATTAGCTTTCCATTTGTGATGTTTGAAAAAACAAACAATCAGACAACTGCCAAGGAATAATTGATTTTTACAGAGTGAAGTTATTGATCCCTATCCAAGATGTAAATGAAAGTGTCCTCAACATCACTCCAACTAGACTGCATTGGTTCTATTAGGGAGATGAAAGACAACATGTGGAAAAATGAAGGCCATCTGTCTTGATGGTGTCGTTTCCTCTGAATGCTGCATCTGATGTAAACAACTCTATTTGTCAGGATGTGACAAACCTTGGACTGTCATAGCATATACGATGCCCGCTGAGATGCTCTTCCTCGAAATTCCGACAACCCCTGACTGATCTGTACTGAGTTACATAATTTTTAAAACATAATTGCGTCCATCATTTATTCACAGATCGCTCTCACGGGATGACGGTTCCAGAAGTCAGTGGACTGAATCTGTAAATTGCCGTGGCAGAACAACATGCCTGACTGGAAGCATGTATTCAGTGAATAATGTTGTATTACAATGTGGGAGGACTGAACGTGAGCTCTTATTATTTGACTCGGGGCAAAACCCTAATGCTGCTTGTTTTTATCCATCCACCCAGTCAACCACCCAGTCCCGTGCAAGGAAAAGAATAGAAAAAAAAATCACTCAATATTCAAAGACTATAGAAAACTCCTTTAGTTATTATTAAAAGATTTCCAGGAGGAGTTTGGGGTAAATATTTGCCAGCTAAAATTGGAGAAAGGAAATGCCAGAGATATTGTTATGGATGGATAATTTTCAGTCCGTCATTTCTTTTAAGTTCCGTTACAAATTATTTTTAGTGATGCTTATACTTAAAACATATCAAATCTTGTTTGACTGCTGAACTTTTGGAACAATTCAAAATGGCTCTGGCATTACAGCCCCTGGTTCCTCCCTCACAGTTACCCCTTCCTATAAATGCACGTTAACAAATCCTGCACATTGTGTCAGTGACCTCAATTTATGTACAAATGTTGCACAATTACAGAACATGTGGTATTATGCAGTGTCCCCATACTGTTCAATTTTCACTCCAAGCCATCACTCAGAAGGCTCCGCTGTTGTGATATTGTAACGACCGATAATTAACATCTGATCATTGGTGAGCTGACTTTGGGTGTCGACTAGCAGGAGTGTACAGTTTGAATGTTTAGGTATATATAGAAAAGAAGTCAGTGTTGAGGGCAACAATTTTACAAGGCCAACTCTGATGAATGCAACACTAGCTTCAGTTAAAATAAAGCTTACATGATGGCATTGCCCACATCCCAGGATTCATAGCTTTACTTTGCTGTCATGGGAGGAAGTGACTGGGCATCCTCCATCTTCACATCTACGGTGCTGACACAAACAAGCAGCTGCCGTTCAATAAATACATTTAGTGAGCACAAAAGGAAGTACAAAGTACAAACCAGAGAAGATGAAATACAAACACACATACAGATACAGGTGCAGGAATGAACACAATAGTGATACAAATTACCAATGCAGAAACATTGTAGTCATTCCTGGTAACAGCAATCTTTTCTCTGCTAATTTTCTTGGGTCTTGGAGGTCCTGGACAAAAGGAATACAAAGCCTTCACTTTAAGAACACAGAAAGTAATATTCTTTAAAATTAAGAAAAAAAACAACTCAACAGTTAAAATAAAAGCGAAAATTAAAACACATTATGAGAAAAGCACACAGAATATTTTATTGACTGCATTATAGCATTAATATACTTTGATTTCCTATTTAGTAAACCAAAAGTTTTAAATTACGATGTCATGTTTCATTGTAGCCTTTCAGAGAAAATAAAAAAGATAGTTGAATGGACGATTATTCTACTAAATTATTCTGTTTCTTTTTTTATACCTCTTGAAGGAACAGTAAAATTTTGATCTCCCCACCTGAAAATAATGAGTGAACCATTTGGAGTTGAAACCTTTAAGCACTAATAAAAAAAAGGAAAAAAGGTGAAAGAGTTTTATGTCATAACACATTCTAAAATGACCAATTTCATGTGCTTATTGTACCAACACTGACTTCAGGGTTTATGGGGCTGAAAAATAGGAGTTCCAATACTGAAACTTAAAGGTAGTGTTTGCTGTGTGCTTTAAATTGAATGAACTAGTCGAACTGTAGAGTAAAACCATATAATTTTTTACTTTTGTTACTAAGATTATTGCACTATAATAGTAGCTAATGTTTTTTCTCCCTAAAACTTATATATACAGCAGCATTTTATTACATATCAGCTACATTTTGCATGGTGCAATATCAGTTTTACATCAAAACCTTAATGGCTCATCTTTGGACAGATGGACTGGGTTGTCTGTCTGCTAACAGATGGTTTCTTTGTTGCACTGGTTGGCACATTACAATGAATGGGAACATCTTTGGAAACTGGAATGGTTCTGTCATAGTCGAGCTGTCCTGTGAGGAAGACAAAGGAAAGCTAATTCAGAGATTGGGTTGGTTGTCACTGTCACTATAAATACTGAATAAAGGTTCCAAATTCCAAGACCAGGGTCATTCGAGTTCCTCTGTCACTAATATGTGTTACTAATTTGTTTTATGTAATGCATGTAAACAGTGTCATCTCGTCATCAGAATTGAGGTTCCCAGTCACAATTTTTTGTCTGAACATAACAGAAGAGATAATGCAAATAAAAAAGATTTTTGATTTAGTTTACAATTCATACACCACCACCAATAGGCAACAACATGATAACCCATTTTAGGTCTGTTGAAGTCTTATGAAACAAACTCTAAACAACAGAATAGCCAGAAAATTTCAGATTTTATTGATCTTATCTATTAGTTTTTTGCTAGCAGCAGCAGTGTTAGTGTGAAATGTGTGTGTAAGATGGTGTCTCATCGTTGGCCAATTAACAGTAATAGCGCTTGAAAATTAGACAGCAATTGCTTTCATACGCATATCTGTGCGCAAACCTACACAGTAGATGAATTGTTTCCTGTCACATTTTACAGAAATCTCGATCAAGAGAGAAGGAACATCTGCAATGGGTATCAGAGCTGTGCAATTATAGATTCTTCAGGCATTTAAAAAAGTATCTGTTAATTGAAATCAGTATTTCAGAATGAGCTGCTTATTTCCATGAGTCGTACTTCCTGACAGGAGAGTAAATTTAATCAGGGAGTCCAAAGTCAGCAGGTGCTTGGAAAAACTTTTGTTCCTTTTTCACAGCAGGACATTGTTGCACATTCGGCCATGTTTTGTAGCTTTATTGCTTTAGCAGCCACACTGTCAAAATGAGAAATCACCAAATGTAGTTTCATCTAGAAAAGCCATCTATGCAGACATTATACTTAGGACTCCCCCATTTCATTAGCACTTGTTGTAAAGCACACCATGTGATATGGTCTTTGTTAGAATTTGGTCGCAGAACTATTTAGCCATGTACCGCAATGGGCAATGAGATGACATTTTGCTCTGAAAAAGAAACCAAGGACAGGAAAACAAGCAGTCTGTCCACAGTTCCTCCTATTTAAGTTACATGGAGTCTGAAATATCAGATATCAGACATAAATCCAGTGTTGTACTGAAGATTTTTTTCCTGCTTGAGGTCTTTTCAAATATAACTCAGCCTCAAAAGAAAATCACCAAAACATAAATATTGTCATTATACTGTAAATTATATGATTTTACTGCCTTGCAAGCACTTGGTTAATGGACTGCAGTAACCATTTAGCCATCTGGCTAACAGTGGTGTGTATGGAACCTTTAAATACCTGAAAATGTGAGGCTAAGAATTCATTTGAAAGAGCTGCATTTCCACTTTCACCGCTTTTTTACATGAGGAATTCCACTACAGCCATTCTTTTGCTTTGCACTCCTCAGTTTATGTCAGTTTCCTTTAGGCCAGCCATCTGTTTGAGGAGCGGCTGGCCTCCAAGGGGGCAAACACTGTCCAGTGTTCTCAGCTGATGTTCCATGCCTGTCCCATAACCCAGTTTTAGGAGAAATGAAAGAGAAATGTTCTGTTTGGGACGGTCTTCTTTTCTCCTTCCTTCCATTCTGGGCCAGCAAGCACCTGTGAAAGTGATTCGACTGCTTTCTAATGCTAACCATGTAACACTTAGTGGAACTGATTTGGCCTGGTGAGTCAAAGGATTCCAACTTTGTGTTGCCATGGACACAAAGCAGTATATTTTGCTTTGTTTGGCATCTGAAATCAAGTGGAACGAGAACAGCACTAGTGGGTGGCATATGGGGGTCTTGCTCAACTCACACAAAAGCAGCAGGTGGTTGGTGACTGCGGAGCACTAGTGTCGCTGCTGAATGTTAATGCTGCAGTTTATAGCAGCATAAAATACCATACTTCACATTTTCAAATAAGAAACCCCGATTATCCCATCAGAAGGAAAATAGTTTGCTCATGCACAGCTAATGATAACCACATATACATATTAACTCAACATTACAGTACTGTATGGTATGTTTCTTCACCTTCAACTTAACACTACTCTTGCCTGTCCTTTTAAACATACAGCCACACATGAAGGAGTACATACTTTTGAGTGGCCACTTTTGTGTCAGCTTTGCAGGACATATTGCTGTTCCCATTGAAGAGTATAAATTATTTTAGCTGTATTATTATTATTATTATTATTATTACAAAGCAGCCCAAATCACTGTTGGAATGGTTTGGCAGATGTGAGCTGACTATTCCGCTCCTTTGCAGGTCTACGTGATTTTGTAGTTTTCCACTTTCTTGATGCACCATTTTTGCATTCAGCTTTAGCCAGTAAAAGAGTCTAAATGTTTTGACAGTAATCATTTAATTAACACCCAATTATCACCAACATCTGACTTAAAGTTAAAAATGGGACATACAATATGTCAGCTATTACTGCAACACTTAAGTGCATCCAACGCACCTGCAGATATATTCTTTTCCCAGTCGGGAAGCTGCCATTATCTGTCATTTTGCAGAATGGCTTCTCTGCTTGCCGGAAAAATGCAGTAAATCCAGTTGTTCTTAAAGGGGAAAAAAAATTCAAATTAACAATGGGTTTTATGTTGCATTGTTTCTCCAAATTGGCTGTTATTGTGCTATTGTCAATAACAGTGCCTTGTAGACAGAATGTAACCATATCTTTAGTGATATTTTAAGCAAGGAAGAGTGCCTTTCAAAGGGGATTGTGGTTACTAGGCAACAAGCAGTAGAACCAATTGAGGACTACGGTGAAAAAAGTTTTCCTCTCCTGCTCTTGCATACACCCGCTCTGCCATTCACATGTGTAAGTCAGTGCTTTGCCTGCAACCAAAATCCCATGTGAATGGGCTTTGACCATAGCAAGGGGACTTAACCCATTTCTTATGCTCACGTGTAGGATTTGGTTTCAATTGAAACTGAAAGGGAAAGCTTAGGTAGCAGAGCGGGCAGACAAGTGTTGGTGAAAATCAATGTTGCTATGCTTCTGATAGCATCCTGGTTTCCTTTCTCCTTTTAAGAGGAGTAGGAGCCAGAAATCAAAAGCAAAAATTGATGTTGATGCATCTTTTCCCCCGTAAAAGAAAATTACTATGGTAAAAGATACTTCATGGAACAATAAAAATGTAACAGTGTACATTAGTGGGAGTACCATGGTATAATTAGACACATGTTTTTCTTGCATGTTGTTAATTACACATGCAAAATAATCATACTAATTGGAAAAAACTATCTTTAGTCATTAAACTATGAATTTGTTTGGTATTTCTGCACTACCCTGTGAGAACATTTTCTGAACATAGAGCTTTATTTATAAAGCTAATATGACATCATATGTGGTCTAAAGGCCACACAAACACAAAATGTGGTTCTCAATTTTGGCAGAGATGTGAATTATTGGTATATTTTTATACAGCACTCAAAAATGTTAATATGCTCTCAAATATGAATTGTCTATTTGAGATCTCACTCAGCCGAGTCAAATCAGGCCTTAGGTTGGAAGCATGAGTCACAGACTCAGACACCATCTTGGTAAATGTCACAAATTTCTGTTCATTCATTCGTATGGTACAACTTTCTCCTAAAGAAACATTTGTAGTGAGATTATGAGAGAGCTTTTGTTTGCAAAATTGATAATTTTGCTTTCCAGAGCTTTCCATTAATCGAGTTTTCAGCACATACCAGTGCAGAGCAGAAATGCTTACTGGGTAGTGCATTTAGCTTGTTGCTATACGTTTACAATGGACTTACCCCACACTATATGACATTCCCTATGATGATAGATGAGTAAAATATATGAATGTGTTATTTTATTAGAAATGACCACAGCCTTCTGAGAAATTGAACAGCAGTATGCTGCTGTGTTTTGAATAAAATAAAGTTATATTTATAAATAAAGTTATATTTTCCATACCTGAGAAACACTCAACAATAACTGAGACCAGAATTTGTTGAGGAAACTTGTTTTGATAGTACCACTGAGACAAGAATCCAGTGATGGTTTTAATCAGCTCATCTAAAATTCTGGATTCTGTTTGAAACAGCCCTGCAGCTGCTCTCGACCTCGCCAAATTTGTCTTTAACCAGGGTGCAACTGCTGACTAATGAATCAACCTCACATTGAGGAGATCACTGAGGCTGGATCATCGCAGCCAGGCTGGAGGTTGAATATTCCAGAGGATCAGGATCATGTACATTCTACACTTTCATCTATGACCAAAGCAAACAGCATGGTGAGGAATGAAAAAGCTGGACTTGAGGTGAATGTCACAGCTAAACAGCAAAAGTGCAAATCAGATCCACCCAAAGATATACTGTGGTAATATACAGAGCAGAACTGAGTCAGACACTAAAAGAAAATCCCACAAAGTAAAATGTTAGTCAAGCCTGACACAAAATCACAAAGTAATTATTAGAAGAACGAAGAATATTGACATATATTTTTAATAATCTAAAAAGGGAAATGTGCATATGCAGCATAAGGGAAAGCTTCAACTCAGGTTGCCTTCAAAATGACCCCAGTCCCAGCTGGCCTTTGGTCATATTTACCTCAACATTGGCCTGACCACAGTCACTTCACTTTACATACAATAATGTGCTGGTAATACATCTTGTATAGCTGATTATGGAACTGTGTCCAACCCCTGAGTAATCACACTAATCAAACAGACTATCCTATAATGTTCATACCTATTTAAGTAGAGTGAGCTTCACCTGCAATCAGTAAAACCTTAATGACAATAGCTTCTAGGAGTAGCAGCCCAGCTCCTGCAGATAGGTCTTTGTCGGCTCATAATGAAACACTTGTATACTGGTGATCAGTGACCAAAATGGTGAAGCTCCCATTGCGCTCCCACTGCACCTTTATACACATGGTTACAGGTTACAGGTTTGGAGAACCTTGCTGTCACACTGTCAGATGGCCTGGCTGGACAGTTATATTGATGTTCAGGCCCATCTGTTGCTATGAGTATTATATTATGTTGGTGTCTGAAACACCATCAAGCATCCAGATAACTACACCAGTGGGGGAGGCAAATTGTTGTTGTCCTTAAAGACACTTTTGACAAAGCAAGACTCTTCCTGAAAAAAACCCCAAAAGAGCCTAATTATGTAGCAAGAAGTTTTTGATAGGTGAAATCTGATAATGCTCAATATCTCCTTTCTTTACTATTTTAATGTATTTTTACATAAAGCTGTTTTGTCATCTAGTTCAGGCCGACATTAGTTCTGTTGCTACAAACTGTGAAACCTGTAAATGTAAATCTCTTCATATTTGATTCTGATTTCTATAAACAAAACTACAAAAAAATTGGGAATTGAAGTCACAAAATTCAAAATTTAAGAGTAACAAACAAAGTAAATAAAAAATATATATGGTTCTGCAAGTGACACCAGTATATGTGATGATGGCTTAACAATATACAACATATTAAAGAGCATGGCAAGAATAGGAGGCAAGGTGGCTCAATACATTTATGCAGACTAAGTAGATTACGTGTAAGCTACTTTGAAAAAACAAGGCCATTTTAGCAATTAGCTGATGTTGCTCAGTTCTATTTTTCTAGTAGTATTGGAACTGCTCGAGGTGAAGTGTAGAAAAGACGAATGAATTAGGATAATGATGTTAAACTAATATTTTTTGTTATTTTACAGATAGGTTAAAATACCTTCCAACATTGTGATTGACTATAAACACTGTCTAAAGATTAGTTGAATTGGGTCATTTTAGAAGACAGAGATGGAAGATGATTAGACATAAGAAACATTAATGATTGCTTGATGTATATCTGCTGCTCAAAAATACATGGTTCATACAGGCTGAGGGTTAAATTCAAGGAAATTGGTTGATGGTCCAAGATAAATCAATAAGTCAGTGCTATTCTGGATGATATTGGGCAGAGACAACACTGTTAGAGATTTCTCCAAAATGCTTACCTAAACAGGCAAGTGTGAGAATGCTCATGCATGTTCAAGTGATGAACAATGTATCATGCAAATCAGAGGGGTCAGAGAAAGAAAGTAATTCAGGGAAGGAACAAGTCAGCTTCTGATGATAAAATGGTGCTAGCACTTGGTCATCACAGCTGCTGCAATATTACAGTGTCGATGAATATCGCGCTGTCACTGTGAGAGGCCAGCAGGAAAAAGTGTTATGGGTATTTAGGGGTAATCTCTGTCTTTGGGTTTCCATGTTTTCCAGAGAGGCTTAGTGTTGGTCATTACACACTCATTATCCCAGGTCAGCACTCTCCTCTCTCGCTGAAATATCAAGGATGCAGGGTGTCCTTCTGTCGTAAATTGCACTTTTTTAAAGTATATAATAAAGTATATGTTTACACACACACACACACACACACACACACACACACACACATATATGTTAAATATGAAATATTTACACATTTATTTCATATTTCAATAGGAAATATAATTGATAAGTGGAATAAACAATAGTTGTTTGGAGGGGGTTGAGGAGAGATAGTTATAGAAGTTAGAAGAGAGATAGAAGTTATTTATTTAATTAATTAACATCAATTAATTAAGACTTGAAGCCTACCTACCAGATATTAATGCATAAAAAATAAATCACATCAGCTAAGGTAATTCTTATAAATAAAACAAGTTGAATATGCAAAATACCTTTATCCTCACCTTTGGGGATAAAGGCTTCCTGAAAACCACCTTCCAGCTCATTACATTTGCAAGATAAAGGAAATTGAAATTATCTAACATGGACTGAGTTATAAAGTCAATATGCAGGGTTTTCAGACAGGAATCAGTTTCTTACTCTATGCTGAATTTCTCCTGATGGCTTTCCTCTGAGTGATATCACCCGTAGGTTCATTTGCACTTACTGAAGGGTGTCAGCTGGCCCTCGTTTAAAATTGTTGCAAAATTCTCTTGAAGCATCACAGATGAGATTGTCATGGAGTAGAAATCAGTGCCTTGATTTGATGAAAGGAGCACTTCCTATCAAATGCTCTGCGAGGTTATTGGTGATGATGACACATCAGTGGGATCAATATGAGAAAAGCGTCTGCTTTGGGACGATTGATTCACTTCAAGATCTGTATCAGACTGCCATGCAGGATGTTGTGGCCTGATGATATAAGGAGAGTTCACCTTGGGTGAGGAGAGTTCACCTTGGGAGGTGAAAATGGGTCAAATTATCATCTTTGTTCCAAATGAAAGGGCTTGACAGTGATGAAACACAGAAATTGCATTGTCTTATTATTCTTATATGATCAATCTGGTATTATTATATCACCCAGCAGGAGACCAGAAGTAAAACTATCAAGGAAAACGTTTTTGAAGAGGTTTTATTAATAGTTTTATCTTGATAATAAAGGTCAGGTCCTTGTAGCTGAATTACTGGTGAAAAGGAGTCTAAATACAGCCAAAACAGGGACATGACTAAGAGTTTGAAACGGATTTGTGTGATCTGGCCAGAATGAAGCAGGCCTGAGTCATGGCAAGATCTTCATGGATGATAACACTCATGTCCATTTAAAAAATCAAAGCTGATAGAATATACATACATAGCAAATATACATGCATAAATGATAATAAAGAAATTGGTTGCAAAATATTAAATATATGTAATAAGTAAGACATTTTCATTAGGTTATTTTTTGGTAGTTTTTGTAATTTTTGAGGAGATTTTTCCATGCTGCTTGCCTGAGGTGCATCCATGATGGGATGCACGATGATGTGCAGAGCCTGGCACAGGCATGGTTTATCCATGCAGGCCTTACATAACATCTGCCAGGTCACCTCATTGAAGGGACGAGACCTCAAGCCCACGGAGACTGAATTGGCAATAAAGTTGATGACAAGGTCGAACACATAAATAGCATGAACCCCCCCCGAACAAACAAACAAACAAAATTATAGAGAAATGTGCCACAGGGAAATGGTTTGATGGGCTGTTTAGTTGGATTTGCATTTTTCATTTATTTTTGGCTTCTGCTGTTTTGTGACTTTTTATAAATTGAAAATAAATATAATAAAGAATAATGCAAGAGCACTGGCCTCTTGGAAACATTCCCCTTCATCACATATCTCCAAATATAAATACTTAACTGTGTTTCGTGAATCAAACATAAGTGTAAAAGTTCATACTTTTGTGATTATGTTTTTATTCAGAGTACAAATTAAATATACATCATAAAATGGGCCAATATGAGTTCTAGTGTAATAAAATGAAAACTTCACTGAAGATAAATGACCACTTTTATACACTGATTACAAATGAGACAACAGACAAAGGTTCTTTAAGGTATCATCCTAAAGCAGCTTCATTATATAGTATCAGCAATAAAAACAATGCATTAATATAATATCCAAGTCTGGAAGAGAAATGCTCCCTTTTTTGAGTGGTGCAACAATAACAGTGTGTAACAAGGGTAGCTACCATGGGAACCATTCCCCTCGGCTTTATCACTATGATGGCATATGTAGTTGTATTTGGAATACTTGTATTGGAATACGAAAATATGTTAGTTACTTAAATATTGATGTGGGGCATCCATATTGCTCCATCATGCTTCTGTATGGTGTAGACAAATTAATAGGAACTTGATTACATGAGGTAGATTCTTGTATCAAATGTTGAAGTACGTAATCAAGAAATTAAATTGATTGTTCTGATTAATAATTCATTATTTTTTAAACAACTACTGTGAACACAGTTGAGTAAAAGTAAAAAAAAAAAACAGTTCATGTTTAGGGGAGATTGGAAAGCTCTTCACAAACTGGTGCAGTAATCTATATTTCTGTCAAATTTTCTCCAGGTTTTCTGTCAGCTGGTCCCTCCTAGCCTGTTTGATTTTATAATACAGCTCCTTCATACAGTTGATTGATGAATATTTGAGCCGGTGATGTGAAGGACACCAGAGCAGAGATACTTAATGAAGCGGAAAGCAACCTTATCATGACTCACAACTTACGGCTTTTGGCAGTTGCGATTGATTTCTCTTCCAAATTACCTCCATGTTTTCTCAGTGGTCTGCACACATCTGGGCTGCCAAGCTACAGCCAGATGTGTTTATTGGCTTGAGCACAGTGATTCCATTCATCCATCTGCCTATACCTCTATTCATTGATAAGGCAATCCTTCGAATATACATTTGCCATTTTTTATACCATGCATTTGAACTTATTTTATGTCTGTTTTTCCATCCGTGTGGACAATTTCACACAATTTAATATATTAATATTTGTATTAATTTTCTTCCGTTCCTCTTGATAATCTTTGAGGTGTTTCTACAGATTGATTAAATTGAAGCTGTGCTAAAATCCATTTCAATCAACAAGAGACATTTCCGCATCACTGAAGGGCCCTGGGAGCAAGAGGTGTGGAACAAACAGGACTCTCCCCAGAGCTGGACCTCAAAATAAATTGGTGAAAAAAAATTGGTTTTAAATGTGACCAAGAATACTGGTGGCTGCTAATCCATTGGATTTCTGGACTGCAACGTTCTGACAGTTATGTTTTTCTATGGTTGACTGGCATGCGAGTTTGTGGTTGTTCACAATGCAGAATTATTGTTTGTGAACCAAAATTATCCTGTATTTTAAACAAAAAGGCGTTCGTGTTATGACACTGAGTTTAATAAATTATTTTTTACCATTTTGCAGTGGGTTGTTGTCCATTTCAACACTGTCAAAACACAGAAGGTAAAATACCTCTTCTATACATTTTATAAAATTGCAAATGTATCCATCTTTCTCTCTGAAGGCAATGCTACATAGTGGATGTCTCTTTGAGATCTTAATGGCCCAATTACCACAGTCATGGAAAAGATCAATGGTGAACTGCCAGCCAGAGCTCACGTCACAATGTGGGATGGGGACAGGCGTGACAAGATGTATGAGAACCCTCTGATTTTGTGACAGCCTATTTGCCAAAAGTAATTCGCCAAAAGTTATGGCTGTGAAAGCTGCTTCCTTTGTGAACACAAGTCCTGTTTATCACATGGTGAATCTCATATGCTAACATTATATTGCTGTATTAGCTTCACTATCAGTCCTCAGAGTTTCCTATGTCACACCCAGCAGCAACTTACAGATAGTAAACTTGTCTTTATCTTGGTGGAACAAATATATCTTCCAGCAAAAGGAATAATAAAGCCATCTGCAAAGTTTTCAAATAGTATAATAGAATTTATTGAATCGTTTATATAATAATTTTATACCTGCGACATTATTATCCATCCATCCATCTTCTACCACTCAGTCCTCCACTGAGGGTTGTGGGGGGGACTGGAACTTATCCCAGCTATCATTGGGTGAAGGCAGGGTCCACCCTGGACTGAACGCCAGTCCCTTGCAGGGCTGAAACACAGAAAAAACAACCATTCACAATCAGGCATATGGACAATTTGGAGTGATCAATTAATCTATTCCCAATTGTGCATGTCTTTGAATTGTGGGAGGCAGCCGAAGTATCCAGAGAGAACACATGCAGGCACCGGGAGAACATGCAAACTCCACACAGAGAGACCCCAGCCTCTGTCCCAACCAGGATTCAAACCTGAGGCCTTCTTGTTGCCTAGTATATTTATTATAATATATATAAGTGAAAGTCCAAAGAGTCCAGTGAGTAAGCCTTTCATGCATTTAGCTTTATTAACAGCTTTTGTACTGGATTGATATTGAATCAGTTTAATTTGCATGGTTTAACTGCAAAATCTTAACCCCTCATTTCTCATTTGCTTAGTTTCTTTTTTTTTAAACAAGCTAATCAGATATTTCTGTAATCACATTTTCCTTTTAGTCACCAATAAAATGTATTAAACTGCACTGTCTATGATCAGTCAACCCAGAGTTTGAATCTCCTTTAGTCCCATAAGCAATTAAGTGTGACCAAAAGACAATAAACCAAGTCGAGTTGACACAGTTTTTGCATTACACAATGCAAAAAATGAACGAATGAACCAATAGCAGGGAATGGGAGTTTAGACGTACCGGTTTAAAAATTCAAAATGTGACAGTCCAACACACAGTCCATATTATCATTGTCCAGAAAGTTACAAGAGCAAATCGCTAAAACACACAAGAAATCCTGTAACTACATAAATGAGGCACAGCAAGAAACCTAGGCCACAGATTAGGTGAGGCAAATTAGAGCTCAGCTTATATACACAAGGGAGGGACAGACCCAAAGTGGACCAGGTGAGGTAGATAAGGCCATGGGTGGAAGGCAATAGAGCAATCAGAAGGCAGATCAACTCAACAATAAAAGACCTGACAAAGAAAGCAACATCCTTATAAATTTTTCAAAAAGTAAAAGTGGAATTAACTTAAAGAGGAATAACAATAATTTACTACACTGGTTCATGAAGAAACTCATAAAAAATACTAAGAAGAGTGCATGAGGCCACATATAGTATTTTACCATGTTAAATCATGGTTCAAGGTGATGCAAACAAAGAATAAAGAATCAGTGCTCATTAGTAGTAAAATTATGGGTTTGATCCACTGTGACTTGTTCTATTTTTCTGAAGTGCCTCTAGGCTTTGTTACTGCACCCCTCATACATTTAACAGTTCTTTACAACCTGTGCTGAATGATGTTGGCTCTGATGGATCCTGTTTTTCGATCCCACAGAACATCTTGCACATTTTGCACATACTATAGCTCACAAGTGCACATTTGTGATGTAATTTTAATGTACTTCTTGTTGTGCTACATGGATAAAGACAAGAGAAGATAAAGGCTCAATTCTTTCATAGAATGCAGAGGATCTAAGAGAGGTCATTCAGATAAGATGAATTGCTGACATATATAATTTCTCCTGCCCATGAGCTTGAAAGGGATGATGTACCATATGAGCACTTTTGCACTGAGGTGCCTCCGGACTCCAAAGAGACCAAATCTCAGTTGGTAAAGCCTTGAAACTTAATAGTGCTCTGCAGAGCATTCAGGGATGGAGGGTTCCAAGGCTGACTACTGTTTTTTCAAGCCCTCTGGGATATCTCAGCAAATTCATTTTTACATGCTTTTTTCAATAGTCTGGCCCAAGGTTTATGTTCAAAGTTTCTCTGCCGCTATTCTTTTACCATAAAAATGCAGTAACAATATACAAACACAGACAATACTTGTATTCTTATATATGTTGATGTGAAACCTCAAGGAAACCTTTTTTTTTACCTTGCAGATAATGCATAATGCAGTTCTTGTGAGGCTCCAACTCCACTCTTTGACAGCTGATTGTAACTATGTAAATTGAATTTCAAGTAAAACATCCATCTGGTTTATTTCTCATTTCCCCCAAACTTTCATTGGGGACTCAACAAGGTTATATCAGGAAATTGAAGATGACTGTCTACCATCTTCTGATTCCCCCTAAATGGAATGATGTTGCAAATTAAAATGTAATAAAAGCCATTATTCAAAATTATGTTAACAATTTGAGCATCTACCAACACCCACAGTGATGGTATGCAATTCCTCATGGGCTGTAAAGAGGTCAAGACTGAGAAAAGATTGCTAAAAAAAATAACATAATTTCTAAATGTTGCTTGTACTCACTGCTAATTTGCCCTATGTGGTGGAAGAAAACAATAGGGTGAAAATAATTTAACTGGTTGTCTTTAACCAGGGAAGATGAGAAATAATGAGCAAACAGAAACAATAAAAGCAGAATAATACCAGGATTAGCAGTGCCCTCACAGGCTTCTGTCCAGCCTGGTTTATTATTTAGAAGTTGTGTGCTCTGAAGCCTGCAGCCTGAGATAATAATATTGTCTTCAGCAGCAAAAGCAATAAGGGTAAGCAGAAAAACAGTGAGGCACACCTCACATCACTCTCCCTCTCCCTGGTGGTGTATGTGGAGGAAGGAGAGGAGGATCATGGGTAGTCATTAGTGAGCTGGCGGTGATGTTTTTTATTGTTTATTGCTAATTCATCTAGTTTCTGTGGAAGACGTATCCTGATGTGATCCGCAGGGACAATAATTTAAGTGGGACTTTGCACAATCTGAACCTTGTGATTTTCTGCACCAAAAGCTAAAGCTGGTTTTAATTGCCCAAATTTAACTTTGGTTTGACTATTCTTTCAAAAGTTCGGACTGACGATCTGTGTAGAAATATCCAAGCGAGACATTAACCAGAAAACAGAACATGTTGTTAACCAAAAATTGGATAATCGCTATGTAACTCTTTGTCTTTTACACTTGATGGAATGTTTTGGCCTATTCTTCTTTGTGCTTTGTTCTTAGGATTCTTAGGAGTGATTCATCCCTGTTCTCCCAAGTCACTTATCTGAAAAAAAAAGCAAGAGTAATCTAGAACACGGTCATTCAAAAACAGGTCATGCACAGTTCTTTGTGGTGAGGGTGGTTTTAGGAGCCCTTGAGTCAAGTTATTGGTGGCACACAGAAGAACTTTCTTCTTTGGTTGCTGCTAAAATTACAATGTGTTACAGTGTCTGTTTTTACAGAGAGTTCACTGGCTGGCCAGCCCTGAGGGATAGCTGCAGGGCAGTGGGATCAAGGAGGGATTGCAGACAAAGTGGGCTCAGCTTTTGAAGACATGATCACTGTTTTTTTTTTAAATGTGTCTAAGAGAACTGACTTGAAATTGTGATGTAGCAATTAGCATAACACATGACAGGATTTGGGAGATAGACTAATCATTTATGCTAATGTCGATTCTAATAAACAACCCAGTTGATGATATTCTTAGTTTTTAACCTGCTATGTATTGGTTATGATTGAGTAATGGGAGCCTCTCCAGGGCCAGAAATAGGGGTGCAAAGCCCTTTTAAACCCACGCTCTCCCTGTACATGTGCTACACCGTGTGAACCACAGAAAATTGGTTGAAAACAATAGAGCAAACATCCTGAGGGACTTCAAGTTCCGGACCGTCAAGCAGCTGTTGGCCAGCCAGACACTGTGGTGGTTGACAAGGAGTAGAAAAGGCCAGCCGCAACAGACGAGGCAATCCCAAGTGACAGCAACAGCATCGGAAAAGAGCCAGAAATACCAGCAACTGATTGAACTATAGGAAGCAATGTGGGAGGTGAAGTCTAAAGTGATCTGCAGTAAAGCCTGTGACCCCAAACCTTTGGCACATTCCATGTCCAACGTCTGAGGTCTTTGTCAAGAAAGATTCACATATTCAGAAGTGAAGATTTCTTACGATCTTTGCATTTATACATTTACATGCACCAATACATCAACACCAATGACTGAATGGCTTTTGATGCCACAAGCTGGGATGCACAATAATAATGAGACAACATTATGCAACATAAATATTCTGAAAGTTTCACCCACTTAACTACTGAAATTTAAAGTTTCCATGAAATCCATAGACAAACAGGACTGAACTGTCATAGGATGCACAATATCCTGGTTTTCATACTTCTCCTTTTTGGAAAATCAGTCTTAAAATTCATGTTCACAGATTAGCCATTGTTGCCTCAGACACTGTCATACAAATTCCAGCTATCTAATCAGCGGCAAACTCCTTTAAAAAGGACCCCGATGTTCATTCTTGTGGGAAAAAAAGGCTCTGCTCAAGATTTAAATGAGATGAGTTGTTCTTTGGTAATGTTCTGTCGCTCTACCCATCAGGAATTGAATAGAACAGCATCACTCCCACATATCGGGGGCATTAGCAGCTCTGACATGATAAGCAGAGCGCTGGTTGATATTACAGCAGCGATCATGTGTCATCGTTCAAACGTGGCCTGTCAAGCTAGTCTAGGCCTCCGCAAAAGCGTTTCAGTGAGATTATTTGTAGGGAGCAAAACAGTAATGCCCTTTTGCGGTGTTGCTTGGGTCATAATCCAAATAAGAATAACGACAGGGAAATTGGGAATTTTCCTGGAAGCTTTCACGTGTGCAACTCAACACCTACTAATAAAGGTGTCACTAGGAAGGAAATCATAGATATTTCAAGTCAACCAGTCATAATAAGAAATGTTTCAAATCCCGTTAATTGAAAGTGACCAGTTCTGCAATAGATTATTACTCATACCTGTGACATCCATGCTTTGCATGATGAAGGTAAACGAATAAAAAGTACTACAGAGGCTGTAGGATTACATTTCAATACATGCATACCAAATGTGGACCTGATGGTGCAACATTTATCCTCAAGATTTGGCAGAGGTTTTCAATGTTTAAAAGTGACATTACCAGTTTACCTATAGCATCATATCATGTAATGATTTAGTCTCTCCAGACATCACTATTTGACTAGTTGGGAATCTCTTGCTGCCTTTCGTTCCTGTAGATATCAAAATAATCAATAAAATGGTGTGTTAATCTTCATTATTTAACAGCCCACACTGTTGTACTGGCATCCCTGAATAAATGCAATTATTGAAATGACCAAAAGTTGCTATGTAAAGAGGTATTAAAGTTGCTATGTTAAAGAATTGTGGCCATAGCTTCTGCCCATCACAGCTGGACATTTTCACAAATTCCATGATGGTAGATTTATTCCAGTCTATTCCAAACACTTGCTGTGTTTGGAATAGACTGCTGCTTTTACACCATTCACTTTATGATTTTTAATTTAAAGATGTGAAAAAGCTTTACATCTGATCTATTATAGAAGGTTGAATGGTGGCTGTATTTTTGTACACATGTGGGATGAGCACAGTGGTTGAACTGGTTTTGGCTGGCACATGCACCAGCAGAAGTTCACAACAGTGTCAAAGTTCAATGAGACATTTTTTGTTTGTTTGTTCTGTTTTCCCAAAACTAATTTTTCTCAGTTAAAAAATTGACTTCTTCAAACAACAGAACTTTGCAAAAATCAAAATAAAGCCCAGTTACAAAAGCACACATCTCTGAAATCAAGGTCAGTATCAAATGCCTGTTACATGCAAGGTAAATTAAACAGCAGAATTTTTTTTTTTCGCAACTGAGTCAACAACTGAACTGGAGCATAAACCAGTGCTGCTACACCAATATTTCATATTGAGTGCATACTATGCTATGAAAAACAGCAGCATTCATACTCCATATTACCCAAGGCCTTGCGTCACCTTGAGAATTTATATAAAGTTGCCATTCCATAACTCCTCCCTGAACAATTATATCATGGGAGGTTTTTTCTTTTTTTCTTTTTGGCGTGTCAGAATTCCCTTATTTGTTTCTTTGTGTCTCCAAAGAACTCACTGTTTCTTATCCCTCACCAGAACTGACAGTGATGTAAAAATGCATTGCAGTGAAGCAATCCACTCTTGACTGGCTACAGCTCCCATGAGGGAACATACTCCCCACAACAATGAGCTACTTAGACCGCCAGAGGACACGATGTCTGTGCAAAGAACAGAGATAAGGAGACAAGTTAGATGTAAGGTGTGGATAAGGAAAGGGAGGAATATGTGGAGGTTATTAATATATAATATATAACATATGTTGAACATATTAACATATGTTGAACTATGGGATACATGAAGGGATCATCGATAGCATCCAAATGTTGAATCACATGTATAACAAAAATGATGTGGACAACTGGGCTAATTTACAGTTGGAAGATGAGGGGATGAAAGGACTTAAATACTTGCAGATACAAACAGAAAAGACTATTCTATAAAGTAGTGTTCAACTCTCTGGTGCAGATGTCAACAAGAAATAAAAAGAAACTAAATGTTTATTTGTTATGTCTTAAATACAGTTTTGGCTAATTTTAAGTTACTATCATTGAAAATATGTGGAAGAGTCACTGCTATGAAGATGCAAAATTGAATTTTCTTGTGTGATATGCCAAAGTGTCATCATTAAACATGATTCACACTGAGGCACACCCCAAGATTTTCTTTGCCTGTCTGATCCTGAGGATTTATGGTGACCTTGTGAAGGTCTACGTAAGCAGAAAGAAGAAATGGATTCAGACAGTTTCTGCAGTAAACGCTTGAATCAGCATTTTGTCATAGTATATTGACGTATACGTCTAATCTGCTTCCATATTACTGTTTATTTTTACCCTCTTTTCTTGACAACAGAATGCCACAGAGCACAGTTATTTCCTCAGGGTTTTGGTTCCTCATATCCAACTAAAAAAATATTCCAGTGCATCAAACAAAGAACTTCAATTACACTGTCATTTTAAGGACCTTGACAGACTGCGGTAAAAATCAATAAATGTCTGTGTTTTTATTTTAGTTTTCAAAATCCTTTTAGGTCACTTCTGTCTCTGAGCTGTAGCTGTTTGTTCTGAAGATATTTTTGTGTTTTATTGCCAATTGCAGAAGTAATCTAGAAATGTATCAGGTTAGTGTAGAAATTACACTAACCTGATACTTGAAGTTTTCCATCAGATTTTGAAAGTAACTCTCTTGTAGACTGTTTCCACTGAAAAACAGATAAGTTGTAATTATCAAAGTTGCTCATCCTGCACTGCCTCTTCAGTACAGTTGTTAGACTGCTGTACCAACAGTACACCGTGTGTCTTTACTCACTTTGCATGCAAAGGTTGTTTGAATAAAACTCACAACAATAACCTAGACTTTGACTCTCTGAACATCTTTATTTCATAGAAAATTGCCATGACACCTTTCCGAAAAGATGCCCATCTACTTAGACCTTTCTTTCACCTCAGAAACTCAATTTATTTCAGATATTTGTCATGCAGATTACAGAAATGTATATACTCAACTCCCTTCCTTTAAAGGGTTTCGGGGAAACTCTGGTGGTTGTTGGAAAACAAAATGCATGTTTCCACAAAGACAGGTTAATTGTTGTAGACATATCACATGTAATGGTGTGGGGGAGTCATATTTGTATTTATACATCATTTCTGACAGGTGACGTAATCTAAAATGCTGAGAAAGTTAAAAAAAAGAGAACTACTAAAATATAAACTACTGCTAACAAATCTGAAATTCATTGCAATTAATTTGCAATGGATTGGCTTCTTTGCATGTAATTAGTCAAATCTGATTCGAGTCTCTTCTGGATAGTAAGCTTTGGTGCCAAAAAATAGTATTTATTAACCTTTTTTGGCACCAAAGCTCCATTAGACCCACTGCTAGTGTCAACTAAACAGTAAGAGGGTTCATAATCCTAATCTTGTTTACAAGATGTGTGTTGAATCACCTGACATCTGAAATTTTGGAGATGTCAGAGAATATTTTCCTTTTTGTATGCAGAAGTCTTCCATTCAGATTTAGAACTGGTCCAACTGGGCTTAAGTTCGGCCATTGGGATGAAACACCATGGAAACAAGCATCACGCTGAGCAACCAAGCATCATGAGAATGGCAGTCCATGTGTATCCCTGTGCCAAACCCATGTGTTCTCATAAAAGAAATGCAAAATATGAGACTTGGCCTCGTTCAGCGGGACAAGTTTCTCTCAGCTGAACATGCGCCAAGATTAGGAGATTGGCATTTTTACACTCATTATCGAAGTCATTAGACAGGATATTCAAGCCCCCAAAGGCAAAATAGCAAAGATGTGACAAAAAAGCACCAATTGCCAGAAATCTGTCCATTTTCCTGTTGGCTTCACCTCCAAGGAATAACCACGGTTTTTAATATTTAGCCTGATGACACATCTACATAGGCTGACTTGGCCAGAGCAGCAACACTTGTCATTTGCTCAAAAAGGCTGACTTGAATTGAACTACATAACCTTTATTTCCAGACCGGCAACATCCTCTGACCTCTCACAATTCGGCACGTAATTACAACTCTTGCCACGTAGGAAAGGTGAAAACAGCTGGAAAGTGTGGAGAGGTGGAACAGATTGAGGATGTTTACAGAATATGTATGACTGTCCCTTATTTGACTGGTGGCCTGTTTAACATAATTTGCTCCATGACTACTTTTCCTCTAACCTTGACTAATGACTTTGCAGTGTTCTGAAATCTTTGTTTCTCTCTGAGCTCAACTATTTTCCACAGTTCAAAAGTTATTTTTATTAAGCCTTCATCCTTTTCTCTCCTTTTTGCTCTGTATATGAAATGCATCTTGTTTTAGATAATTCAAAATTTCACAATACTTTCAATGTTAAGTGTAGGAAAATACACTGCAAGATAGAACAACACTGATGCTGCGGATAATTCAAGCTGACATAAATGTTGCTGCTTTGTTCATGCATAAAGTTGCTCATGGCATTGTTGATTAATGTGTTAAGAGTAAAAATGTTCTCTTATTTCATATTATCCTCTGTAAAAATCAGAACACCAAAGGAAAGTCATTTATTTTTTTGTCTAGGATTAATAAAAGAAGGCATTAATTTGACAACAGTTTTTTAATTTTTTTTTTTTTTTTTTTTTTTAATGCAGTTCCATCTGTTTCGCAGCACTGTGTTCAGGATGTTGTCTGCCTTCTCTAATGGTGCCATGATGTTCTGACTAACTGGCTTTATGCTTTTGTGCTTTAATGCTGATGGTGATTATGGTCACAGGCTCCACAAGGGACACAAACACTAGGACTGGGCATGCTCATAGGCAACCATTAAAAGGACACCTTAAACAGGACAGTTTATTGATCTGCACTTCCAAAAAACACCCACTCCAATTCCCTTTCTTATTTTAATTTAGAAAACACTTGAAGTATTTTGGATGGTTTGTTTTCTTGTTGTCAACATTTGTACATGCATTTGTAAGTCATTACAGAACAACTCACATGCAAAAGCCTTTGCTGGGAATAAAAATTTCTTGGGACTCCTCTGTTGGTTGCCTCATTTAGCATTCCTCTATCTGATGCTGCTTTCATTTAAATACTAGGTGCCAAGTGCAGTTCCGCTGTTCATGAATAAGTCATGTCTCACCCTGGGGTTTTTTTTCGTCACTAATCTTACACACTTAAGAAGAACAGAAAAATACAAATAGAATAGGTGGATTTAGTCTTATTCAAATGAGCAGCCTCATTCTGGGTTCAAAGCTTAATTAAATTTACTGTCTTTAACTACAACAAATTCTTTGACAAAGAACAAAAAATATTTTTTTCTGGCCTTATATTTCAGGATTCATGTATGAAAGTCCTTTTTAATTGGTGACCACAATATTGATTGACTTGAATAAATATCTTATGTAGGGTTTAGACAAAAAGAGTAGCTATAAATTGCAGACTCATGTTCAAGTTCTTTCCAAATGAGTTCACTCAGAATGTGAAATCATTCCTTTCATTTACATATAGTATTAAAATTTATTAATAAAAACCCTCAAATCTTCCTGTTAGGTTAGAAAAAAGCAAGCAAAAAAGCAAACGAAAAAACCCCAACCTGTTCAGACAGCAGTTGATGTGATTTCTGTTCATCGTAGAAGGTTGTGAGGGGTCCACAAGTTTATTGTACTGTATGTTGTTTAAACTGTTTGGGGATGGTGAAAATATATTTTTACAACATCCATCCATCATCCCATACTTTATTTCATGTGCATTAGGAGAAGAATCGAGGAAGACTCTGGAGCTCATCGCTGGTCCTGGGGGATACTTGCTGTGAGGCAACGGTGCTAACCGCTGTTCCACTGTGCTGCCCTTGTTAACAAGTAACAAGTAACTAACATTACCCATTTAAACCTTTACACTAGTATTGCATCAGAAATGGTTTCTTTTAGTATGTAGATTTGAGGTACATGATACTTCTTGAAAATATGAGAGTTTTTCTGTGTTTGGTGAATATAAAATAATAATTTGTTAAATTCAGGCAGTGGTCTCTTCTCTGTGCCCATCTGTGCCTCCTCTTCCTCGGCCAAAGACATCCAAGCATCAGATGCTGCTCTGAGGCGTCTCATGGCTGCATGTTTCCAAAAGGGTGCAGCTGTCCTGGCAGGATTCCTGATGGTTCATCTCTGATCTTGCTGCACAATGCTGCACTTCCCTCTCACCAGTCTTTTACCTTGCAGAATGTGACATCAGCATTGTTTAACATCTATGAAGAAATTAAATGTGAATATGTTTTCTTAATTGTTTGCCACAGTTGCAATTTACAATGCTTGGCAGACCTAACTATGAAAAGTGTCTGTTTTTTCTATTTTTTTTTAAATATCAGAGCATGCAAGCTGTGAAAAATTACACCCAAACTTCTCCAGTGTAATGAAGGAAATCATCGATTAATGCACTTTTTCATTTTCTCTCAAACTAACCACTCACGAAAAAAGTGACATAACTGTTTGACTTTCAGCAGATTAGAGGGTAAATTTGCATTTTAATGCATCAGCAATTTTCAGTGAAGTGTTGGGAACAAAGATAAGTTATTTTAAATTTGAGACTTCATTCTTTTCTGAAACAAAGAAAAAAAAATTCTGTCCATCTCTCATAATTGTTTTAATTACCAGTAAATTCACACATTATCAACCTCAACACAAACAGGAGGGAAATTCATTAAAGCACTGTTTTGTATTTTGATTTACTGGAATATTTCTTACAAAATTGTTCATAGCTGTCCCGTATTTCATCTTTGTTCAAAGTTTTCCTTTGTGATGAATGCCAGTAAATTTAGTGTACAATCTTTTTATATTGAAAAACCGTCAAATCTTTGAAAAATGTCATCAAGAGGATGAAATTGCTGTTTTTGTATTCATTATTTGCACAAAGATAAGTGAAGTCTGTCAAATGATTTACACAGATGACTTATTGTGGCTGAAAACATTCAGGATTTTAATTTCACCTTGGAGACAGAAAAGATAAACTCTGCGTGTGTGTTTATTTTAGAAAGACAACATCAAAGGTTTTGCAATGAGACAGAACACTTTGCTTTCTTTCTAATGTGCGCATTTGGGCTCTTGCATGCCACTCTATCAGTGTGACAAAGCAGAATAAATGCATTTTGCCTTGTGCATCTGTGCACCTTTCAAACATACTGAAATCCCCCAGCTGTGCCTCCAGACCCATTTGGTCATTGGCATGTAACACCATCTAAAATCATACCAAACACCCAACTTTGTAACACAGACACATCTTTTTCCTTTTTTGTTCCTCTACCTTCAACTGAGTCTCAATTCAAAAAAACTAAATATATGGTATTTTCTCAGAAAAGCAATATCACCCCTAGATGACCTGTGCTGATGGCTGAGAACTGGAGTCCGTCAGCTCCTACTAAAATATCCAAGTTTCTGGTTGGGCAACTCACTTTTCCATTGGAATTTGTATAAGCTGATAGGTTGGCCCTCCCTCCATACTAGGCAACTTCATCATTGGCTTCTGCTTGTCTATAAAATAAGACTCTACTAGGGAAAACAACCTCTTCAACATCTTGTATCTCTCCCATAATAACTACCACCTGAGGTGTAGTAACTTCATTACTCTGGCAGTCTCAGAAGTCTGCATTGGTTTTGGCCAAATTATTTTTAGTTTTGCTTGCCTTCAGCACACCCTTAAACTTTCAGCTCTTCGATCACTTCATGTATTTAAACAAAATATTCCATTGCTGATTTCTGATTCCTGTTTTTTTCTTTTTTTAAAACATATATTTTATCAGTTATTACATTGTTTTTGACCTTATGGTCTCTTGCTCATTGGTTATCTAGTTGTATCTTGGGTTAATGTGTTTTGATTTTATGCTGTTTTATTTGTACTGGGGCCTCTTGCCAGGTCATCCTTGTAAATGAGAAGCTGTTCTCAACTGATCTTGAAATAAAAATTATTTACAGCTTTGTTTGTAAAATGATGATGACAAATCCAGAGAGTAGATTCTTCAGTCGGAGAAATGATTCAGTGATTCTAGAGGTCACTGTTATTTTTCTGTGTTTTTTATAGGAAAGAATAATTTATGTAGACAGCAGAGCATGTCTGAGGCTGAAGAAACAGAAAGAAATACTCTTTTGTATTTGTGCTGTGAACAGTTTTAGTGTGCACTGTTTAAAGTATGTTTCTCCCTTGAGAAGATTGATAGTTGAATACCACATTTATATTTATGGGGTATTTGGTTGCAAACAACTTTAAATCCCAAATTGCACATTTTACTTTTGGGTATCCACAATGCTGTCTGTATTCCTCACAGTTGGCACAGTCATCAAGAGGTCCCAAAATGAATTTAAATCACTATGTGGAGATGAATTACTATCATGGTGCATTCCGGTATTTGATAGAAATCAGAAATTCCATTGGGTTATGTTAATTTTTCTTTAGTATGATGGCAGTTATAATGGTGATGAATCGACAGTAGTTTGTTAGATGTATGTAGATATATATGCATAATAACTCAAATTTTAAAAAATAAATAAATAAAAAGTTCTTTAAAAAGAATACTGCAAAATCAAAACATGGAGACAAATAGGTGTTAGCACTAGTTTGACACTGAAATACTACACAGAACTGTGGGAGTGAGGAGGAACAAAGGGCAGGTGGAGAGCTACATTTATTTTAAATTTAGCTGCTCAGATCAAGTGTCAGATGTGTAGAGCTCTGTCACCTCACAGCCAGCAGGATTTTCCTTCCTGAGTGGGTTTCCTCCTACAATATGTGCAGGAGACACGTAGCATAAATGAAACAAATGCACATTGATTCAGAGTGTGAAGGACAGGTGACACACACACGTGCCAATTCTGCTTTTTCAACTTTTTGTTTTAAAAAATGGTTAGGGCTAAGAGGAAAATACCATTTTGGACCCCAAAAATGACCTCTAAAAAAAGGACACGTTAAATGTGTCATCTCACTGATATAACTGTAGATGGTCAATGTGCGTTGTAAGTATTAGAGGCAACAAAATATACTTTTGTATTTTGGACCTTGTATATAATTTTGGACCTTAAAACTGTTGGTTTATGATTTCAAACATAAATCCTTTTCTACACCTCAAAGACATAGAATTTCTGGGACATTATTTGCATTTGTCATTTGTAAAAGTGTTCAGGAAAATATGCCAGGGTACTACAATTGTGCAGATTGACCTGCATAAGAATTACTGTAGGAGTTGGGTCAAGATTATTTAAATAAAAATTATTCGTGGTTGTCTATTTTAGCTGACAATCATGTTATGGCTCCTTTCTAATATACATGTGATAATCAACCCTGTTGGGAAAATGGGGTCATTTTCCAGCAGAAACCAGAATCCCATGTCATATTTTAAGGTTTTTGTTCTGCTGCCTCTGCAATGTGACAAATACACCTCTGAAAGGAAGTGGTAGACCTTGAAAACTGAATAAAGTCCCTGGTGAAAGGACAATCCTTGAATTAATGCTTGGTTTTAGCTCATGATGCATTAGCAACTTTAACAAATAATGACAAATTGCAACTGATGAAAAAGTCAACTTTAGTTTGCTCTTGGTCAAAGGGGGAAAGAGCAATAGGAGGAAAATGTATAGTCAGGAATTAAATCAGTATATAACAAAGCCCAGAGGAGCAGCTTTGATTTCTTGCTGAAAGTGGTGGCATTCTGTACCTGCATATATGTTCTCAGGTGGCCTTTTACACAATAACACAGAAAAATAACTTCATCACAACCAAAAAAACCAAAGGAGCTCTTGACATCCCTCTAGAATCTGAAAAAGGAGAAGATGAAACAACCGGATAGAATTGCATTTTCTGTCCCTGATGTTGTGTTCATTTTACATGCGCACAGAGCTGCATGCTGCAGAGACCTGCATGCATCGTAAATGTCTTATCACTCCACAGCACAGGTAGGGTCAGGTCGTTTTCAATACAATCAATTCCCAATGTCAGTGGATATTCAGCTTTACTGTCCACAGGTGGAACATTTGCTCTCCTTTATTTGTCAGAGAGTCAGATATAGGTTGAGGCACAACACCTGTTGCTGAGACAACAGGATTATTGCTCACACTACAGCAGACTTACTCCATACTTGACAAGACTTTATGTGTAGGCACCATATATATGGAGCCTGCTGAGCAAGAAAAGTGCAGAGAAGCCATGCAGTGTCACAAAATTAAAGCAAAGCCATTAACATATATTGTCCACCTGGCTGGAAAAGTAAATTGGCCACAGGAGGAGACAGATGCCACTGATGTCCAGGCATACAACTCCCCACGATGTACGATGGGTTCCAATGTGCTAAGAATGTATAAGCAGGAGGGAGTGAGGCCAAGGATAAATGAGTGTCAGAGACACAATTGAGGAGGAAACAAGGAGCACAAATATGAATGTCTGATGTACTGACAAATATCAAAACATCATCTAAATGGCCCAACAGGACAAACTGCTACAAGGACAGAGGGTAATGACATGGAGAAAGGAAAAAGTAGTTAGTGCAAATGATTGATATCAACAGGTGTAGTGGTCTGGTTCTAACTAAAACTGACCAGAATAGTGAGCTGCCCAATATCTATGGAGCTGCTTACACTCCAGAACACAAAAAAGCCATATGGATATATATGTCATATGAGCTTGACTAAAATATTTTAGGATTATACAATCTGCAGTGGACTTGAAAAATGGAACAAAGCAAAACTCCAAGGCTTCCTACATTAGTCCTGTGCCTATACGTTCCTCTTTAAAAAGCAGACAAATCACCAGTGATATTGAACGCATCAAGATTTGGCTCATTTATTCACATCTTCACTGGCCATTTCAATGATCATGACAAATATGTATATTTAAAAAGGCATTTCTAGTTGCAGCTTAACCATGAAGTCATGGATGTCAAACAGCTTGGTCTTGTTCATTCTGCTGAGCTGAAGTAGTCACAGTTCCATATATATCATATCAGCAATATCAGATTATTTTCTCAATAATTTCATAAATGGCACAAATTGATTAAACGCATTCAAGTCTTTCAACCTGCAAGTATTATTTTTTGTACTGATTTTTTTTTTTTAACTGAAGTACATTTTCTCTGCAAATACACACAAAAATAATGCTTTTTATTCTTCTTTCCTTAGTGCTCCTCTGAGCCCATGGAAGTCTGTCTAACTGAGACAGTGTGCGCATGTGGGAGGATGAGAGGATCTGCAACCTGTGTTTGTTTACATACTTAACAGCCAGGTTACTGTGCATAATCCATGCCAGCTATGAACTCAGTTAGTGAGCTGCACTCAGGTAAAGACCCCCAGCCAGGAATGACCTCTGGATTTCCTTCTTTTTTTTCTGAAGTGGACCTCTACAGCTCTACCCTGTCATCAACATTATCAATGTAACTGGTTCTGGTCACAGATGCCAATAACAACATTGTTAGGCCATTGTGTGACCCATGGCAATGCTATAATTTCACAGGTATCAAGTATGACATTTCTCTTGCATTCCAAATAATTTGGACTGGAGAAAACAATATAAATAGAATAACATTAAAAAGGAATGGCTGCTTTTATTATACTGCTTTCACGTTAAGTCTTATATTTGTCTCACACAATATTTGGGAATTGTTTGTGAGTTGCCTTTGTTAAGATGAAGTTTGAGCTCCCCTCATCTTTCCCAACTTGTCTTTCCTGGTATAGATGATTGGCCTGTTTTTGTCTCTGGATCTGTCCAGCTTGTGCAGATTACATATTGGATGTTAAACTTTGCCAGGTTTTACATCAACTGTGTCCTCACCATTGATGCTTCCTTAGTTTCCCCGTTTTCTCTACAGATGGCTTCATAGTTTAGCACCTTCAAGTGTCACAATGGTGGGGTAGAATCTACATTCATTTTAAGACAAATGACTTTGACCTGATTGCTACAGCCTACTGAAAGAACACGTTCTTCATCAGCACTTATGACCTGTAATTACTCACAACAATGTAATTACACCTTTCCTTCAACCCAATGAATTTGTGTTTGGAGCTCATCTGAAATGACAATATTACTTGACAATATTACAATTGGCCAGTTTTTTAAATTTTTGCCATGACTTTGTCTTTAAGCTTTCAATTATAATATAGGTATTATCCATTGCTCTTCAGTCTTCAGACCAGGTGCTTATGTGGTATCATGAAACAGAAAAACTGACTTTTAAAGGCCATTTTTAATTATCTTGGTTCCAGAGAGCCCACCTGAAATCCATAGTCTCATCATGCGGATATTCAGAGCATGATCTTCCTCCCAGCTGGAGCAACTACACATAAAAGCGAGGCCAATTATCTTCACTGTAAGATCCTCTGCAAACATCAGTAGATAAAGACTTGCACAACATCTACACTTTTATGAGCATGCATGTGGCAGTTTCCTTGGAGTTCACCTTTCATAAAAATCAAATCAATTCATTATGCTTGCCTCTCCTACTGATTATGAGCTCATCTGCTCCACTTTGACCATGACCTTAGGAATTTACATTATCTAATAAATCTGTAAACTATACTCTTGTTAATTATCAATCTGAAGATGTAAAAATATGCAACTATTGGACACTAATGTCACTTCAACAGAATTCACTGAATTAATAATTATATTTCTCATAGTGGGACTAATTTAAAACTTTTTGTTGCAATTTATGTGTTAAAATTACATCAGCAAAGATTATCAGATATTCTAAAAGAATTTTCATTGCCTCTTTCTCATTTTATAACTGGTATCTCACAAAGGGCAAAAATGTAATGAGAGAATGCAGGGACACACCAAAGAAGAATTACTGATTGGAGTCCTCCTGGGGAACATTTGGGATAAAATTGTGATGTTTGGTTGACGGTAATGAAGTTTTCTCTTCTATTACATATTTCTTCTTTCACCATGGTGATGAAAAAGAGCACATCCTTAAAAGAGGGGAGAAAAAACTCTTTTATGTTCCCATCAATCTCCTCTTCTTTTTAAAGACAAGAAAGGCTGCCTCAACTTGCAGATAAACAGTTTTAACATGTGAGCAGAGCTGGAGGAACTGAAGCTTCCTTTCTTGTTTTATGTCTAAAATTGTGCATTGCTGCACATGCATGCCTTCCCTTCTCCCAGCCAGCCTCAACAACAGCCTGGAACAGAAATCGGCCCACATGGGAGCTCATTTGGCAGACCAGCCTGTCACCAGAGAGCCTATGAAAGCTAAACCTAATGAAATCACACACATATCCAAAACCTGCCGGCTAGCATCTGCCCAAGACCGCGGCTACAACAAGCTCTACTATCTCGACAAAGCAAAACTCCCATTTGGCAGACTCTTTTATTTCTCACTTGAGTCGCAACTATAATCTTTTATGTGTATCAAGGGGTGCATGGCCTGTGGGGTTGGAAATCTATCAAGATTGAAGTGTGTAATTTAAAAACAAGCCAAAGTGTAAAGTGCAAAGGACCAAAGAACAAAAATGAAGCTTTTCCATTTCTTACAGTTGTTTTGAGATGTGTACTTATACATGTCAACATGAGTTCTCAGGAGCTCTTCACATCTTTAGTTGACTTTTTCATGAAAAAGTTTATTTCTGGATCCATTCACAGCCAATCCACCATCTTTATATGATTTTGTGTGATGAATATGTGGGCAGGTCCTTCTGTGTCTTGGCCCTGGTACTGCTGTGAGTGCAGGCATTCTATTTTCAAACCCAATGTCAATCTGTCTTCACCATTCTTGTGAATGCACAGTCTTGGGGAGGTTCCTCCATATTAGTCACAATTCATTCAGTGTGAATCAATGGTGAACTGATTTTTGAAGATTCAGGACATAAATCCTGTACTCCTCTATTGGAACAGCTGTTGTTATATAGATCTGTCATATTGGGTAAATATGTAAACATCTTTACAGGAACACTGTGATATTGAGCTACACATCCTTGTTGCTGTAAATGATAACTGAACACACATTAATACAGATCCTTTTGGATGAAATTGTTTATATAATTATTAAGGTATAATTTATTTTAAGTTTTTGTATTAATTATCTTAAAATCAGTTAAGAGTACTAATGGCATGGAAAATGTACCAAATTAAATTATAATTGACTTGTCAGTTTTAGGATTTTTAGCTACTTTCATATGACTGAATAAACTGAATAAAGACAAAATTATTCTTATAATTATATAATTAAAACTTTGTACATATATGCAAACAAAACATCATAGTGTCATCATCCATATATTAGTGTATATGTAAAGGTTTAATTTTAATATCTGCACAACTACTCTGTAGTTGCTGGCCCAAAATCAAAAAAATATGCTCTGCATCCTAATTAATCCACACAAATGGACAATATGACAGAGAAATATTTTGCAGTACATATAATTTTCTAGAATATTATACATAATCAGGAAACAATTAGAAGGTAATATAGCTGCGTTCCATCCAACTGTGGAAACAATTTTATCATAGGCAGTGTTGCTGTGGCTGTTGGGTCATTCATCATTTTTATTTTTATCCTCTGAGACAGAATTATAATATTGTTCAAAATACCTAACTTGTAACAATACATTATGGAATTTTTTTCTGTCCCTGTCCTTTTCCAGTTTTATGAAAATACACCAGGACTCATTATTACAAATACGTCATTTATTTCACATACAGCATTATTTTTTTAGATTTTACTTTAAAGTTTTCACAATCTAAATGATTTAACAACAAAATGACAAACTACCACAACAAAGTCCAGATTTCCTACTAGCGAAATTATGCAAATGTCACTGTAGTAAAATTGACATGTATTTTGCCAACAAGCAAAGGTACAGATAAATTAATAAAAAGGGACAGAAAATAGGAAAAAAAGGTGGTTCATGGACTGCAGGTACTTTGACAAGTACTGGGTCATCTTTGTGACTTTTTTTTATCTTATGATAGATCCTGAACAGAATTTCTGGATCCTTTCTCATAAAATTCAAACACTTTTATAAAATAATTATTCCGTTTTTCTTGACAATATATATTTAATCATATCAAGGAGCCATTTGAGAGAACAGGAACAATATTCAACCGTTGAAGCCCTTCCTGAAACATAGGAAAGTGTTTTTGCTGATCATATGGGTTATATTTGTGTTGGTTAATGCATCCCATGAATATTGCTATGGATAGTTACTTTGAATGCACATACATGTACGTAATGAAACATTAGGTACACATCTGCAAAGTACTTAACATAGGAAATGATGAACCCTTTGTTAATTATTTCAGTGGATAAGCATGGTGCAAGACTAAACAAAGTAGGTTAATAGCTTAGATACAAATATTTTTTTTCACTGTACATGGTTCAGAGTTCAGTCTGTGGATCCAACACAAAACTGAAGTGTTCTTTTGGGGAATAGAAATTTCAAAAAGCAATGGATTATTCCCCTCAGGTCCAGGTAAATTCCTCTTCTGCAAGCAAACACCTCACTGTACTTTAGTACTGGAAACATGTATCCAAGCATTTTGTCCATGTTTTATTTTTTAAAGACACTCCTCCTCTTGAGTTATTCTTCATATATTTTCACTGCCATTCTTCCTGTAGCATGGGAAGTTCAATTGTCAAATTGTCAAAAAATACATTGTATTTTGGACATTTTCACAATCCAAAATCTTTTATTTATAAAATAAGTCACATCATTTTCATGTTGAAACGACGTGGACCAGCTTGTCCATCTGCTGAGTCAACGTTAGTGCCATTAGACTTTGAACGAGGCACGTATTCAACATCTATGTTGTTTTTATGTTTTCCTTTTCCTCTGCTCCACACAAAGAGAAGTAGGAAACATAACAAGACCACACCAAGGAATGTAAAACAACCCATAGCTGTTGACACTAAAATGGTCTTTAGGTCTAACCCGAGGGTCACTCCGGCCGTTCCGTTGGCAGTGACATTGCTGGGATCCGTGTAATGCTGACTCCTGTTGGCATAGAGTGACCCTAGACTTTTCACTGCCAGTGACGTCATCAGGGTGTCATTTCCAGCACTGTTTGAGGCAAGGCAAAGGTACACGCCACTGTCCTGTAGCTCTGCTGACTTGATCTCCAGTGTGCCATTGTTGTGGACAGTCACTCTACCATGGCTCCTACTTGTGAAAACACGCCGACGTGGGGACATCCAAGAAACCATTGGCCTTGGGGTACCCTCAGCGCTGCAGCGCAACATGGCCTGCTGGCCCTCATCTACAGTGATGGTTTGAGTTTTATTCTCCCGGATTTTTGGCTTGGTACATGTCACATAATATGAGAGCAGAGTCTCTTTAAACTCTTTGAAAGGTGTGCCACGAATACCATCAGGTGTGCTACACTCTGGTTGGGAATCCCCAAATTTGATGGAAAGTCTTTTCTGTAGGATCCACATGAGTCGGCAGTCACACACTAAGGGGTTGTTGTCAATTAGTAGAACCTCTAGAGCCTCTGGAGATTGAAAGACTCCTTTCTCCAATGTGTCTAGTCGATTGTGAGAAACGTTGAGAACTTTAAGCCCCCGCAGGCCTTGGAATGCATAAGGTTCAATAGCAGTTAGCTGAGCCCCAACTAGATGGAGCTCCTGAAGTCGGACCAGTTCCATCAGCATTCCACCTTCAATGTGCCTTATGCGGTTGTAAGACAGATTGACGTGTGTCAGGTAGGGCAGATGTTTCAAGGCTTGGTATGGAAAAGAAGATAAATTGGTGTTAGTTATGAAGAGAGTGGTCAGGTTGAGTCCATGCAGGGTGTTAGCAGGTACATGATCAAGAGATTGCCAGTTGTCAATTTCTAAGTGGCGCAGACGGAACAGCTTTTTGAAGGCGTAAGGATGCAAAGTACTGATGCTGAGGTATCGTAGATGGAGGCTGACCAGATTGTGCAGGTGAGACAGGGCTTCAGTGGGCACAACAGTGAGGTTACACCTTTCCAAGGTCAATATTTCCAGGCTTGAAAGTCCACTGAATGCACGATGAGAAATGTAAACTAGATCATTGTCACCAACTTCCAAAAACCTTAGATTGTGCAGGTCCTGGAACATGTAGTCGAGTAGAATGACAATCTTGTTGTCACTTATATCCAGCCGGGTGAGATTTGTTAACCCTGCAAAGACCCCAAGAGGTATGAGTTTGATACGGTTGCTCTTGAGGCTCAGCATGTGCATGTTGAACAGGGCGTTAAAAGCTCCAGGTTCAACATAACTGATAATATTTCCGCTCAGGTCGAGTTCCTCAAGTCCAGGAAAGTTAATGAAGTCATCTGGGTTGATCATTGTCAGCTTGTTCTTACTCAGGTCCAGGATCCGTGTCTCTGTTGGGACGCCATCTGGAATAGTGGGCATGCGTTTTCGGTGACATACAACTGCCTTGCTCTGGGCCGAACACTCACACCTTGAGGGACATCCCAGGGTAGAACCCACAAAGACAGCCACAAAGGCCAGTCCCAGGAATGGCTGCCAGCATGAGACGACTGTGTGCAGCATGACTCTGCTTGTCCAGTCGACCATTCTGTCACAGTTCTGCAAGAAAGACAGAGAATGTGAGGAAGCAGACAGTTAATTATTCAGGATGCACTTTGTGGCAGCCACACTGTTAATTGCTTAGTGTTACAGAATAAAAGCTGGGGTTTGATGTCATACACATATTGCAGTTGCATTATTTTGACTAAGGTTTAGAAATTCAAATGGGAAATGCTCCAAAACTTTATTGAGCAGTTTATGATCTGAATTGTTTACTCAGCACTAACAGAATGGATGACAGGCTGCAGAAATTGCAAACTGTGTTTTGGCTCATTTGGTACATCAGGGCCTGAAACAATGAAATGCAAAAATCTGAAATTGTCCCTGGGCTATTAATCTGTAGAGTATTGTGCAAAGACAAAATAATGACTAAAGAGAACATTTGCAAAGCAAAAAATTTGGCTGAAAAAGTCAAACTAAGCAGCATCTTTAAGTTAATAACTAAACATTCAGAAATTTTTCACAACTCCATCCACAACATCAAACACGTCTTTATCTGAACACATCCATCCCTTTCCTTTTTGCACTGTAGCTATTCATTAGTTTTTTGTATTTGGCCATGCTGCATTTTCCATCCTTTTCCTAAGCTATAAAGCTTAATTGCTACACCCAACATATGGCTGAGCATGTTAAAACATGTGGTTTTAAGAAAAGGCTGAAGTAAAAAGTCCAATATATTTCCACGTACCACACGTAGATAAATGTACACTACACCATATGCTTGCCATGTTTATCTAATCAATATAATGAATGGATCTCTTTGTAATGTTGCGTAATCAGAATTAGGAATCATCCTGAGATGTGACCCTTTAAGCTGACCGTTTCTTGATTAGAGAAGCATGATACAAGTGCATCATCAATGGCACCTGCTGAAGCACCTCCTGCGTTATGGAACATTTCGCAGAGAATTATCCAGAAGCCCTATGGGCTGTGTGTATAACTGTGTTGGCAGACTGAGTGATTGTCTGCTACTTAATTAAAAAAAAAAAAAAAAAAAAAGTATAATATGTAATGTAATATGTAATGTAATATTTTACATTATACATCAATTAAAAAAAAAATCAGGTGAATAAGGATAAATTAAATGTTATAGTAAATTCAACACCATTTCTGTTATAAAAATCCTACCATGCACTGTTCAACTGCAGAAAAAGGGTATTTCGAATGTGGCCCCTGACCCACATTAGTGCAGGGTTGGATCCTGAGAGGGAGACGAAAACAGCTAATGGTGTCTGACTCAGCATAACCCATTTTACTGGATGCTGAGGTCGGCTGTGCAGTAGCACCATCCTGAGCACAGTGTATGGATAAAGCTATCCAGTGTGAGTTCACAATTTAGAGAACTCCACAGAATTTAGACCAGGTCTACACCGTGACAAATATCCATTTATCTCATCTGCAGGTGTCTATTCCTATTGCCAATGAATTTCCATATGAATCACTCACAACATCACATGATGCTAGTCTGTAACTTTCCACAAAAATGGGAACTATGAAGAGGATGGTGGGGGTAAATTTACCTTTTACCACACTAATAAAATTGAACAACACATGCACTGATGGAAAGAATTTCTAGTAGTGGAGTTAAGCCTGTGTTTTCCATTTGTACCTGCACCTCATACGCAGGTCTTAAAGTACACATTTTCACAAATTTAACTTTGTTCATAAATTTAACTGTATCTCAATCTAAGAGATCTTGGACCTTTGAAAACAAAAATCAGAACCCAATAAGAAAAAGAAAACATTCTTTATTCCTAAAGGGAATTGCGTAATTAATAATGTTAGATATATTTATTGATAAAAAAAAAAAAAATATATATATATATATATATATATATAGTCATCATCACTGTAACAACAGAGTAATATTATCACTTTATTGTGCAACACAGATGCTATAAGTTTGTTGTACACATTGTCTTTTGATGACAGTGTTCAATGCTGCACAACTTGAGTGGGTTTGAGTTGCTGTGCTGCGGTTATGCGTGCACATCACCTTTCTGTGGAAAATATTTATATATCTTAGGTTCAGCAGGTTCATCTGACAACAACCCAGAGCTTCTGCATTTTCAATTATTTATAAAAGTTGATTCTGGTTTAAACAATCACAGTTGATCATTGTTGATCAACGTCTGTCCCTGTAATAATCACAGTGAACTCACACTGTGTACTATGCAGAATTTCCTTTATATTATTTGCCAACTATCTTATATTTATCTTAACAGCTCCAGAATTCAGTATCTATAATAATGTAACTGTGTCTGTAAAAATGTGAAAACATGGTAACAACCTGAAATCATGGACTCTAAACATCTTTAAATGCGAGCTACATGGGTATGAACCTGTTCATACCCATTTGAAGAAATAATCCAAACACTCAGCCCGCTGAAGTTGACAGAAAAACAAAATTTGTTTTTCCTCTGATGCTGATCGAGGCTGATTTTTGTAAATGGTACATTTGTTTATGCTGTTTACACACTCTTTTAAGCCATAATCCCAGAAAACCGTCTCCTTCAGCTTTCATCCTACTAAGTTTGCACAACTTGAACATTCACAAGCCACTTCTGTACCAAGAAGCGTTAGTGTGAGGATTTAGATAGCAATTTAGCCTCTGTGCAATCAACCAATATAAAGACACCTGTGAAATTGGCCTTCCTCTATATCCTCTGAAAAGGCTTTCAGTCAGGGCCTGATGTGGCCCCCAGGCACTGATCATTGCGTATAATGTGATTTGTCTTCACACAGAGAAACCTCCCTGCATTTATGGTGGAACGGTGAGAGACTCTCCTCCTTTACATGACAATTATCAGCACTCCTTTAAGAGCACAATCAAAGCATCACATTGTGATATTTTGATTCAGAAAGCTGCTCAGGAAAAAGTGCCACTTTGAAACAGAGGAATGGAGCAAAATCAACTCCCAGAGCTCAGGAAAAAACATAAGAAAAAACAAGATTGTGTGAGGAACAAGACAAGATTGTGTGAGGAATAAAGTCATCATGAAAACATGTCTTTTATTCATGTACACACAGAATGTGCTACACGCTACAGCAATGACTTATACAATATTGAAGACTCTTGTGCTGTAAAAAAGCATGTTTCTGGCAATAAATGTCAATGAAATTCCAAAATGTGCTTATGATTTATAATGCACTTCGAAGTTTCGATATATAATATATAGAATGTCCTCATATGCAACTTTCCCTATTTTTGACCTTATGTGAATTAGATTTTTACATATACATCATGTAAAAAATCTTCTGTTTGGAGTTACTGTTTTTGTATTTGGACCAGTTTTCTAATAGTTTTTTTACCTACTTAAATTAAAAAGCAATTTTAGTTGCTTTTTTAAGTGTCATTGAGCTATTTTTAAAAAATAGCAGCATCCATTTACATTTGCTGTGTATCAGTGTCAAGCTGACAGTCCTGGTAGACAACTTTAACCTTTGTGGTTCAGAGACATGCACATTATTAAAAAAAATTCCCATGCTTTCCATGGCATTCCTTTGAATGCACAATATATCTGTCCAGTTTATTTTCCATTCTGTCCTTATTTTTGTTAGATGGGGTTGAGGTCTGGACTTTGAAGGGGCTAGGACATCTTCTGTCACTGGCAGTTCCACAAATAGTTTAAGAGAATCGTTATTTTAATGGTCAATTCAAGAAAATAGCACTGAAAGTTATTAAATTATCATTTTATTTTAATCAGATGTATGTCTTATAGTGATGCTTCCCTGAAGAAGAGATGTTATTAACTCACAGCAAAGAGCGTGCAATTAACCCACCTTTTCACAAGTGAGCGATTAGTGAGTAATCAGCTGGGATCATAATGAGAGGGAAGAGACTGCAATGCTCTTTGCCTTATCCATTATTGAAAGGTTCTTCATAACGGGCAGCAGGACTTACAGATTGGAATGCCTACGTACAAAATGAGATTGTAAGTTGGTCTCGCAGTGCTGCAACTATCATGTGCATATGACTCCTTGAAAACAATAAATAATAGTTTCAAACGCAATTAAGTACTCAGAACTGCACAGTATGGAAGACAAAGAACTGCATCAATATTTATTCATTTATTTATTTATTTATTTATTAATAATTACATAAACCGCAAATAACTCATAAAAATTGTATTCGGTGTTGTGTAATAATTCATTACAACAAGCAGCACGAGCAACACGATCACAGTCACGTGACCATCAACAGCCTTAGGCTTCCATGCCTTCTGCTTGGTTTGCGAGGTGAAGTCAGAGCTCAATTAATCCCTGTTAATTAGAGATAAACTTGCTAGACTGAGTCATTTGCTCTTTTCTGGTTCTCTTTGCGTCTGATAACCTTTAGTTTGGAAAAGACTTAAATGACCATATCGGACAGACGGATCTTGGAAGATTCTGCAGGAGAAAGCCAGAGAAACCAAAGTTAATCAAGTGTGGCCTAGCTTTCTAAATTTCTGCACTTTGAAAATAAGTACAAATTTATAAAAGAAGCTAAATAAATTGGTGATTACATATACAGAGTGTTTCTCAGTAGGAATTAAAGATCTCAATGAGGTCACATGGCATTTTGTAAAGAGTATCACACTTTATTGTGCTGCATTAGTCTCTTAAATGACCATTCTGCATTCCAAAGACACTTGTACATTAACATATACCCACATATATTTTAACATAATCTCATATAACTTAATATCACAGTAATAAGGGCAGATGTGCGTGTGTAGATGTCTGAATGTCCCATATGGGACAACTACAGTAACTGTATACATTCTATTGTCAGGTCTTGTGATCTGTATTCAGATTCTGTTTTTTCTCTGCACCACACCCATCCAGGCTGTGGCTGGCATGTCATGAGTCTTGCTCATCTGAACATATAACATGAAAAGATTTGGATAGAAAGAAAATCCAGCACATTGTGGTGCTAAACATTTACATGTTTAGATAAGACTAATACAAGATGTTCAATATATTCCCTGAGTGCAACAATTAAAACAGCGTGTGGCAGAAAAGGTGAAGAGGATGAGCAAAGGAGGACAAGGCATATATACGAATAACCTGACATATGGTGATAAAATATAGTAACACAGTTACATAAAACGAACTTCAAGTTTACCATTTTTTACTTCAAATTTCAGGCTTAACAGTCATAAGTCAACCATGCCTGAAGGGACTTTCCTTTTTTTCTACTGCTGCCTCCACAGAGAAAGAGCTCAGCCTACAAAACCATCCTTGAAGCATGGTGGGATGCTGTCTCTTGCTCATGGGCACCGCCAGCAGTGTGTGTGTGCATGGCAACACACGGCCGTGAACCTGTGTCTGTGGCCGTTAAGTAACCGCTCAGCACATCCAGGCGGTCTGCTGCCAATAACAGCTGAGAGGAGCTCCAGAGTCAGCCAGGAACAGAAGACAGACGCTTGTCTCCTTTCCTTAATCACTTCTCTTTCAATAAAATATGAGGAAACTTGCATAACTACTTATGTCTTTCATGATGTCACAGCTCGAGTCACAAAGTTTCTACCTGTGTTCAATCACATCAAGGCAAAATCTATTTTCCCTTAACCCAGGTTTGTTTCTCCAATCTATGCTTTTAAACAAAAACAAAAAAAAAAAAAAAAATGCAGAACTGTGTGTAATAAATAATAATAAATAAACTGTGTGTAGTTGTTTGAATGTATTTTTCTGTAATTTGCAACAGCTGTTAACACACTGTGTGGGCTCCTGAGAGCCTTTTTGCATCTCCCCCTACACGTCTGGACAGCCTACATCAGGTCTGAGTCAGGGTGTGTTTCATGGCTACTATGATTCAACCAGAGACATTTAAAGGTGGTTAACTCCTCCACCCCCACACTTCATCCTTGCCTATATTTAGCGTAGAACCTAAGATATGATCGCCTGTAAAAAAAGGGAAGCAGCTGACACAAAACAAAGCTGACAATTATAATACAACATAATGACCGTTCCAGTGTGTGCATGCAAAGAAACAGAGACCCAGTTCTCATTTTTCTCCTAAATTGCAGAAATTATTCATGCCAAGCAGCTCCAACATACCCATGCATCTCCGTGGTATCCCGATTGTATTTCACAATAACTGGCAGGATGAGCGATGTTGTGGAAATGTCAGTCCATATTTCCTGATAAATTGAAGTGTCCAGAATCTTCTGCTTTAAATTTGTGTTATGATGTTACTTTCTGTGCACATCATGCTCGTCTTCCTCGTATTGTACCTCCCTCTTCATCCCTCCCCTCTTTCTCTATCCCTCTGTGTTACATTTTCTCTCTCATCACCCAATCAAAAGATCTGGCCTCTGACCTTGCCAGCCAGTGCCGTTAAACTCTTGTAATTTTCAGGCTGGAGCCCAGCACACCCTGTATTTTTCCTGTATACCTCACTTATATCGTGTTGTGAAAAAATAACACATGATTACATACATAATGCCCTCTATAATGACAGCTGGGGGAGGATATCCGCTGTATATATTGATCGACTTCAGTGATAGATTGGGATTTTTACACTCAAATATTCAGTCATATTCTTAAGCAAACAGATGTCAGTGTTAATAGGATTAGAGAATGCTGAGCTATCGATGCAGTTTTGGCTATTGCAGGATTCTGTTGTCCCTCTGTAGGCATTTTGTAGGCAGTCCTTGTACAATTTATCTCGAACACCTGATTGATTTTGAGCTCTGTGGATCAAAATTGCTTTTTGATGTCAATAGATACCCGACAGGCTACAAGAATAAATCAGATTCAGAGAATAAGATGAGATGGAAAAACCACAAATCACTCACACACGCTGCAAATTGCCTGCATTATTCCATTCAACTTCCCCATTACTTTTGTGGTTAAAAAGGTTAATAATGCAACTGCTGAAATAACAATTTATTGTATGTGGGTATCAGAGTGCAAAATTTGTTCATAATGATAAAAATGTAGGAAAATAACAGGTGTAATTAAAGTACAAAGTAAAACATTGCATGAGCGTGAAAAGGCATATTAGTGCTGTCTGGTAGGTTACTGCTGAACACAGCAGGTTCACAAAAGGTCCTTGAAGGGCCTGGTGATAAATCAAGGCAGACATTTGATTGACTTCATCTTTTTTTTATTTATAGTTTGCAGTTACCAGTACTTCACCACAGCTTTCTCATGGGATCACAGTCCATTCAAGGATGGCAAAACATTATTGGATATTGATCAAATCATGTGACAAGATTGACAATAAAAACAAACAACAAGAAAGACAGAACAGGTGCCAGAGGATAATGTCCAGAAAGACCACTCAGCTGATTTATCTGTGAGATGTGTCAGTCAAAACTGCCTTTATGGGTCTTTGTGATATTTATAATCCTTTTAAATGGTGGTTGGAAAAACTGAGATTGTCCTAAATCTGTGAGGAGAATGTGTCATTGTGTTAGAATAAATGGAATACGCACAGACAATCTGGAATGGGCTTCATTTTTACACGCAAGTGGCTTAATATAGCAACTGAATGTCAGTGAAGGTAGAGTTTGAAGTGCTGAACAGCCCTAGGGACAAAGGTCCCCCTTTGTCTGTGTCCAATAGCTCAGCCAAGCCAAACCCACATCCTGAGGCTGAGGCTGGTGGCACTTCATGATCATTTCTTCTGTGTTGGGGCAAATTTGAGTTCACGGTCTAAGACTTTGCTGAGCTACTTCTACCCCTTGGTAATCTTGACAGGCTCCCCATGCACAGTGGCGCTGACTGCAGTAACGCTGTGCTTGTTGCGAAATGTCACCACCAATATTTTTGGTTGTGCTGGCGCTCATCTCCAGGCAGGCTGTGTAACACAACACAAAGTCCTGCAGGGCTGAGCTACAGTGCCATGAGAGCAGAGACAAGAGCACTGTTTCATCCACGTATTGTGCCCGAGTGGACCTGCAGTCATCAGTGTAGAATAAAGAGCAGAGGGGAATGGATGCAGCGATGAAGCCACTAAGTGTGAAAGAGGTCTGAAAAAGTGTTATTGACCAGGACTCTGTGGCCTGTGTGTATGGAAGTCTAATATCCCCAGGATTGACTAATTTAGTAGAGGGTGGTAGAATTGAGTTTCTCAACAAGGACAAGGGACTGCAGAGTGCTAAATGTGAGGGAAAGGTCAGCTTAAAGCAGATTGGCAGGTGTTAACAAAACTTCAGGTTGTGAATGTGGTAGAGATGGTAATGAATAAGTCATTAACACCTCTACTTGCATGATGTGCAAATATTCCATTAGAGGGGTCCATTAGGTTCCAATTTGATTATGTTATTGTGACCACCTTTTCCTTGCCTTCAACAGGCCATGCAGGTCCTACAGGTCTTCCAGGTTCAGGTATTCCCATTGATTATCTATTCCCTTTCCCTTGCAAACAGCTGTAATCAAACATTGATTGGTGCCTCAAGCCTTAGGCCTATCCTGCCCTCTCTCTCTTTTCAAATATGATTAAACCTTTAAATGACCTTCGCAACCTTCTTAAGTGTAGCGTAAACCTATCTCTTATCTCTATTTGGTTGTCTCTCATCTTAGTGGCCAGATGTTTGTCTTCTCTTCAGTTTATGGTTAATGGTCTTGGTGGGACTGGGGTCTACCACCAATCTCCTACCAGAGTTCATTCTAGACATAAAATCAGTGACTTACACAAATCAGTTGATTTACACAAAAATAAGAACGTCGATATTGAAACTATGCAAGAATTGTTATTTTTTTACATTTTATTTTATGTTATATTTTTCTGAAAATATACTTGGGTTATTAGGTCTATTTTTTCTTTAAAATTTCTATTGATTTTAATCTTTTAATTGGTTTTCAGGAAAGAAAAGATACTACATGGTTACATATACCACTTACTGACAAATCTTCGTCTATTTTCCCAAAGGAAGAAGAAAATAGTTGAATTATCTGTACAGGCTTTCTGGGCTCTCTTCTTCTTGGCTATTAAATAATTTCCTTGCAAAACTGGATCTCCAGAAATTGCATTTTAAAAAAGGACAATGTGTAATTTAGCAAGAGTTTTGAATAGACCACTTAAACTACACGTAACATTCAGTAAAATGAGTCACGTGCTTCATCATTTGACTTCTCTGACGCAAATGTATTTTTTTTTCTTGAAGAAATGAACCAAACCTTAAAACAACACATGACCTTCATCTGTATTCAACTGTGAGATTATTCTACCGCAGTGTCCTCACGTCTTTCTCTTTGAATCATTCATGAAGAGAGAGTCCTTGGTGGCATGCATGTATCTTTCACATACCTCTCATTGACAACAGTGTTGGGCGGTCAAGTGACGGGAATAAAATGAGGAAAAACAAACGTCAACAAAGGGAGGTTTAAATTTGGAAGCTGATCTGTCAGAGCTGCTTAGAAGAAGCAGTCCAAACCACCTCTCTGAGAAACTGCAGGTAATCAATAGATTCAGTTCTTCAGATTATCAACAACTTCCAGAAAGGGCATGTGCTATACTAATCCTAAAGGTTCTTTGCAAAGCTACACATTACTACTGCTGCTAACATCAGCAGCAAAAAAAATAAAAAAAATAAAAAAGCTTGACTACAAACACATGCAAACAAATTCAACAACAAACGCTGCTCTGTTAGTCTCATCAAATTAAACAGCTTTGTTTTTCCCGAATCGTTTTAAAGTTAAGCAATTATGAAGGCAAGCCAACCCTTTAAAGACCATTTTATGAGGCTTTGGAAACCTATGCTAATACCTGTCTCATCTGTATTGGTACATCTTAATATCATTTTAGTTGTAGTGTATGAAATAAATATCCATAATTGGGCTCCACTTCTCATTTTCACTACTTAATTTTCTTCGTTGTATGTTCTTGAAGTTTGTTTATTGGAGGAGGAGCAGTGATAAAACAGTTTAGCTAACAGTAGCCCTGGATGAAATCGCCCTAACACAGTTGTTAAGCATCAGTCAAACCCACGGCCTGGTGCAGCATCATTACTGTGGAAGTGGCAGGAGGGCACTTATGTTCATTTGCATTTTAAATATGAACACCCAGGACTTGTTCTGTGCTCGACTGAGCACCAGGACTCAATTGTGAGTGAGGTGAAAACAGAAAAATAACTCACTTAATATGCATTCATGATCCAACAATATAATCCACTTCAGAGAACTGATTAGATTGAATTATTAGACCGAGACAAAGAAAAGAAAACGAGTTGATGTTATAAACTGCCTCATTATTAGTGGAAATATATCATACTTGTACAATGAATTCTTCATCCAATCACCGCTCACCACACACTACTAGCCAATCAATTTCAACCTGTCAAATGGTAAACGTGATTTTCCTCTCTTCGTTCATTCAACTGTCATTTCAGCACAGCACTTCACTACTGCCCACCCCCACCTGTCACCTCCTCTACTGCAGATGCCTGACGATCTCTAATCACCCACTCCGATCAGAATTCCCGTTAATGAAATCATCAATCTTCCCTCCTCATCACCTTCACTGAGGATGTTTCCAGAAGCTCCTAATCTGTCATGCCAAGTCTGTTTTTCTCTTCAATAAATTCCATCTACAGTACTGGTTTTCAAACTCTAAAGGCTGATCTGACTGTGAAAACTCTGGCTTATGCAGAGTAGCCTGAGTTTACACATATGGATAATTCAGAAGCTGATCTGTAGAGATCTGTGGGATGAAACAACCACATCCCTACTGTACATTAAAAGTTTGTCGATCTGTGGAGACCTATGACAGGTTGCCAGCAGAAGTCTGTTTGCTGAAGATAAGCCTGCAAACTTAACTCCACAGAAGACTGACCGTTCTGCTAAGAAATCATTAGTATGTTCATTTCTCATGGCACTTTACCAATTTCTCCCATCGTCTGCAGCAGCCTGAACACTGCCAGTGTCTGCTTAACTTAATAGCTTTCTTGACTGCTTCAAGGTAGTGATTGGGAGGTGTCTTATCTTTTTAAAAGGCTGAAAGGTAAGGCTTCAAGGAGTGGCCGGCTAATAATGTTTAATTATGAAAACAGATTAAATTAATCTCTGGATTAATCTGTTGCTCTTTTGGATTGCCTTTTGGGCATCTTATTATAGCCCTCTCACACTGCTGCAGGGAGGGAGACTCAGATGATTTGCTCTATATTTGAAACCCGCAGTATTCACAGCACAGAAACAGCACTTCTTAAAGTTACCAATGATCTTCTTATAGCTTCAGATCATGGACTGGTTTCTATGCTGGTTTTGCTGGACCTCAGTGCTGCTTTTGATACAGTTGATCACATCATCCTGTTACAGAGACTGGAACACTTGGTTGGGATTAAAGGGACAGCACTAGACTGGTTTAGATCATATTTATCTGATAGATACCAGTTTGCTCTTGTCCATGGTGTTCCCTCTTCATACAGTAGGGTTAGCCACGGAGTCCCTCAAGGTTCTGTACTTGGACCAATCCTCTTTACCTTGTACATGCTTCCCTTAGGAAACATTATTCGGCAGCATGGGATACATTTTCATTGTTATGCTGACGACACACAGCTCTACTTATCCATGAAACCAGAAGAGACAGAGAAGTTAGTGAAGCTCCGGACCTGTCTTAAGGACATAAAGTCTTGGATGTCTTCAAATTTCCTTCTCCTCAACCCAGGAAAAACTGAAGTCATGGTGTTTGGTCCTAAACCTCTCAGGGATAGGTTAGATCACATTATCACTCTAGATGGTATCTCCTTTGAAACTAGTCTGTCTGTGAGGAATCTAGGAGTAACTTTTGATCAGAACCTCTCCTTTAACTCACACATAAAATTTGTCTGTAGAAGTGCCTTTCTTCACCTAAGGAACATTAGAAAGATCAGGAAGATATTATTGCAGCATGATGCTGAAAAGTTAGTCCATGCTTTTGTTACTTCCAGGCTGGACTATTGTAATTCTCTACTATTAGGGTGCCCAAACAACTCTTTAAGAAGTCTTCAGCTTGTCCAGAACGCTGCAGCCAGAGTTCTGACAGGTATTGACAAAGAGATCACATAACTCCTGTACTGGCGTCTCTTCATTGGCTGCCCGTTAAATTCAGAATCATTTTAAAACCCTCCTCTTGACCTACAAGGTCCTCAGAGGCCTAGCTCCATCCTACCTGGAGGAGCTAGTGATACCTTATCAGCCCAATAGACCGCTCCGCTCTCAGAACGCTGGTCTACTTGTGGTTCCCAGAGTCTTTGGGAGTAGACTGGGGGGCCGAGCATTTAGCTACCAGGCCCCTCTGCTATGGAACCAGCTCCCTGTCCTGGTACGGGAGGCTGACTCCATCGCTGCTTTCAAGACCAGACTTAAAACCTACCTCTTTGAAAAAGCTTATTGTTATTAATTCTGTAGTTCCAGTTACTATCATAGATAGACTAATGATCACACTTAGGGAGTCGTCTAATCGTCAGGTTAAGATACTAGTTATGCTGCTATAGGCCAAGGCTGCCGGGGTCCAGAAACAGGATCACCTGACAGGCCTCCTCACTGGTGATGGTTTCCTCTCCTCTCCTTTCCTCCTCCTCATTAAGCAGACTAGTTATGCAGATTCCTGTGTAGTTTTCCTGCCCCCCCCCCTTTATTTATTTACAGGTATCGCCGCCGTCGGAGCTGCATGACAACATCTGGCCCACCGACCTGTTGTATATTGTATTTTTGTATCTCTGTGTATGTTTTCTGTGTTCTGTGCCTCTCCTCTCTTCTCCCTTTTCTTCCTCTCCTCTCCTCTCTCTCTCTCTACCCAGCCGGCCATCAGCAGGAAGGTCCCCCTACATGAGCCTGGTCCTGCTCAAGGTTTCTTCCTGTTAAAGGGGAGTTTTTCCTTGCCACTGTTGCTTGTCTGGGGTTAGGCCCTGGGATTCTGTAAAGCGCCTTGAAACAATTTTGATTGTATAAGACGCTATAGAAATAAAGATTGATTGATTGATTGATTGATTGATTCAGGACTGAGATACAGGTGCCATGACCAACATGTTCTGTGACCAAAAAGAAAGCTTCATTTTACAATCATATGTTATTGGTCAGATTGTGGACAAGTCAATGACAATGTAGAATAAGTAATTAATAACTTATTAAAAAGTTTAATAATATCAATAAATAATATCCCAACATAGGTTTAGATAAATGTTAATAGAAATAATGTGATTAATACACATTGAAATACATCATTACATCAAGTTTAAGTCAAAATGTGCAGCAGATTCTTTGAAAACATATGATAATATTACTTTTAAAATGGATAGTGAGGAGGAACCCAAGTAATGAATCTAACACAGAATACTGGAGCTGCTGCAGTGACATGAGCTACAGCCACATTGATACAGGAGTAGCTTCAGGTGGAGCCTGTAATTATAGCAAACATCTTGGTCACTCATCAATATTTGGGAATGTAAATGCCCTTGATTTGTTAATATAGCAACTAAGAAATGTGATCAATCTGATTTTCTAAACTTTCAAGGGAATTAATTGAATGTTACAAAAGCAGTCAATGTTGGCATAATTAACAGGTGATTTTAAAATGATGCACACAATCAAATAAATAAATTAAAGCAGTGATGGGGTCATATAATACCTTCCCTGGTAAGGTAATATCTTCTCTGGTAAGGTAAAGAAAAAAAAATACTATTCTGTCCTGACTCTAGTCCAGATGGTCCAACAGGCATCACTGCCAACATTTAATTACTGAAAGTGCTACACAGGGTGAGCTAACATAATCTTAGTTCATGTGATGTTACGGTAGAAAATTATTGTTTTAATTGAGCAAATTAGGGCAATAAAATAGCAAATCTTTCATTTCTGGAAGTTACTCCTTGATGTTTATGTCTGAAAACACATCTCCACCTCCTCTGTCACCTTTGATTTTGCTTGCACAACACATCCTCTCTGGGGAAATTCCCTGACATATTATGACCTTGTTTATAGTAACCATGTGTCTACTTTTTATCTCAGCCCAGTCTGAGTGTCGAGGCTCCAAGAACATAATCATTTCCCTCAATCAGGGCCAGACTGTACCAAATTTAATGGGTGCACAGCTAAATGATGTGCTTTAATATTCATTACTCTTCAGTCAAGAAAATTCAAGTACTTTCAGGTTAAATTTATGTGAATGAGGTGTAATTAAGTACTGGAGCTCCTGTGAATTTCCAGCAGTATAATTGTAAAAACAAGGTGGTGTAAAAAAAAAAAAAAAAAAAAAAAAAAAGAGAGCTTTGCTTTTTCCAGACACACATTGATCTGATCAGTTAAAATAAATCTGAATTGATCATTACACAAATACTAGACCTATTATGTAGTTTTGCCTTTACCGGTGCCACCATATTTTTTTACTGACTAATAACATTATACATATAATTTAAACCAAATTCAGTCCTCATTGAAGGATCCAGGACAACTGAGGGGTCTTGTAGACACCAAGCTTGTCCTCAGTAAACTCAGTTAAGCTATTAAAAGAAAACTGCCATCTGCCTGTTTCATAAAATAGTCAACAATTTAATCTGCAAGTCAGATGATAATCCAGCATTTAAAAAAAAATAACCATGACTGCATTTGTGCAACTGTTAGGCATGAAGAAGAAGAAAAAGAAAAAAGCAGAATGAAATGAAATCTGTCAATGAATATATAGTATGTAGTCACAACAAATAAAATATCTGACCCATCCCAAAATGGATCGGACTATATTGGGACAGAGTTTGGTGACACACTGATGCAACAAATGACACACACATGTCAGCTGAACAGAACACAGAGAGAGGCACAAAAGTGCAAAAGTGCTATGAGAGCTGGAGTTCAGGGTTGAATGGAGGGTCAGACATCACTTCAAATCCCATCTGAACCAAACTCTCCCAGTCATTACGCCACCAAGCTGAAAACGTATCCTGAATGAAAACATGCTATTATGTCACATAACAAATCAATTTATTACAGATTGTACTTTGAGTTAAAAATATTAACTTCAGACCTTGTTCTCTTGCTCCCATGGGCTCCATGGGCTACTACTTTTTAGCTTGTTAGCTACATGTCTGCACTTTCCCCTGCACTCTATTCTTCCCTTTTGGAAGATGATTAAAAAGAAACTGGGTTCCACTCTAGGAGCTTGGTTTCTACCTTTAAAAAATATGTTTCCTTGCCACTGACATATTGATATGTGGAGTAATTGAAGCAATGGTAAAACCTTGGGAAAGTGATGACATATATCCACAAACTCCTGTTGTTAGGATTAGAGCCAGTTGTTAGTTTGTTAAGCTTAGAGTTTGCAAACATATGCCAAGTCTTCCATCTTATAAACATGGCGAGTGGAATTGTGTCCTGTTGGTTTGATCCCTGTGGTGGCATCCGTTGGAGGAAATGTTGATTCCTCCACATCTTTTCTGCACATAACTGGAGTATCAGATGTTTGGTATTTCGTGTTGGAGACACTCCAAATGGTTTAAGCCAAAAGTTACCAGTGATGGAGGGGTTCTCATTTGCGACTCTAGACCACTGGTGTCAGGATGCACTGCCAGAACCTCTCGAGTCTCCTTAACTTTCCCAGAGAAGACAGATCCAACATAGCTTGTTGTCATTGCAGTGTTACATGTCACTTCTGTCTATCCTCCATTGGGGTTTACAGCCTTCTGCTTATGTGTCTGTGGTCACCACTCCCACTTGCTGCCCTGCAGGCTGCTGCAGAGGTTGGCCTGCTGCTTTCAAAGATGAGGCTCATCAGAAGAAGGACTGAGGAGGCAGCAGGATTAAAGCCAGGGCAAAAGAATTTAGACACTCCTGTTCAAACATCTTTTTAGAATCCTGGAAAAGTCAGGATTACACTGTGTGCTAAAGAGGCTTATGTGGAAATGATCCTTCTTAAGCATGCAAAATAAATAAAAATATAAACTGAGGATGAAAGGAAATAAATGTGAAGACAGTTGTGTGAACAATGCTTTTAGAAACTCAAAAGCCACAGAGACTGACAGCAGCCTCTGATACTTTTTTGGTGCATTAAAGCACATGAAAGCAATAATGGATGTGAACACATTGCAGCTCTGATGTCTAATGCTTTTTCCCCCCTCGCACACTGTGGCCTTCACTTCTGTGTCTTCACACTGATGCTGTGTTAATTCACTTTCACTGTAAGAGCTCCTTTTCTCACTCAGTCACTGAAACAAAAGTCTTGCCTTGAGTCATCAAGTTCTCAAGGTGAAACCCGAAAGCAATTACAGATCCTTTGGGTGAAGGTACAGTGGAAGCAAGGCCTTTATCTGACTCCACCGCTAATAAAGGCTCGCCTTACAAACAAAATGAATCGCACGCTTATTTTCCTTAAGCCTCAGCAGTTTGACAGAACCTCTTAGTCGAGCATTGTGCCCTCATTACAAGTACACCTCACTGCTGAAACCAATAATGGCTTCATGGCGAGGATTAATGCAAAAGTATGACTGTTTGATAATAAAATAAAAGTCTAGAGGTGAATATTTAGGTTCATCATACCAGTTCTGCTATGCTCTTTAACAGCATGTCACTTTTATTTGAATGAGATATTGCTGATGCATTAGCAGATTTTAACCTAGGATAAAAGGCAGACCTGCAGGTCTGGAGGTGTGCTCATGTCACAAAATTGAGAATAATCACTTCTCTATCCTTCTCCCCTACAGTGCAGCATGTGGAGCAGATGAGTAAAAAGATAACACGAGGCTGTACGCAGGGGTTATTTTGTAAGATGAATGCTGCTCAGAGAGGCAATCCAAATTTGAGCAATCTGTTCTGCATTTCAAAAAAAAGGGGGCATCTGGCATCATAATATGTCAGAAAATAAAACTTAGTGGCCCTGGAACTCAATTCATGAGCTAATACGGATTTGCATCCATCTGTGACAGAGTTAGAAATAATAAGTTGCCCGAGTGAGCAAAAAAAAACAATTTTCAATCTCATTTTAATAATTAATTGTATATGTATTGTGTCTTTTGCACTGTCTAATCAAAGTTTTCATGAGATTTCCATTTTTCTGCTGCACATCTCAATAAAAATAAATCTGATTTAATGGTTTTCGATGTTTTTACAGAATGTTGCTGGATTTAAAAATATTTTATAAATCTATATAAACAAATTCAAGATGCATACATATAACTCATTTTGAGAGATGGAGGCGATTCTTACCAAATTCATTTAGAAAGTGGCTGTGAAACACTGAACAATGCCAGAAAAAGTAGAATCCACATCATCCATTTCAGCTAAATCTCTCCACAGCTGCTTCATATCACGACCAGGCATCCGGATTTGTCCGGTCACATCACTCACAAGACAAAATCAGGCACGACGTCTTTCACCCTCCTGTCTAAGAGGAACAGGACGCAGACAATGAAGATTCAATCCTTGTGTTTATCTGCTAATGCAATCTGCGGCTTGCAGCTAGTTACCTACTCTGGTTAATTAACCCCCAGAGAATTAAAGAGAGCAGAGGCTGTGATCTCAATGGGCCTACTGGGCTCAATCAAGACCACAAACTGAACATTGTATATGGCGTAAAAGTGTTGTAGTAAACACATTCTCCTCCCCCTGCAGAGCCCTGGGGAGTTCTTAATCAAGCCACAGCACGGGCACGATGGTACCTTCACACAAAAGAAGAGAGGAAATGGCAAAAACGGTGCATGAACTGGAATGTTTTTTTGGTCTTTTATACAAGATCCTCTGTGTCATGCTGGACCTGGGTGTTCTCAGTGAAGGGATTTACTAAATATGTGTAGATATCAAGTTATTTAGCAATAAAGCAACTAGCTGTTGTTTCCATGAACAGCACAGAATGTGAGCATAAGCTGTTGTGATGAAATGCGACTCCAGTTCAGTCAAAAGGTAAAACTACAATCTAACAAGCAAATGTAAAGATCTCAGCTTCTTCTTTTACCACTCACAACATAACGTTTAAAATGTAGGGCTGTTTCTATTGGAGTGCAGCTGTGGGGTTGTTATAAAACAAGCTGAATTTGCGCTCATTGGGGGCACAAATGCAGCTTCTATCTAAATGGTTAGGCAGAATATGTATCAGATGATCTTTTATATATGTGTTCTCACTCTAAATCATATCACATTAGTCATCTCTAAATTTTGAAGGCAAAGCGGCCATGTCTGGGTTTTATCTCTGAAGAGCTTCCCGAATATGACTCGCCTATCTTACATCACAATAAAGGAAATAGATGAAAATGGAAGAGAGCAGAACTGTCCAAATTTAAGATTGTGTAGGTCCATTGTGAGCTTGTGAATAACTTTTGTAAGTAGCTGGAATATCTAGTTAAAGATTTATTTTTGTTTTTTGTAAATCAGATTTTCCCCCCATTACTCCAATTGGGATCATTTAATTAAAAAAAACATAATATAAAGAGAGGATGCATAAAAGCAGGTAGTGGTATAGAAATGATTTTAGGGGAAACAAAAGTACTTTAACCTTAATATTTCAGGCACAAAATGCGTGGACTGAGTCTTGTGACAGACTAATAAAAAACCAAGCAAGAGTCCAGGCAAACTAACGTGTTGTTCAGTCTTTTGCATTTATATCAGCATCATTAATAAAAACACAACTATGGAATAATAACACAGCATCAAAAGAGAGGGAAACAACAATAAGAATATTATTGTTTTGGAGGTTATTAAGCCAAGTGAATCACTTTATAGCGGTCTATGGATCACAAAAGCCTTGGAGGAAAATAAGTTCTTCATCTTCATCACGTGCAAGTGACTAATATCAGAAGGCAATGCACTCACATGCTTACATAATCTGTGTGTATGTATAATATTTCCAGAAGGACATCAAGACGAGATAAGACTACAGTTGTACATCTGGTATCAGCAAAGGCATCCATGATGATCACTGTTGTTTGAGCTTCCCTTCCACCAGCTCCTGCTCAGACCCCACACTCCTCCAAGAACCATACCAGTTCCTGATAAAGTCACTCACACAGACCTTCAGTTCTGGCAAACCACTAATGTCCATCTCTGTCTGGTGTTTAGTTTGGACACTTTTCCGTTTTTCTCTGGTTGTGAAGGTCCCAGAAAGTTGTTTGGAGTCTTCAATCTGTCTCTGTTGTGTCACTGCCAAACAACTGTCTTTCACTCACTACTTTCTGTGGTAAATAAGTTAAAACTCCACCCTGTGTCTTTCATCTGAGTCCAGCTAAAAGGAAAACTTTAAAGAGCTTAACAAGTAATGGGCTATTCTGGTGAGTATATTTATTCAGAAATGTTTTTGGCATAAATATGTAAAGGAAATAAAGAAGCCAGATTTCTCATTTTTCACTAAAAAATAAAATCATAACAAAATATGCAAAAGGCAACAGTGAAGTTCTCTCAAAGACTTCTTTTTCCCTTAAAAAATAAATCTCCTTTATCAGGGTTGTGTGGGTGCATTGCTCAAATTTGGACAACTCAGATTGTACAAATGACATCACATCGTTCACCCACGCCACATTTGTGACAGAACTTCAGAAAACAAAGGAAGACTTTAACAATGGCAAACTATGCCATATTCATACAGAAAATTAATGAAGAAAAACTTTAGCCACAATTATGCAACTATACCCTTATCTTATTCATTGAAAACACTGCAAAAGTTTGGTATGTAAATTTGAGTTCACTTTTGGGATCATATCATATTGTGACGTAATCTCTCTAAAATGAACCTGTCTTTGTGACCTGGTGAAAAGTGATTCCATCAACTGTGACAGGAAACATTGTTCCGTTATCACTGTGAGAGATGAGATTAGTTTGGCACTGGAATATGTCCTTATCCACACACAAACCTTTCTCCATTTGTCACCATGACACAAAAGAAAGTAAAAAAAGAACACATCAAAAGGAGTTCTGTGGTGAAAGCGCTTTCCACAAATCTTTTCTTATTCATAAGAAGTGTGGATTGTTTTTCCATTGTCAGGTGAACTGGCCCAGTTAGCTGTGAAAGACATGGTGAGTGGGTGAAAAGTCTGCAGACTAACTGATGGTTAACTGCATATGTCATCTTATTAGGATATATTGTAAACCATACAGAATACATACATGATTGAGAAACCCATGTCTTAAGCTGGAGTTGCTAAACAAATGGGATTTTTAATTAATTAAATAGGGGAATCTTTAAAATGTGTAAAAATAGTTGACACTAAAATTTTGGATCTGACCAGAAACTAATGCATTATATCTCTGAGGGGTAGTGTACCCTGTTATAGACACATCAAGCTACGCTTTATGGCGCATGCTCATTATATTAACCAGGCTATGGTAAATAAGAGGTTTTGGAATTAATTATGGAAGCAGACAAAAACAACAATATATTAGCAACTAAGATAAGAAAATATAAAAACACCATGTTCAGGTGCTGTTAGCACTCAGTGGCATTTATGTGATTAGTAGACGTTGAAATTATCAGCTCTACCCGGCGCCTGGGATCCATGCCCTGCCTCAAAGATCTTTCCTATTCAATTTAACGGCATGTTGCCCCCGTCCTCCTTAACCGTTTGCCTGTGCTGTTCCGAGGCAGTGCTTCACTTCTGCTTCCTCACTGGGCAGCACACTCCGCAGGTCCTAGCTGGAGATGGGTGACCAATGCTTCCTACCCAATTCTGCCGCATCGCTTAGCTCAGATTTAATTAACTCCAACCAGCCTTATTCTCGGAGTGACGCCTGCAAAGCAGTACCCGTTGGGGGCTTTGAGATCAAGAATTGGACAGGAATACAAACCAGAAGCTGAAGGAAAACAGCACCCCGAGCTGGTGAATGTAACGCTATGCCTTTTGAAGCACATAGCGAAACAGATTGTCCTCTATGCTATATGGGCTAAGGCTTTTCCCTCTACACCCCTACCCTTTATATTACTGCCATCCTGGACCACCCTGCTTGTTCCAAGCTCATTCCATTCTGATGTTTCACTCCTGTGCTTAATTAGGCCCTACAGTTAAACAATGCTCTCATGCAAAGATGGTCTGATTTCACAAGCAACTAAAAGGGAGCCATAAGTGGGGAATTGAAATTCAACTCACATTAAATTCTGCTGACATATCATAATTCTCTCTATGCGGCTGCACTTGTGTGCAGGAAGGAGCTAACAGATACACAAAAGGCTGATAAGAACTGTATTCTATGTAGTTTGACAATGTGAAGTACTCTGACGATACATTCAGAAGCATTCAAGAGTGGCATCTTCATCTGAAATGACCTGATCCATCTGTTCTGCTCTAAGTTCTCCCCGGACATCAAGTGATCCATGAAGACTCCTCCACAACAGTGTCAGCAGTGCTTGAAAAATGTGCCAGCCCTGCAAAACGCCTGTACCAGCACAAACATATCTGCACTATTCATCTTCCTGCTGGGAAACCCATCAGAATATAAAAGCACGTCGACCGCATCCATTTTACTTTCAGAATCAAATCTGACAACAGCGACCAGACCTTGGGCAGATGATAGATAGCAAAATGTCATTGGAGAAAAAAGGAAATGGTGATTTCACAGAAAAATTAATTCATGTTTAATAGTTGATTGGTTATCCTTTCAGCTACTTGTGTGAAGAAGAATCTCAACATCTGATGTGCGTTGAAATAACCAGGAAACATCACTGAATTAGGTAGAGATTATGTCACCATATGGTTCAACTGTTGTTAGACACTAAACTCATCAATCGTGTGAGGTAAGAGGGCCTCCAATTGTTTATGACCTTTCCCCACCCTATTAACCTGCCCACACAGGCCTAGATATTTAGTAGAAACAGAGAAGATAATAAAACTATATATAAATAAAAGAGGGTAAAAGTAGGATGGGCAAAACAAAATTAACTAGATGTGCAATTTTTACTGCTCTCAGCGCATCATCTGCTGGACCTGAATAGTGCCTAATTTGGCTTGATGTGATGCTAAAATGTATGGAAATACAAAACAGGAACATTAAAGTAACATTTAAAAAAAGTTAAAAAGGTTACAATAGTCAATTAAGTCCTCACATGTACAGGGTCTTCTCTTTACATTTTCACACATTACAGGGAAGACAAGATACAACTCCACAGGTAAAATGTTGAATATCTATGCCTTTCATAAACTCTTATCTCTTTCATCTTATTTGATGAATAAATAGCGAGAACATTTGTGACTGTTCTGTTGGGGCCAAAGGCGATACATCAGCCATTCTTTTTCCAGGGAACTTTGAATTTAAAGAGCTCTTCCAACATTTACTGTATCAGTTATTATATGACTGTATCGAGTCAATGTCACATTTTTCACGCCGCCTGCTCTCTGTTTGAGCTTGAAGCCTTGCTGAGCATATTAGTCCTCTGGGATAGAGTCTTTTAGAGTCATTTATTCACAGTTGGGGGTAAAGCGCAGTGCAGTCAAAGGTCAGCACTTGGCCATTCATATCACCACAACCCCTGGGCTTTTCCATCAATGTACACTCCTTGTCTGGGTGAGACACCACAGAGGTTGAAGCGTACATTGTTTAGAGTTTCACTTTGGACAATTTTCTGGTCACCGCTTTTCCAAACAATAGTGTCACAGGGGGGCACATGCCATTTGCTGCATTTTTTAATCTGTTACTACTATCAGTGGACACACTGAGATTATGTTGTTTTCCAAGATATGTATAAATACATATAAATATAAGTAATATGTATAAAGAAACAAACACTGTAAACTTGTAATTGCTGTCACTATAAATTCCTGACACATTCACTTATATCTGTGTTTCTTGGCAGCTTTCCAATATTAAGTGACCCTTGATTGCACTTTGATTGTGAGGAGACAATAAAAGTATAATGAACCCGAATGCCTTTGGCCCCGAGAGGATCTCATGATTTTGCATATCTGTGCAAAATGTCTGCAGAATAATGTAGCATGGATGGTAAATGGCAATGAATGTGATTTTTTTTAAAAAAAATACTATTTTATATATCAATAGTCAAAGCTTGCTAAGTGTGTTGTTAATTTAGACCAACTGTAGCAAATACATCCAAAAACTATGTGAAATGCCCAGTGGGTGCTGAAAGTGACATGAATGAGGTAGAGAAACTGGCATCATTTAGAAGACTTGGTTAGAAGTGCTGCCATTCTCTTTCCAGATATAAAAAAATATTTGATGCCAAGTGAGATGCACTCTGAGGGTCTCCTGTCAAAGGCAGCAAAATCACTGGTGGTGCTTTTAGGAATTTTCCTTTTCCACCCAAATCTATAGAGTATCATCATCATTTTGGCAGCTCAGACTTTGCCCATTTTCCTTACTGTTTCATGAGTTTATTCTAACATACACAGAGTCACTTGGTGGTCATATTTTGGGTTTTGAAATAATACAATGATGAGCAGTGACAAAAATGTTGTCCAAGGGATGATTTTTGACAATGGTGACTAAAGAGACTTTACTTTAGCCATTAGCTTTATTGTTTAGTTTTCCTTGTTTTTTAAATGTCTAGATTATTTCCCAGGTACATTTCCCCTTCCACATACAAAGTAATATCGGTGTCACTAGTTGGGAAAACACAATTTTCCACACAAACTGAAAGGAGTCTGGGGAAACAAACTTATCAGGAAAGACCCACTGACTCAATGGTTAGCAAAAGTCAACCCAAAATCAAAAGTGGGGACCACTGGAAAGGGAGTTGGATATTTTGGGAAACAAAGAAACAAAAACCAGCTTTTAAAGAAAATAAATCACTTCCACACATTAAACCCAAGAAAATAAACTATTGATGTTAATTCTCCAGTATCTCACACACCACTGAAACTGATGCACAAGCCTCCCTTTGTAGAAGAGCAGCTGATCAAGCGCAGCTGTGCCAATTGGGTTCAGCTTCAGGCTCCCCCAGTGCACCTAATGATGGAGTGTGTGCAGCTGATCATCCCAACCCTTGATTGATCTGGATCTGGTCCTTGGGTGCTGCAACTTGGGCACCCAGTGGTTTTCAGAGATTGGTTAAATTTCACCCTATAACTGTGTGATAGATGCAGTATCTTCCTCTATTTCTTATCAGTCGGACATGCACTCACCCCTCAGGACACCAAAGTTTTTGTGTCTCTTCTGAAAAACTGGAGTATTTTTCAGTCAGGGAGCCCCTGCTGCTGCTCCACATGCACTAAGAAGTAGAACTAAGAAGTAGAATGCTAATAGTTAGCATTTTAGTAAAACAATGTTGATTTTCCTTTGGGCATGCTAGTCATTCGAGTAAAGAATGTATTTAAATGTTTTTAACATTCATCATATTCCTGTTTAAGTGCTTAAAATAATTTTTGATTTCTCTATGTTTCTTCTGACATGAAAACATGACTATGAATATGAATTCCAATGGACTTAGTACCAGTTTGAATGTGGAGTATTGGAATAAATGTGAAGTGGTAAATTTTAATAATATAGAAGCTTATTCTCCATGTAAAAGAGCATTCTGTCCATTTACAGCACTTAAAGTGATTGTCATTCTTAGGGGCCACAATGACCTCTAGTTCTAACATCTGACACTCAAATATGACATATAAAAGTTTCTTTGGGGGTGTAATGCACTTGAATTGTGCCCTTATTTAGAGCTATTGCTTTATAAAACACTCCAGGAGAGCTTATTCCTTGAATGTGTGCATACTTCCTTTTCTTCCCAGGTGTAAATGCAGCCGCATCGCTGTCATTGAATTACACCTCAGGCAAAATCGCCACTTTCTCCCCAGCTGAGTGCAGTTATTGCCTTAAGTGCCATAAGACTGTTTGGAAACCCTAAAAGCACTCATGGTTGTCTTTGTCTGCATGTTACTTACATCATACCTTTTATGGAAACTTGGAACTGTCATTCTTCCCTTAAAATCATAATAATAATAATAATAAAAAAACAAATGAATGTAAATTGCTGGGACTCAATCTAGATTGGCTGGCATTACAGGTGTCAATTATGAATCCACAGAATTACAAAAATCAAAGCTAATAAAAAAATATATAACACACTCATTTCATATTGGGGAAAGATCTTGTGTGTAGTCTCTGTTGAAGGCTATTCTTGTCTGAATTTGGAGGCTACATACCAGAGGAACAAGCAACAAGAAGACAATCATGGAGAAGCTGAGCACCTCCATTAAAGCTGTCAGTTGGCAAAGGCCTTGATTAATTGCACACCGCATCATGGTAAATTACGGGAGGTCTCATGCCACCCTAGCACTAATAATTAAGTAAGAATAGATTGCTGGAGGGAGGCGGGTGAGTACTGTATGTCTGTCTAACATGTTGTAAAAGGTCTTGTGTCATGTAAGTAATTTAAAAAATCATGCATGACTGCGTGAGTAGTGATGAAACTGATGAAGCACTGAGAACTCTAGACTTGCTTCACCCGAAAAAAATGTATGCAAATGTATGGTTGAGGTCAGCACCGTTAGTTCAACTGAGCACACTATTGTCTGCTGTGGGATTTCCACCTGTATGGATATTTGGAGGATATGAAATAAAAACAGATGTGTTTAGATCACAAATAATACCATGTCTGAAAGCATTTGTAGACTTATTTGCTAGGTTTGTTTACCTGGGCATTCAATGCAATGATTGCACCAAGTTGGTCATGCCTTCCACCCACAAAAAGAGCATGTCTCTTGTTCATTTGTACTAAAAGTATTTGATGCACTTTGCAGAATTACAGTTTGAACAGCAGAACTGCAGCTGTACTGCTTTTCATGCTGTCCTGCAGCCAACACTGCCTTGCATTGGGCCTTAACCAGCTGCCTATTTGTGTAGCATCACTGCAGCTGCGGGTGCACCTGTCTTGTCAGTGTGAATGTTATCATCTGATCATGCCAGGAAGCATTAAGTGCAGATACAACTGCGGCTAGAGAGGATTTCAGACCCAATGAGCTAAGGTCTGGCCTCGCATTCTACAAACTCTGGTCTTTGGAAGAAGCAGAATACTATTACCATACAATCCAAACAATATCTGTGCATCGGCAATCCTGTGGTCAGTTCAAACACTGTAATAATTCATCACAACTGACAAAATCATTGAAATGATCTCAGATTCACATACTTGTATCTCACCCCAATGCTGCTAAACCATGTGCACTTCAACTTATTTGCCTCAGCAAATTACCATGCCCTAACTCTGTCTGACACGTTTAAACTAAAAAAAAGAAAACATGCATGCCTGGCTTGCATTAATGCGCTTGAGTCAAAACAACACTATATATAGCTTCTGCATACACTGCACAAGTGACTGTAAATATCCTCAGTACACAAGAATGAGCATCCACAGAGAGATCAACTCATTGCCGGCAGATGCTGCTGGATGTGTTAAAGATTCCACATGTGATGAAACACAAGAAAATTCCCTTCCAATTCCAAATATGTAAGTTTATCTTGAATGTACTACACAAGTGGATTTTATATTCAGTCATGACACAATCACCTGATTGCCGGTCCTCTTTTTTACATATAAATTACAGATTTCTATAAACTGTATGACACTCCATGAAGAAGATCTTTATTTAAAAACTCAGATTCCTTGTATGTGATGTTTTATATTATACTATTTTGTATGCATGAGGTTCGCATCTAAAGAATAAAGGATGTAACAAATATGGTTTTGCCTTCAGCAAGGTCTAGAATGTTGAGAAATGCTCCACTTGCAATAGAGTACAGGGAGAACATGTTACAGCTGAGACAACTGGCATTCCTTTGAATTTTCAGTCAAATGACAATCCCTAAAATGCATACTGATCAGTCTCAGAAGTACTGAATGTTATGGGTTATTGCGCTGGGACTGCCTCTGTCACTTTCACGTCTTTCCACTTTCTCATGAAACAACAAGCTATCTGTTTTGCCACAAGAGTGTTAACATCATTGTCAGCAAGTCTCAGCGTGTGTCTTTCAAATGCTACGATGTGCCTGAGAGTGCTCAATATTTTAAAACTGAATAGTGGTGCCTATTTAAGCGACATAATCAAATACAGATTATTAATAGTAACAGGAAAGAGAATGAAGGTGTATGAGTTGAACATGATGTGCCATGACAAACACAGATGATGTATCACATGGAAACATTGCAATAAGTGAACTGCTAAGAAAGAGGGGGGTTACAATTTACCTCAAGCATGCAACAATAAAACAGTTGTGTTTGCATGCTTGTTTCAGTCCCTGAAGTAATGGATTCTAAGGCGTGTATGGATAAATGTGCGGACGCACCTTTTACTTTGTAACATGTTAAAACTCTATACTCTGTATAGACTGTGTTGCAATGTGATTTTATACCGGAAGTGGGTGTAGCATGGAAAAAGGGGGAAAATGTAACATTTATGAGGCTGATATTGATACTAAACTAAGATTAGAATAGAGACTAAAAGATGACAACATGCCTTCATGATTGGCTGGTGGTGGAATTCCCCTGTGTCCAAGCAGATATGTCTCTTCTTCTCATCATGGCAAAGCAATTTTATCCCAGTTATAGCTCCTCCATCTTCTCCCAAGCTACTCCTTATTTCACATTTCAATTTCCTCCCTTGTGCAAGCACTGAGCGCTAACCTACTTCAGACTATTTTTTTTCCTCAGATGAGGGAGAAGGTGAAATGATCAGAGAAAGAACAAAGCAGAAAAAGGAATGTCTCGGCTTATAAGTTCTTTACCACTTCCAGTTACTCCCAAAATATAGAAAAAAATCACAATGGAAGAAAAATTCCCAACTTCCTGGCTATAAATACCAATGTTGGGTAGCGTTAGAGAACACAAATTATTATGAATTAGATTTTTCTGTCTATATCAATCAGATTTGAAGTTGATAACTCTCAGACTGCTCATGTATCATTCAGCCTCCCTTTTTTTTGATCAAAATATATGCCTTACCTTCATTTGTTTCATAGCCCAGACCACTATCCTTTTTCTAAGTTCATGGTGTTGATCCAGGAAAAAAATGAGCAGAGAGAAATAGACTGCATTCATTTTAAACCAGTGTTGTGTTTGTGCGGCTTTGAGTAAATTTATGTTGGTAATGAGTGAAAAGAGGTTCTCCATGTGGATTTGGTGATCAATCACAGTTGAGTGGTGTGTCAGAAGGAGGCAGTTAGGAGGACAGGACTTAAAATAAGCATTTTACCTAGAAGCAAAAATAAATAAACAAAATCTATTAAAGCAGATGCAGTTTCTGAAAAAAACATGCCCTTTCTATAAGAAAAAAAAGAGGAAAAAAAACATAGAATGTACTTTTCATCTAGTCTTCTATCAAAACAACAATTTTCTTGCATTTAGTCTTTTCATCATGATATACACAACAGCTGACACTGTGACATATGATATGGAATAGTAGAGAAATGTGGGAGGAAAAACAAGTGACATAGAGAGACTGCTGGGAAAAAAAGCACACAACAGTGGCAAAGATTGACCGTAAAGGCAGCACACCATGGACCCAGTCATAGCCAAATGCTGTTTATTTCTACAGCTCCTGTACTTAAAGGAGCAAATGGAATTCAATTAAAATAATTAATCAAATCAAATCAATTAATTAATTATTCTTATATTCCTTTTTTCATAAGCATATATATTTCAGTTATAATATGTGTTTTATTAACAACCCCCCAAAACAAACAAACAAACAAACAAAAAAGGCTAACAGATGATGCACTTTTCACCTTAAAATAAGTAAATAAAATAAAGTATAAAAAAAATTAAGGAAGAAATTAGAATCTGTGATGTACCTTTGTCATCTCCAAATGTGCAAACATTAAACAAAAGGAAGCTCTGACAGGTTTAGGGCATGGCATTTTCTGTTTTCTGTCTTGACACTTCATGAGCATATACACACATATATGGCATTTAACTAAACCAGTTTTTAAACCAAAAACCAATGGTGAAATGGTCTCTAAGACCTTTACAAGCTAAGTATCAAAATAATTGTGTCTATTGTGCAAAATAATAAAAGCATGTTATTATCCAAGGAAACAACAATTCTTAATGAAAAGCTAATTTATTAATCATATTCAGCATTATCATATGGATGCTGCGCACCTCTGTTGTAAAAGCAACACTGTCGGCTGTCAGCCAGCACCTTGAAATGCAGACTATACTCCCTTTGGACCCGACCCATAGCCTCTATCACAATTTAAGTGTGATGCATGAGACAGGAAGAAGTAAGATGGACGCCGCTTCTCCACATTCACAGAGGCATTTGGGACCATGAACATACCCATACCTGCAACAGTTGCATCCAAGTGACACCTAGGGTAATGCAAAGGTGCTCCCCCTACCTCTTGCTGAAAGTGGGACATCGCTTTCCCCGAGAGAATGTCAGCTCCAGCAAATGCCTGCTTCCCTTCCAGAGCTGCAGTGTCTCTCAAAGTCAGGCCGACATTTATAGGATTTGGGCCTTTAGCTGTTGGGGTTGGGATGGTAGAGGACTGTAGGAAAGCTTCGGCTTGGGCACCGACTTTGCTCTAGCCTGGGGCGCTGTGGGTCAGCATGTGAGTTTAGGACTGCCTGGCAGAGCCATTCCTGCAGATCAACCCTCGGAAAGTAAGGTGTAGCAAGTAACTTCTAGCATTTCCTTAGTCTAAAGAGAGCAACGGGATCTGAACTCACATTTACCCTTGGTTAAGATTATATTAATACTGACACAAATCAGAATATATTCTAATGATAAAAATATAATACTAAACCCATGTGCTTTTGTTTTTCTAATTGTGCTGCTCTGTGAGAATGAAGTGTATTTAAAAAAAAACAAAACATAGGCTTAGTTCTCTATCCGTGCAAAGCCAGAGTGAAACATTGGCTTACAGAACAACATAAGAACAAACGAAACATCCCCCACTCTCTCTGGAACACAATGAAACATGCTGCAGCCTCCTAATGACCTCTGAGCTGTGCTACTCTGAATCCCACTGAAACTACACTACAGCTCCAAGTTACAAGTGATAAATCCCCTCCTCAAAGTCCTCACTAGCCTTACAGGATCTGGCAGCTTTTCACATCTGACTCCTAATGTGACATACCATTAGGACATAGCATATATGTGTCAGTCTTCCTGTGCCAAATTTAACAGGATATTTAATGTATAGCCGCCTGCTGAGACTATGAAACCAAGTAAAAAAAAAAAATCATCAATCCTTAATTTCTTGCAACTTTATATTGGTTAAAAGTAATAAATAAAACAGCTCACATACGGAAACTCCACACAGTGCACTTGCTTGAAAAACTATCCATGGCAACAGAATAATAATTAGTTGTTTCTCTCCTACTAGAATTGAAGAAGAAGAATTAAATCAGGTAAGAAACGCTATAGATTCAGTTTTTTCCTCTGGGTGTAACCAGGCATGGGCTTAGTCCTGGTTTCAAGGTGCACTCAGCGTTTCTAAACTGTTATTTTCCATTATACTGGTCCTGCAGTGTAGGGTGTTCTACCACTGTGTTAGAATGGCTCGTCAAAGACAGGAATTGCAGGAATTCCCCCAGGCTACATGTGCTGTAGGGGACCCTCTCCACCTGTCAATCAGCTGTGCACAACCAATATATCCCTGTAGTGAAACAGAGGCAGCTTCCTCCCAAACTTCTCGCCATGTCAATGATTGTTGTTTCGGCTGTATGGGGGAATTCCCAGTACACACACTCTTATGGCTGCCTGGAGATGCAAATATGATTTTGCATCAACAGGGGCATTACCCATCACTCATTCTCAAATTCAAGATGAAGCTATCTTGAAATATATATTCACAACAAGATATCTGCTGAACATTTAGAGCATGTTATAGACTATCCAGACAGATGTCATGGTTAATTCCGCAAGGTATGCAATTATTCAGATACTCATATATATATATATGTATATATATATATATATATATATATATATATATATATATATATATATATATACACACACACACATATAGTGTGTTTAGTGAGGCCAAACCAACTTTAACTCTGTGATTATATGATGTGTTTTTTATCCTTGGTTAAAATTACAATCTTATTACATTTTTCTTCAGGCTGAACAGGTTGTCAATATAAAGGTATCTGGAGGAGTGAAGATGACTAAATTTTCTTTGTTTATTTAGTAATATTACTGTCCAGAACAGCTGAAATATAAAGCAGATTAACTTACCTGCATTATGAGCAGCATTAAAATTGAAGGAGAGAAAAAGAGAGAAAACATATAGATATAAGAACCTTTGGGAAATGTTCAAGGCACATAAATGATTTTTATTTTATTTATTATATTTCATCTTTTTAATCCAACACTGTTGATTTAAACATTACTGGAATGCAAAGTGCATGTGTACAAAAAGATGGATGTGTACAAAAAAGTGAAATATTCCCCACAATAATTTGTGTTTCGACATATTCATGATGGACTGAATCTATTTGAAGTTAGATGTGTATAAGCCCGCAGTTTCCTTTTGAAGACCATAAAGTTAACATTGAAGCCCTGGACGAATTAAACTAATGATTTTTCAGTTATTTGCGAGAATGCCATGATATTTCAGTGGTGCTACCACTACAAAAGCTGAGGTGAAGCACAGGGTGTGTACATCATGTGGATTTACGTTCTACCATTAAAAAATATAGGTGCTGGGGACCACATTTTACAGTGTGATGGGATCCCAGGGCCTGTAAGTGCTGCCAGGCAACCAGCAACCGATGTGGATAGAGAAAAGTATGGGACAAGGTGAAAAATGACATCCACATACCTGTGCTCTACCGTATATCATTTAGGAGGCATTTTTTCGATGGAGTGTGAAAAGAGGCAATGGAGACATTGGGCAAAGGTAGAGAGAAACTGTGTGTGTGTTGCCGAACTGTGCATGAGCCACCACACTGATCTTTCTTCGTCTTTCTTCTAGACTTGATTATTATTGGCCTGATTGTGTTTACTTCTCTTTCTTCTCTTTGAGTCAGCCTAATTACTTTGTTGGCTTATAGGTGATAAGCATCCTGCATGCAGGGTTCCAGTCATTCAAAAAAAAATCACAACATCATAAGAAAACATTATTACAGATACTTTATGTATCAAAGCTGGGATCTTAATTTGGATTACCACTGATGCATTTTGGTGAATAAAAACTCTCATGGTAGAGAAAAAATAGTTTCTGTAAAAGTCAACAGCCCCTTGATTCTACATGGCATCTTATCTTTCCCATTCACCTTATAATGCCCGTTGATATTTGCACTTATTTTGCATCCAAATAAAATGATTCCTCTGAATCCACATCACACAGCTGCAACTTCCCTTTGTGATCTTTGCGAATCTGTGTTTTCCCTCCCAATGAATAAATGCTTCTGTTCACATTTAGTGCATATTCATTCCCTTGTGATGGTAATGGCAGTGGACTTTAAGGGCCTTTCCATTACAAAGGTAATAAAACAGCAGGCAACACAGAAATGCAACATGATAATCATTATTCTACTGAGTGGGAAACAATAATATTGACATCAAGTGATTTTCTTTGACAGTTTATGAAACATTCATGCTCAGAACCAAAGGAGCCACAGTTTTCACAAGTCAAGTTAGCAATAACAATACTCTTGTTACAAAATAATTTTCAGCTGGGAAATTCTGTACCACCCATCTTTCAAAACCAAGTATTCCCATGATAGCAGGACCCCACTGGTCGCATCATGTACTCTCCATACCACTGATGCCTTTCAGGCAGGGCTGGTAGAGAGTAAGACCCACCAGTGAAATCTCCAGTGGATCGAGTCAGGACTCAACAGACAGATAATTACTGGTTTACTGGTAACAATGGAGAAAAGGTTAAAGGCATGTTGTAATAAGCTTCCATGTTGAGTCCTTTGACTCCCCATCCTGAAAGACATTAGTTCTTTCTCTCGCTAATCTCTGTCCACTCTCAGTTCCATTGCTCATATTGAATGATGCAAGTTTACATTTTTCTGTGGGGTAAATAATCTTGGTGTGAGTACTCAGGACAGAGGACACTTTGGTCAATTGAATAGATACCACAAATGAAGGGCAAAACCACAATTAACCAAAAGGGATTTTGGCTACCCAATTCTGCCTTTTAAGAAACTTGACAGCAATTATTTGACACTTTAAGCAACTTTTGTGGTTGGAAAATAAGTACTAGTTGAATTACTGTTACTTTAGGTCTTTGGCGTTGTCTTAGGACTGTAAATCACAGGCTAGGATCTCCAAGAGATGTAATGGAATTTCCACGCTAGACAACCTGCTGGACCAAAGAACCATTTCACAAGACTGTGCACCGTATCGAGCCACAAGCTGATAACGTAATTCAAAAAGGAAACTCTTCGGGTGTTGGTGAGCGGCGAGAAAGCAGACCAGATTGGAGATATTCTCAAAGACATTTGAAGATATAGCAACTTCTCTGAGGCAATCATTTGATGCTCTCATTGCGTGATGGCTGAGTGTCACTACTTTTACACTCCCATCACTCAAGTGCATCCAGCACTCCAAGAAATGTGATTGTTGGAGGATATGGCTGCAACATTGCACACATAAAAAATAATACACACGTAGACTGAAATAGAATTGTTTTTTACCCCCCAAACGAGACTGTGGAACTGTCTACAGTTATTGGTTGTTTTAGCATTTGCTCATTGAATAAGGTTATTTTTATCAACACTTGATAAACTGGGGGAAAACGGGTTTGTGCAATAAACTAGGCACTTGGAACATATTTGGTCAAATTCAGACTTCAAGATTTGTTTTTAAATGTACATGCTGTTGACTATAATTGTGTGTTTTTCTATTACATATTACATCATATTACAGATGAGTTGAATACAAGATCATCAAATCAAATCTAAATATTGATATTTATCAGATCATGATACCTCTATTAAGCATATATCTACTTATCATTTCAGTCACTCCTGCAGGTTGCATTTGTGCTGATCTCACATGACACATTCAAAGCATGTTCTAGTGAAATGATTGAAAGTGAACCCTGGGCCATATTACAATCTTTACTGAAGTCCTGATTCAGGGTTAGGTTGCTAACAAAAAGCCTCCCAGCCCATCCAGAGCATCACATGTTAAGGATTATTTTGTATGAGTAAAGTGAAGAAATCTTTGCATATTCTTTACAACTAAATTCTTCCTTTTTTTGTGGAATACAAAATGTAAGCTTTTTTTCCTATAAAGCCACTCAGAGTAATACTTTTCTGGGAGTCCCAGCATCATCTTTGCACAACAGTGGTGGATAATAACTATCCTGATAATGGGATTGTAGCCAGTATTCCATTACCCACAACTGATGGCATAAAATGATATTATCACTTACCCTTTCTGTATGGCAAACGATAACACGGCCAGGACAGCTGTCCTGCTTATAATTAGCAGAGCGGTTAGAATTCTGCTGAATTCATCTCTCTAATTTTCAACAACTGAAGCATATTTATCTTATAAGAAATCCAGGTCCATTCTCACTAATGAATGAGAAAACCTGAGTGTAGTGTAGCATGATACCTGTACAGTTAGGGTACTTACATGTTTGACGAGACTTTACCTGAGTATCATCAATTAGATTAATGACTGCAATTAAAAGTGTCCTGTGTGTCACTGGCCTGAATCAGCATGAAGCTTCAGTTCGTTTAAGAATTACCAACACTTTCCTAATCAGGAGTTATAATCAGCATCCATCAGTAGAAAGAAATTGCATCATTAACACCAGCTTTTGAACCCACTGGCTGTCTCGCATAATTCATCTCAGAAACAGATGTAAAAATAAAATCATAATGATGTTGAACATGTTACAGGGTACAGAATATCAATTTGAATAAACATGCTTTGATACTATTATTCAATCTTTTAACATTGTTTACATAATGCTCATTTTGACATTAATCACCACCTCACTAATATTCATAAAAAATGGGGGAAATGGCATAACAATGAAAACAGAATTGTTAGCCTGGTAAACACTACAGGAATAGTACAGTAAATTTGGATAATGATGTGGCGTTCAACATTCAATTCAACTAAGCAGCATGCTAAGCACCTTTGCTAACAGCCAATAACCTCGTGCGGTAGCAACTAAACAACATAACATCACCACTTATCGGTAAAGCCAACAGCTAATAAAATACAAAAGCATATTGCAGACATGGACATGGATTTACAGGGCTGATCTCAGCATATAAGACATGTGAGCAAGGATGTTAATCCAAACTTACATTTATTCATTTACCATCATCTCCCAGTGGTAATTTTGATGCAAAAATTAATTACATAATGACTAACAGAACCTTGAATATATTTTCTTTTTCAATTTCAAACACTGGTAGTATTGCATTTTCAACTAATGAAGAAAATCATAATGCACATAGTTTCTAAAATTCCATCCACAATCTTTCCTGTGGTTTTGCAGGTTTCAAGCTCTAGCTTGAAAATGTTCAGTTAAAAGTAAAATAAAGCATCATTCTTTGATGATCAGTTTACACAAGGCCTTTTAGTTCTAGTGACACAGTCTTTTCCAAGCTGGTTTTCTTTTCTTGCATCACTGCTGAACCTTGGAGATTTAAGACAAGCCTCTATTTTCATTTTGAAGTATGGCAATAGATGGGAAAACATTTTGGATTATTGAAGTCACGCTGCCTAAATAGTTTATCATGACAGCGGGTGTTTTGTTGGTTTGCTCTCTGAAGCATTTTTCCCAGCATGCTATCTCCACAACAGGCACTGCTGCATGACATTGGACCGGCTGGATTTGAAATTTTGCTAAGTCCTCATCGTCATGCTTTGGAGTTTGTTGCTCTCTCTGTTCAGTCTGAATCTTAACTGCAATAGTCACAACTTTGTAAAGAACAAGGAATCCAACATAGACCAATGTGAAACTTGCTGCATATATTATTCTCCTATAAACTTATCTTATCTTAAACTCCAAGTTTAAATTCTCCTTCAAAAATTGCATGAGAACTGTTTCTGTGTCCTAAATGCAACAGCCATGTTTTTTTTCTTTTCCTAGACAGTTAGGAAGGGAAGAGATGAACATCCGCTTAGTTTGCATTCTGGTCAGGCTGGATGTTTCAGGGTCTGACAGGCAAGAGCTTTCTTCGTCTGAGGTGCCTTTGAGAACTCGGAATGCATGTGAGGAGTTCTAAAGAAGGGTGAACTTCACACTCGCCTAATCTCCACTCTGGATCTGTCTGTCGTTTAACGGAAGCAGTGGCTACTAGAACTGGCACTAATTCAATCAGATTCTTGATTGGCAGGGGAGTGTGCTGCAACCCTGGGGAAGGTGTGAAAAAAAGGTTCCTTTTGTTCTTAAAGCAAGATAGCAGAGAGAAACACTTAACAATTAACCAGAAGAGGAAGAGTGGAAGAATTTAGATTATAGATAGTTAAAGGAAAGAGCATTATTCCAATACTAGTAAAAACATTATAGAACTATGAGAATTAAGCTTCTGCAATGCACAGCACAGCTACATGCAGTAGGATCTTTATGATTCAATGATGGCACTTGATGTTTTTATGTTTTGACTATATAAACATACTTTTGTACTTCAAATGAGGAAATGAGTCATGGACAGAAAATTGTCAAGAGGCATAGAAAACTTTAAAGAATGTGTTGTACAATACAATACAATATATATCAAGGAAAGCGTTGTTGCCTGGTCTGCAATTTTCCTAAAGAAGATGCTGCATGTCATTTCATGGGTTGATATTATGTGAAATGTACATGTATGCATTTTAAAGGGCATTATTTGCATTACATAGAGTATTTTAAGCCCTGGTTGCATTGCACTAAAGTGTCTGATATGTACCTGTATTGTTCACTATGTTTGTCACTCTGGCTGTACAATCACGCTTGTGTGACCTTTTTTTCTCCCATATTTGTGCATCTCTGCAACAGAAAGGGTAAATATTACATTTATTCATTTTAAAGAAAACAGATTGTGCCTCTAAAACAGAAAATGCCAAATGTTGACTGTGGATACAGTTTTTTTTTTTACATCAAAGAAGAGTATAAACAGTAAGTATGTGTTGAAAGAAAGTGTTGAAAGAAAAAAGAATATATATAGCTTTTACATAAGAATATTGAAATTATTAGACAGAGATTTATATATCTGTGCTTTGTTTCACACTTATTCTAACACAACATAATACTAATATAAAATCTAGAAACATCACATCATGACCAACCAGGTGAGACCAATTAAAACATTAGTGCAGAAAAATAGATGTCAATCCTCTGACATACACTTGATTATACCAAAATGGGTTCTGCTTTTTCTGCGATTAAATTTGAATGATGGTCCCAATTGAGAGTACAATATTATTCTTTGCAATAATCTTGTCCACATGAATAATTGAAAATATTGTTATTAATTTTTTTTGCTCCTGTTTCATTAAGTTTATAAAATCAGGAATATAAATCAGACTATTACCTTGCTGCTATGCACACCATTATGTACCTATTACATCTTTATCATCTCTTTAAAGCGCTTCATTAGGTTCATCGTTTGTTGGAAGAGTTCACTAAGGACCAACAAGAGACTTTCTGCCCATCTATACTATATATTTCTCACCAATTTAATTTAGCTTTTTGTCACTCAGACATTTTTTTTTAAAAACAACCACAATCTGAGTGAACTGTGAGTTCTTCTGCTGGTTAATCAAGCAGAATCTAACACAGGAAGACAGGGTTCCAGTCCTGGACTCAACTCTCTCCATCAGATCCACACACTTTTCTGCAGCTTAGCAACACCTCAGATCCTCTGCTGCACAGAGTCCTCACTGCACATCACTCTTTAATGCCTGTCAGCTCATGCTAACCCTAAAACTTAGGTGGAGATTGTGCAAATGTCCTGGAAATGAAGCTTTGAGATAGATAGATAGATAGATAGATAGATAGATAGATAGATAGATAGATACCAATTCTTCTTATTGATATATATTTATTATTTACTATTAATTTATTTTAGAGAAACACAAAATAAACATACATTTTCTGAATGGCTGGAAATGGACAGTTTCTCTTTGATGATAACTATTGTGTCATTAGTTAGCATAATTGAAAATAAAGTGCCTATGAAGGGTTTATATCACGTATGCTGTTACCTGAGTGAGAGAGGAAAGAGTACTCATGCAGTGCATTTGTACTAATGAATTGAATGGATGCATTTTCTTTAAACTGGGCTAATTTTGCACGTTATTTATGACTAACCTTATCTGCCTCACTTGCTTAAGTAAGCTCTTAATATAAATTAAAAATTACCTGCTTTTATGAAAGCAAAAATTATTCGTCATTAAAGAAATGAAATAAATCGAAATAAAAACATACAAATTGGTACTGTTAGAACGTATTTTGAACTTTTTTTTTTCCAAATTCTTTGAAGTCTCACTGATATCTTCCCTTTAGGAGAGACAACTTTGTGTTGTATTGTCGCCAAACATAAAGCATTGAAGACACCAGCTGGCCACAGAATTTAGTGTACTGGTCTGTTTTCTTTTCATCATCAGATATGGCTATGCGAGTAATCAGAACAAAATTTCCATGCCATAAACTTCCAAAAATACCCCCTAATTTGAAATGGTTAACTCCAAGAGCTTTCTTCTCAGCAGACATTCATTTTCATTCTGGAATAGTTTTCAATGTCTGTATGGAAGCCAGAAACTGACTCTAGTCCAGTGGAAGATACTCAGATATGTACTCAAATACTAGAATTATGCAGAATGCATTGCCCGTGCTGCATAATGCATTGTGCTTGTCTGGTTTAAGTCATGCAAATGAGCTTGAGATGATGGAACCGTCTCAAGTTGATGGAAATCTTCCACTGGCACGGCCATGAAATATTTGTGACTTGTCAAATATTATTGATGCAGCAAAGGTACAAAAGGGGGATAGATGAGGAGCAAAGAGTAAAGATGGAGGGTGAGAAAGAGTAATATCAGTATAATGTTTGGCTTGTAAAATGTAGATGCGCAGACTTTTTTCTGACTTTCTTTGGCAGTGTTATTACACATGGAATGAAGGATGCTGTGTCCGTTCCTCATGAGCTCATTTGCTTAGTGGAGCAAACAGACTCCTTTGTTTGGTGAAATATGTCTACCCACATAGCAGACAGTGACGTGAAAGCAATTTGGAGGCATTAATTGAAAGTGATTGAGTGCTATCTTTAAACACAGAGTTTGGAAGCATCTTGGAGATCTAGAGTGATGGAACAAATCTTCTCTGTGGAAGTGCAGAAATATAGGAGTCCCACTCAACACAAGATACGATCACCGAATCACTGAAACTAGTTTGTTCTACTCAATTTTAACGATGTTGTTATGACATAGCATGATTGCTTCATTCCTTTGGCCCCACCAGACAACTAACATTAAAAAATGCCACTGGTCGGCGTTCACTTCTTGCAGCTTTAATATCCAAAACCTTTACCTATTAGAAAAAGTATTATTGCAGATTAGTTCAGCTTGCCTGTCTTCTCTTTGGCATAATTTCTGCTGGATCCTGATTTCCTCCCATAAAGATACATATTAAATTGACCTTACATTGCACACAGGTATGGGGATCCAAGTTAATGTTGTGTGTCTGTAATGGCTGCTTTTCTCCACATGTTCACTGAGCTCCAGTGGTCCTGATTAGAAATAAGCGGGGATTTACAAAGATGAAGGAATTAAATCTAACAGAGTTCTGAGCTACGTTTATGCCAATGTTGTCAGATGTGCGTAATACATTGATACACAGCAATTGTATTTATTTTACCTCATAATTTACATACAGTAAGTTCAGATACATAAGATATTACAATGTATAAATAACATTTCATTCTGAGAAGATTGCTGCTGTTGACTGACTCTGACTCAAGACATACCGTCTATGTCATCAAAAGCTAATTTGAAAGACTTTAACGACTAAAATGTAAAAAAATAAGGATACAGTGTACACTATGAGAATGTGACAGTAGCTTCCAGAATGCTTCCCTCACAAACTGGAGAAAAGTTACGAGAACACACTCTTAATACAAGCAAAGAGATGGCAGCTTCTTTTGAATGGCTGCATCAGCTCCTCCCTGACTCTTAACCTTCAGCAGAAAAAAAGGTTCAAACGAATGAATCAATAACAATTCAGTGCAACACTCTATTCACTTCCTTCTTCCTCTTCATCTCCCATCAGCTATAGTTCACCCTGGCAGACGATTTGCAGTGTAACAACAGTGATGGCCCAGGACAAGTGGCTCTTTTGTGGGAATTGACGAGGTCTACATACGAGAGAAACAACGATAAACATGTTTTATACCGGTTAGTCTGCAACAATGGCATGTTTTTTTTGTTTTCCTATATAATCACAAATAGTGCTGTCAGAATTCCTTTAAAAAAAAAAAAAAAAAAAAAAACACGACCATATAAACTGCTGAGTTCAGCTTTATAATTCTGCTTGACTTTTTGCAGCCAGAGAGGGAGTTAATGTACTAAACTGAACTTTGAATTATATTGAACATTACAAAGAGAATGAAAGTGGAAAAAAATTAAAAGGGAAATTGCCCCAATATAATACCACTGATCAGGTTCCCAAACCAGGTTAGACATTTTTAGGCATGGACATTGAAAATTGTGACTTCTTTTATAGTTTTTCTTGTTCTTTTTTTAACTTGATAATTTCATCACCTGTTTTTTTTGACTGATTTTATCAGAACTTAACATAACATCCAGTGAGATTTAAATTCCCACATTTAAACTGTCATCTGTCTTACTGTAGTGCAGTGGTTATTATTTAACTGCTTCTGATGACCACAACATCTTGCACTTTACATATAGAATAATTGGTTTCATAGCAATTTATTATAATTATTCAAATATACTGTGTATTTCTTATTCCTATACCAGATATATTAAATAATCATTTATCAGATTTAATAAGTCATTTCTACCTTAGTATATAATCAAACATGGCCAGATTGAATTAGTAAAAATAGAACGAAAGACTGTTTGGATTTAGTCTCATATATGAAAAAAAATATGCAAATTAAAACAGCAAAGTGGCATTTTAATAACTATACACTGGAGAAATGTTTCCTCTGCTGTAATACAATCATTGTTTGAAATTTTCAAGCAAACATTTCAGATCTGATTTAGGTATTGATCTGCAGATTTAAATTCCTGTCATGGCTGCTGAAGGACCACATTCTGTGGGCTATAAATATTATAAATATGGCTGCAGTGGCTTGCTGATAACCCTGTTAATACCTACTTGAAGCCTACTGGCACTTGTTAGAGGTCATTATTTATGACTAATGTGGAGCTGTGTGTCTGAACAGCCTTAAAACTCAATTTAATGTGAGAGAAGAAAAGAAAAAATATACATAGATAAATGGGGATGGCAGGCATACATCATACAACAGTTTTGCCTCTATGGACAGAACAATGAGTCTTTACCATTGAACATGTAGTTAATTCTTGATCATAGTATGTTGCTCCTCTCTAGTCTCTCATCATCTTTTGTGAAGATGAGTAACTGGGATCAATTCAAGCACTAAATTTTATAATGCTCATCACTACAATGATGAGGAAAGAAATACGCTTGACAATATTTCTGTATGTTCCATTCTCTATAATTATTAGGTTGATTAAGCAGTGCCTCTGAGTCTGTCTAACCCTGTTCATGCTTCACTGACCTCGGGGCTCAGGGCCAAACACATGATGAAGTTGTTGTTCTTGTCATCTGATCATTACACTGCTGATGTGTGGGTGAAAGTCAAACCTATTTTTTATTTGCTCTATTTTGTATTTTCATCCCCCATTACTTACAATTTTCAATGGGAAACTCAATGCGTTGAAAATGTCAGTTTGTTAGATTTCAACTGTTTCACATGAAATTACCATGGAGGCTGCAGGTAATCTAATGGAGAGGATAAAGTGGAGAAGGCTTCTTTTTTCTTCATACTGGCCCTGAGCGAGACTGACAAGATGAAACCAGACTGGACTCAGAGCAACAGGGGCTCCTGTGAGGGGACTGCTCTCTGACTCATCCTCTACAGCTTTAACAAGCTGTCTGCAAAAGGGCCATGTCTTAGTTCAAAGCAAGCAGCATTCACTGTCTTTTCCTCACCACTTCTGCACCTCTCTCCTGTTTTCATGCACCCCGTGACTGTATGTTCAGATGCATGTGGAGAATGCATGGTGGAAACTCTCGCTGTCTTTTACACAGTTTGAAAAATGTATGTTGCCATAGGGTTTTATGAATTTCCAAGGTGTGGAATCAAGAGTTTTTATTTTAAAACAGAAAAGCACTCCATAAAATCATGTTTCCTCTCAAACTCTGTATAATTGTGTCCACAGTTAAATTCTATGATTATATTTAAATATATTGGATAAATATGAACAGTATTAGCAAAAATCTTCACATGCAAGGTGCACAAATATCTTTTTATATTCTGCTCATGATCATAAATTATTGTGATCTTATATGGTGTTAATAAATCTATCAACATCATCAAGTACATACATCCTCAGGGCTCAGTGTGTGTGTGTGTGTGTGTGTGTCATTAAAAAAATATTATAATGACAGGTTTAAAAACTGAAATTATCATAAAGGTTATTTTTATTCAGAGATAATATTTAAAGAGTATATATTGTCACTAAATGACAATAACCTTTATGATACTTTCATAATCAGTGTTATAGTTCTTATAGTTCTTAGTGTCTCGCTGTGGTCTGAGCCAATCCCCTTTTTATCTCTTGGTGTTTTGCCACTACAGAAATATCACAGTTCTGTCCACAAATGCTCCATGTGGATGTCTGATAATCCGCCAAACAATGAATTCAATCCTCCAGAAAACACAAAGATCAACCACCAACAGTCGCACTGACACAGCATGAGGTCAAGTTGGGCTTCTTTTCTCATTTTCTTTTGACTTATTTTTCTCCTCTGTGAAACACAGCACATGGAGATGGGCTGCCAAAAACATTCATTTTTCTGAACAACGGATTTAACTTGACAGTGCAAAAAAAGCCTCTGCCCCAGAACTCATTATCTTGTCTTTGTTAAAAAAAAAAGTCTTTAAAATCTTGAGTAGGTTATATTCTACTAACATATCAATGATGCAGGTCAGACTTACAGTACATCTGAGCAGATGGAAAATTTAGCAGCTAGACTGATGCATCATTAGCATGATGTACTGGTATTATATCATCTGCACTGTGTAGGATGTGTAAAATAATTTTTCATTCATCAGCACATTGGGAGAACTGAAAACACCACACCAACCGGCTGGATGGAATATTTTCCTTTAAATTATTCTCTAATTTAATCAAAACCAGTGAAACCACGGCAGTCCATCGTATTTCCACATTGATATAGATACTCTATACTGACTCACTGAAGACAGTAGTCCACTTGACAGGGAGCTCATTCTGACCCCCAGCTCATTGAACAGTGGAGGATGTGTGGTGACAGAGCTGCGGTTTAATCTATTTCAGAGCCAATAATCACTGCAGAATCGGTACAGCAGAGAACATAAAATATATTTTATGCCCCATTTCTTTCTTCAGGCAGAATTCGTCTTTCACAATGGCGCTCAATGGTTCCCCTATCTTCTAAAGCCACACATGCCCTGGGTCTCAGAGGTAATGGATGACATGAATGAATAGCAGCAGCAGTCATGAAACAGCTAAAACAAATACAGCACACTTGTTACATTCAACTACTTTAAGAGTGTGTTAAAAACACATATACGTGTAGAGTTTTTTCTAATTTGTACAGAGTGCAACTGCTGGTCAGCCTTGTTACAGATGAAACATATGAAACATTTTCATCATCAGCATTATCCTGTTTTATAAAAGCATGCATGCTGCAAAAATGCATATCTGGCGCTCACATGCATAATTAAAGAAAAAAAAAAACGCAAAAAAAATTATTCCCCCCACTAAAAAAGTGAGTGAAGTAACTACTATCGACATGGAGAGTTAATTATTTTAAACAATAAAAATAGAATAGAATAAAAATAGAATAAAAGTAAAAATAGAACCTCCTAGGTTAGAAGGTCACTGGGTGGTACATGGATAGAAGGATGAAAAATGTTAACTGTGCTGTTAACTGAAACTGGATAATGTTCTTGTAACAAATTTCAAATTAAACTTGTGTTCTTTTAAATGAAATTTTTGAACACACAGTGCTATACACTGTTTCTATCTTTACTTACTGTAGAAAAGTGTCTTAAGTGCTATTTAATAAAAAGCAAGCATTTCCAAAATGATCTTGTATTTTTGAAGACTTTTTGTTATTGAATCAAAACTGTTTTAGCCACATGAACAAACACCCCAGGAGAGAAAACCTGGCAAGCCTTAAACACAAAAACAGAAGAGAAATATCACATAAACTATCGCGCATCTGCCCAGATCTGCAGAGGAATTTAATCAAATTAAAATTAGGCTTGTTTGGTTCTGCAGAGCTGCCAGGCACCACAAGGTTTATCCCCCATTCTTATGAATCAAGTCTGTTATTGGGGCTGCGGCGGTGCTGAAGGTGCCACCGAGGTTGACTCAAGCAGGAGCTCCGTTTGACAGCTGCTGGTGTCAGTGCAAGTCACAATGCAAGAGCAGAAAGGGTGGCTAACGAAAAGAGGCAGCTCCGGGTTTCACGATAGACTTTTTGCATACGGATGGCAGAAAACATGGTGGAGAGAATCTGTGCTCCAATCAGTTTAAGAAAACAGTGGAAAATTACATAATTGGTGGAAAATTAAAACCATCACATGGAATAAAATCAGAAATAAGCAAGTGTGCCACATATATAGGCACAGATATAGAGGAGGAAAAATTTCTATAATAATGGAAGAAGTCTAGTGTAATTAATTATGCCCTGTCAGGTTGTGCATATCATCCATACCTCCACTAAAATGTCAGATGGCATTTCAGTGAAGTGATATACAGGCACACAAGCAACGCTTCAATGAGCGCTTGCACGATAGACTCAAATAAAGTTTTTCTGATAAATAGCTAATTGGTAGGCTGTTTGCATTAGCTCTGCTGTCCAGTTGACAGTAATGCATTAAGGAATTGATGTTTCCTCTGCAGTCATTTATCAGCATTAAATCAAAATTATTGCATTTATTTATATACACTGATGTTAAGAAAGAAAAGGTCTGGATAGCAAGAACAGAAAGTACAATAATAGCTGCTAATACAAATTCCTCAAAGAGGTGAGGACGCAGACTGTGAAAGCACCTTTCATGTGTTATTTGCCAGAAGGGTCATGCACAGCAGGTAATAATTCCTTTACAGTATGTGGTAATAATTTGTAATCTTCATTGCACAGCTGTAGGGATGTTTATTCTCCCATCAAAAAAGCCCCCTCCCCATCCTCTCATGCTTCTGAGATATCTCATTACAATGCACTTTCATATTTGTGAGGTATGATGAGCTTACATGCTGCATACAAACTCAATGGAGAACCATTCGTAGGCTCATTGGTCATTCTCTTAAAGATCCTTTATTGTGTTCCAAAAACATTTTGTTATTATCTTTTGTTGTCAAGGACCCACAATGAGCTCTTAAATAGAGTTCAGCTCCATATGAAATGCTGACATTCAAGCATTTTGAAATGAATTAATGAAGCACTCTGATGTCCTGCACTGGGCAACAGATTAGTAAAAAGTGACCAAAATGTAACCTTGAAGCTGTGACTAAAATGAGAATTTGGTGCCGATGTATCTGGACTCCTGATGCATTATTAATCTTTGTTACTCCAGGTCATAATTGCCTTTTCAATGAGGACATTTATTATATTTATTCGGTTTTGATTTGTACGTGGGACCATCCACTGTCAGTATTTCACGTGGGACATTATTTGATGACCAAGGATGACATAAATATCAAATATGTGACACATGACATCATCATCAATCTCCTTCCCACCAAAATTTTGTGGGCACCTCTGGTGCTATTTGCTGCAATAAGTGTCTTAATTATGATGATGAAAGTGATGATAATATGGTGTTTCAAATTAAATTATAAGCACGGGATGTCATTAGAGGCTCTTCCTCCATTTGAGTGACTGCTAGGTAGAACCTCTCAACTCCAGTCAATTATTGAGCTGCTTCTGAGTTACATGGTGACCTTATCCAAGCTGACAAATGGCAAATTTCTTCACACTCCTCTGAATCTCAGCACACTTTGCATTCACATATAATTGCCTACATTCTAAATGCCACATTTGTTCCTCGACACTCCCAAAGAGGCCCCCCTTTTTACGTGTTTTCTATTATATTAAAGGGTATGAGTGTCAAAAAAAAATGATGTGGATGTAATTACATTTCAAACACAAGAAAACATTTGGAGAAATATAAAGTATGGTTGGACTGAATGTAGAAGAACAATGACTCATGCACAAGTGCAATGTGCACTCTGAATAAAGCAAGCAAATAATAGAAAGTTAAGGATGGCCGCGCTCGTTGATTTCTATGGTACAGTAAATAATTTTACAACCTTGCAGGAATGGTGTGATCATGGCCTTGGCTTGGCAGAGTTTCAAGCCGACCTCCTTCTGGTAATGACACCTCAGAGGCTTTGGACTTGCTACCCATGTTTATACTCCTCTGTTGAGAGTTTTACCATCTTTCTGGCTCACAAAAGGGGTCAGGTTCACCTTCACTTGGGCATTAAAATGAAGTCTACTCCCTCCCAGAACCCATCACTCCGAACCATTCTGACTCCCAATCGAACCCATAAAATGCACCCTTATGAGCTGGTTGCCTCGTATATTTCCTCGTAAATGGAGTTCTATCTGGAAAGGAAAGGAATTAATGGTGTAAATTATGGTGTGGGAAGAAAGTTTCCTCCCCCTGTTTCAAAGATGCTTTTAAACTGTTTATGGACAGTGGATCAGTCAGCCTGGCTAGCTGTGGCTGTATCTGTTTACAGGGATCACAGTGTGTGCAAACTCACACATCTGCTGCTGTAGTGGTTTAGAGATCAATCCCCTTGCAGAATGTACATTGGACCAATAGAATCCCAGCTAATCCAAATTTTGGGCTAGTCAGAAATGACTAGAAAGGCCACTATTAGCACCATTGCTATTTTTAAGCTGTTTTGTGAACAGGAAATATTTCAAATATTTAGGAATCTGAAATGGGTTTTGATAACCATTTCAGTATTCTTGTTTTAGCCAGAGGCTTATTCTTTGATGCATATATTAAAATGTTCTGCTTTTAAACTGTTTTAAACAGAAAATCAACTTTAAATTACATATGATCCCATATCAAAGGAAGCAAAAACAATCTTTAGCAGCCAATATCTGCAATTTTAGGAAATCAAGGAATCCTCAAATGTGACCCCTCCCAGACTCTCCAGTGCTATCTTCTCAGGTAGCACAACTCATAGGTCTCGAATGAATACCACACAGATCTGGTGAAACAGAGGCCCTGAAGTGCTTCCCCTAACCTTGTGTGTGTGTGTGTGTGTGTGTGTGTGTGTGTGTGTGTGTGTGTGTGTGTGTGTGTGTGTGTGTGTGCGTGTGCGTGTGCGTGTGTGTGTGTGCATCTGTGTCTAATTCTTGCACGGAGGCGAAAGATATGTGAAACTGAGAGTTGATGGTCCAGTGACCCTGGTCAGGAAACTGCCTGCCTTTTTATTGACCTTGTTCAACGTGCTGTTAACTCGCCAGTTGTGGACCTGCTCTGCTTGCTTTAATTTCCTGCATGAAGAAAGATTGTTTGTTTCTTTGTAGTTGCTCCATTAGCCACTTACCTATGAGTATTTCCAGGTTGAAACAAAGGTACTCAGCTGGACACAGATTTTCTTGGAAAAACAGCCATAACACTCTGTATTTCTACATTTATAACATACCTGCAGTATGCACCTATGCAATAAGACTATGGTCAATCCAGTTTTTATTGTTGTCTTCCACTAACAGACCAGTTAAAACAAAAGGTAAACAGATGGTATATACACTTTTTATGTTTAGCAATCATTTCTATTTGTATCTTAAAGTATATGGTATTTAAAAAAAATCCCTGAATATCTTATCATAAATTAACAAGAACTATATGCTTTTATATGCTTTTTTTAACCCTGAAGTAACAAGAAGCATTTGCTGTCTGAAGTTCTATAACCCTCTCGTACTAACTGCACATAACCAGAGCCCTCACTAATATCAATCTATATCTCCAGTCCTTTTCAACTGTTTTGAGAGAAAGGTCCATGCAATATTTATTCTCACTGCAATCCCTGTCTTCAAATCCAGTCTATCCTCTACAGTCTCATCTGCTGATCCAAGTCGTTTTTTTAAAAGGCGTGGATTTAGCCCTAGGTTGGCTCTGCTGAGTGTATAACATTCAGGGGTTAGAGCCACATCGGTGCACATTACAGGTTGAGGGAACACAAACATGGACTTCTCAGCCATTGTCAACAGTGACATGGTTGTTACTGCCCCCCCGACACACACACACCACCTTCAGACCTGTACATCCTCATCTGCAGCTGTTGAGCTTTCAGATGTATGTAGAAGGGAAGTAAAGTTAGACAGATTTGGAGGTATGTGTACGTTCATTCCTTCCATCCATTTTCCTTTGTTTTTTCCTTTCCTTTACCAGGGTCAAGATGGGGTAATGTTTGAAATCTGATGCATACATGGCTATACAATTGATGTGCTCATTTACAACTATTTTATTTCAGAGTAATGTGGAGGTTTCTGATGAGAATTGGCTTAAGCATTCTCAAGTTGTGTTAGGGTTTAGAATAAATCTCTTGAGAATGAATACATCAACTTTGTGCATGCATAGCATGTTATGTGTGCCATATGTAAAATGAGAATGGTAAGGACATTTGATATGTCACATAGAGTTTCTGCTGCAGTGTATTTCCAAATATGCACTCAATACTCTTATTTCATGTCTAGAATTTTTATAATTCCCTGATTTATTTACATTGCATGCAACAACAATTTGCATAACGCCCAGTACACACACAGATCACCACATCCATAAATAATACAGCACACATAAATTAAACATTAAAGTTGAGTTTTTGCTAGCCGCTCACGGTCGGCCAATGAAAACACTGCATTCTTACCCTCTATGCTTCATTAGCATTACCATTTCCTGAGTAGGCAACAAAACATGCTTGGAAAAATACAAAATAAACAAACACAACAGAAAGGAAAGCCACAGGGAGCATAGCCTTTGATTCCCTACAAAGCACGCTTTTATTAGAGTTTGTAATAATTGTGGGATGTATAAAAGGACAAAGCCTTCAGAACAGCTAATAAACACCAGCTTTCCATCTCCTTCATTCACCTCTGCCATCTTCAAAGGTTGCTTCTTAGTAACCTCTCCTATACACCGTTCCTTCATCACCCTGCATATCATTTAGTAATTACAAGTTCTGAGCATACTGTATAAGCCATCGTTAATTCTGTACTTGTCATGATCCAATGTCCAATTTAAACTGTTTGAGATTAGTCTTAGTATAATGATGACTTCAGTTGTAGAAAGATATTCACAAATATAGTATTGTCTATATTTTCATTGCCAGCCTCCAGGCCTCCTGGCACTTACTCACTTTCTATGATGTCATGATACATCTACTTCAGACATGTGAAACTGTCCTAGACAGTTCAATGTTGCTGAAATGTTAAATCGTGTGTCTCAGCCTGACGGAAAAGGGTGTACCATATGTGTCTGAGTCAAATCTGACAGGCAGTAAAAAAATGTTGATGACCCGGAAAGGAGAACAGGCTGCATAGGTATTAAAATGTGGGCTGATTACTATTTTATGTAGATATGAAACAAATCAAATCAATCATGTTGGTGCAAATGGATTTCCATTAATATTTTTGACATAATTGAGGGTATAAAGGGGTATTCAAAGAGAGTTTGGCAGATTCAGCTTCACTATTATTTTACAGTTGATAAATCAGATGTAAAACCTAGCAGTAACAATGGGAATATCATTCTCAATATTTATTAATAACAAATCTTTGACCTATCCATCACTGTTTGTGACAAGTAGGGCTACAGTCAAAAGGAGACTTTTTATTTTCCCTTTTTCCACTGAACTTTATATTCCCACTACAGCCACTCAATTTAAATCTCCTGTCGATCAGCACTTGGCCATATATCCCCTCTATTTTCCCACTATAACAACATAAAAGTAAATTTGGTGGTTTTGGTGAAAATCTTTTTTTTTTCAAGCAGAAGTTCTGAGTGAAGCCCATCTAACAATACCAGAAGGTGACAGGAAGATATATTAATGTGCTTCTTCAGGAATAAAGGGCCACGATGGCACAGAGATGATTGTAGTAGCAGTCACAGTTACTTAGCATGGAGAAAGTCGTGTCTCTGCTTGATCGTTCCAGACAGCAGCAAAATGGTTGAAAACTCTTTAATCAAGGTCAAAAGTTCTTATCACTGCTAGCATTTCCCTAATCAGCCTTTAACAGTCTTTTGAGGACACTGTCAGTAGATAATGGAAGGTTAGCCACACTGAACAATAAGAGATGACAACTTAACACATGGATCAAGTGAACTGAGAACTCCAGAATTTCCTGAGATGATGAGTGGTGCACTTAAGAGTGATTGCTAACCTCATCCTACAAGTCAAATATGTGCTTTATGTGGACTGAAAATGCTGACATGGGAGAAATGAAATTGTGACCAAAAGGTTAATGTTTGAATCCCCTGACCAGCATCAAAAACGGAGGCAGAAGGTTCTTGTGAAGCTTTTCCTTCACGTGCATATTATCACAATGGAAACAGAGTGGATGAAAACACCTTCATAATAGAATACGAAAGATACTAAAACCATAACCCCAAAAACCCATCTACCACAAAATCATATTGCACAGACCTCAAAAAATTGTATTTTATACTATGGGTTAGGTTTTAACAAATATTAAAATGAGAGAAAAGTGAGAGCATTCATGTTGACTTTAAATAGATGTCACAGGTAGAACTACACAGGAAATGGACAATAATTAGAATTCATCACAGCATCCAGTCAATAAACCTGCAGGTCCACACCAGAAATATTGAAACAAATTCTTATTGGTAACTAACACTGCACAGTGGGTGTGGAAAAAAAAAAGTTTGCAAGTGTTTCCTGCTTCTCCACCAATGACTGTCTGTTTGAATGCATATCCCCAGCAAATCTTACAAACTTACATAGTTACATACAATACATAAATGCAACATTATTGTGCTCATTTAAGATGCAGGTCAAGTTATCAGTTGATGTGTGTGTGTATAAATGCTGTCCTTTGGACTTTCTTTTGACATTATCTGCCTATGTCCAGTTTTGTAATTGTCTGTTCTATGATTTGAAGTTGTGAGGTCTTAAAGTCTTCTGTGCGTGCATTGTGTAAGTACTTGGGATTGTGGCTTAAATTTAACATTTGTGCTAAGTCTGGCACATTTACACTGATGCCTAATTTATCGATGTATAATGTACAATGTCCCAATTCAGAACAAAAAAAAACCAACAACAAAACAATTAACTATGTTGGCGGCAAAGAATATTCAATAATGAATTGCTGTATTATTTGTATTCATTTGGTCACATTGAATACTTTCTGTGAGTGTGAAGAATGATTTTTTTTTAAATCATCTGTATCAGACACTAACCTGAAGATGAATCAAGAAGCAGACTTTACTTTCAAACTACAAGAAATGACATACATTTAAAATCATATTCATAATGAATGAAAAGCAGAGGTATGCAACTGTGAAATGAACAGAACATCCTAACTGGTTTATCCCTGTTGCTTTCCAGGTTTTGTACTTTAAACCAGACTTCTTACTGTGTTCTCCCTTTGAAAGAGCAGCAGCCTTTCTATTACTTCTTGGGATGCTGTCAGAACCCACCTTTTTCAGAGAGATTATTTTTCCCATTTCAATTTTGAAATAGTGCAGTCAGATCTAATAATAGCACATACTATATAAAAGTGTGACATTTTTGTTTGAAAGGGGAAAACAACAGCAAACAATTAGAAAAAAACAAAAGTCTTTTCGCAATCCACAAATGTTGCCACCAGAATGTTTAATCCCTCTAGATAAACACTAGCATTTTTCCCCCTGAAACATACTTAAAGGCTCTGTCACATATTTTGTGTGGTTTCACAGGAAATGTAGTATGTCAGGTAATAATTTTAAGGAGAAGCCCCCAAGGCATGCAACGTGTTCTGACTACAGCTCACAGGGCTCCCACGCAGTTTGTGAGCATTATACTGAACACATTTAAGGACTTTCCATGCATAATTAGGCAAAAATTCAAGGACTCACTATGACACAGTCAGACACAAATCGCAGTTAATCAGTGTTACTACAATAATAATTTTTATAATTAGAACTATTATGTTTTATAGAAGCTTACAGACAATGAAAGAGAAGGAAATGGGCAGCAAACAACCCCCCCCCCCCAAAAAAAAAAACCCAACATAAATTCCATTCTATTCAAGCACTCTTTTAATGAATTTTTTAAATAGATTTTTTAAGGGGATAGTGTATGCTTAGCATCATTCTGGATTTTCTGTGATATGATTTAGTCAAAAAAATAAAATCACATTATGCAGCATGAACTGTCATCATGCAGACAAATCTCTTTTTTGAAATAAGATGGCACACAGCCTGGTATAACAGCACTTGAGCTGCAGCTAGCATTTCCAACAACACTTCTGCAATACCTCGTAACAGTGGATATATAGCACCTTCCCTGCAGGCTAACCGTAGGACCATGCCAGGACTTCATATGATGTAGATGTAAAAAAACTTTGTGGAGTAGTTGGATGCTAACTCAGCTGGTGATTTATGACATCAGCAAAGCAAGAAATTGGTTAAAATGTGTACAATTAGACTTTGATGGGATAAATAAATAGAAGTATCATTCTAAAAGATGGCTAGTTTGTACCCTTTAAGAAGGTAAATATGACCAATCAGTGAGTTTTTAAAAATATGCTATGACTGATTTTTACTTATTTGCAATGTTTGTAACAAAAACACTCAGCCCCATGATGCAACCTGGTGAAACATTCACAGAGTGGTTGATAAGTTAATTATACTCTGTTGGGGGTTCTGTTTTCCCTCATTTTTTAATCGACTAGAGACGGTGCAGTAACAAGGCGATCGCGTTTAACAAGACATTAGTGGAAACACCAACATCTGGATGATCAGCCTGTGCATCCAGATGTAGTCCATATGACACCAGAAACCAGCAGATGAAACATTTTAATAAAGCTCCTTTTAAAAGAATACCACACTGTGCTTTAGATGCAAAACACTATCCCATGCTCAACTGGCTCATCCCATGTGGGGCCAGGGGATTAAGATTTAATGGCGATACTGAGCGAATGACACTCTCCAGCCTCCTGCTTCCTTCACACACCTCCTGACTGATTTTTCCTGTCTTCCTCTCACTTGATATCAGGTGCACAACAAAAGGTACGTTCAATCATGCTTCAATTTGGAGCACGCAAACACACATGAGGAAGTGCTCACTGCATGCAATTGAAAACCTGTCAAATGACCACTTACAGACAAATGGAGTCAACTGAAATCTCAGCACATTCCAATGCTTGTCATGCCAGTGTTTTTTAAGAAATGTATAAGGCATGATAGATAGACACACTCAACATGCCTCATAAAAACATGCCTGTAGGGGAAATATACCCTTCACTGTGTAACACACAAACAACTTCACAGTTTTAATTTAGTTATATATAACGTGTAAGAATAGAAATGACCGCAAAACGTTTGCCACTATGTATATCCTTCAGTCAGTAACTGCCAAAATAAAATAACAAATTGTAATAAAAACAAAGATGTATTTCTTCATGCGGACATAATTTTCAAAGAATAAACTAGACTGAATTGTAGGTCAAATCACAAATATAGCACATGCAGTTGCAACGCACACAGACACATACTGAGGCTTGTCCTAATTACACTTTTAGAATATTCACATCTGAATGTAATCAGGGTTAAAAAAAATACCTTTGAAAGGGTGCCTACTTAAAAATTATAAATGTAATATGTTATAATGCAGATCATAACAGTTATTTTTTACCATTTTGTGGAGTAAACACAGATATATATGTGCATATATATTACTCCATCATAAGTCATCACCATCCCTAGTCTGGACCTCAGATGAAACAATTCCAAGGACACACAAAACTGACAAGTTCGCTCTCACTTTATGAAAGAAAAGCTTCATGAGCATGGTGTTCATCACTATTATAAAGGTGTTTAGGCGTTCAGGTGCTGGTGGTTAGATGATTTAGTGTAATGGGGAGAACTATTTTTCCAAAATTGAGATAATAATCTTAATAATCTTTAAAAGATAATCTTTGATCAGGGTGTGCTGAATGGGGCACATTGAAAAGACTAAATACATACAATGATAAACATGCTGTAATTATTGCAATTATTAGGATATTTTTGTGCATACTTCCTTTCAGTCACACATACTCAGTTGATTCACAGGACAAGAATAGAACAGTAATAGGCTTGCCCAAGTCTCCCCTGTGGGTTCTGTTTTGATATATTATTAAAAGAACAATATCAAATGAAATCTCCTAAATACCCAGCTGGTCTTCAATGTCTGAATGTATGTCAGCAAAACAGGTTCTATATAAGGAAAGATTGGGCCTTGCTTTGGATTTAACATACAAAGTACACAAGATGTAAGTAAATAAGAAATCTAGTTAATTTGATAAAATGTTGAAAGATAATGCATTTGAATCTTGGTAAATCTAACTTTTTGCCTGCTTGGTAACATTGGAATCAAAGACTTGTCCTCCCTGCAAAGTCACAGTAGACTTGCATAATGTAAAGCTCAGATTAGCAATGTGATGATGTGGGGGGTGGATTGTAGCTGTCTTGAGATGTGTGGACTATAAAAGTGTCAGTAGTGAAGCAACAGTGAATGGGTGTCAAATGCCTGCATTCTTTGTCCAGGACTGATTGGACTCCATAGACCAGTGTGGAGTGGATTTAGGAAAAGGCTGCAGTCATGAAGGAGTGAACCCGTACCCTGAAGTAGTAATATAATCATGTCACTCTGACCACACGGAATACAAAGATGGCTTTTTCATGTGTAATTTGTCATTTTTCTCTAAAATAAAGGATGTATCCAAAAGTAATGAAACTGTCCAGTATGAACAGCCAACTCAGTGGAATAAAACAGCTAAAAACTGTAAATGTCTGCTGCTTACCACTTTCAGGAGCAATCATCCGCTCAGCCATTGTCTGCTCTCTTCTCTTCTTTTGCTGAGCTTCTCCTTATCTTTAGTCTTTATTGTCAAGGATGAAGAGAGAGAAGAAGCAGAAATCAGAATTTATGGGTATGCTTTAAAGCAACAGTGAAAATCAATACGCAGAGATTACAGTTTCAAATATCATCAGACAATCATTGGAAATGGAGTGGACATAAAAGGAATCAACAGCAGATAAGAAAAAAAATGTATATTTAAAGAAGTTAGTCTGTAAACATAGTCTGTATATGCTGTGTTATTTAAAGAAGGTGGTAGTAGTATTGTAAAACATTATTTTTTTTATACTGTAGATCCCAATTTTAGTTTCAGCCAACAGTGAGACCTAGTACAATCTGACTTTTGCTCCATCTCTCCACTATAATGAGTCGCCTTATCCAGAACTGCAGGAGGAAACAGAGAGGACTGCGATTATGCAAAAGACATGCTCGAGTTGGTAAGGCAACAGAGAGAAAGGGAGAGAGCAAGGAAGAGAGAGAAATGGGAGACAGTTATCTCCTCCAAGTCCAAAGGCAGAGAGATTAAAAACCAAGTTTGACTCAGGACCGTCTTGTTAAAATCACTCTTGACACCCTGCGCTATTAGCACACCATTAAGGGTTCAAGGACAATGGCAGTTCTGTTTTTTGATCATTTATCTGTTGGATCCCCTCGTTAATTCTGAACCCAGTTCCTCAAAATGACCACAGAATATTGATGAGCTGTGAAGAGGTGATTTTGAATGTATAATAGTCTCTTTTTGTCCAGATGAGCTGAATGCCTTTGATGCTATGAAAAATCCTTAATCTTCAAGGGTCCTTTAAGTAACTTAATGTTATATTCAATATAACAGAACAATTTAGTTCTCTACAAAATTCATGCAAATAAACAGAGATGCTATACAGCCTTGTAGTGGGACTTAATGTCAGAACATGTTAATAATGACCCAGTTTATTACAAGCTTACGCTTGATTGGTAAATATGCATTAGTGCACCATTTGCCACCTGGAATCAAGATGAACACCAATTGGTACAACAGGACTTCTCTGTACTTTTGTGACCATAAACTGCCGTAATGTTCAGGACCACCTGGATGATGTTATAGGCGTCGGAGCTTCAGCAGCATTTGTGTTAAATTATTCTGCTCAGTTAAAGATAATTGCCATTTCAGACCGATGTTGATAGAAGAGATAGGAAATTTGGGAAAACGATTGCATAAAAGCAATTGTTCAGTGTGTGCAGTTCAGTATCTCAAATTTTACAAGGCAAAAAAGAAACTCCTCAGTCACATGCCTAGAGATGCCACTGCTACGCAGCAGTCTGCAAGTTAGAGTTACTCATCTTCCTGATTCCAACACTGTTCTCTTCAACTAATAATGTTCGGCTAATAAAGAGCAGCCAATTACTTTGCACAGCTGGGCATCATTTTTAAAGCCCCTTTCGATTGTTAGGCGTTGACTGCCTGTAAACACTTGCTTTATTTAGACTTCTTTACAATGAAAAACACAGGAGGCCTGACAAGAAAGCAATTAATCACATTATTATGCCAATTAAGAAGTTGATCTGCTCCAATGAATTGGATGAAAACAAGATAAAATAAGTGATGAAACTATGGAGAGTTTTAATGTGAGAGTGCCATTAAAGTGCCCTGCCCCACTACCACTTTCATGTTACTTCCATTGTGCATTTATGTCTGAAAACTATAGTTAATCACCCTTATTAGGGTGGTGCAGTGATTAGGTGCAGTAGGGGGTGCAGTGATTAGGTGCATTGCTGACGTCTCACAGGGGTTCAATCTCTCTCTCTCTTTGTTTTTTTGTGGAATATCTGAATGTTGTCATCATTTCTGAGCACACTTGTTTCCTCCCACAGTCCAAAGATACACTTGAGATTGGAGTATTGAAACTGTCTTGAGGTCATGTATGCATAACATTTGAAGAAGTATTTCTTCTTCTTGCCATGTGACATCTGGGATGTGATCCAGCACATTAACAAATTTTTCATTTTGTTTACAATTACAACTGTGCTAATGGGTGTATAACAAAATGATTTAAAGGAGTTCCATAAATTTGCTGCTGGATTGAAGATGCTCACATTGTGAATAGAGACACATGGTGTCAAAGTTGATATGAAAAATGTGGAAAATCCTGAATAGTTGGATTAAATCCTGTTATTGTCTAATGCTATAAATAGCTCAGTTATTTACAATGACATAATTTCAATAGGAGCATGTCCCATTTTCAATTGTCTATGACAACAATATTTTACATGTTATACCGTATTCACATTTACATGTGTGTGCATGTGCAGTGCTTTGTGCATGTGCGGGTTCAATTTGATAGTTGGCCCCTAAAGGGACCCTGCATGAAATGGATCCCTTTTGACTGGCTTTAGCTTCAGGAGGCTTCACAGGGAAAGGGAAAAGTATTGCCGCATTTGCGTCGAAGGATGCTATGCCACCACATGCTCCCTATGCTTCCATTCTGGCTGGCTCAGTGGTGCGTACCCTGGCTTAATGAGATGCAGCAACACACAGAGACACGTGTATTCTGTCTACTCTAATTATATGGAAAGCTCTCCTGTCTCCTATGGTCCCCAGTGGTACAATGCAGTTCACTTTAAAGAATTGTTTTCAAAAAGTTACAACTGCAGTTAGAAAAAGGTTCTAAGAAGAAGATACAAAGATCACCGTGTGGACTTAAGGAACAGAATTTGATGCTGTAAGTTAGATTTGAGGTACTTTAATCTTTACAGAGCAAAACAAATTAATTTCTGAGATTTAAAAAAATATACCGTTTTACCTAATATAGTATATAAAAGATATATATCTTTTTCTTTAATCCACCCCCTAAAATATACACGTATTGCTTCAATTTTGGCTTCTGAGACACTAACTCATCATGTTCTTACATTCTGAGCATTTATTCACTATGATTTAGTGTCTTGTTTTTGGTCTTCAACTTAAAAACATATATCCTTGGTCTAGGTTGCGGGGGTAGCAACCTCAGCAAGAAGGCCCAGGCACTCCACAAACACTTCCTCCAGCTCCTTCGGGGGAATCCCAAGGAGTTCCCCAGTCAGCTGAGAGATATAATCACCAATGTGTCCTAAATCTGCTCCTGGCTCTCCTCCTGGATGGACATGCCAGAAATATCTCCCTAGAGAGACGTCCTACCTCCTGAACCACTTCAACCGGCCTCTTGATACAGAGTAGGAGCAGCTCTACTTTGACTTGGCTCCTCTCAAACGGCTGAGCTCCTCACCCTCTCTCTAAGGCTGAGCCCAGCCATACTATGGAAGAAACTTATTCCGGCTGCTTGCATTCACAATCTTGCGCCTTTGGTCGGGAGGGTTGGAAGATAAATTGATTGACTCTTAAACAGAGATTGTCGGTTTCTGGCTCAGGTTTAGTATGTAGCACACAAACCATCTGCACATGCTCACAAATACAAGAAGGGGCCTACGTTATTTATCTGCATCAGTAGTACAGAACGTTGCAGTGCAGCTCTTCATATTCAAGGAGCATGCAAATTTGACTTTGCTAGAGGCATCACGAGTGTCCTGTTCTCCTGCGCTTCAGAGGAATTATATCAGACCCCTTCATTAGTTCATAGGATAGTTTGGCTAAACATGTACTACATAATTAGAGAGTCGGTTGCCAGTAATATTAATAATAGGTGTGTCCATGATGCAAACAAGGAGGATAAAATCTTTAAGACCCTCCATATTTATGAGAAACATTGGCTGAAAGCACCCTCTTCTTTGTGCAATTGGAACTTAATAATAGGAATGCTGTTCCCTGTCCACCACAATGAAGTCTGATTGGTCAACAAAAGCCAATTAATTCACCAGCAACACTTGTAGTTTCCACAAATAACATAACGTTAGTAGTTATTTTTTTATGTTATCTCATAATGCACGAGTGTAAAAAGTGCACATCTATACCTTGTGCTGCCAGTAGGTGTAATGATGTACAGAATCTGGGTTTTGAACGAAAAAACATGCTATTCTTGTTTTTTTTACATCATATTTATAGTCCCACCTCAAATTCAAGCTTATATTGTAGAGGCAAAGCCAATTTTGACTTAAATTAAATAGGACTTAAGAATCAACAGTGCACGTCATTCAACATAATGAAGTGCAAACAATTAATTATGTAGAAACAGAAGCATTCTTATCCAGGATACACTGTAAAACTGAAATAATTTACAGAGAATGAAATGCTCCCCATGAACACTTCCTTGCAACACAATGTAATCCTGTGCTATTTTATCAGCACAGCAAACCATGCCATAAATAGCGTTTCAGGTGCGCAGCAGCCACAACACCTCAACCACTCTATGGGGAGCTCTCTGCTTTTGTTCCACCCCCGAGCTACTGTATAGCATTTCTGCAGTCTTCTTCTCCAGAGAAATTGGTCTTTTTTTCCCCTTTCCTTAGATCATTATAGTTGTTATGACATCTATTCTTGTGCCACTCACAAGTATACAAATTTTATATGTATATACACATACATATGTATATGTATATACATGTATATATCTACACCCATACAGTATACAGTGTATAGGGCATATGTGTGGAATAAATATGAGCCTTTATGAAGAACCAGCCATCATTTGACACTATGGATAGCTGACAGTTTGGCAGGCGTGGCCAGAGCACTCTCACCACCCCCCGTTGAGCTATCCACGGTGAGTATGAAATATGGACAGCGGCAAATTGAGATTCATCAGGCACGCCTGCCTTGCTCACTGAAATCTATATTCAATTTTGGAGCATCTGTCATGGCACTGGCAGTGTGAAGCATGCTAGGATTGAAAATTACTTAAGTCTTCAGAAATTCTAGAGGAAAAGCTCTCTGTCTTTGCCTTAGTGTATCTGGATCTACTGTCTGCAGTTACATGAAAAAGTCACATTCTTGTTTGCTTCTTTTCATTTCACAGCTAATTAATATATTAAATCAAAATTGCAGTTCAACTTTCAGTTTCCTACAGCTCAACAATCACATTTTCTTGATGTATATAGTGAGTTTTTTCTACACAACTAAAACTACACCATCTGCAGATGTGAATGAAAGCATAAATCTGCAATGATTAGTTTGTAAGCTGATACTGGAAAAAAGTTGAAGTCATTTTTAAAACAACCTAAATACAAGATTATGTATGAGCAATCATCATAACCCCAACTTCTGGTAATTATTTCCACTTTCATCTTTGGCTATATAAATACTTTACAATGACCCAGAACAGATCGATATTGATTGAAAATGCGCAAAAAGCTGCAATCTGCAAAATCCAATGCAATGATCCAGGAAACCACTACCACGATGTTAACACATAATATGCCCAAAAAACTGTGTATTATGTGTTTGATATCTTAAACAGAAAGCATTCTGCAAGAAAACATGTTTTTATTTTGTTTTTTTTTCAACAAGGTTTGTTAGACAAGAGGTTTGGCTCTTTGACCCTCGCTATGTTGTTTATACTCCTGCTCTACATGTAGATGCTTCAGGTTGAGCTGTTTGCCACTGATCACACGACCTTGTAAGAATAATAAACAGGTGAAAAGTCACTGGATCAAGCAAAAGCTGTGTTTTGAGAATATAAACACAAAAATGGAGAAAGAAGGTCATCTTCAAATTCAAAAAGAGGTCAAATCCACAACTAAATATTTGACACATTTCATTGCTAATGGTGCTAACAAGCAGTCATAATGATGTGCCAAAATGACAGTGATACATATTGATGAACACATTGATAAAAAAACAAAAAACAAAAACACAGGGAATAACTCTTTGTGGCCTTAGTTTATAAGTAAAAGGGAGCAGTTGATCAATTACTTTCCAAGGACAGAAGTGGAAAGGTAAGGGTTTTGTCTGTATCTGGTCTTCTCATTAAAGACCATGAATTTTATATTGAGAATCTGTCAGTGGGTGTACAGGTAGCACAGGTAGCACTGCTGTCATTTTTAGGGCAGTGATTCAGCCATGGGTTTGGTGAGGAGTTGCTTATTTTCTAACCTCATGTTATAAACCTTGGCACACAAATTTTCAGTTCACTTAAGGCACAAAGCTGTTTTATTTTTATGAAAATAAAAATAAAATATTTACACCCCACACTTGGCAACACTGAATCACTCTGCAAAATAACCTAATGTTACAGAAGTAAAAATAAATTTAAATCTTGAAAAGTACGTCTATTCCAATAAATACTAACTGACTCATTGTAACTCACCTTCTGGTGATGTCAGTGAGACTGAAGATGCTTAGTGGGATCCAAGCAATTGGAAATAGTACAATATTCAGTGTTATTCCTATTGAGGCAGTTGGGCAAGCAAAGACCTCCATCTGCGATTGTTTAAATGTGGACCGACGTTCATCTTTAAGTCATCAGTCTGTCACTGGCTACAAAGAATTCATCATGGCACACATAAAGCTCTTTATTAGGTCATGGTGAGCAATGAGCTGTTTCAGCTGATAGAAGGAGAAGCCATTTCTTCTTTCCAAACACTGGAACACAAGTAGGTGACAATCAATATAATTGCTGGGTTTGGTTTATGCTTGCTGTTGAATACATTATGGCAGACATAGATTATTGCAGTTCTTCATTATGTTAATGGGATTTAATCCATTCTGCTGCCCTATAGTCTACTTAATAACCCAGGTCCAACCCAATTACAGAAATAAACCTTCTGTGTTGAACATTTCAACATGAAACATTTTTGGTGGTTTTACAAAATTGTCATTGCAGAAGTGTCATGCTCAAAATAAGACTGACAGATGTTAGACTGATGTTTTCCGATCAGCAGCTTATTTTAACAAATGACATATCTGAGAAGTGCTTTTCTTATCAGCACCAGTCAATGTCGAGATATATCCAGTATCAGGAAACAGCTCGCACACCCTGTCACCCATCTCTCCATCAATGTACCCACAGAGAAAATTATTTATATAACCAAAATATGACCAGAGAGAAAACATGAAGTTTTCTTGTGGGGAGGAAGCAAAAGGAGTATAAATTCAAAGGTAGAAGATGTCTCTGTGTGTTAGCGAGTCTTTTACCCAAACCCAAATGAATCCCCTTGGTTTTGTCAGGTTGCATATTCACTCTTTCATTTATAAACTTTGAAGGTATTGGTCTTTTATGTGTGTGACTATAAGAATTAGTGTACTGGCAATGCCTCGCATAAATCTGGTGGTATTTGTGTTCTTAGTTATTGCCCAAGTGGGCACAAAATCAGCCGCTATGTTACATCATGTGTTGATTTTCAGTGATAATTGTGACTGTGCTTGGAGCAATGCCTGAAATCAGACAGATCTGCATGAACAGCAGAGCTAATGAAGGCAATAAATTCAAATTGGTTCCTGTTTAAATAAGCAATCCTGAAGTTAGCTTTAAATGGCTAGACTGACTACCTAATGAAAAGAAGTGACCTTCAAATAAGCTGATTTCACTTTGCTTACAGTCTTTTAAGAGGTAGCAGTCTGACTGGCTTTAAAAAAAGATTCAAACATCGAAAAAGGCGCACTGCTGCTGCTACAATCCTCTGAAAAATGTTGTCAACATCCTTTGTCATCGCAGCACTATGACTGTAAGAGAATATGTTGCTATCTGTTCTAGTTTTGCTCAAATTACTGGTCTGGGTTCAGCGGAATTCATGAGTACAAGAGAATGGCAAAATGGTAACAAGGGGGAAACAGAGAATGAGGTAAGTCAAAGAAACTGCAGGACTCCATCCAGTATACTTAGAAATGCAGTAACTGGCTCCAAGAACCACTTGCTGTTGTTATTTTATGTCCTCACTATTGGCTGTCCACTCTGTATACAGGTTCAAATTTAAAGATGATATAACCGTATTATTTCATCAATTACACAACTCTGTAGTTAATTTAGGTCTGTTTGTGAGGAGATGCAGAGAGGCAGTAAGGAGGAAATATCTCTCCACTCACCCAGTTATCACCACTAAACACCTTTATACACCTTTGGATGGAGCGTCACACAAATCAAATTACTCACTGGTAAAAGAAAAGGCCTTTTCAATAACTGAACACTCAAATGTATGCATCCCTGTGTCATTTTCTACTTTCCATTGCTCTAGTTATATAGACTAGGTGCATTTTATCAGGGAACTGTTGACAAATGGGCAAGAGAAGGTAGAGAGGTGAGCAGCCAAGGACCATTTAACAGAGCGGTAGTGAATGCAAGTCCCATTGTTTAAAGAGACCATTTTTCTTATCTTTTCCTTCCCCTTTGACATAAAATAAAGATGGATGACCTGTTGCCACTTCTTGCCATTCCATACCATTGGATAAAAATAGTGTCTACTGTTTGTCAACAATATGGACTATTTGTGTAAAAAGAGGCATGTGAGGTAAATAATAGAACATGCTTCTTTTTATTTATTTATTTTTTATTTACTGCTTGCCAGAAGTCAGGCAATTTATTGATTTTTTCCAAAGTAAGTTGATCAGATCTAAGCTAATTTTTATTTAAAGTGTGCATTAAGGGTGGAGTTTAGTGTGACCTGATGGCAGCAGTAGAGCAATTTTAGCATGCACAAAACCAGTAAGCATTGAAAACAGACTGAGGGGAAGTTAAGATGCTGCTCATGGATTCAGGTTTGTAGACAACACTATGACACTGACGGCACACAAACATTTGCATTTAACATAAGACGGTTTAGATTGGGATGAGTACTGATTTTTGCTTGTTTACTCTGTGTGAATAAGAATCTCATCTATTCTCTTTTGACAGATAGTCTCAATGGATGTCAACGCCAGCTTGCTCATTTGACAGTATTCCCCATAAGAGTTTATATGCAATGTCTGATTCACTTCACACACAGCCACATGAAGTAGGAACATTCTTGATCCAGCTTTTATCCAGATAGACAAGGTATCCTGACTCCTTTGACATCTGTGTTTGGTGTTGTAGCCTCCCCCATAAGCACTACCTACTGTGATTACCAGTGATCTATTCATTAAAGACACAAACTGCTTACTATGCAAAACACTGTTTAATGTTGATTGCTTAAGTCATCTAAAACTGCTGCTGTTGGTTTGTCATCACAGTTGTTCATGGCTCCCACACTGTGTATTTAAAGCTTTGAGCTCAATGGTATCTTTAATAAAATGGATCAGCTAAAATCTACTTCAGAATTTCTTCAGGATTCAAAATCTATTCAGTCATGCTAACAAAGCTGGAACTTATTTCAGGGTGCAAATGGAAAAAAAACCCCAAAAAAACAAAAAACACAGGACAGCACAGAATAATCATGCAAGATCAAGTGGCCTACCTACCTTCCTCCCCCGTGACCTTGTTACTAAAAGCTACTTATATGAGACCTGCTAGCAGTGTGCTAAATACACCCTCTTGGGAGTTGGCAGTACGCTTTTGCACCATGTTTCTTAAAGTCTAGCTTCCCCTAAATTTCTAATGAACCGTTTCACAAAATGGAGACTGTCACAGTTTAAATGAATACAGGAAAACACGTGTACAGTCAAAATACCACAGCTAATCCCATGCCATGTACTGTATCTTCTTACTTTGCTTCTGAGGATTGTGCAGATTTATTTTCCTTGTACACATTAAGAGAGAATCAATTTGTCAGTGAACAGCAAAGAGGGGATGGAGGATGTCACGAAGCAGCAGCAATGGAGCGCTGCACTTTGGGTATCAGATCTCCCCGATGCTTTTGAAAGTGAGATGGCGATGACAGCATGTGGGATCTGTGCGCAAATTAAATGGACCGACAAAAAAAAATGCATTATCGATCGGGTTGAAGCCAAAGTGTCTGGCTCACAGCACAGGATCGGGTACCATGTCATTAATCCACACACCTGACTAATAATAGTGGAACACAACTGATGTCCTTCCCTTATTCTCAGTCTCTATACTTTGTTCCTTTGTATCCTTTGTTCCTAAAGGTAAACTTGATTCAGTGCTAAGAAAAACAGGTCACGGGCTTGTAGATAAAATCAGTAGAGCTCACAGGAACACACACACAAACATACACACACACACACACACACACACACACACGCACGCACACACACGTTTAATCTCTATTATGAAGGCTGGGAAGGAGACAGACTGGTGCAACTGATGGTTCCACTGGTTGTTTTCTGCATGGTAATCATACAGTACAACACAATGTGTCAATACTGCACTTCTGGATAAAGAAGCTTAAAAAGCTTCAATCTGCATTTGGTAACATATGGCAGACCAAATGAGCTTCTTTAGAAATTGTGTAAAAGTGAGGCAACTTAATTATATTTAGGAACTGGAATGGTAGTATACAGCATATGCTACACGCCCCATGCTCAGTTTTATGTATTATATATTTTTGTAATATTTTATTGCGGATACAATCGGCCGAAATGAGTTTCCTCCGCAGGGTGGCCGGGCTCAGCCTTAGGGATAGGGTGAGAAGCTCGGACATCTGGGAGGAGCTCGGAAGTGGAGCCGCTGCTTCTCCACATCGAGAGGAGTCAGTTGGGGTGGCTCGGGCATCTGGCCAGGATGCCTTCCGGTCGCCTCCCTTTAGAGGTGTTCTGGACATGTCCCACCGGGAAGAGGCCCCGTGGCCGGCCCGGGACTAGGGGGAGGGATTATATCTCTCGCCTGGCTTGGGAGCGGCTGGGGGTCCCCCCAGAGGAGCTGATGAAAGTGGCCCGGGGGAGAGGGCCGTCTGGGCCTCCCTCCTGAAGCTGCTGCCCCCGCGACCCGGACCCGGATGAAGCGGGAGAAGACGGAACGAAACGGAATATATTTTATTACTTTATATTACTAAAAACAATTGTTGTATGTTTTGATTGAGGTTAATATGTGTGATCTATGTTCTCTAATTAATAAACTAATTGTCTTAGATGAGTCAGGAAGTAAAAGAAGTTTGGTCAAAGTTGAGCTGTACTGTTTCTGTGACCAGCTGGAATAACAGCTGTTTAAGTGTCATCCAGAGTATAATATAAACATATTAATCAGATCTAAAAATAGATCAGCCAGTGTCACAGGGACAACACCATCATTGAAGCAAGAGTTTGCCAGTGATTAAAGGGCTTAAAGAGTCTTGTGAATACTCCATAACAATGATAATGATGATAATAATATTGCTCAGAAAAATGGTGAGAATAATAATTAGTTTTGTTAGTTGTTGTTGCAGTTTCAGTTATTCCAAACCAAAACAAATTGAGCCAAATTAGTACAAAGCAAGAAATATCAGCTGAATTATTACCCAAACTAGCAAAATTAATGTGAAAATAATCATATTGGTTTGTTTGTTCTTATCCACCTTGTCCTTTAAACACTTCCTGTATATGCCAGAACAACCAATCCAGTGTGGTGTGTCACCCAATTAATGCTTTTTGGACCATGATGAACTGAACCCATTACACAATACAATTCTGTCCAGACAGAGATGCATTAATGGGTAAGATTTACTAAGAATGCCATGTCCTCTGCACCTCGTTATTATGGAGTGATTAGCCATCACTCAAGACTGATACAGGCTCACACTAGTAAACAGAGTGTTAGTCTGTCGGCTTTGGCAATTCATTATGCAAACACTTGAGTTAGTGGGAAACAAAAGCAAACCATCCCCCTGTTTGCTGGGAGTCCGAATATGATTCTGGAAAAATGCGGTTAAAATTAGACCCTCGGCTGTCAGAAAAGTAAAGCAAATGTTTGGAAAACAACAGTGGATCATGATCTCCTCCAGATAGAAATGAGCACTTTCATGACACACACCAGCTACATCAGGATTCAGTTTGGCTTCATGAAGAAGGGCACAACACTTGTGAGGAATTTGTTTTTTTTTGTAAGGAATACCTAAAAAGGATGTAATCAGTGTTATCATAGGTGGAAGTCAAGGGTTGTGGTACTGAACTTAATAGTGGTCAACAAACATGCATCTGCTACTTTTGATTTTGTGCGGTTTGACCACAGATTACATACAGTATTGAGCCTTGAGTTGCTAAAACAAAGTTGGTCAGGTAACACCTGTTGTAGCAGCTAATTACTGTGTGAAAAGAGTACTAATCTCGAAAGAAAAGATGAATATTTTAAAATGCATGGTGAATCTATTTAGATTTTTTACTCACCACTCTGACCACAGAGGTTCTATATTATATATAATTCACACAATATGCATGATGGCCTGATAAATATTTAATTACAGAATGTGGATTGTGCCCCTTAATAGTTGTAATGCAACAATGCATTGCAAACACATTTTAGATAGCGAGAAGCTCATGCATGTTTGGAGAATGAGTGGAAGAGTTAAACAGTTTTTTAAAGACGACATTGGGTGTCACTGAGTCCATCTCTAGGAAGTACTCAAATTAGATCTGGTGTCCTACCTAGAAACGCATGAAACTGCTTGCTTTGGGTCCTATCTAAGTTCTGGTCTTTAGCTCACTAAATTCTACTTTTGGCACCTGCAGGGGGTTAAAATGATGCACTCTGCATAATGTGTCTTTTGAGGTTTGAAAACTGCTGACTGTGGTTTTATGCATGGGACTAAGATTAGAGTTGCTTGTGTCAGATCTGTGCTCATGCTCCATGAGGGAGCTTAAAACTACACATTAGATTCTGATAATGTGGGCAGAAATTAAGATGAAGGTGTTACAAATAAAATGTCATGAACACCATTGCACTGACATACTACCAGGGATAGAGCAAAAATAGATGGCTTTTTGTTCACTATTTGCAGAAAGACTGATACCTTGGAACAATGTAAAAAGCTCACCTGCTAATTAGCTTAATAAAAACACTATGAATAAATGAGAAATATCAAACACCCACTCTGCTGATACACATGATTTCTGAGCTAGTTAGCAGCAGGTGACCATGATAACAAAAGACTGATCTGTCTCTTTAAGATCATGCATGCATTTTTACTCCAACGCACGCATTCAACTGCCAAACTAAGTCAAACAACGCAGTATATTTTGAGATCCTCCCCTTGTGCATGACATTTGTTGAACAGAATGAAAACCACCTGTGCAGCCTGTTCAGTCTCCAAACTCATACCCTCTGTAGGTCACAGCTCTTTAATAAAGCCCCCCCACCACCCCAAACAACATAAATGCTCACATGGCTGCGAGCTCTCAGTGCTCCCATCAGATGGTTGGTTTTAGGCAGACACTTCACACAAGGGTACATGATGATGCTCATCAATCTGTCAGGCTGATTTCAGTGTTTAATTTGAAAAGTATCACTGAATTTTTTGCTGATGAGGATGCACTTAAAATGCTGACGGTGTCTTCTCATCTTGTTATCTTGAAAATGATTTAAGAATTGTGGTCGTAATGTGTAGTAATCAATCATTTTGTAGACAAATGTATTTTTTTATGCCTTTTTATGCTTAAATCTGGTTTTTAATGACAGTTCAGAAAGTCTGTGTGCAGAGGAAATGCAGCATCCTCTCCATTCATCCACTCAGTTGTACTGGGAATGAGAGTTGATGAGATTAATATGACTTCTATGCAGCTCTTTTTACAGACTTGCTTAATTGCAATCACACTTTAATGTGCTGTTGTACTCAGAAAGCAGAGGCTGGTCCACCTCCACATCTTTCATTTGCACCTACCTACACTCACACCTGAATGATCATCAGACTGTCCACTAACAATATGCAATATTATTCTATTTCACATTATCAGAAAGCATTTTCCAAATTAGAGTGTCATTTAACACTACATTAATCTTTCTACTATCATTTAATGAGAAAAAGCTGTCATGTGTACAAAAAATCCAAACATGGGAGATTCAGGGGAACTTGACTCCCTGTAAGATAACATCATCAATTTGTCCTTTTCTGTAGATTTTTTATTTAATTTAATAAAATATAGATAATGTTAAGGTAATTAAGGAGGCCTAATTTAAAAGCCATTTTTTGGTCTATAAAGACAATTGTTCTGTATTTAACATCATCAGCATCATTACAAATGCAGTCACGCTGAAACATCGATCAAAAACACAATCACACACTGATCATCAAACCTTCAATTTCTAAGACCATATGGAGCTCCAAAAGGATTTCCAACCAATACTAAACCTTAAAACAATTACAAAACTACAGATCATGTTTTACCTACATTTGTCTGAATGGTTTAAGCCCAATGGGCCCACCCAGGGCTGACAATAATTGCAAGCGTCATCCATTATAAAAAGACAGTAAAACAGGACAATGGAATGTACCTTTAATTGTTGCTTCAGGATTAAACACTAATGATCACAAAACAAGTCTTTATAGTTCTGTGAAAGGAGAGAAGCTACTGGGTCGAACAATATCAAACAGACTACAAGCTGACATGAAAATCTGTGTTGCGAACAAACACTGATTGATTGATCGCTGTTTCACTCAGGAGAGACATGAGGAAAGAAAAAAAAAATACAGCTTGACCTCTGACATTGAGAGACCTGTCTCAGAATTACTTCAGCAGTCAAAAAACATGTACACTCTGAATTGAAAGGAAGTCACTGGATATTTATGTAGGACATGCACTTTATGTAGGAGAAACACATATTTTAATGTATTCCGCCTCTTACTGACATGTGACAGAAACATGTATGTGAATGCATGTGTTCCACGTACTCCATTGTGTACAGACTACATCCTGTGGGATGGTTTCCTGTCCTGTTTACAATTAAAACCATAAATATTAGATAGTTCGATAGCTTGGGAATGCTTCAGCACACATGGAACTGATCATGACACAGTCTCTCTCAAGGTCATTTCAAAAGAAATGGCTATATTACGAATAAAAACCTGTGACATTCCAATCAGGAGATGGTTTCCACTAAGCACCCAGTCACCCATACCTGCTGGCCCCGTGTTATTAATCAAAAATATTTGACACATAAAGGTTATTCAATTATCCCTCATGCCAGCAAGAAGAGGAACTTTCCAGAACCCCAGGGGCAAAGAAAGTCCTGCGTCAAGGATTCAAAGGCACCCAGAAGTGCAGTTAAATGGGGCAACACAACAGCTGGCTTTTCTCAGTAGAGATTTCTCTAAATATTTGATAGCAGTACGGTGTCTGGTATGATACACACACACACACACACACACACACACACATACACACATGCACACATGCATGCACACACACACCCACAAACATATGCAGAGGCTGGCATGATTGCATGGTTTTATCATCACAATAGCTATTGTCTGCGGACCGCATAGATGTCTAAACATCAGCGTACATTCTGGTACAGCTGGCGGAAGCACAGCTGAACAGCGTGCAAAATATCGCTCAAGCAGGATGTGGGCACTAACTTATGGATGCACTTCAGGAAGCATACAGACGAGTTTTTCAGTTGGAAAAATTGGCCCATTGTTTCCACCCACTAACGTGGATAAGTTAAAAACAAAAAAAAAAAGTAGCTCCAACTTTTACTGTTGCTGTTGTTTACAGCAAGGCTAGCACGGATGCTGCATGAGTGGAATTGGAATAAAACATTTACAGTTTGTGCTAGAATTAGCATAAAATCTAAATTTTAATTGCAGTTGTGCTGAACGTGTTGTGTGGTCAATATCTTTGGGTTTGTTCTCTTTATGGTCATACGGAACATACATTGCAGTGGCTTCTACAATGATTACATTAAACTTTAATAAAAGTGAAAACACACAGCATCTAATTTTCATCATCTGAATGTCGTGCTTTTTCTGCTGCATTTCTTTTTGTTGCAAATATTATTCTAGAGCTACCAAGAAAACATTAAGTGACAGAACATTTAACTGGGTAGAATAGAAAGTCTCAATGTAAATCGCCCCTTTCACAAGAGTAATGGAGTTAGAAGACTCATAAACAGAAGGGAAACAGAATAGATTTGCATCCATAGGTCTTACAGATGTCCATCCAAAGATATATGAAGAATGTATCTCTAGAATCTGAACTATGTTTTCTAAGTGTGATTGAGGCTGAAGAAATAATGAAGTCATTACAGACCTTAAAAAATGCTCACATTTAGGCAACTCAAAGTGATGAGAGCCTTGAAGCATTCCATCCATTCATCCATCCATCCAACATTGGCAGGTTGTATAAAATCCCTGCAGATGTAGAATGGTGGCAGGGATAATGCCTGGGTATAATTAGTGAGTTTAAATAAAATCTGCTCTTGGTAAATGAATAGAGTCTACACCGTATGGGTCGATTGCTCTTTAATGCTCATGGAATGTAATTTGTGGTAGATGTGATAGAAGAGCCAGGCTGTTACTTGTTTGTACCTGTAGGAGGAATTTGTGCTTTCATGCAATGATGGATGCAAGTGACTGCAAACTGCCTTCATTGCTGTTTAATGGTTTGTAATCAAAGATGTCACGCGGCAACTCTATCATCCACCTGCAAAGGAGTGCCTTGCCTTTTGTATTTCTCTCTCATTCCTCATGCAAATATAGGTGATGTTCACAAATGAACGGTGAGGAGTTGCTACCTATCTAATTGGCTGCAGAGGTGGAAACCATTAAGGTGTTGGTCCTTCTTTAATGTGAGGTCACTGTGATGGCTGCACAGTAGCAAGGAACACAGTTTATAGATTAGGAAGAAGCACGGGAATGGTGATGTGCTGTTTTTTTCACTGCTAGTTCTCATTTTAAGGTTCAGTTTCCAGAGTTCTTACTGCAGAACAAAAACAACTATTATAATTGTTGCACTTACTCTCAAGTGCTGTTTGAGCTAATTATAGTTCACATGGTCTATAATCAAAATAATTAATATGAGACAAAAGAATGTCTTAATTTATTTTAACAACCAAAGCCCTATGGATCTAAAAGGACATTTTTGGACTACATTATTACCAAATTATTCCCAGTTTGTACTGTATACAGACACATGAATAGCATCCTTTTGTTAATAAAGAGAGCATATATTTGTGGATTTCTGCTATAATTCAGCTGAAACAGATGATTGAAAGATAGGTGCAATATGGCTGAAAATAATCCAACAAGAATTAGCAGCATGGCATTACGATTCCAAAAGAATTATGTTTTATATTTCAGTGATAGAACAAAAGCTGAAGATGAACAATAGGCAAGAACATAATTTAGACATGTGTTACAATGTTTGTAGAACACCTTGAGATTTTTAGAGGTTTTTCTGTTTGGCAATGACCTTGATGACTGAATTCAGAATTCATTCAGACCACAATTCTACACATGCACAGTTGGTAGGATGAAAAAAAAAAAAAAATGTACATTGCAAGGGCATTTTATAATTCTGTTCGATCTGAATACTTGTTTCTACTTGAAATCCCTCACTGAGTTATCACAGAATTTTTCCTTCAAAGTTAAAAAAAATAGATAAATAAAAATAAATAAATATATATTCATGTGCATTTTTTGGCAGGATGAGAGGGTATGGAAGGACTCTGCCTTTTGTTATTTACTATATGAATTAACTCATGAATCATTCACAAATTGTCTATGAAGGAGTGGGGGTGGTAAGGGTGGGGCCAACACATAAATAAGTCATACCTCTGCTAGGCCTTTTGGGGTGCAGACATTGCAAAGTATACTTTTTTGTGTTGTCTGTTTAAAGTCCTGAAACTGCAGAAGGCATGTGTCCTTTCCTCGCTCATTCAGATGGATGCATATCACCTAGGTTGCATTTCTGTAGAAAGAAATCACAAAAAATATCTTGTTCTTTCCTTATTATGATGATGAGTTAATGTTTGCTACCACATCCTTTACTTCCTTGTGACCCACAGGTTTTAACTCATACCAACTTAGACGATTTAGATGGGTGTTTTTAGTTATTTTTCCCTGCTCGTATTTTCCCAACATGAAGGCACAAATGAACATTTCTTCTGACACCTTTTCACTTTAATTTGACTGCTTCTTAGGGGTCCGTACCCTTAGCCTTCTGGATCAAAATGACATCTACCTGAGGGGATGAGAAGTTGAATTTCCTGATGGTCTTCCTTTGTACACATTATTTCACCAGCTTTTATGCAGAAAAAACAATTTCCTCCCATCTCATCTCAACAAATTAGAGCCGTGCAGGCCAAGCCAGCCTTCATATGAGTCAGAGTGATAGACTCGTTATTGCTGTCATCAGCGGCTTTCAAGTTAGATTAGAATAGATGATGTATTTCAATTCTGTTAAAAAATTGCATTCTAGATCAGCTTTTAACAACTTTTTTTGCAAACAGACTGCTTTCTGGACAAATATGAATTATCTGAGAAATATTTCCAAGGACAGGAGCTCAACCAGTTAAACCAGCAGCTCAACCAGGACATGAGAACCTGACTGATGGACATGATTCCAGTGATGTTGTGGAATTCTAGATAACAAACATTTTTCCTAAACATATATTAAGAAGGTCATTTAAATACAGTTCATAATATTTGGAACTATAGTTAATTCCACCAGATACCTGATGACTTGGAAGAAGTGAACTTACAAGTCCTCTCACAGTTTGCGATCTCTGCTAATTCCCTGCTGCCTTCTAACTTTTTTTTTTTAACTTTTTATTTTCTGCACTGAAGGGCAGCAGGGTTAAGCAGGTTCAACAGAGGAAATAAATGATGAATTCAAAAAGGGTAATTAAGAAAGCGCATCAGCAGAGCAGTGCATGACCTCACACCCTGTGCGAGGCCTGGGCCTGAAAGCCCCATACGAGCTTTTATTCTTCAAAGCTTTATTAGCCCTGATATAAGAGGAAATTAATTAATACAGGAGACACATTTCTGAAAAATTGTAACTATCTCAGAGACAATTTACAGATATTGATCATCATTATTATTGGTGATTTCATCCAAACACTGTAGTAGAAGGTGCCAAAAGAAAACATAATCTCTGACTAACAAATTAGGCAGTTTTATTTAGCTGATGGATTACCGAATATATCCAAACGTTAGTAATGAGTAGTGATAATTAATTTAATATGAATCTACCCATAGTCAATGTTTTCTGAACTTTTTCCCCCAGATTTTATCTCCAGTTTGTAATCAATGCACTACTGATTTTCTTTGACATGCATTTTGTGTTGTACTCACATATTAGACTCTACATGTGGAGTGCACATTTTATTACAAATTTCGTATGTATTTTCAGGATTACACCAAGTCGATGACTGAAAAGTAGCTTTTAGAGGAATTACGCTGTGTTTTCCAGGTGCCTCAACGAACCTTTGATACCACTATGAAAATGTAAAACCACCCAAATTGCAGCTGGGTACTAGCTATTTTCATTACAGGAGTAGGCAGATAGCAGTCCATTAACCCACTTGATGTGGCTCAAAATCCCGCTATGCCTCAATGCTCAAAGTCACCCCCCACTTTGTCACTGCTCTGTTTCATACACTTCAACCCAGCTGACACTTGACTCACGGTTGATGGAGTGTGCTTTCAGCAGATGGAGCTCTTGCCAATTCAAATTGTAATCAACTAAACAACAATTAGATCTACTGAACTGCCCTTGTTGCCATTAATCACCAAAAGGCTGCAGATTAAATCTACTCACAATGTGCCATATCCGTACATGCTGCCCCAGATGTACCAAGGAGCTATGACTCATTATATGCATGCTGGATGTTTACTTTTACATGCATGAGTGTATATGAAAGATAAGAGAGACACTGATTCATTTCTGTAAACAAGTGTGTGCATAAATGCAGATTCTTTTGGCAAGGGATGGGATTTTCACATCGAAAGCCCTGTGTTTAGCATTTGTAGTCCATGTGATATTGCCCAATCCCATTAGTGCGGGATCGTCATGGCTTTGTTTCCTTCTGGTTTAACTCTAGCTTTGCTTTTGCATCCTCTCTTAAATGTACATACAGACTGGTAAACAGTCCAGTCAAAGTATTTTTCACACTAAACACATGATCTATCCTACTAACATGCTGTCACGTGGTGAGAACATATGTGTCAAATAGATGAAAGTATCAAAGGAGGCTAGTGGCTGCCATTAGCAAGAGCATGAAATCTTTTTCATCTGTTTGAAGGGACATATCTGCTCTGAAACTTTAATGATTAATAAGAATACAAAAATGAAAATTTCTAGAAAAGACAAGCTGTTGGGTGAATTCTACTTGAATAACCGCAAAGATAATTAAAACTTAAAAGAAATCCCTACAACTATAAAACACTGCTCCAGTGTATTCTTTTTGTTGCTGATTTATTGTGTTACATATTGCCATTTGCACCATCAGAGTTTATTTGCACACAGAGCGCCCTCCACACAAAATGCTTCTTGGTCAAATCCATTTTCCAGTGGAGTGGGGATTGTGTGGGCGATCCCACTTGAGCAAAGGATAGCTAGATGAAAGTGCACAAAAAACGCCTTCGTCTTTGCAAGCGCCTCCCGAGTGTGGAGAGGAACGTGGCTAATGTTTAAGGGCAAATCACTGCAATCAAGATTCATTTTGGCAGAGTAGAATACAACACACAATGATTACATAACCCAGTCTTCTGATTGGCTGATGCTGGACTTTAACTGCTGTGTTGTGAATTCCAGCCAGACTTCCTTCAATGTCTGTGATGATATTTTCATGACAAAATGTAGGAAAATCTCCATAACTCTGAAAGACAAAGGCTGGGGCTTGAATTGACTCCAACTAGAAGTGATTTTGTTTGTTTGAAATGACACTCACCTATAATTGGACAAAGATTCGGGAAAGGAACCGAGACAATGACAAGTAGATTGGGGAGCTTTGAGTCAGCATGATGCTGACACTATGATGGATGAAATTTTTTAGAAGTAAGCCTTTGTGGGCATGAAGATGGAGTGTGAAGATAAGACGGGATAATTAATATTTATATGGAGAGGAAAGAAGAGTATCATCAATCTGAATTCAGAATGCTGACTGGGAAGTGGAGAAAAACATGACACAGAAATGTCACAACATGACAAACAGATATGTACCTTTTGTACACAGTGTGTAAATATATATTTTTAACTTTTCATCTTTGTTTTTGTTTTATTTATGTTCCATTTTACCAGCAGAGGTAGAATTTCATTGTATCTCTGGGAGATTGTTTTATTCTGCATATGGAAATAAAGGCATTGTGCCTTGAATATTAATATGATTCTCTGTTCCTTCTGACAAGTTCATTACATGGAGTCACAGATTCATGCATGGGACACTTTGACAGCTATGGTATTTATCCTGTAAACTGTTGCATTCCAAGGCAGACAAGATAGATAATTACATATTTATGCACACCTGAACCACAGGGGACCACTGAGTAATTCATGCAATCAAATAAGTGGGGAAAAACAAGCATCTGCTATATTATTTGTTCTTTTTGTAGCATAAATACTGAAAAAGCAATGTTTTTTGTGAAATGTTTTGAGAAACACAAGATAAAGTTTGCAGCTCAAATACATGCAATGTCTATTGTTGCAAGAAAGTAACCCATGTTGAGAGAAGAACTTGTTGGAATTCAAAAAAACTATGAAAAAGCTAACTAAATAATAAATATGGGTATATAAAAAGGCTCTACTATATATATACTATTTAAAAAAATTAAAAATTAAATTTTGTTGATGTCTAAATTGAATTTCAGTAACACAGTTGCCAATTTAAACATACAAATCCAAATACTAATCATGAAAGCGGCACTCAGCAGACCTTCTTTGAAATTAACCCATTACTAAAGAGTTTGCTTAACAAGCCAATTGACGACTAATTAATAGATCGTGTATTTCCAACATGAACTTCTGATGTACATTTAATTACTCTCAGTTTTACTCTTTTTGGTTTTAGCATAATTTCTTTTACAGATCTAGGTCTCAGGGCCTAGGTTGCATCCAAGTCGATATGATCCAAGGCTGTACCACATAAATAAAATCATATAATTTGTTGTCAATATCACAAATGTGCACCAAAAAATATTAAATAAAACAAAATTATATTGCTCATGTTGCCAACATTCACACCATTTTATTCTTACTTATTTTAGAGGTGAGCCTGTAGCACTGTGACACTTGCATGCATGAAGTGAGGAAACACCTGGACTCATTAAGGACCTGGACTCATTAACAGAATTTGTGGCAGCTCAATACTTCAGTGACATGTTGTTTCCTAAAATGTAATCTGGCAATCAGAAACAAAGCCAGCCTCCCAGTTTTCATGAAATAAAGTTGATGCAGTCAGCAGCTGGTTGGAATCTCTCCTACTGTTCGCAGAACCACTGTGAAAGTGCTGCTGCATCTCAGGTGCTGTCTTACACCTATGTAGCTTGCATAAGAAGCCAGAGGTTAGTAGGCAATAAGTTCCATGGCTTGGATCACTAACAACACTCAAACAGCTTCTTCTTTAGTTCTCACACTGGGTCTGTTTGTATCTGCTGTAACCTGAGGTCAGGTGTCCCCCAAAGAACTCCAGCACTCTGCACTTGGTCCTCTTTCTTGCTATCTCACTTGTGTATCCGATGCTCTCACCTACAAACTTGTGGTTTCAGGGAGAGAAATTGTATCAGTTTATAAGGTGTGCATCCCTGTGCTGTGAAATTCAGCTTAGCCTTTGCTGGGAAACAAACAATCTAAAGTCTGATTTCAGCAGCAAAGTGTGATCCCTTAAATTTGCATTAAGATTTTTTAATTTTTTTTTAATTCAGAAAAAGAGCATCCTCTTTCCTCATATGGGAAATCCAATAAAATAGTGGCTAAAATTGGAGGATGATATCATTTTCATTTCAAATTAGAACTTTTGCACAACTGAAAGTCTGCAAATATAAACCCTACCTGAGAAACACATCAGGAATTGTGCAATTTTTCTTAAAAACAATAAACATAAATCATTAAAACATCATTCGATTAACTATTTTCTCTATGACACACTAATTACATTATCCTCACTCATAGGTTGCCTTCATGAGCAGCAAGAACGGCTGTAAATATAATGGAGGACACTGTAATCTAACAGCATGTCCTTCACATGGACCACTTCACCTCAAAGTTGCACTCACTGTAACATCACCCATTACTTTGTGGTCAGACCGATACGTCCAAGCATGACATTCAATTTTGATGCCGGACATTACATAGTGTAATCTCTCGACATCAAATTTGAATTGGATCTCACTATGAAAAAGTCCAAACTTGACCTTTTTGACTTGGTTGGACAATGTAACAACCAGAGAAATACTTTTAGAGCTCCTGGAAAAGCAAATTTGACACAGCTAATGATTTTGAGTTGTTGCATATTTTCTGATATGTTACCAGGATTCCGTAATCTTTCTGCAGTTTGAACTGGTCTGTACATGGGTTCAATATCAATTGTTGCCCCCTGAATTTCTTGAGCACTCCAATACAGGAAATGGACATTGTATCATTTGGATAATATATATCCTGTACAACAGCTGAGCCAACACACAGACACTCAAAAGTTTACTGTTCCCAGGCAGTGTGACTCCTTATGTGTATTTATACTTGTCCCGTTACCTTCTATCCATTTCTCCTCCTCACTGACCGGAGGGGGAGGCAGGCAATGGCAGGGATCATTACATCACAAAACACCCGCAGGCCACAATCCTCAGCAAGTGCCACACAAGATTACCAATACTATGTCTACAAGCAAGTGGACAGGTCCTGTGTGCCACACTGCAGATGCAGGGAGGGTGAGACAAAAAGGTAGAAGGGGGACAAGAGGAATCATAGGAAAGATGGGAAGGAAGAGAGAGAATGAGATATAAGAAAGTGAAAGACAGAAACAAAGCAGCACATGGCAGGTCTGAGTTCTCCCCCAGGGCTCAAATAATGATGATTCACATTGACATCTGTCTCTTTATGACCCAGATATTGTTTGCTTGAACATGGAAAGATTGTAAAAAAGTCAAAGGTCATACCAATATGACGGATGCTGCACTGATTGTTGCCACAACAGAACTTTTTTCTTACACCACAGATGTGTGGCATTTATGCCTTCCTGGAACTGTACACTATAAACAGGTTTAGTCAATAATATTCTGTTCTTGACAACTTAACCCCACTCCCATCAGGAGATGACAAGCCTGCTGTAATGTTTTTAGCTTGCATGCCAATGCTTTTGCTTTGTATTCTCTCAACCTTTGTGGCTCCACAGGGGGTCTAGATATCATAAGCAAGAGATACAAACCTTCATAACTTCCAATTATTATGCTCTCCCATGTAGTTTACGATTTTATAACCAGATTCATAACAGAATACTCCTGGCAGTGACATAAATACAAACAGGGATACTTACTATATTTATTGGACATAGATAAAAACGCCTTACTTAAGAGTTGTGGGATGTTCATTACAGAGCTAGACTTTAATCTACAGAAGCCCCAGGATATTATGTTAAAGGGTTTGGGGATTTTGCAAGTTTAGAAGTGAAAATAAATGCAAGTGAATGACTCAGGTGTGAAAACTTAAAGACATTTAGATTTTAGCTCCCTTTAAAAAACACAGTAATAGCACAAGATTTCCCAGAAAGAAGCTGGAGTCATCTCTTAGAGGCAGAAATGGTTGCACTAGTGCATGAAATGACAGCATATTAGCATAATTTATGCATGGATAGAATATGAAGATTTGGTGTTTCCGTTTTATGCTCCAGTTTGGCTTTTACAGGTGCAATATGGAAGAAAAAATACCATGTTACACTTCAGCAGTAAAAGAAAAAAGTCTAACAAGAGAAGGCAAATAGGCTTTTAGTCGGCAAATGTTAAGACAAATATGCAGGCAAACAAACACATGAGGGTTGAACAAACTTGGTTTGACAACAACTGTGGGACACAAAAACAAAGGGCAGGGAACAAGATGCGCAATTTTTATCCTGCGTCAACACTAATGCAAATAATGTGTCTAACCCAAATGCATAAATGTGGTAAAATTGGGGGTGAAAGGAAATAGGAGGAGTGAATTGAGATGAAGACAAGGCTTGAAAAACAGAATCAAATAAGAAGAGAGCTGAAGACCACAAACACACATCTGCAGTCAGCAGATTAATGAAGGTTTGTACTGAAGAGTACTTCTTCCCCTTTTTCCTTGCGAAATGAAATTATTCAATTTGGAGACTGATGCAATATCACAACCAGCACATACATTTGATTAAATAATTTCGACATAATGTCTGTTGCTGTTACCTTAGGTTTGGTTTATTTTAATGATCAAATATTTTAATGTGACGCAAGCATGACAACGTGAAATACAAGTTAAAAAAAAATGTAGTGGGTCCCATCAGCACTGCTGCCATGGACGAGTCAAGGGGGTAATTAAAGGGCTTGTATAGGATGGAGAGGCACAAGCTAATTTGAACAGCATGTTTATAATTTAACAGACTAAGAGGCAACAAGTCTCTATTTCAATTTGTTATCTTCATATTATTCCTGTCTGAAGTCGACATCTGTGTAAAGAGCAAAATTAACTGGTAGTAGTCGACCTATTGCACAACTGCAGCTGCCAAGATTACTTTTAAGTCAAAGATACTTTGAAATCATGCATATCTAAACAACATCTCCCAGGCTCCCCCCTGCACATCTTAGTAACGGCTGACAGGGAATAAAAAGTTCAGTCTCGGTAGGTTTGTTGCACAGATTTCTTACAAATTTGTCTCCGCAATGAAGGCAGCAGAGTCATTGTAGTGGCATTTCCAGGATCCCAGCATGTTATATCATCTACCATTTTTGCCAGCGAGCATTAGATTCAGCTAAATTATTTTGTTCAATTATCCATTTTTTAACTGCAAAATTATAATAGCACCTGCAGAATAAGAATCAACAGGAACATTTTCATTTTGCAAGGCGACCATTTTGACATTATGGCCATGCATGCTCGATCTACCCTTCCCTTCTTGTCAGTAATTGCTGAAGCATACGGGGCTTGTACTTATAGGCCAAGTATAAAGAAAATCAATCTCTTTCATTTAGAAGCCCCCGGAATAGTGCTATCTGTGAAACCATTTGTTACCGTCACATGCTTCTGTTGCACCTGTCAATAAACCATCCCCTGTCACATGGTGTGCCACGTTATGAAGACTGATCTTCATGGTAATCTCTCAAAGGCATCATTGATGGGGTCTGCTCCCTGCTTCCTTGCAATTTGGCCTTTTGGACACATCCTACTGTGAATGAGACAAAGCTCTCCCACCTTTGTCTATCTCGGCCTTGTGTCGGTGATAAGAAAAGAATTGAGTTATTGAGTGAACAGCTTAAGATAGCTCTAGCTAAACTTGTGCTCAAAAGAGACACAATAAGAAGAGATTTATTGTTTTTTTCTTTACACACTAAACTTCACATCTTCATTATTCCCATTTGTCTTCTCAATATTCCCCAGGGAAAAAGGCCACAGAGGTGAAAAGAACTCAACAACAGAAGTGTGTGTGTGTGTGCATGGTTGAAAATACCCATGTGTCTTATTAATGCTATTATATTACCTTTTTTTTCTGTCAGGTACATAAGCCAAGTTTAATCAAAAAAAAATGGCAGCTTATGTAAAACAGATACAAGGTTCCTCTGTATCTTAATAAGGCAAACAAAGTAAATATTTAATCAGTGGATTTTGAGATTTAGTTCTCATACTGTTGGCAGTGTGCAGTGAAATGTACAGTCTAGTGTGATACATCCATTCATACCCTTTGTTTTACTGAGAACGTCCCAATTGACATTGAGAGATCCATGAATGTGGGGCAGCTTTGTCAGTCCCCCATGGACCCAAATGGAACAAATCTGAACTCCTATTGTTGATGGTGGATGGCTGCATTTTAAGCCATATCATTAACAACAGTCAAGAAAATACATGATCAAAAGAATGTCAGCCATTTGATATGTTCAGAGAAGGAATGTAAAAAGCATTTTTTTCTGCCTGTGATATTTCTCCTATTAATAAAAGGAATAGTATAAAATGTTTGTAAATGCTCACAGTCTATGTTTCTATGATAGACGAAACTATGAAATGAAGTCCTCAGCGAGTCTGGTTCTCAATCAAGCAGATCTACACAACAGTGTAGATGAACAGCCCTGATGACCGTGCCACCCTTCTCCTGTTCACACTGTACACTGTGACTGTAATTCCAAGTGTAGGAAGAACTTCACTGAAATGTAATTATCAGTCAGATTGCTGTAGAGAAAATTGGCCATCTTGACACCGACATCTTGAGCTTGACATTTGGTTGCTTTGTTTGAAAAGAACAAAACAAAAACCAGACACACATATTTAAAGAAATTCATGAATTGATGAGGAAGATGCTATTTTATGACTAAAATAAAGACACAGGAACCACTCTTCCTGTAATCATTCATCCTTCAATTCCTTTTCTGTTAGTCACCATTTATTTCTAATTAGGGTCAACATTGCTGGGACTGTGTCACCAGTCACTGGGTGAGTGGGAGGAATACACCATGGACAGGTCAGCAATCCATCACAACCATTCACCCAGGGGCAGTTTGAGTCTACAAATAAACCTAATATTGCAGAAAAAAGTAATGATGTGGGAGGAAAATACCTGAGTTCCCAGAAAAAACCCACATCATCATGGGGAACCTTCTTGTTGCAGGGGGACTGTGGCTAACACACTGTGCTGTTTCATAAAGTCAGCAAAATCCAAACTATTTGTTGTCAACCACAGGAGCTATAATAATAATAAAAAATGCCTCCTGGTGTCTAAATGCATGGAAAGGTTTTGTTACCATCCTCCACATCGGCTGATTAACACCAGAAACATGTGCTATACACAGTAATCTATACCTCAAAGCAATTTCATGTGCGCAAATATTTCTTTTGTTGTACAGTAATAGTTCCTGTAAGGAGATACTTAAATAGCCTTCTTTCAGAGATTTCAATCATTAGCTCATGCTGCAGTGCATTAGATAGTGAGGGTGTCCTGAGTTATAAACCGATAACGAGAGCTCTCCAAAGGAAATGGAAGTACGTGTGATCTTCTGGGTGTGCAGGAGAACAGAGGGTAGTAATTAACATTCCCATCAGCCTGTCGGGAGACTTAAATCACGATGATTTGAAGCTGCATGAGTGTGTGCTTCTGTGTGATTGCTGTAGGTGATATTTTCCTCATTAATCATGTGTTACATCACCCACCGGCACCCATTCCGTTAATCTGAATGAATTTTTTTTTTTTCAGTCCTCATGTATGGACTTCAGGCCCCTCTAGAACAAACCTTATATACTTAGTAGCGTGTTTTAGCAAGAAAATATGGCATTTCAATAAGATATTTGAATGCACCTGTACCTGTGTGAACAAGTTCACTATTCTAAATTACAATATTTATAATTACCATATAATAAGGAAAATATTAGTAATATTGTATTGGATAAGTTATACCTGATTTAAATGAACATAACTGAATACAATTATAGCTTTTCATAATCAAAGATCAATTGAATCTGGTCATAGTTACACTTCAATTTTGGACTATTATTGTAATTAAAATAGTCTCATTCTTACATACTCCCTGAACATTCAATGCAAATCTTTCTTTATGTTTCATTTATTTCTCATACTCATGACTGTTTGTGTATTTTTGTGCTTTCAAAAAGGAGCCAAATGCATTTTGATGATTGGACTTTTGCACTAGTGCGTGTTGTTCAAACAGAGACTTTTATGTCATGCATATAAACCTTCGACTCTGCACAGTAGGGTTTACAAGAAAAGATTGCTGCGTTGATTTGTAGATGAAAAAAAAAAATTCAGATGTAAAATCAGCATTAAAATAGTCCTTTGTGCTGTCACACATTCCCCTCATTCAACACTCCCAAACAAGAAAACTAATGCTTAATTTTGCATGTGTGCAGAATCTGGGCAGAGAAAACAATGGCGCACAAAAACTAGAACTTGACAGAGAAAACCAAGCAAGTGTCATTACATTTTCTTGCGCCTGCACAAGCAGTGCTTGTTATGAGCCCTTTCAACTTCACGAATGTTCTAATCAAGGTGTGATTGTGTTGTTGTTGTAAAGGTGTAATTTGTAATAAACAGGCAGTCCTCTACAACACGGACAGTTCATGATAATATGGAATGAGGCGCCATCACCCTGCAGCTGTGTTTTATATTCGTGAAGCCGAGCCACTGCTGGTGCCATGGCTGTGCAGCCAATGAAATATGAATGGCTTTATTCACATTGAAGCTGTCACAGGGAACTTTATTTTGAGGAGAACAGTCAGATGGAAACAGTGAGCTTCATCTACTGATGCAGTCTTCTATTATTAGAAGCCCTGACACGAGAAGGAAAGAGACATTGATATAATGAAGTGTCAGCTTGTTGCTGGCTGCAGTGTCACATCTGACACAGAGTGAATTATCATTTGTTTGTGAGTCTCATGTTTTATTTTAATAGATCCAGCAATGGCAGTGAATACAGATACTCTAGCTGGTGGCTTTTCCATCTTACATTTTTTATGATATATGTTATCTGTATTCTTTTATTTCATGTCCTTCAGTATTAAAACAAATTTTTGTTTGATATGATTGCATCACTCATATAAGTACGCCAACAGCAGCATTTTATTCATGGTTCTCTCAGTCTCAGTTGATTAAAAATAAGGATATATATATATTATCTATTCTATTTTATTCTTATCCCAAGTTGTGAGTTTTTGACAATTCCTTCCTGCCCATTGCAGTACAGGTGCTCAATAGGTCTTTAACATTTGGACAGGCTTCACTCTAATTGGCATGCTTTTTTTAATGTTCAGTGTTCAGTAGTTAATATAAATACTCAATGATAGTCTTGAATGTGTTTAGATTTTGAAAAAGACAAATAATCCCAGTAATTCCAGCAAAGGGAGCTGTTTGCAATGCAAACATGAAAAAAAGAAGCAATTTTAGCAGCTTATTTTAGCAGTAGCTGTGAATTAGTTTCGCGAAAGCCTAAAGTGAAGAAAAAAATGTAGTACTCATCAATGTAGGTGTGCTATCCATGACAAAATTTCCAACAGTGAGCAGCACACTTCAGCATGCTTTTGCGTGCTGCTCTGCAACAGAAAGCTCACTCTACGGTCATTTTACACTCTTCTGTTTAGTTGGTCTGCCACATCCAAATCAATACCCCAGTCAAACAGCGATTTGAAAGGTTTGTGCACAGAATACCTGGAAGCATATTAAAGGCTCCCAGGTTATCATAAGTTCAATACAGAATCATTGTTAAAAAAGCCAGGTGTGTGCGCTGGCATGTGTGAATGTAGAGAAGTGACTGCACACAGATAAAGGCGCTACTCAGACTTGTAGTAAAATTAAGACTTTGTCCACAAATGCAGACAGACAGTAGCCTATAGTAAACATTAACTGGTAATGAAGAGGCCATAAATTTGCTTTAAGATCTGAAGCTGCTGCATGACACGCTGCAGTCACACACACTCACTGCAACGTTATGTAAGGAGGGTTTACGATGTTATGTTTCCAATTCCTTCAGTTACACAGTGTGTGGGTGTGTATTTTATATTATGTGCTTCAAAGCCGCTGACACAGCCTGCTGTTGAAAACACTAGATGCTGAACAAAGATGGGCTTCATTACATTTTCAGTTTCATATATTACCTGTGGTCCTGGAGAATCTCCTGTGAGGACAATTACCCTGGTTTGCTATTTAACTACAAAAATGCATTTGTGACTTATATTTATCATTTAACCCTGATTTAGCATCTTCTTATATGGCCAATGTTCATATGCATGTGATGCATGAGGAATGAGATGCCAGATGTAATGCAGTTAAGCACATACACTCTCTGCCACCATTATGCAGGATTTCTGTCTGGTTCACTGTTTTATGTTGGAGTTTTGTGTGTCAAATTAATCTGAGCTCTGTTCCCAGGCTTTGTTTATGCCAAAGGCAGTATTTTAAATAAGAAATACTTTAAATATTTGCAATGTTAAAAAAAGGACAAATGTTGAAAATCTGTTTAAACAGATGAACCAAATGACGTTGACTGTATAATCCACGTTTACCACATAACTCTGGCTGCACTGATATAAAGCCGGATATTTCAAGGCAAATCATTGAGCTTCTTTTTACTCGTGTCATTGTTCCATGTGTGACACACATTGCAGTAACGTTGCTGTGATTTTTGGGGTGTTCTTCTTGTAAGCGGTACAGACCTCTGGTGACTGTTCTCAGCAGTAACATCAGCAGAAGCCCCTTGGACCTTCATGGTAATCATTTCTACAGGCCCAGCTTAATCAAAATGTCACATCCAGTGTAGCAATATATGGCAGAGTTCTCAGCAAATTAAAAATAAATTAGACTGGCAGATGCAGTCTTAATGGTCTTAATCATGCCTTTGCATTTGTTCCAGTAATATGTGGCCACACATGAACTGTTTCATCCATCACGTGGCCAATAAACAATTTGAAATCTCAACTTCAGAGCTAAGTATCGACAATAAAACATTATGTTTGTGATAACTACATTATGTTGTCCTGGTTTACAGTTTCAGTAAAGACATGCTCAGGATTCAGCTCATGATGTGACAAAACCAATTGCTCAGTTGAAATAATTTTTGTATTTCTACATTTTTTGTTCATTGTCCAATGTCTTGTTTGATCCAGTGTGAACATTAGCTAAAGAGTGGGCTCTACCTCAGTCTTCAGTGTGAATGTTGGAGGTGCAGGTTTTCCCAACCCTGAGAGGGCAGTAATCACCCCCGAAATACTGGTCTGTGTGTAAGGTTCATCCAGCTTTAAACCAGAAGATTTGAGGCTGCTCCAGCAGAGACATCTCAGAGGAAGAGATAATGCTGCTGTGTCACACCAACAGCTACAGCTTTCTCCTCACTTCTCCTTTAAAGGTGTGGAATGAGAAGCTCAGGATGTGAAATCACAGTGACGTGATTGAACAAAACCTTTGAGTGCTAAAACATTTAACTCCATGTTCACAGTTACTTGGAAGAAAACAAGGCTCATTTCAAATGGAATATTGAACAAATCCACAGCTGTAACATAAACATGACATTATTATGTGATTTGCATTAGTCACTTAGTCAAATAAAAAACATGGGATTACCTTTATATTTGAGAAAAACAAAACAAAACATAAAAAAAACTGGTGCACAAACATCCTTTCTTCTGTTCCAAATTTCTTCCCATTTCAGTGTGCAGCCTACCTAAAATATGTTTATCTATCCTCTCTGCAGCCTTTTCCTCCTGAAAGTGTAATCCAGAGAATGGATGTAGAGAGACTAAATTAAGGGACCCAATTTGAAGCAGCACCACTTCACTGATAAGCTGTACCAGTGATCTGTGAGAGCACTCATGGTCCGCTACGTTATGACAGTACAGGGGAATAAAGCAGATGAAAGAGAATAGCCTGGCAACAGCAGAAATCAGATGGGCAGAAGGAGAGCGGAGAAAAAAACAATCTAAAGTCTAATTGTGTTATGCCTGTCGGCAGCAGGGGACTTCAGAGAGACACGTTCTTTTCTACATGTCGTTCGGCACCGTCTCCTGCCTGATGAGATCACGTTAATTTCCAACCAGTCCTGCTTTTCCCTGCCACTTCTTGCCTGGACCATTTTATTGGTAAAGTGAGAGTGAAAGCAAATAGCTGAAACCTGAGCAGGAGTCACGCTCAACCAGGAACAAGCAGGTTTTGGCATTTGAGGCTGGGCATTTGAACGTGTTGCTTAGGTGCATCCGCCACCTTCCAGCTCAGTCTGTGTCATCCCTGCCCTTTGGAAAGAAAATGTCACTTTGATGCCTTTAAGCATTTAGGTAGTGACATGAGGCCAGTGACTCAATAGTTTCTTCTCTCTTAACAAAAGAACTGAGGTAGTGCCTGTTCAAACAAGACAAGCCTGGTAGATGAAGCAGAGCAGGAGGAATCATTACTTTTATTGTCGTGGTCTTTCTTTTTGGCCTTTCCTAGGGGTTGACACAAAGACGTGATCTGCATATGATTCAGGCTTTTACACTCTGTCCTTCTTGATCCAACCTTCCACAATTAATAGAAAAGGTTAGTGACCGACTGTGAGGGTTAGAGATTAAAAACACTGACCTTCTGATTTACTCAACTGTCACCAGATTAATTGTACAGTAACTGATATCTCCATTTCATTCGCCCTCATGTACCTCGCAATATGATATATCGACATTTAATGCTGAAAATGAGGTTTAAATGGAAGTTGAGCATAAAAATGCCCTAATCTGCAGTGATATATTATAAGGGGGTAATTGGGCTTTCACTATCAGGGGACCTAAAAGCTGGAACAGATGTCTTGGTGACATGAACTCTGTAGGATAATAAAAGTGATTAAGAGTATAGGTTTCGCTGCTCTGAGGTGAACCCTCTATGCTTTTAGTGCTGCCGCTCCAACCAGCAAGGGCAACAAATTATAGGAATTAAGGATAGAAAACACACCATCAGGTTTTTCATTCTGTTCTTTTGAAATCATCACCTTTATCACTAGGATGACACTTGTTATCTTAAGAATCACCTACTGCATGTACTTAAAATATTTAAATTGACTCAATTTCATATAGTTACACATGAAAAAAAAAAACTAAATATCAAATACATAAACTATATATGTATATATATATCAATGTGAACCAGGACTATTGTTTATATTTTTTCATATTCACAAAAATAGTAAATCAATGGAATGACATGCTAAATATTGGCTGTGATTGCTGATTTGTTGTGCAATGTTTGCAACAAAGGCATCAGTATACAAATACAAGAATAGAAGACAAGTAGGAGGTAAGATGTAAGAAAAAAAAATCATTTTCACTTCATCCTTTCGTATTTTTAAATCCTAGAATTTGGTGCCATTTGATACTTTCCCATAGTCACGCAGGAGCAGAGCCACTGGCCTCCTGTATGACACAGGAACCCACACAAACTGTCAAAACACTGCTGCCACACCTCCAACAGACTCCCAACCGTTTTCTAGGGCAGTGGCAGCGGCTTCTCATGGCTGATTAGCTCAGACTACCAGCTACACCTTGATGCCCCTGCAATTTACTGGTGGTGGGCTGTTCTACCCTGTGTCGCATGAAGATGAAATAACATGTTCAAGACTTAATTTACAGCATGTACGTTGTACATTAATGTAGGTTATATTTATGATATCTACATCAAATACATATTTTTGCATACAGCATGCAAAGCTGCAGATTTAAGGATTTGTGTTGACATACCTGCTGGGCTTCCTGACGTCAGATGTCAATGCACTTTTTTGAGGCAATGAAGTCCTATCCCCAGTGTGACTCTGTTCACAGGTCACTTACTGAAGGGTCTGGAAGGAAACAAAAGAAACACAAATCAGAGTGGACGTGAAGAGTGCGCTGCCCGACTGAAAGCAACTCAGTCACCACAGATGCCCAGCCAACCAGCAAAAGAAAAGGTTGAAGGAATGTCAGACCAAGGATGAAATTATAGTGGGGCCATGCTGTGGTAAGGCAGGTCATTCCTGTCTGACATATGCACAGTGTTTTCATCCCTGCCTGGTTAACTTGATCATTTTTCTGCACAAATGGCTGCCAGAGAACGGCTCATTAAACCCCTGTTTGGGTTGAGAGACACAAACCAGCTGCATTTTTCAGGGATTGGACAAAAAAATCTGGACAAAACAATAGAAAATTTGTGTTTTATAAAGAAATGCATTCCTGCATATTGGTACTCAACCATTTTTCATGTAGTTATTGCATATATATGAGCAGCCAGTTAGAGACGCAACCATTCTAATCTCAGGTATTGTTGATTGGATACTATTAACTGTGTTGTTGATTGATAATGAATTAATAGACTACATGAAGAAAATTGAATTGAACTGGTTTGACTGGGAGACGGACTGGGAGAGAATGGAGTGAGGCTGCATAATCTGTCAACCAAATGATTTGGTGGTCAAACCCACTCGCATCATTCATAGGCATGTTGTTCCTGACAACACAACCCCTCAGAACTTCTGCCAACATCACTTATGTTCAAACAGCATGCCGACTATCTACTGAAAGGTCAAAATATGTAATGAAAGCTTAACTATAATTTTTCCCATCATTAGGACATCCCAACCCACAGATCCCGACCATGCAAATTCTGTTCATCTAAATTGATTTCATTTTTCCTTTATTTATTCCAACCCCACTTTACAAATACTTCTGCTTGTTAACAAGAATTTCAGTCATTTGAAGCCTTTTCTGTGACAAATTTATCACAATTTGCCTTCTAATAGCCCTTTCTTGAACAGAAATACTTTAATGCACACTCTAAGGCTTATTGACAGCGGTGCTGACACTCGCTGCTCAACCACCGGTGCTGCTATTTTCATCCCACCCACTGATCGGCCTGTAATCCACTGTTGGAGGATTTGTGCACTGTGGAACAGAGCAATTGTGTTGCAGCAAAATGAGCAGGGCTTAATTGGGGCAAAGACTTAATGAGGACCCCTTGAGGATTATCAGCTGTGGTTTAGGCTTGGCCCAGGTAGTGGTAGACACAGTTAAACTGATCAGCTGCTATATGTACAGCTGCTGCAGTTGCCACTAGATTATTTTTTATACTTCTTCTTTTGACTGTTGCATGCATGGTTGTTAATTGGTTATACATGTGGCTGTCTTACCTTAACTCTATTAATTCAATCTTTTTTTGTTCAGTAATGATGATTTATGAGAAATTATATTTAGAATTTTAATGAAAGATCTTGATTAATGTGATCAGCAGAAAAGAAAAGAATCTTAAAACACTCAATTAATTTTCATAATGCACATTCTCATGATTGTTAATTTACTGCTTTAATTATTGTTATTAATATTATTTTATTGTCTTACTGATTAACTTGCTGAAATGTGCTCCTTCATGCAGAGAAAAGAAAAGGAAATGAATGTTTGTTCCTATGTTAAGAGAGGCAGAGTGGACCCCTTGCCGGCTCTCCAAGCAGTTTATTTCTCTGAGGAGCCTGTCTGCTCCTGACAGCCACAGATCAGATATGACTGACCAAGATAAATGGTCGGGCTCTGACGTCAGATCAGTTCAATCTAGCAACTGTCCTCGCCAGAAACAAAAGGGCACACTGTCAACAAGGCTCAGCTCACTTCAATACTTATTCAATTCCTCTCCCCATAACAGGTTCATAAGAAAACACTGAAGATGTATAGAATTCAGCAATTTAAAGGTGCTCATTTATTTTCTGAATGTCTTTTTTTTGCCATTCTTCATGTTTGGCATCTATAGAAATTTTTTTAACCAAACTTGAATTGTTCTTTCACGAATTATTACATGTTTACTTTCATTGGGTCTCAAGGTCAAAAGTCAGACAAATGCCAGTCAATATCGGAATTGAAAACAGTTATTCCATTAATGTGAAATACGAGAGGTCTGTGCATCACAAACCATTCTATATTATCAATATACATATATTAATGTCATTAAGATCTTAAAGAGGTGGAAACAGCTTCCAATCCATAGTGTCTGGAGAAGCTTTACAAAAAGTGTATCAACATCAACTCCCATCCTTGTTGTTTTTATCCCTTCAAATAAAAATATAAATCAGCAAACTCTGATGTTTTATATTACATACACACAGAGGGAAATCCAATGAATCAAGACAATTAGTTTATAAAGTCACAAAAATGTCAAAGGAATTACAGAAAAGAGTAGATCTGGATAATGTTTGCTGTGCACTACGACTCAGATTAAAACAGAATCAATTCAGGAGTGTTGGCATTTCAAACCATTTTAAATGGTGAAGACACAATATAGAAAAATAGTAAATTATATGCAAGAATGTGTTCAGGGTCATATGTTAAATATGCCTGCCTCTGGCCTCATTCTTGGAGCTCAGTGACCACACACTCATGATGTGTGATGACTTCCCTGAGGAAAGGTTTTTTGCATCATTGCTTGCGGCATAGAGTTCTGAGTCAGCATACACAGCGTCTGCACCTCGATTTGCACAGACCATAAAAGGCAAAGGCCTCCAACCCATCTCAAAGGGTAAAGGTCCAAAAACTCTGAACCCAATGCTAAAAAAACCCCAAAACATCAGCTCTTTAATTGGGAGAAATCCAGGGCTGTTGTTTTGACTTAAAATAACAAAATAAGGTTTTAAGAAAGGATGTAGAGCTAAAACATGAGGCGAATGTCTTTTTGTGGGTGGTTTTGCAGGCAGAACTTGATTCAGAGGTATCACATGGAGCTTGGATATCAGTAGTTCAAGGTGGCAGCACTCATATCCTGGATATTTTGGTTTAACCTCTGGTACATATCCATCAACTCCATTCATACAAGTGTGCATGGATATATGGAAATGAATAAATGAACAAATCAATATTAGTTTTGTGTTGTCTCTTTGTTGTGGACCCTCCACAGAAGTGAGATCAGATGATTTGTTCTTAATCTTTTCACCTCAGCAAGCCATGAGAGATGTATGTTGGAGATTTCTGTGCATGTTGTGAAACATATGTGCATGCTGAACAATGGAGCACTAATCTGCCCTTAATCTTCACCAAGACCAACAAAAACACTTTTATGTTCCAATTGGATGATTACAGGAGCTCTTCTGTTGTAATTACTGGATCATCTAGCAACTTTATTTTAAAAGTTTAATTTGACTTGTGTTTGCTTTAAATTCTATGTGTTCTCTTCAATATATGCAACACTGAGTCACATTCTGTTCTTCATCATTCTAGTAATTTTATTAAATACTGATACAAACAGTCTTTTTTTAGACTCTAATGCTGTTTACCACTGGCAAGCATGCGATTCTTTGTGCAGTACATTTAGTCAAGGCTGGTAATTAAAAAATGTTGGCCTGTAGTCATACAATCCACACGAGTAAAAGTGATTTGAGACTCTAATGTGACAGCACATGCTGCTGCACAGCTAGCTTGGTCTCACTGGGAGGCTGGAGCTCAAGTGCTGCAGTGTTAAGCAGGTTGTTGGTTTGATTGTTGGCCCCTGCATACCACATGTCAAAGTGTCCTTGAGCACTGAAACCTAAAATAGACTAAATGACTTTAGAAGAGCTCTATAGTTAGTGTCAATTTGCTTCTCTCAAAATTATATTGCAGTAAACAACAATGAGTTAATAAATAAGGTCAAGACAAACTTCAGGAATAAATGACAGAAATATCTGAGATAACAAAACCAACAGCAGATGCACTCTCCTCTGCCATGCATTATGTTTCAAACAACAACCCCTCCAACTGCATAATCCAAGGCATTCCGCTAAACTGATTAGCTTTTCCATTCTTAACACCGTGCTATCTTGGCCCAATTTGTCTGGCTTGGAAAATTTTAAGCAGAATCCCGTCATCTTCACTGATCCTGCCAAGTGGACATTTGAGTATGGAAAACGGTGTGCAGCGAGGTATTGAGGAGGGTTTGCATACGATCAAAACGGATTTCATGCGAGTGCAGACAAAAAGACTTATGGAAATTTGGTGCTACGTTGTGCTGAGTGTCTTAATTTTTCAGCTAGTCCACATATGCTTGTTAAAGTGCAGAGACATGCAAGGATTCTGGGCACTACCCAGATAACCAGATGTGTTTGAGGTAGTGTGTGCAGTGAAAAATGTCAAATCTTTAGCAAAGAATCAATTCTTGGATGTTAGAAATTAACTCAATGTTATAACTTGAAACAAAAGGTGATTTTTAAAACAGTAACAACACATTGTAATGTTGAACAGGTTGCTTTGAGAGCAACCATTTTGACTTGAAAATCAATTGTAATTTCTGCTATCAATTTCTTGTGAATTTATGGTCCTTCAAGAGTGTTTCCTCAGTATTCCTTCTGTGTTAAACAGTGAAGATCACCGTCTTTCCTAAAAAAAAAAGACACTTAAAGCCCCTCCATCTGTTAGCCAACATGGTGAAGAATGTCTTGACTCATCTGTCTAATCTGTTGCTAAACCAGAATCAGTAAGTCACTGACTGAGATCTAATCTCAAGGATGTATGCCCTCCCCATCTGCCTCAATCGTTTCTTCCGTTTTCTCTGTGGTGTGATGGAGGAGCTCTTTCTGTCTTGTAGTTTTAGTCAGTGTCCATTTTTCTGCTTTCCTTCTCCAATCTTGATGTAGATTTCCCTCTTGTGAGTACCCTGATTATTTTACATGTACATTTACCATCAGCATCCATGTGTGGTGCACCTGGACATGAAGCCTATAGAACAAAAAGACAATGAAAATCCTAATCTTATACAATAAATGTTTGCATACACTGCATGACTTCCAATGTTCCCCTTTTTTTTCCAGTATTGAGATGCAGATGTTTTGGTTTTCGGTTTCTAATTAGTCTTTTGCACTGACTCTTTAAATATCTGCTCTTTATTAGATTACAATGACACTTGTGACCTGGTACCAGAGAGGACATCTTCCACCTGTCTGGCAATTAAGCTGCAACTGAACAGAATGGAAAGATTTATTGGTTCCTTTATTTTCTAAACTGCAACAAGATACACACACTACCTTTAGGATGTACCAGCGTGCCGATATTGATGCATTGAACCCCTTACAGTCTAGTAGTCACACAATGGCTGATGCCATTGGCGTCAAGCAAAGTTCCTTGAATGTCATCAGCATTATGACTGACCAGTTTGAAAAGACATCACACAACAAAGATTTTCATCCTTATTTATCCTAGAAACATTTCAAAGAAGAGTCAGTCTTGTGAGAATGTAATTTCATGGCTTGTGATGATGCTGGTTTCTGGACAACGAGCGTTGTAATTTTTTAAATAAATCTGTAAATCTGAATGATATTTAATATACTGCATTACCTCTATGATCTGAGGTTCTTCCAATAGATCATTGAAGTTCTTCTCTTTACAATAAAAAATCGTTATTGTCAAAACAAGAAAAAGCTATTTCAAGTCTGCAAATATAAACACAAATGAGTCACAGATGATTATTTTTTATTTAAATAATTAATATCAGTCGTGTTTAATAATATTAAAATAAATATCTGGTGATATATATATATATTAAAAAAAATGAATAAATGTGACGTGAATAAGTCTCCATTAAACAGCTTGAGAACATTCATCTCACTGTTAAAAATCTCTGATGGTTAACAGAACTATTCAGATGTTACCTGGTTTTAATTTATTTCTTCGTCTTGCAGCCAGACGTGAACTTTTTTGCTACACTTTCACGGATTACCAAGACTTTTCCTTGTTTTTCGATCAAGGCTGTTGCTTTATGTAATGTTCACTAGACTTGCTGATTCTGGAGTTCCTCGTACTTCAAAAAAGCATCACACTCAAAATAAGGATGAAGCAAGTTTGGCGTCCACATGTAGGCAAAAGAAAAAAGCTTCAGATGAAGATTTGCGAAACTGGCTCTGCTACCATCAGTAAAAGAGCTGTTAAAAGGATTTATGTTGTTCTACTGAAAGAAATGTGAATCTAATAAACTGTATCACTCATACATTGATCATTAAATAAAAAGGGCTAAAATTGTATCACATTAGATTTGAACTGTATATTAGACACAAATAAATAAATAAAATAAAAAAAGACCTTTATTTACTTTAAAAACCCATCAAAAGTAAAGGAGAAGCATGACAAGCACCAGTTGACTGGATATTTCTATTGAAACACAGCAAAACGATAATCACACTCACAAACTGAACCTTGTTTGTGATCTGGAGTAGAACTACACTCAACATCAGCAGAGGACATGTGAACATGGGAATGGAGTTTACCTGCACTCAGTGTCTCCCTAGTGCCATTTTCCCTTTACAATGAATTGCATGCAGCAATAAACATTTGCAGCAGCGTCATGTCATCTGTTTCAGGCCCAGCTCATTAGTTATCATTTAAGTATTTAAAGGATCACCTCCCACTGCAGATACATTAAAGTTGTTGGACATCTGTCGAGAAATTAAATAAATACATGCTTAGATGGGTTTTGAGAATTAACTCAATCAGATTTCTTATTAATGCAGATAAACCTCTAACCTTTTTTGTCTTCATTGGTTTATTTTGACAAAGGTGTTGTAATTATTAGCTGTGAGAAATCTCATAAGTTTGACCTTTCCTGGAGTGACTATGTGTCTGCATGTTTTCAGGCTGCTGAATGAAACATAGGAGTTGAGTCTATCAAGATGAGGAGCCTCATTTATTTCCTGATGTGTCAGTGCTTTACTCTTCAGGCTATCAGCTGCCATTTTAGCAGAGATGCTCTACAGTCCAGCCGAACTCAATTGATTGAGACAATGAAGGACTCAAAGCCTTTTGAATCTATCACACTAGCTGAAGAAGTAAAATAATTGGTGTAGGAAACAACTGAAAGTCTTAGTGCATTAACTGAAGGCATGAGCTGTAATTCAAGTCAAAATGACATCATCTAAAGCATACAAATGTAAAACTGCAAAAAAGAGACATATAGTGGATGTGAGAGACACAATATCTCACATAAATCAATGTAATCAAACATAGTTTCAGAATAAAATAAACACCAAGGAAGACTTTATTCCTTAGTTGGCCATGGTGATAGCAGACTCTGTTTGGTCATGAAGTGTCACAATACATGTCATCCATTTGGTGATGCTTCCCAGCCTGTTTGCTCTCATTAGCTACTATGAGAAAGGGCCTCCAATTGCATTCCAAATTTCAGATCTGGCTACCTCTGACTCAAATCAGATCAGTAAATGAGTTATCACAGCAGTAATAGTCTATGTCTTACAGATATAATATATACTGAATACACATTTTAGCGTTTGGTCATATTTTACATGTGTCCCATTTTCTGCTGCCCCAAACTTAATGTATTATTATTGATAAATTGATGTAAGCTTCTGCATTTAGAAAAAGGATGCACCTTTTTTCATCCATTGATGTTATTCTTTATTTAACAGTGGCCAATTCAATCTATGTCAAAGGTCAGAGCTAATCAAAGTTCCAATGTTCTGATAATTTTGCTGCTTTTCGCCCAGCTAAGAAGTAAGCTTTACAAAAATAATTTCCAACGGCAGTGTAAAGAGTACTGACACAACCTATAATCCATGTTCTTTGATTTGGCTGCTCAGCCTAATGATTATGTAGGTGTTATGTGTTCACCGACACTGCTGATGGCCACAGAGCTGCAAGCAGAGTGTAATGGGCTGCAAAGCTTGCTTTGGGACAAAAGTAAATTATGCCCTTTGCAATCAATAGAAGCACGAGTGAAAGCATGTGCCTCCAGTTTTCCTAATAACACAGAGTACATGCTGATTTTCATACCTGATTTTATACATTACTTAACACCTGACACTAAAGAAGTCCAATTCTGACATCAAAAATTATAAAAAGCACTGAATCTTGACATTAACTCCAGAGGTTTTTTTTTTTGTTCTGCAGTGTGAAAGGCAGTAAAGATATCAGCCATCATTTTATACTGAACACCGGGTTCTTGATACCTTCAGCTTTATTTTAAAATCTAAATGAGGTCTGAAATAAAATCTCTTATTCCAGTGGTAAGAGACTTCTGTAGCACTCCCTTCCCAGTGCATTCTGATTGAAATTAGCATGCAGTGACCCAATCTGGATGGTTGAGACCTCCAATGCTATTTATTCTCTCTTCAGCAATCAATACATTCACCCAGTGACCAATAAAGGATGGAGACACTGGCTCAAGAACCTGAAATGTGTGGGGTCATTCTTGATCTCATTATTGGAACTAACCTCAGACGCTTCCTGTTCCAAGAGTATGAAATCCCACAATGAGCCAATAAGTAAGGTCCAATCCTTTCTGCTGCTTTGTATGACCCACAGTGCAGCCAAATTAATGAGACTGAAATGGTTAGTGACGGTGCCAGTACCACAGAAATTTTCAAGATTTCACAACTGTAAATAAATTAGGCACTTGACCCCTCTCTAAGACTGACTGGTACTATCACCATACTGGACAGTGTTTGGGTATGGTGGTTTGGAGAAGTACATTAAGAAAGCAGGATTTTAATGGAGTGGAAGATTCAGATACATCAATTTAAGGAGATTGAAAGGACTGCAAACAGGTGCAGTTTGTAGTGTATCGATGCCTCCAGATACATGTATAATGCATGAACATTGTTGGTGGCTCTAGCAAGTGTGTTTTAAAAATTATACAGGGCCCACAGTGCTTTTCAAAATGATCAATACATTAAACTCTGACTGCTGCAAACACACTTTGAGTGAAATTACATGTCGAAAAGGCAACGATTAATTGATTTGCCTGTCCATTTCATGTAAAAGCAGGTATCAAAGACTCCACAGTTCATATCTGTGAATCTATTGTGTTTGGTAATTCATCATCATCTATTTGATTTTCTTGCTAGAAATTATATTTCAAAAATATCTTGGTAATAACAAAGCCAGTCACCTAAAAACAAATCTTTTATTTGAAATTTTGTATCAGCAGTAGTTCATTACTGTTTGCGCTTTCTGTTATGAAAGTGGAGGAAGAAGTCTTCACAATCATCAGGATCACTCAGAGATGATGAGATGAGATGTAGATGTTTAAGCTGAGGCCAAACAGGAGCAGATAAAAGGCTTGCTGACTCACTATGACATGGCCCTCTATCTTAATTCCTTCTGCTAAAACTGAAAAAAACAAATTATTTTTTGCCTCCCAGTTTCTGACACAGTTCCAAGAAAACTTTCCACATGGACCAGCTATGGTAATTCAGAATAACATGGACACTCAAATTGCTGGGAGGCCATTGCCGCTGACTCCATCACCAAATGAGGCCCCAAATGTGTCATTTTAATTAGTTGCTGTCCGCATGGTATGCTCATTAATGTGTATTTTACATCCCTCTGCCACCTTTCAAAAATTCCAAGGAGGTAAACATCAACAAATTCTCTGGGTGTTGAATGGTAAGTCCATTAGCTCAACCCTAAATGACAGACAAAATGAAGCCCAGAAATGATGTTTAGTCCTCCACAAATGTCAGGTTAGAGGCGTGGAAAACATAAATTATGAGATGAACCTTTTCTGACTATTTTACCATGAATGTTTGTCTTACAAAAGCTGACAAAAAGTCAAAAAAAGAAAGAACCACAAAATAATGCTTTCATTGCATTTTACTATATGATGAGAATATATTTCAATGTGGTTCAGTTCATCTATAATATTCATGTGATTAATTTAGAGTAAGAAAAGGAGTTAATTTCTGCAGATAATTGCTGATGATAATCATAGTCAGATTTTTTTTGAAAAATAGTCTTTATCATTCTTTTAAGTGAAGAACACCAGTGGTCAGATTCCCCTTAACCACGGAGAGCTTTGGTAATTACTGCAGCAGCTGCCTACACTCTGCAACACTCCTCCAGCTTCTATAGATGAGCACTTCTTAAGTCTCTTCTGTAATCACTCCTGGTCCTTATCCTGTTGGCAAAGACCATTATGTTTCGCTAAGATTGCCTCCATCAGACTGCCTGTGTGCTCTGATGAATTTAGTTGGTTTAAATTGAATTTAGCAGGAGTTGGTGATCGGGTCATAGCGTTTGCTCCATCTTCTTTCTGGTTAAATTACTTCACTCATGTTAAGTTCCTACTAAGAATAATGAGTCAGTCAAAACTAGATAATTAAATGGATATAAGTTAGCAGAATCAATAAATCTGAGGCCACAATGGAAAATGACCTTATATTTGGGGATGTAGTGCTAACCACTGTATGTGAAGGACCATGGTCTTTTGTAAATTCATCTGAAACCTGAGATTGTTGTAGTGGGGTGGGTGAGCTCACTGCCTGCCTGTATTCATTGATTCAGGACCAGCACTAGAGAAAGCCAGAAGGTCAAGTGCAGCAAGAAAACTTTCAACAGGGTTGTGTGATAGACATTGAACTCAACTGTGTCATGATCAGAGAATTCTAGGAGAAGGATCTCTCTTCATGCCCCCTTCTGGTGTGGAAAGTCATCAGCTGGTAAAGCCACATGGTGCTTGGGACTGAGAAGTGAGATTTGGATTTTAATCTACTCTCATCATCTCTGGCTCCATGGTTTGATTTGTTAAAACTAAACAGAATATACAGCAGACATGTTTATCAGTGTGAGCTGTTTGACTTTGCGCTGGTGTATCAGAACCATTCGATTCATCTGCTGTGGGCTTTTCTTGGGGCAGGGTGGTTCAATATAGCTCAGTGGAAACAGACCTGCCCTCTGTGGATTTAAAGGTGTCACTCTGTCATTCTACAGCACAACACAAGGGGCTGTCGAAGCCATGAAGACACATTTGACTCACTTAGCAATAAATACAACGGGGGGGCAGTGGAGTGATTTAGGAGAAGTTCATAGCATTTACGGGAGGCAGGATTCCAGGACACAGTTTATTTCAGGTGGTGGTGACTCTCTAGTTCTCTCTATCCATTTTGCTTCACAGCTTAGCCACCTTGCAGATAACATTATTGATTGTTCTATTGTTTCCATCTTTTACTTTTTCTGAATGGTGAACAGATGCTCTTTTGCTGTTATTTTTGTTTTTTTGTGACCAAACTATAAAAATTCAAAAAGTGCTGAGGATCAAAAAAACTGTTTTGTGTAGTTAAACACCACACATTTACTTACTATACAACTTTTGCAAACTACAACCTCAAACTATTGAGGTGTGTCACTCAGCTGTGCCCCACCATTCTCAAAGAATCTATATGGGATGCACTCCCTTCAGGCATCAGAGGAAGCTCATTTAACTACATCAATACTGGGGGAAATGAGACACAGAGCGATGGCTTCAGAGGCTGAGAAGTTAGACGGTTGACTGAGATGCCCTTACATCTTACTTAAGGAGTTTCTGCTCGATAGTGTAGAGTTCATTGAGTGAACTGTTTCCACTCTTGTTAAAACATCAAACTGCACACGATGCCGAGCCAAAGGCAGCAGAGGGTGAAGACACTCAAGATGGATGAACCAAAGTTGCTAAATGGAATGGCTTAAAGTTGCCTAGAACTGTGCACAGTTGAAATGAATGTTTAATATTTGTATCTGTTATTGACTAAATATAACAACATTTCAGTCACAGAACAATTTATTTTGGGGGCTGCAAGGCCTGACATTAAACCAGTTGTGTGCAGTCTGGTTCAAGGACACAGTGGAGAAAAAGCCTAATGAACAGAAAGGCTATATGGTGGCTAGATAAGATAGGCGTAAGCTGTTTGCTGTATGGACAAGGCATTTTCATGATTACACTACATCTGCAGTCCTGTAGTAATAGTAAATAGCCTCCACACTATGGGTTGATTATTTTGCTGCCTTTTAGAGATTTCACACTGGAAAAATTCACATCATACAACTGGCCCTTCAAACAATATGCTTCAAGTCGCTGAAACTCAAATACAATTCCAATACTTTCCTTCTTCATTTGTGCACTTCATTTGCTCTTATGCCCAATATTAAGATAATTTCCCTGTCTATTTCCTGGAACATTGCATTGTCAATCAAATGTCAGACATTCTGTCCTTACTGTCAAATCCCCTTTATTGTACAGGCACAGACAAAAAGCATATTTGTAGCGAGAATAAAAATCATTAGAAAGATGAAGGGGGACATGGAGATTGCTAAATGACTCAGAATGAAAAGCATCAGAGATTAGTGACGTCAATGACTTGCTAACTATCAATTTTCACTTCTAACTAAAATTGATGCCACTCTGTCTATCTGATGAACAGATATATTTGGATTTTCTCTGATAAGTGATACAGCAATAACAGTAAAACTGCTCAAAGGCCTCTCAGCAGATCACTGTAAATGTTCCAACAATAATGCATTACTGCTGTGATAATAATATGTGCGACCACATGCATATGCCGTCAGCACGTGGCTCAACTCTTTCCATTCCAGCTTTGGTTTGATGCATTAACCATCTTCCTTATGTTCTTCTCTAATGCAAAAGGAAAGAGATGACTCCTCATAACTTGTATTATGGGATGATACATTAGCAGGGAGTACTCTATAAGCATCCGTGCGGCTCTGGCAGATCAATAATAATCTGCCTTGCACCCTTTACAGAGACACATTTTTGTCAGAGTATGATTTCACGTAACCTATGAGCCATACTGTTGTGATTTTCACACATTTCGGTCTAATGCAGTCTGCAGCTTGTTGCCATGTCATCCTGTTATGGAGTTGTCAGCTATCTTAAAGAGTTTCTGACATAGATCATTCTGATCCACAGCTACTGCCAGACTTCTGATGGTGGTAACATCTGATGGAGAATGCCCAGGATGAGATTAGGAAGCATAAAACTACTGCCTTGAAACATGGAAGGGCCCAAAGTGTTTATACAATCAAACCCATTTAAGAGCAGGGGTTGCTGTCGGAATAGGCAATGCAATATGAATATAGCAGCTTTAAAAAAACTATACAAACTTTAGTTTGGATATTTCCATTAAAATTAAATCAGGAAGACTTGTAGAGACTTTTTTTGGACTGCTTTCACTGTAGTGCAGACATTTTCTTTCTGATGAACAAACTTGCAGCTGGCATTTCACTTGTGCCCTGGGCTTCATTAAAGCCTTCTCAAAGAAAAATCAACCTCCCAGACTTCAGAGCTCACAGAACATTGGGGATGCTGGAATGTGGTAGGAAATGTCATACACGGACTGGGACAGTCTTACATCACCATGGTGTTTATTTTAGAAAAGGAATCACATTCCTTTGAAAATCATCAGAACTGACTACCTGACCACTGAATTACTAACATTATTAGAACTTATCCTTCTCCGCAGAAATGCTTTAGCTGATTAGCTTCCCAATGAAAATAGAAAATATGAATGCACTATGATGTATTTCAGTGTGATATCTATATCCAGTAGCTTGTTTTATGGCTATTTTTGATTTGCACACATCTGAAACATCAATAGTGCAAGGATGATAAAGAAACCAGAGTACTGACCTCAGTCCAGAGGCAAACATGAATATAACAATAAACAGACAGACTGCAGCTACAACTGCACATTTATTCTGTAGTGGTTTCATCATACTGTATTACATTTTGCACCACCAACTGCAAATGTCAGAAAACTCCCAATATTCATACAAGAATGTACTGGTTTTACTGTCTTATTTTAACAAATTTATATCTATATTTTAAGTCCATTTAATATTTCATTAAAAGAAGTGAGGCTGGTGTTTGGTTTCAAAATGCTTAGGTTAATTTATGTAACTTAGTGTTTTCAGAAGATAAATTTGAGAAATGACTGTTTTCTGAGTATAACAATATGTGGCATCAACATGCTGAATCCATGTAAGAGGATTAACAATAAAAAAATAAAATCAAATAAAAAGCACACACACACACTTCTACACTTCAAACGGTTTGCTTTGAAGTCAGGTTCATATATATTCAAGGTTTATTCGTTCAAAACTACACAGCCATATAACAAGCACTTCAATTCAAGCTCTTCACACTTCTATTCTGATTGTAAAGAATACAGAAGGTACCTCTCATGGGGCATGTATGTTTTAATTAGACACTGCAGAGAACATATGTAAAGGTGGCAATGACTGGGGGACTCAATGTATCAAATTCTAAAGTTGCTCTCACATGATCAGAGCAACCATAGAGATAATATTGATAGCAACATGTAAAACATGTGAACTCACATATCTCCATTTACATTTCCTGTTCTGCATTTCTATACAGTTGGGCATGAGGAGACAACACAAGGACCATGATTTTGGCCAAGAGTAGCATGCAGAGTCAGTGATGATCACGTAAAATATGAAGCAGCCTTAATTAATTTTTTTTCAACTGATTATTCTTAGGACTATTCATTTACATCAGGAACATATATTGACACAAGCTTGCAGTAGAATGTACCATACATTGTTTCTTGAAATGTGATATATTGCTTAAGATTAATTTAAGGTGATATTATAATTCAGTCTAAATGTAGATGGTTATGTTCTGATTTTAATTGTTGCTTTCATAATATGATTGCATTAAAATCATATGTCTAACAATTCCTATTTAAGAAATGCCAAAATGATGCCAAATTTGACTAACTTACTAGAACCAAGCCAAATCCACAAAAACACAGTGTACCGGTACTTTGTACTGGCCATTTATAAAGAGCAAATAAGTCTATATTTTCTTGTATGGTGTTAATTATATGGCCAAATTAAGTCAATATCAGTCAGCCAGTATAAAGTCTAGAGCACTAAAGATGACAATCAGTTCGGCTGTATTTGAATAGAACACTGTGTACAGATGGCCTACTTTATAAAGCCAACCCACCAATTCATTGTACCTGCAGGTGAGTTTGCATAATTATCATCTTCAAAAGGAAATATAAAACAATGTGCGGATACCAGACAATCGTTTAACCATGTTACAGTTCCCACAAAAAGCAAATTACCTCTCTTCCATATATAGATAGATAGATAGATAAATAGATAGATAGATAGATAGATAGATAGATAGATAGATAGATAGATAGATAAAGAATGAAGGGATTGCAAGGGATTTAGAAATAAGGTATATTGACTGATCCTGTTTATATTATACAAACTGATGTGGAGATAAGTGTCTGACACTAATTTACCTGCATAATATTAAAACTGTCAAAAAAAAATCCCAAAGAAAGATGCAGAACCTGTAACAAATCATTCACAAAAGCCCACACTTCCACCCTGAGGGGAAAATGTATTTATGCTAATCGAGACAGAAGGATTAACTTACCACACAGGAAACGGATGCAGAGAGCATGCCTGCTTTTGGCCAGGAGAGCTGAGGCGTGTCTGCACACATTCACTCTGCAACACAGCAAAAGAGTTCTGTAAGGACACACTTGTGTCATTCCACAGGACAGATTCATCAGAAACATTTGGAATGTCAGCATGCAGGATCCCTGTGTCATCCACTCTGTCATGGAGTAAGCACATTACATGGAAGAATAAAACATACAGTGCAGAACCTGGACATTATATAATGTGGTCTAAAACATCCATCTATCTCTGTATCAGTTTCTTTTTCAACAATGATGTTCAATTATAAACACCATACACAAAAAATGAAATAGAAAATGTTGAAAATATTTAATGACTTCTCCACATCAGTAACAGTCCCATCGAGAGCTTATACGTGCTTGTATGTGCTCACAGAGGCAAATATCCAACTTTTTGATGCACAAGTATATGATATATATTTCCAGTTAAATTATGTGTATTGTTTTTCCACAGAGAACAACAACCTTACTGAGTGGATATGAGCACCAGCCACACTGCACCTTCAAAACTCTTACAGCAACATAGGTATTGTTTTGTAAACCCATTAGAACACTTTAAAATGAATATCCACAGGAAAAAACAAGTATGGAAAAAAAGAAAAAAAAAGAAAACCTCAATCTGTCATTTCCTGCACCTCTGCAGTTTTCGCAGGGAAATTTTGAAATAATGAGATTTCTGGCATGTTTACCCTGAAAAGATATGAGCCTGTGGGAACAAGGATGGAGAAGTCAAGAAGCCACATGAATTTTTAACATGTAATTATTGCATTTCTGCTTATTACAGGCTGTAACCTCTACAAATCAAATTGTTCACTATCTTTTTTTAATCACAACCTTGTGGGGATATATTAAAACACAATTTTGGCAGCTTTTTTTAAAATGGATTTGCTTCATAGTCATAAATAGAAGAACTGCATCCTCTTGAAAGGGGATTTGGGTGGTGCAAAGGTGAGGGAGGACAGGGAGAAAACTGAGATGAGGTAGGATGAAATGCAAGTAAGATGAAATCTTGAGTGTGCCAAGGTCAGCAGAAGTCACCATGTAGAATGAAACACATACATACATATTCTTATAACCTCCTCATCCCTGCAGACAACCCTATGAAAACCTGATTACCCCTGAGCTTCTGTGTCTCTGTGGATAATGACCCTTGCGTAGTCTTTAGACGCATGCGTGCATGCCCTTTGTATTGCATTGCACATTTTTCTGTCTTATGTCATAAACAAAATAAAAACTATCCTACTGCACAAGATAGCTTTACACGAACACTTCAGTGTCACAAATAGATGACCTACAGAGACGTAGTGTATTTGAAATCCATTCTCTGACTATCAAAGTGCTACTTTTTAATGGTGCTTTTTGTGCCAATTTAAATACAGAGTTCAGCAAAAAAACACAGACAGTTGCAGCCTTTTATCGACTCTGCTCATAACTGCTGATAAAGGCATATTAAAACTGTTATTAAAAAAATAAAACCGGGCTTATAAATTTGCATTTCCTTTCTCTTGATTGCAACCATCATCATAATTTTTCAGAAGTTTCCTGAAGGCAAAAGGTGCTAAATAATTGATGGGCCTGAAAGCTGTTTGGCTTTGAGAGCAAGTGCCTGCAACTCCTGTGGGAAGCAAAAAGCACCAGCAGCTCTGGAAACCAATGGAAGCAGGCAAGGCTCAGTAAGAATTAGCATTGTGTTCTGTCACCCTCGAAATGTGGTGCTGAGACAGTGCAATATGATTTCATTAAGACCAGGACCTTGCAGGCAGAGACATCAAAGGTCTGGTTTGTCTGGGTTTCACTTTACAGAGACAATAAAGAGATGAAGAAATAGATGAAACTACTTTCATTTAAAACAATATTGACAAGGTTGCATATTCATCACTCAAGAATAGAGTTTTTGCTGCAAAATTGGCAGCAGAGAAATCTGGATGCTGGATGAACAGTCTTGTCAGCACTCTCACCTTTGCCACGACAACATTTGCAGAGGCTTCATGGAAATTTGAAATCTCAGAAAAGCAGGATGTAGGTCAACGCCAAAAAGCTTAAACAGCTTAAAGATTGTGATTCAGATTTGAAATGTCACAGCGGGAGGACATGTTGTAGTTTAAGTACGTCACGCAGAAATGGCACGTTTAAGGTGACAGGGCATTATCACTGGACGACATTCAGTGGGAGAACCTTTTACTCACTTGATAATGTTTCAACCAAAGAGACAATTTACACTTTCAGAAATGACAAAAAAAACCCACCAAAATTATGTAATCAACAGATGTAAATATTTTGCTTGTGTTTGATCATGTGACCTATGGACCAGTGTGGGGATGGAAGATACAAGAAGTGTGTGTACATGCACGTCTCCAACTGTACCTTGCCTAAGTCTGTCCTTCTATGCATGCATGCATGCATGCATGGTTGTCCCATCGATTTATTGACAAAATCATGCTGCCTCCGCTGCCATAGGTGGTTTCTGGCTGAACTATGATGAGACTGACCACCACATTTGGCCATACAGTAGTTAGTTACCAAGCAACTGGGATGAAATTAATAGTGTCTCTTTATCTGTCCATTAAAGAACTTCACTTTTGGCCATGTTCAGTCGGCTTCTTCTGTTAAAGATAACTTTTCCTTTTCATATGCTTGACTTCCAGGTCAGGATGTGGAACAGTTTTTCTTTGGTCTTACGTAGCAGACATTGATTAGAACTGAGAAAATGTAGAGGTCAGGTTGTTCAGTTAAACTTCTGAAATGGTTTTAAAGGGGGTTGGTTATATGTTTGCATGTGTTTAATCACCATTTGTGGAAGTATTCTCAAGCTTTTTGTTTGATGTTACATTATTTAATTGGCTGTTATTCCTCAGAGTTCACTACTATGCCTTCAGAAAAAAAAAGATATCTTTTGTGTAACAGACTGCAAAGATGCACTGCCTACAAAATCCTGTTTTTGCTCAGAACAGCTCTGATGTATGAGTGTTTGGTAAGGATTACCAAGACAGTCTGGCAAGTCCTTATTTGTGTGTGTGTGTGTGTGTGTGTGTGTGTGTGTGTGTGTGTGTGTGTGCTTTTTATGACTACACTTCGTGAAAGGTAGTGGAACTGTGACCTGGTTCAGATATGCCAGACTGTCTGGTGTGTTAAATTAAGGAAAACCTCTATATAAAGGTCTTCATACTAAAAGTGTAGCCTCTCCATCTTGATATTAGTTAATCTGAATTAATATCACTCAATCACTTATCTGCGAGGTTTAGTGACACTGATATAAAGACAAACAGTTGCACTTGTATAATACTTGAAATTTTGTCAGTCATTTGTCAGATGCCGGTGGTCATTGGCAAAGCCTTGATACAGAACAAGAAATGGGTTCCCAGTACACCTAAACAGTTTGGGTCAGCATCTGTTTGCCTGTTTATCAGTCTATTGCTCCTACTGCAGAAAGAGAATGATGCTAACAAGGTCACAGTCCCTTCCGTGTGGCTGGGCAGGGTTGATTATATCCCAGGACTGACTGTTCACAGACTCCACCAAGAAGCTGGAATGGACCCTCAAGATTTAAATCTAGGTCGCAATTTCCATTTCAGTCACCATCTGTAACAAGGATACAGAGCAGGCTAAGATGATGAGCCCTGAGAAGAAACCCAGAATATTAGCCAAAGAACAAAGGATTGAAATGCTTCACATTTATGAACCAATTTCAGGGACCACTGAAGGAAAAAAAACATAATCTTCATGATGGCAGTTTTCCACCCACACTGATGAAATGTATATGACCAGCACAAGGTCATATCATAGCCGACCCTGGTGAGTATGTTTAGAATCGCAGCAGGATGGGAAGATATAATCAGTTCTTTTCAACTAAATGCCTTTTGGAGGCACTTACATACACACTAATGCTTTTATCATCCATTCAGCTGATACAAGGTGTGAGACAATGTTCAATCAGCACTGTGATGGATAGCAGCAGTGTACATTGGGGACCTGCAGGCACGTGACTCCAGTCCCTCTGCTGTGCAGATAATTTTCTACAACATTCCAACTCTTCCAAGTTAGTTTTTTTAGGTGCTCATGACAATCCTGTCTGCTCCATAACACATAAGGCTTTATGTCTACACTGGAGCAAAGTCAGACTTGACAGAGGCAGTCTGATACATGCTTTTCACTGAACGGAGAGGACAGTATTTCCACATGTCTCTAAAAATCACCACAGCTCCCACTGCCCTCATGAGGAGCTCTGAGCAGAGGACATGCAGTGATCACCCCACAGGACCTTTCAGGAAAAGTTGACAGCCTTGTCCTGTGGTGTCAAATTTAATATCCCCACTATACGGAAACTGGTGAACATGTACCAGTGCTGACCTCTATAACAAAACTACACAAGGAGGATGGCCTCATTTGTAGAGAGGTCCTGGAAGCACTGATTTACCTTTTCAATTATGTAGCTTAGGCTGTCAAAGAGGTTTACCCCAAATATGTGTAATCACCAAGTAATGCATACATTATGTTATGTTTGTTTTTATTTACACTATTTTACTCTAAACCACATGTGCTGAACACACACACCTACACACATTTTAAGTTAATTTGAGAAGATCAAGCCTCTGGCAGCAGAAAAGTTGTGCACTCTGTGGAAAGACAGACTTTCAACTATCAGTAATTTCCTTTAAAGAACAATGGATTCTGGAAAAGGGCACCAACAATAATTCTTTTAGACATTTTTAGAGAGAATTAGTTTTACAGGGGAAAGCTGAAACAGAAACTCAGAAGGGAAAAATGAGAGTGTCCTGGCTGTTCCCCCCAGGTTGTTCTGCTGGCTGTACAACAAATTGTCACTCGGGGATGATGAAAGTACCCTGAACCTTGAACCTTGAAAAAGTTAAATTCCCACCCTGCATCCTTTCTGTCTGATAAAATATAGTAAATGCAGCACTGCAGTCATCTGAAAAGTCTGTGCACTTTCAATCATGTTTCTGCTATTAATATAAAAAAGGAATTGAAAAATGGCTGCATGAGGTAGCGTCATGGATAAATTCACAGCCTAGCTGTAATAACTGACCAGTGAGAGTTTAATCAGTGATTAATTATAATTGAAATTTTTGCAGCTCTTTCTGTGTTTCTGCACAAGGCAACGAATAACATGCCACTGATAAAGGAATAATACCCTTCATATGCACAGGTTTCCGATCCTCATATGCTACCATGCAATGCGGAAATATTGTGACTTTTGTAAAAATCAGTTTTCCTATATTTAATGACAGGCACTGCCAAAGTTCATTCAACCGCTGAACTAATTGAAAGTCTGAGAAAAGACCCTTTCATCACCCCAATGGCAATATGCTGCAGATCAGCAGAGCCATCGGAGCAGAAAGTCTCATCAGAATCACTCTATGAATAACATCTTAAATTATTATCGTTCGGGTTTGAGAAAATTGTTGATGTCAGTTTTAAATGAAAAGGATCATCTTCCCAAAAAACACATCAAAACATATTTAACAAAACCTGTACAAAAGACTGAAATATGCAGCTGAACCCCCAGACATATGCACATAAACAATATACATGCAATATTTAAACTTGCATGCATGGTTGCTTGTTCACAGTGTGATGGAGTCTGTGGTGCCGCTGAGGCTAAAGCAGTTAGGGGCCATTAGAGGCACTAACTGAACCACTAACTGTATACATTATTGAAGGGAGCTTCAGTTAATTGATGGAGCAGATTGGTTTGGAAAGAAGTGCATAACAAAAAACGCTTCTCTATAAACACAGGATGCAGTTTTTTAAAACTTTAGTATCAGTAAGGCATTTCACCACCATGGTCATGTGACGTCGTGTGTCACGGCCTGTGGAGAAACAACTGCAGGGAGCTTACCAAGAAAAAAACAAGATGTTTGTATTGCTATCAAGTGTAATTTTGGAAATGATCCAATCGCAAAAGTTTGTGCCGTTTAAGCCACAGCAAACTGCAATTATAAACTTGGCGAAAGCTATTCCAGATTCGGAACAGCATAGTGTGCTGACAGATAACGAAAATTTGATTTTACTTTTACTGGAATTAATGCCAGCTTCTTGTGTCACTTAACTGTATTAACCATCCATTATCTAGCACCACTTATCCTGCATAAAGGCAAGTACAGCCATCACAGAGCTGAATTACAGGATAGAGAAACATTCTTTCACATTTACTGCCAATTTAATAAAACCAATTAACCTAATGTGCATGTGTGTGGACTGTGGGAGGATGCTGGAGTGATTGAGGGAACATTTACAGACAAGGAGACATGCAAAGTCAACACAATCAAGGCCCTGATCGGGAGTCAGACATAATCTTGCTGTGAGGCTGTGAAAAATATTAACTGCCACAATACTGATGCAGAAATGTCATCATGTTTCATTCCAACTTCACCAAAACTGGGGACTTTGTGCACCTTAGATTTTCAACAGCTCTACTTACATTTATGTAATCAATGATGCATAACTGATCTGTTTGCATGATATCTTGTGTGCACCAACAAACTGACGGATCATTCATTAGTTGTTCCACCTCCAACATTCTCTTTGGAAAACAAATTAAAGCAGCTCAGCTTGCTGGAGTAAACAGAACTTGGACACAACTGCTGCAATCAATCCCTCCTGAGCTACCTTTAATGAACTTGAATGAACATAGCATTGCTCACTGTATGGTCATGTGATCTGAAATGGCTACACAAGTAAGATATCAGGAAAATAGTTAACATAGACAATGTAATAATAATGAGTTCTTGGTGTTTGTGCAGAGACTTGACAATTAAACCACCAAGTTCCACTGTAAAAATAATTTCAAAGTATTAGCAAACACTGAGAAAGAAAAAGAGAATCACTGAAGGGTAAAAAGTCAATAGCACAAAAGGTAACAACAACAAAGTTGAAAATAAAAGGAACAGCAATTAAAATACGGTAACAGAGTAACAACAAATCCATAGAGGGGAACCATGTTCAGTGATTAAAGCCATGTCTGTTACATGAATGTCTGTGACTGTCTGATTTAAAGGGAATTGTATTGTTTTTTTTGTTTTCTTATTACCTCCGCCAAGGAGGTTATGTTTTTGCCAGTGTTTGTCTGTTTGTCTGTCTGTTAGCAACATAACTCAAAAAGTTATGGACCGATTTTGATGACATTTTCAGGATTTGTTGGAAATGTGAAAAGGAAGAACAGATTTCATTTTTGGGGTGATGCGGACGAAATCCTGGATTCTGGATCACTTTGAAATTTTCGTTAACATTGTGGTAAATGGGGCCAAAAGGAATTGTTGCGCTTGGCAGAGGTCTGCGCTCTCCGAGTGTTTTCTAGTTATTGTTGTATTAATGACTGACAGCACACGTCTTCATTATCAAAGACATTTGAATAGGGGAGTCTGCTTAATAAGGCTAAGTAAACACCTGTGAGGAGACCTTACTTATCTCCTCACATCAGTCAAACTTACCAAATGTACATACAGTATAATATTGCCTTTTTGGTGCCTGTAATTCTCCCATAATTGAGATGAAGTAATTTTTGCTTGTCCACTGTTGGGGATTTTAGCTGTTGCAGATGATATAAATATCATAATCTGTCAAAGTACAAAATGATTCATTTTGCAAAGTGCAAGCATTTCACTAAAGGCCTTCTGTAATAGCAAACCATGTTGTGTGTGCACAGCGTGCACGCATTAGCTGGAACAAGTTTGCTCATTGACCCAAACAAAAAGCAAGCAAGTTCACGGATTGGCTGTTTAGAGGTTGCACTGATAGGCATGCATACTCTTAATGCTCTGTGTACATATTTGAATAAATAAAGCATATTATCCAAACGGTTTATTCAGCAATGTAAACTCTGCTGCCCCCCTCATTCTGCTGCTCCTCTTTCACGCTATCCAAGCTTTGATGTTTACCTATTTTGGTTGTTGTAAATGGATCTGTGTCAAATTGAAGTCTCTCTCTTTCCTCCCAGCCTATAGCTCTAAGGAGGCTAATTAAGACTGCTTAAATAGGAGTATGTGGAAAAGAAATCATGGCTCTCATTCAACATCAGAATGTACATGTTCAGTTGGGGTTCAATCAATGGTCTCCAGTGTCTGCAGAGACAGGAGGTGCAGCATCTGTACTCAACTAAGAGAGCAAGTTGTGGCTATCGCTGCAGATGGAGGGTCTGCTCTGGTTTCAGAGCTGCAGAGCTGAGTCACCCTTACACAATGAGCAGCAAAGCTGAAGGGTAGACGGGGATAGAGCAGCCCGTTACTCGTTTCAGTGTTAATATTCTCTTTGTTGTCACGGAGTGAAGGTCTGTTAAACCTGTAGATGTTGTTTGGTAGTGTGATGCTGAAGTAAAAAGGTCTGTTTACATCTTCACAGACTATGTGGATCATAAGTTATCCTCAACATTCATTGAGTAGTGGACAAACATTTGCGGAGGTGGAAAATGAATCTTGACTTTCACTTTGCTGGAATCTTCTTCCTCTCTCTACCAGGTCTGGTTGATGCATAATCAGACAATTTGACATATTTTAAGCATTTAATTTATATTCAGGACAACTTGGTTATCATTATATGTTGAATTGCTAAACTGCTTGAGGTTGTATGTTTTGTGATTATTGCACAAAACATGTATGTATTCTGGCTGATTCTCATCATTTTTCATTATGGGATTTTTCATTGTTATTACTTTATAGCTGAATCTTTCATAATTTAAATGTCAAGAATAAACAGTAAACAATGAAAGATGCACAGTAGTCCCAAGTGCCCCAGAGCAGTGAGTGAAGCTTAACTAAACATACCCCCCTCCACTGGGACAGTGTATCATTTACATATAAAAATCTGCAGTGTGTTCCAGTTCTGCATTCTGTTGATTTTCTTGATAATTTCTCTTTTATAGCATATCATTATTTTGACATTATTTTCTATTTGAAATATATGTTTTGTTATAAAATCCTGCACAATGCCCAAATAAACAAGGGGGAAAAGGTGCATGTATGCCTACTGAAACCTGTTTTTTTTTTCAGGGTGAGCAGGAGCATCTTGTCTTTTCATACCTTTATACATAGAACCTTATCTATGCACTGCAGTGTTTTCTTTGTTTTGTTCTCCCAATGCCATGCAACTATTCATCCTCAGTCTGCCTTTGTTCCGAACAGCAAATCACCATTGCACTCGTTTTGTCTTCAGGACAACCAAATGTCTGTTTCTTATTCAGGCACGCTGCCTCCCAGTTACATTGTCCTCACTCGCTCATTGTCTTTTCCTCCGTCTGCCCCTTGTTATTTATGGAAGACAAAACTGCCGGAGTACATAGAAGTAGCCTGGAGGTACTCTCTGCCTGCAGCCAAGCGGTGCAATCACTGCCAAGAGTTTGACAGGAAGCCTTCTGTCACCTCTGCCACGCTACCTCCGCTGCACACCATCCTGCCCACTCTTCCAACCCGATTAACACTTCTATTTGAGGCTGGAGTGATGACTTTGTGCTTGATAGCTCTGACATCACACGTGCAAAAATGTTGACACGTGTGTCTATTTCAAAAAATATTTAGGCTAAGACATGCTAACATGTAATTCTCACCTCGTTACAGGGCTTTCAAATGAAAATAAGAGTTTTTGTTCCATTTCCAATCCATTTCCACACTGGGCACATCACAGCAGAAGAGGCGATGCAGTACAGCTGTTACTGCTCAGCCGATGACTAATATTTACATCTTTTACATGTGCAACCTTAACATCCATCCATCTGTCTGTTCATCCATCCATCCACCTCTTACCATCCTTCCTTGGAGTCAGCGTGCTGGAGTCTGTCCAATCTGTCACCAGTTCAGAGTCCACAGTCCTCTATCTGACAGATCATCAGACCACTGCTGATGACACACACACTTCCGACTTACACACTCACATATGTAGACTCATCTGGAACAAAACATATATTTGCTCTGGAACACAACGACCAGAAGAAAATGGGGCTGCATGAGAAGGGTTTGAAAACCAAATCTTACATATTTCCTCTAGTGAAATATTTTTAATGAGTTTGTTTTGTAAGTAAATGTGAAGCCATCCCACATGTGAGGATACCATCGTATGTTATCCCGTGCAGGGATTTTTTTTTTCCCCCGCAACAATTACTCTCCAATAAAGGTTCAATGAGTGCCAGCTGCTCAGACCGATAATCGCTCATTCTTAATGAACCGTTGGGCTTCTGGCCGTAACTGCAGTCCAATCTAACAGGAGGCATTTAGTGAGCTGTTGCTCTGTTGCACAGCTAATTAGACAGGCTGTGTTATTTTTGTGCTCTTGACATGTAGTAACTCATTTGCATGACTGAATGCACAGCAGGCACCTTTAGACATGGTCAGAATTCAGGTAGTCATGTGACCCAGGCTGGGCTCTTACACAATAAGGTGCTCAGGCTGTCACGCATACCTGTAGATGAGAACCCTCAGAGTAAATGTTGGCCCAGCTCATTATTTCCAGCATTAGCAGTCATAGTTTTTTGCCGTTTTTTTTTTTTTTTTTTTTTTTAATTATGGTGAAAAAATAACCAGGTAATTGATTATGAACCATATGAATTTGGCAGAAAAAAATAAATGTGATTTATTTGTTGGACAGAATTGTCTAATTGCTCAGAATATTTTTTAATGTATTAACATATATAACATATTCATATTTATATTTCTGCTGATTAGTGGGAGGTATAGAGTTAGAAACTGAACTACAGACTGAACCACAATGGAAATTGTATTTTAGTAAAACATGCTTTGAAATTATTCTAAATTGTATAAGCTAATGTAAGCTTCTCACAAAGGTAAAGTGTCAGACATATACAATAAGTATTTAAATGATCACATATAGTGCTCAGCTAACATTGTCCTTTAGTGGTCTACTTCTACTGTCATGGGTAAATGAGTAAAGCCTGTCAGCTGTGGTAGATGAACTGAAAAGGGTGAAAATATTGAATGAAATACATTTAAATATTAATCAGCTCATTTATTCCTCCAGCATCTGGGTAAATTCTATAGGTTAGGATTTGGAGAACTGTGTGAACTGGATCTTGCATCAAAGCAAATTTTCTGATTTGTTATGCATTTGCTCAGTGGCTTATCTTCTCTTTGCTGGAGAATTATGTTGGGGAGACCTCCACATATTTGTGCACGTGCAGCTTTTGGTTGACTAATCCTGTGTAAGAGCTATTTTAATGCAATTTCTTTCTAAGTATGTCCCTTTAAATTAATCATGCTTCAATTATACTGCACTAGGAGGTGAGAGGAGGACATGCTGAACTTTTAACCCTTATCGCTCTTATTGTATTTCTTATTAGAGTGCATCACCTACAACAGATGACAGACTACAACATCAACCTAAATATATTCTAGCTATTTAGAAGCTTCAGGATTCACCAATGTGATGCTATGTGTGGATGTGTGTGAGCAATAGATACATCATCTGTGTGGCTGTGATTGGAATGGCCAGGAAAACACCACATTACTATACATTCATAGCTTACATCAAAACAGTCCGTTTAAAATGAGAAGTTATTAGTATGCAGTGATCCTCACCTGCATTTTTTCTACTCATTAACATGATGGTTTGTCAGGCAGAAACAGCTGGCCCAACACTGGCTACAGTGTCTGAATGGAGTCTGTTTAACCATTTGTGCTGCTCCGTGGCAACGTGCCTGTGTTATAATAGCAAACCATTAAGTGTTATTCACTGTAGCCCCAGCTCTGACAGCTGTGATAGAGCAATAAATCATCACATGTCGTTAAGAAAAATCCCTTTGCATGTAATTATGTGAAGCAAGGGCCTTAACGTGTTATAGAACAACCCAAATATGTCAAAGTATTCCTTTGCGGAGGTCTGCAGGAATGTTAACCTGTTCTCTTTATGTATATTTAACAAGCAAAATAGAACATATAAGGAATTGGAAGACATTATAAGACATTATATGCAGCAAAGTGGATTCTAATGCCTTCCGTTGAGGTGGGAGGTCACCCCTTTCATGCACCTGTGCTACTGTATTGCTATAACAGGAGCCAAGAAAACACAGTTTCAAGGGCATATTTGATAATGTTGCAAGCTCCTCTGGGGGCTTGTTGATTGTAGAGCTTCTACTAATCATGCTGGTAAGGGATGCCATAATGCACTGTTTGTCTTAATTTTGTTCTGCAGTTATTTACATTCAGCCTGTCCTCTGTTGCTGCACTATGTTGCCAGACAAGTGACAATGGATTTAGTAGTGCTCTGGAAAAGTTGCAGAAAAGTGCTGATGGCACTTTAAATTTGATAAGTACAGCCTCTGCTATGCTGTCCTGATCCGCTGAGCGATGTAGAGGGCCTCAGTGATAAGGACACAGAGAACTTCCTAAATAAACCAGGCATACATCAGAGATGGCAACATTTCTGGGATTAGTTTAGAGCTAGGTTAAAAAAGAATAAATAAAATACTTTGTTTGCTATCATGACTGATTATTGTTAAAATGGATTAAATTTTTCATATATTAATAAAATTTTCATTTAATCCATCCTTTTATGATATCATAGTCCACATTAGATGTGAGAGTGTATATATATATATATATATAGAGTGTATAAAACAAAATTACTAAACACACTATATAACATACTAAACACTGAAGTTCTGAATGCCAACATACAACAAAAAATAGAGGTGAAGTGGTTGTTTGGAAGTTTTGAAAGATTCTTCAAGCTGAAATAGGAGCTGCCAAGAAGAAATGGTAAGAGCAAATGTCTTTTGTTGAAGTAATATAGAAAATTCTCCATGGCTGAATATTCACCTCTGCTACTGTGCGGAGCGAGTGACAATTCCCCTGTATTATTATATAAAAGGCATTTGGCCTATTGTAGAGGATTGTCCACTGAATAAAGGCCTCAGAAAAAGGCCTGTAGAAGCAGGTGCATTGAACTTAACACAATACCTACTGTAACATGACAATGAAACCAGTATTATGTAGCTACAAGGGTGATCTTCATTTGCAGCTAGAAACCTATTGCCTCTAAAATCTGTTTTTAAAGACATGCATGAATAATCAAAATGTCAATATTTGTGCCTGTTCAGTTCTCGGTTTCTTATCTTCATTTTGCCATTGTTCCTCATTTCAGATTCAACACATGTTCAATGATGAAAAGATTAACAATCCTTGTCATCTTTAAAATGCTAAATCAACATTCCATGTAAACAATGGGATAACCATAGACAACATTTGAGGAATTAACACAGGATAAAAGTCATATACAGTATGGAACAGGCAGTCTGGGCTGTCTACATGTGTTAATCCACTCTTCAACAATTGTTCTTTTCTTTGTTCTTTTCCAGGGATTTGGAACAAATTAGTGTTGGTGTTTTGAGCTGACAATGACAGGTAAAAACTTTTACAAACAAAGCCTACAAAATAAGCCTGGGTTTCAGAGAAAGATAAGTCAGGTCTTAAAAGTGATGATTACAAATTGAGACTGACAAAAACAAAAGAAAAAAAAACATCAACTTTAAAGTCTCTGTTTCACTTTACCTTCAACAATGCCATGCATGCTATATGAAAGTTCTCATAGAAGAGAAACATAATCAAAACTATGTCAGTAGAAAAAAAAAAGCATTATAGATGACAGCAGTGACAAAAAGAAAACCTAAGACCTACAAAAGTATGCCATGTACAATGCAGGCTGTGGAATACTACATATTTTCAGAACAAAAACAGTATAAAAAAGGACTGCCACAATATACCCACTAATGCAGAATAATTGTAACCAATGATTTAAAAAAAAAAAATAATAAAAAAATAAAAAAACATAGTTCCAAGCAGAGTTCCAAGCAACATATTGGCTATTTCCACAGGGAATTTGAGTATGGAAACCCCTCAAGACTGAATGATAGACACTCGCTCGCATGAGCACCTGCAGAAGGGACTCTTTATTTCACAAGTACTTCCAGTTGATGTGCTCACGTCAGAGTGAAGTAAACTTTAGTCATTGATTCAGGATTCAGTACCTGCTACTTCAAAAATATGACTGCAGTCCACTGATTGGCCAGGAAGTGACATAATTGTTTAAAATATGAGAGTGAAAACAAGACTCAATCCCATCATTTTAAAAACATGGCAACAACAATACTGCCTATTTCTTATGTGAATAAAATACGGTAATAATGAGTACATGAAAATTGTGTGTATACAAACACTATGGTCCAACAACAAGGCACCGGCATTTCCCTGCTTGATGGCTGACAAAAGGACTCAGAACTGATGGGCAACATGAGTCAGTAGGGAACTTTCAGCAGTTATAAATACGTAAATATCCTCATGTGACAGTTAAAGGTGGGCGGTTTTTGTTACTTTCTCCATGCATAGAGAAGACTGCCTATATAATGCGATAATACTGGGTTTCCATGGCGCATCATCAGTGCAATTTGGCAGTTGTCATATTGGAGGTATTCAGCAAGGGAAACAATGTCCATGAACTGAAATAGATTCCGAATGTCTTTGTGGAAAATGGTGAATTATTGCTGTGTTTTTGGTTGTATCAATCAGTCAAAATGTGATGAACATTTTACAATTAGGGAGAATAATCAGTTATCAGAGGAAAAGAGGCACTTGGCATTAAACTGGGATCTATGAGGCAAAAATGGGCACTGGGCACTGGCCCAGTTTAATATCTTATATGTAAGAGAACAGGAAGTTTGTGTTCTTCATCTAAGGACAAACCTCCATTCTCCAGGTGTGCATTTTGCCAGTAGGCGTATAATCAACTGTATCTTCCTCCCACACAGACAGTGACCTACTTAAAATCTAATGAAAATTCACTCCCTCCTCTTTCATCACAGTAGTACATGCAAGGTTGCCAGGGCTCTGTGTCAACAAGACATTATTCTGAACATTTTCCAAAAGCAGAGAAGAAAGCTCATAAAGCAGACTTTTCAGCCATTCAGTCATCAAAATAGAATGAAAGCAGAACCCAGGGTTTCTTCCCAAAGCATTTTTAGCATGCACGCTGCAGATGCTGCTCCTGTTTTCATGAACAGGTGGTAAATCAATTCATCACCTCTTAATAGCATTTAGTCAACAGTCCCCAGTTTAGAGGGATTAAAATACAGCCATCCTCTCATGCTGTGTGCGGTGAACGTGGATTATGTGACACACTGCCAATTCAGCACACTGAAAGGTTGACTTCATTACCAAGTGTTAATCAGACAGCACTGACAAGAGGGGACACTCCAGCTATTGTCACGGGCTCAAATCCGCCAGGACAGAGGAGACACCTTCATGAAGGTATTGTGCAGTGTAGGTTCAAAGTGGAAAAAACACAACATTTTTATCAGGAAAAGATTTTAGATTAATTTTAGGGTGGACTGAAAGGTGAAAAGTCTAGAAGAACAAAAACATGCATGGGTGACTGACTTACAAATCTGTTTAAAAAACGTATGTCATGGGGATTGGGTCAAGTTTAACATTGTATCAAGAGCCACTCCACATAAAATGAGTTGCAAGTGAAGCTATCAGTGTCCAGTCACTTCTGACCTAGAAAACAGCCCAGGGTGCCGCAGCTTATCTTGGTTGGGGGTGCTCAATGGCCCAAAATCTTTTCAAATAAAAGTGAAGTTTGTAAGATGTTTCCATTGTCTCATTCATATGATGCTGTATGAGCTGTACCTGCGGTCCTCTTATTGAACTCTAATGTCCCGGTCCACTATAAAGAACCCTTTATGTAAACATTGTCCAGTATGGGTTTAAATCACATGGAATACAAACTGATCCGATCATCTGATGGAGCCTAGCTGAAATATAACTTTGAGTACAGACTTCTGGTACCTAGCCCTTCACACAAGCACTCATTATCCTCAGCACAGCTGGAGCAGCCATGCTGTGCCACCGGGGTGGCGCGTGAAGACTTGCAGGGGGAGTAAAAATTGTCTATTGTTGAAAAAAGTAAAAAAAAAGAATTGCCGAAGTGTGAAAATTTTCCACTCTGAACCAGATCATCTGGGTTATAGAACCAACCCAGCAAGAGATACCAAAGGAAATTTGCGGTCATTTTAACTGCCTGAATTGTGTTCATTTTTTTTTTCTTGTCATTGTGATATTTAACGTGTTAACCAGTTTGCCATTTTTTTCCGATTATTATTTTTTTTTCTTCCTTTTCACATCTCTTGTTTTGACGGTCCTATATTATACTGGTTGCATCAATTTCACACAAGTATCAGAGGTCCAACAACACTGTATTTGAGATGCTTGCACCAACCCATCCATGGTCCTAATATCAGCTGCTAAATGTCTCAAGTGAGCTGAGCACAGGCTGTTTCTCTGCCCGTACCTTTAAATGCTAATAGACTCCATCTGTTAATGCCTGCCTTACCTGCTACATACCCCTCTCTGGGAGGGGATGCCGCTTATGCTAGGGGTAGCATGCACACATGTTTATGGCAGATTTTTTTTTTTTTTGTGTATGTTTTAGTTTTAATGTCCATGTTCATTCATTATTGGATCTTCTTTCTTGGATGGATCTTCTTTCTTATTTTCTGATTTTTGTTATTGTATGTTTGTTGTGTGTTTTTGTAAATGCTATTGAATGGTTTGTTTTTTGGGTTTTTGGGGGTGTTTTTTTTTTTGTTTTGTTTTTTTCTTGTAGATCCCAGGAAGGCTGCTATGGCACTAGCTAATATGGATCCTTAATAAGATAGCAAAATAACACTTGGACAGTTTCAGTGGGCTGACAGGAAAAGGGAACAGTGCTCATGCTCAGGAGAACTGATCAAATACGGCCTTGAGCCCACAGTCTTTGTAGATGGTCTTTGTATCCGCCATTGATCTGGGGGTGAATACACCCAAGGAATACATTATTTATGCACTTTTTATTCCTCCCCAACAGTAGTGAGTCACATCAGTAATAGGATTAGATGGGTGATGTACCGGAAAAGAGAAAACTAGGGACACTGAACATAGGCAACTCCGAAGAGCAACAGATATAGCCAAAACAGTGTGGGGGAGAACACTTCAATTTCCTAGCTGAGCAATAACTGCAAAGGGAAATGTACTCCTTACCCTGACCATACATAGGGTGGAATGTCATCAGACACAATTAACTCCTTTAGATCTATCATAACCTCTAAATATCATTTCTTTTTCATCCAGGGCAAATAAATAATTATGTTATCAACTGTGGAATCTGCCTCTAAAATGATCTCATGCAAAATGGTTACACACATAAACAAAGCATTATAAATCTCTTTATTTTGGCTTCTAGGTCATTTACACTTGAAATAAAGGGCCACGGCCTTCTTAAGTAATGCAAAGATGCTGAGCAGACTTCCTGATGCAGCCATGTACAATAATCCCATTTGTTTTTCTTGAGTGCATTAGCAAAGAATGCATTTTACTATATTCATAATAGCTGAATTATTCAGATTTCTGCATGTTTAAATGTTTATATGTGTGTGCATGCATGGGTTGTCCTGGGTATTTATGAGATGCCTCTAGGGTGCACATATGTTTAAAAAAAGTCACTATATGACAAGACACAAATATGACACAATAAACCAGTGGAAAGAATGTATTTCTAAGTTTATAAGTGTATCTTTTCACTTCAATAATAATTCCAATTCCGCCTCAGTATATTTGCATGTAAACGATGTATGGAGAAAAAAAGAATAATATAATTTAAAAAATTCTTGCACTGTTTAATCACATGGTACCACAAACTGCAAAGATGCAAAGATCCAGTGCCCCTCATTCAGAACCAAATCGTGGATGTAATCCATTCCATGTTGATTAAGCAGCAAATCAGGTGCCTCTCCTCAGTAAATAGTGTTTTCTCCATTTTGTCTATGCAGGGATGGTGCCTCTATTGCGAGACACTCTTTCCCCCACTATATTCGTCCATCACGTAGTTCTCTTCTTGATGAAATAGTATCTCTGCTGCCAGTCCTGTGAAATTTCTCAGCCTGTAATTTTCTTGAGTTGACTGTTCCTGTTGATGTGATTTATCCTTCCTGTTCAGTCAAGGCAGTTCTTGTGTAGTGGGTCCATAGCCTCACTGCTACTACCGTTACCATCCAGCAAAGAACATGTTTAAAATCAGGAGTTTGACCCTCGCTGGCACTAATTCATGTTTTAACAGCCTTTTGAAAATGACCGCCTCAGTATATTTGCATGGAAGAGCTCCGAGCTGTGACATCAGACTCAGAGTTGGACAGCTTGACATTCCCTGAGGTGTTTTCCTTCATTCATTTCTCCATCACATAGAAGTCGAAAGGGTTTTTAGATAAAGACACGCTCATTGATTTGTAATTAACAGGGAACATGGTGGGGTGTGATAGGAAAATTGAATACATGCTACACACCATAAATCTTGGAAAACCACACACATTAAGTCTTTACTGGTGTTTCCTACATATAGCTGTGACAGATGTTACATGACTAACATTTGAAATTTTATTCAATAAAGGAATATGAAATTTTACACACATCCCATAACCTGCATATTAGTGGCACATATGAGTGCATATGTGATGCATCAGTTCCTGGAGGCCTTTCAGTGTTGGCTTGCACTTATGTGAGTGAAAAATGTATGAAGGCTTTATTTTAAGAACTTAAATGATACAGAGAATAAACCAATCTGACAGTGTTTGTCACTCCAGCACATCTGTGTCTTCCTTTGGACATTCTGTTTTTTCTGCAGTTTATCTGGCATCATCAGTACATATTGGTTTATTTAAACCAGTCACATCCAGAAAAATCTGTAAAAGAAAAATAACAAGACAGGGAAACCTGACCATATCTCCTTGTTAAAAAAAAACAAAAAACATTGAGCTTCTATTCTGCAAGAAAACTCAAGGAGGGAAAGATGCAGGGAGAGGTGAGGATGCCCCCTGGTCCAGCATCAGTGGACTTACAAAGCTTTTAATCTCGCAACATGCATACCAATCAGTGACTGCACAAGCATCCAATAAATGAAAGAAATGAGAGACTGTAATCTCTGGTTATTTGTAGAGCAGAAGTGCAATTATTTGAGCTTTATAAAATTATTGTTATCAAACTGGCTCTATTTAATAGCGCCACATTTTAAACAGAATGTTCAGGTATGACATAGGCTTTGTGTCAACTTGGAAATGTATTTCTTTCTCCTTTTAAGTCCAATCATGACTCAGATTTATTTATTTTACTTTTTTAATATCCAACAAACAATAAACATATCAGGCTAAATTAATAATAAAATATAATAAAAGTATTGCAGAAATAAATTACTTTTTTCATCGATGCAATTTTATTATTTCACAGCTGTATAAACCACATTTTGATGAAAATGTTTCGATTAATCTAATAAACACATGTAAACGGAATGTGTGATGTAATCTATTAAATTGAATTAATCAAATCCACCAATTCAGAGGTGCACGAGAGCACAGCCATATTGTACTTTAGTCCACGTTGTGTAGAGCCAGTGTCCTAGTGAGTTAATGGTCTGCCAGAAGTTACGGGAGCTTGTTCAGCGTAAGAGACACGAGTACTATTGGAGAGTCATCAGAGGCGGCCGAACTATCCGTATGCTTACATGTCCTCCATTGCTGACAGTGCTGTAAGACACTTTTAGATGTTTGAAACACTGTACAATGACAGAGTAGCTGTTTCTTGTGCTCTAATAATAAGAAGGTAAATTGCTTGAGTGTAAATCTTTAACTATGTATAAAAATTTTTTGCTGATATGTTGATATTTTTCTCCTGGTTAAGCTTTTCTTGATGTTAAGGTTCACTATCAAGGATTGGTTGCAGGTAACTGGCACTGGCTGTATGCACAGAGGGCATGACATCCTTGCCGCCCTCTTCCTAGTGAGCTACCTCACCCCTGACCCATACTAATGCCAACTGTCGACACACACAGAAACACTTTTCTAAGGACACTGCAACACTTATTGCCCCCGGCAGCTTGCCAGGAAGGTCACACTGTAGTGACACAGACAGCAAGGTCACTGTCAGTGGAAGCTCTGAGGATCGGCTCTCATGCCCTAGACAGTCACTTCCTGGTTACCGTATCCCAGAAGGACTACACTACCACCAGCAGTCATTTAGCTCAGTGCATCCTCAACAAATAGCAAGCAGGAATGCATTGTGCTCCTTGTCCTTTGTTGCATTTGCTTATTTCCTTCCAAAGCATGCACACAAACATTTTACACATCAAAGTAATTGCAAAAGCTGCTTCATATATTTAATTTGTGTCATGTTAATTCTGATTATGATGACTGCATCAAATGCAAATACACATTCACAAGAAAGAGCAGCCCAGCCAAGCATCCAGTCATGCCTTTATTCAGGGGATGATATTGTATTCAACACTTGGCCAGAGTTTCCGCTCATGTTAATGAGATCATAATGAACAGATTAGTTATTGTGAATATAAAACTATTTTCCTCCAATACCCTTAAGGAAAATCCTGCTAAGTTTTAAATAAAATAATGAATCAGCTTTATGTAAATATTCAGATTGTTTTGTTTGTTTGTTTGTTTGTTTTTTCATTTCTCTTGCATGCCTTTAGAACTTAATTTCTTTGGTTTGGATGCAAAAGGCCACAATGAGTCAGCATATTCCTGAAATGACGCAGCTGGTGAAGCATATTGTGTTTTGCTTCATCAAGGATTCAAAAAAGCTGACAACAAATCAAACCTTTCTGTGGACCAGATCATTTCAAATAAGGTCTTTTGTTGCTTGGAGATGCAAAGTGTACCACACGTGTGCCTAAATTTGTCTTTTTCTCAAGAGACAGAAGCATTTATTGTTAATAGCAAAGTGAAGAAAATGATGTGCCAGCTTGTTAATATTGGAGCCACATCATTCATTTATATTTATGAGATTTATATTTTCAAAAATCTGTTTAAAGGTCACACAGAAGAGGCAAAAGCTCAAATTTGATATCCAGTTTTATGTCATCATTGATTTTTCTCTGTCTTGTTGATAATGGATAGACTAAAAAGAAGCTCTTCATCCTCTGGCTATAATGGAAGCCTCGGTCATATTTATCACATTTTTGGGGAATGTGACATTTAGAAGTCCTTTACTCATGCAACACAAATTAAGACTGTTTCCCATCTAAACATTTCTATATTTTATGTACACCACAATTAAATGATTGCTCTCTACATCGGGGCACTAACCACCTGGCCTTGCCGCATGCTGTTACTCCATGTCAGCTTGATGTGTCCTATAATGGCCTATTGGTGTTTTTAACCTCGTACATAATGATACTAAAATTTCCAAACAACAGTGAGCCAAAGTGCAATCCCATTTGCTGTTTACTGAATGAAATCCTGAGAAGAAGTATGCTCACATCAAAAAAAACCTTGATGTATGCCCAACTCTTAGACATGTACAGTATATGTTGAAACATACCATGTACATTTTGGGAAACTTGAGAGACTTAGAGAGCCCTTGCGGCCCAAAAGGACATGCAATCACCAGAATCATCAAACATGACCCAAAAAATATATTCCTTGGTAACACTTGAGGATCTCACCAATGTTACCGGGCTTTTTGTTGTGTGGAGAAAACTGATGGTATCAGTGATGCTGGAAGTTGCATTTATGGTTTGAAGGCAAGAACAACTGCCAAATTTTGTATCCAATAATAATAATAATCATAATAATAAATAGTAATAATGCTGTTTTCATTTACATATTGTATGTGCACAGGGTAACTGAAATATGCATCCTTAAATTCTCTTGACTTTATAAAAACAATGCCATCGCAACCAATGTTTTATCAATTGTATTGAATAACAGGAGCCTAACATGTATCAGCCATATCTGTTTACTTACAAATGATTTATGGAATAATAAAGATCATGTTTCAGAGTGCCGCAGATGAATTTGCTTGCACATATACGTATTCACATGTGTTTGCTGAAATATGACTTCCACCTGAGCTGAGCATGTCAACACTGAAAAAATAATCACAAGAAACATCACGATTGATGGGATTAATGTAAGACCTTGGCTTCACCATTGTGCATCCACTGCATTTATTGCTTAAATGCAAAGACAGATAAATACAGTCATACACCCACAGAAAGTCTTGCAGCAAATAATATGAACCGACTCATCAATCACATCCAAAACACTGCAAGAGGCAGACGTGCCATTGCTTAGTCACAGATAAAGAACTACAAGACCGAACAAAGTCTGCCTCTGTGCTTTCCTTTAACCATGCACTATTCCATATCAGAGGCAATGCGTCAGTCCTTCCAAGCTTAACACTCAATAAAACATCAAACGGGATGAAGCTCAGAGCTCTGGACGAATACACGCCCACGCAGATACCAGATACAGCCTGAAAAGCCCTTTCACTCTGTCACATGCTCTTTTAAATATACAAAACAGCAACAGAAATATGCCTGAAAAGAAACCTACAGACAATTTCACTCATTAAATAGTGTGCGGTGGACAGAGCAGAGGAGAGTTCCACTTTGCCTCCTGAATGCTAAATGTGATTTCGATAGAACATTCGTCTGTGGCAGCTTCGGGTAATCAGACGATATATTGGCGGACTGAGCCTCCTATAGCCAGTAAGTGTCAGATACGCAAGCGCTGTCATCAACTTCCCATCAGGCTGCACTTAGCCCCTGGTGGTTGTACTGCAAGAGGAGAAATGCTTCTTTTGAAATTTTTATATCCAGAGGCAAAGGCATTTGATGGACACTGCTTTGCATGTTACATGAGCAGGTAGCATTATAATTAGACAAAGTTGGATTTTGACAGCTCAGACAGGCTATTTATTATTCAATTATTTTAAATATTTCAGGGGACCAACAGGATGCACATGCAATCATTAATATTTCAAGCCTTGGATTACAAAGGACACTGGCTTGCACTTGTCTGGTATTGATCAAGAGGGCAGCATATTCACTCCTCCCAGAGAAGACCGTAAGATCCTGCTGTTTGTTAGTCGGCAGCTTACACCCTGCCTACGATGGTCTTAATTTCCATCTAACACACAGGAAGCAGAATGTGTTACAGAATTATGGAGGTAAAAGAATTTAAATAAGATATGAGAGATGTTAACAGAATCCCTGTTGAACTGGACTCACTAGGAGTGTCTCATTAAGTGTAACAGTAGACACAATCAGTTCTTTGTAGAGGGAGATAAATAGCGACAGAGTAGCCACAGAGAGGCACTCACCATCTGGGCTATAACGTGGTGACTGTACAAAAGTCATTTCCTGCACTCTCAGATGCTGTTGTAAAGACAGAGCCAAACAGCCACCACAATTACGCCCCATCCACCGGCAGCCTCCCAGGTGATAACTGCCAGGGAGGAAGCAAAGAGAGGATTCGCTCTGCACACCGGCATCTCCTTTTTCAGCAAACACGCACAGACACACGCACACACACCAGCACACAAAGACACATTTCCCACTCTGCTGAGCCACAAAAATAAGAAAATACAACCAAACATACCTCTGGAATCCATTGGATGATAATTGCATTTATCCCAACTTTAGACTTTTCTGTGGTATAAAATTCGCACACGTTTTTTTTCCTACTTAGCTGTCGTTCTCAGCTTTACGCTCCCTAAGCTCCCCTTTTTCTGAAAAACCCAAAGGGTTTCATTAACATACCAGAGTCTGTGTCCTTACCTTCAATTGCAATCCACAAATCTATAGTCCACAAAGCTTCCCGAAGCTTGGCGTCAATGAACAAAAAAGGGGAAGTCTCTCTCCAAACCCAATTCAATAGCCTCTTCTGATGACAACTTACTTTTTGTGATGTCCTTCGTTGATTCTGCACATAATCCACTTCCCTCCAGACTGCCCTGCTTCAGAAGAATTTATTCTAGGGTTCCTCTCCGCTGTTATTGGACCTCAGAACAGGGAAACTCTTATGGATTCTAGAGGAACATGCGCATGTGTGTGTGTATGCATGTGTGTGTGTGTGTGTGTGTGTGCGTGTGCGTGTGTGTGGTGTGTGCTGAGTGAGGCACTGTTGGTTCGTTTCTGGTGCCCTACACCAGCTCTCCACCGCAAGCCAATCCAGCCGGTGTCCACAGCTCTGCCTTTGCCTTCAAGATTGAAATTCAGCCGCTTGTTCCCAACAACGCGCAGAGGGTTTCTCCTCCGGGGTGGAAACTTTCAGACATCTCTTCCAAAGCTAAAAGAGGGGAGACCGGGTGCCACTGATGCCTGCTGGGGGGATTTTTTCCTCGATATCCTTCCTCCTCAATGGATCTTTTTATCCTCTCCTTCTCCAATATGCCTGGTACGCTCAGCTCCAGAATGGATGCTGCGAGAGAAGCGGAGTGAGGCGAGCTGCACTGTTCTCCCACTCCGTCTCTCTCTCTACCTCTCTCTCACTCACTCACGCCATTGCCCTCCCTTCTCCCAGTTTCTCACTGCACCTCCCCACCCTTTCATTTTCTATCTCCTCCTCCTCTCCTTTCCTCTTGCACTCACTGGCACACTGAGATATGCACTTCTCTGGCTTTTCACAATTACTGTTGTACCATTGCCAACCTCGTCAACCAGGAAGATTCGCCTCCCCAATTCCAGAGGGGACCAAATAGCTCCTGATAAATATGTAAGCTTTAGATTTGGAGAAAAGCGAAAGGGCATAAAGCTACTGTGCACCTGACAGCTAAATATCCCTGGAGTTTATTTCATCTTGCTCTTTTTGTCATAACTTATTTTGTTTGTTTTGTTCTGCTGGAGGTTCTAATGCCCAAAAACTTTCCAATGTGGTTTCAAAGACCACAACAAAATTGCAGGACCCTCCTGACCACAATACACCTTGACTACCAGTCATACAATTATATAATTAGCTGCCTAAACATATTGCTGGAGTTCTGTTTTCATTTTGTGTACATACAGGGGAACAATGCAAACAGGCAAAAAAAAAAACAATTGAACCAAAAAATAAAATTCAGACACTTCTGAAAAAGCCTCCTACACACATCTCGCCTCCCACTGCCTGTCTACCGAGACACCATTCACGGCATGCCTAATTTGTCATGTACCCAGAACTGCGTGTCAACAACACAAGCTGCTTTTACACACCTCTTCCAAAGAAGTGATATTAATGCAGACAGTTAATTATTATTTGGGTCGCGGGCTGTAAAGTGAGATTGTTTTCTGTTAGTCTGCTTTATCTGCAGCATTTTACAATCAATCACGCTCTGCAAACAAACTAGCAATTAAAGCTGGCAGTCATGTAGAACTGTAACAAGAAGCAAAGATTATATTGATTACATACTGGCTTTATTTGTAGATGGTCTCGATAAGAGGGCACTGACCTTGATATTATCAAGACAAGGCCACATCTCATCAGCACCTCATCACTAAAGCTCTGGGCCAAGTACCTCTGGCAGATCACTGACTAATATTCCATCTATCAACCTGGAACATTGCATTAAAAAATAAATAAAAAAAAAAATGACAGCATGTTTATAATGTAAAAACTGCTGCAGTTTTGGAGTTGTGTTGGAATAGCATCAGTGCCATTTGGGAGAAAATAATAACCTGGTTATTCTTCTGTTTTTCTTTCACTTATACATTTATGATTTTACTTTCACTTTAAATGTGAGTTTATATACACTTTATCCCAATTTCAGAATAACACTTTTCAACAGTTGCACATTGAAATTTCATCAGACATTGAATTATTATACATAATCGTGAATGTGGAAATACAGCAAAAAAGTGATGCCAGGTTACAAAATGCCATGGCTGAAAAGTTAAATTCAAATTTCAAAACCAGCATTTCTTCCAGTGGCTTACTTTATTTTGAACAACAGAAATTACTTCCAGATTTAAATGATGCCAATAAATGCCTGCATGAAAATAAAAGCACGGACAAATGTCCATGTTGCCAGCAAGAAACACAGATGCTCTCATGTACAACAGGTAGAGTATCTTAGAAAAACCTGTTCTTTATCTACTGTAGGAACCTGCACTTCAGTTTGGAAGCAGTTGTATCCATTGCATGCATCCATGACAGAATGGTCATGATGGCCAAGACTTTCTTTGGTTCCACTGTCTTGGCACTTATTCTGCAGATAAGCCTGGGTAAGCCCTCTGGCTGAGACATTAACACGGCGCTTCCAGAATCTCATTATATAAGTAGCAGGCAAACTTCCACACTTGTGCCACAATGGTAACTCTAGTCGAACTATGCCTGGCAAAACTAAAATAACATAAATATAAATTGTAAGGCTCACAAGTTTCATGATGGCAATTATGTCCCCGTTGAAGGTAGAGCAAGTTCTGAACAACACTGTTATAATTATTTCTTGTTAAGATAAGTAATTATGTGGAGGCAACATTCGGCAAATAAAATATTGAATCATTTTAGAATTAATCATCGCAATGCATATTAAATGCTTAATAGTTCATTTGTGCTTGAACAGGCCCTCCAAATTATACTCAGAAAGCCATGTTTGCCTCTCTGCTCTGACACAAAATATTTGTTATTTCTTCAAGAGCAAACTTGAGTTTAACTTGCTTTCATTTTTTAAAAATCCTGTATATTAATATTGTTATTATTATTATTATTAATAATAATTTTGATCAACATGTTGTAGGGAAAAGCAAAATGTTTGTAATTTATAACGTGTTTATTAGATATATGTCTGTCACATTACATGCTGTATGTTTAAATGTCAGTGATGATAGTAAATCTCAAGTATCCTAAGATGAAGAAAGCTCAATGTTTTTGAGTTTCCACTGGAGAAAATAATATAAAGAGCTGTTCCCAAGCAGGCACAACTGGGATTTTCTGGGTCTGAATAGATTCAGTCATAAAAATGAAAACTCCATTGTTCACATCAGCTATTTGTGTATATTGGATTTTGTTTGAGTGTTGGATGTGTGTGCACAATCGGCTGATAGCTTTTCCAACACAAATTCCAGAAAATGTTATGCCACTCTTTTGGCCCAGGGGTAAGTTAGATGGTTCGTCTCTCCATTTGTCAACACTGGAATGGAAACTTCACATGTTGAGAATAACCTAACTGGCGAGGGAAACCCTCATTAGATCACATTAAATCTCATTAAAGATCAGGCGCCAAGGACAATGCGATGTGCAATGTTGAACTGCTACTGTTTGATAACAGATGCAGAATTAAATATATTCTGTGGAGGATAGATATAACTTTGCAGTTCTCAACGTGCTGTCTTCTATGTTCAAACATGCAATTGTGTCATTTTGAGTTGAAGGTGCAAAAACTGGGAGTCTTGAAGCAGCTACAGAACAGAGCAGAACAGAGGACTGGTATTGGCTGCATGGGTACTATTTATCACTTTATGCTGCAATGAGTCCATTCAGGAGTTTATCTACACATCAGTTTAAGAGTAACCAACACTCCTGGAGATATTGATGCACAACCATAAGAATATAAGTGAGTCTGGTACAGTTTTTGAAAATTAAATATAACTCTTAAAAAATTATGTGCAATGGTGTCTTGAGAAACTTGAGAATATATAGATTCCTTTCTTATCTTTTGACAATGATTGACTTTAAATGCACAAATGGGGGAAAATATTAGGAAAAGACTTCGTTGCAGGAAAGCTGTCTTTCCGTTAAAGTAGATGCATTAAATCTGTTGGCTTTCCTCTGCTTGTTCTTGTGCAGAATAGAGAATCATATTTTATAAATCCAGCTTAGGGACTCTAACCCGCACATTTGTAAACATGTAATATTGCCCATCATCCCCTGCTGTGCCTGGAAAGGTCATCACTGTTGTGTGTGTGACTCAATTAATGTGACAATTTATAGCATTTAATAATAGCTTTCATTAGAATGGTTTGAAATACATAAAACAATTGGACAAATTCCTGCAGCTTTGTTACATTTTAAAAAAAAAAATGCATATAGGAATTGAATAACTTTAGATACTGTATAAAGCCAGTGTCATCTAATTCACAAACATAACCCTCTAGAGGACATTTTGGGGTACATGGTTTGTATGGTTTGTATGCCCTGTTCTGACTCCCAAACTATCCAAGTCTGTGCAGAGATGTAAAGAATTAATGGCAGATACTTCCACCAATGTTTAAAGAGCAAGTGTAACAATTACATTTCATTACAACCTGCATTACAGGTAGAACCATGGGCATCTGTTTCAGGTGTGATGTTGAGAGGTACTTTATGACTGACTGAATACCCAACCTGGACTACTACAATTATAATGCTGGTTTCTAATGATAACTGATTTTCTCTTGTAAATATAAAAAGTAAAATTCTGCCCCTTTTACATTGCATTTTCAAGAAAGGTGATACTTGTGTTTTTTGTTTTTTTCTGTTTCTTTTGTCTTTATAGAAACCAGTTCAGTGTTCCATTTTCCTCCTGAATGCCAAATGACAAGGTGACTGAATGCCAAATGGCTTTTGAACTGTGTTGACATTTGACAGAGTCGTGGCATCATGGCAACAACTCTAAAGAGCAGAACACATCAGAGGTCCTGGTGGACCTGCTGTCAAGAGCACAGGGAGCTTTCCTCATCATTTGTGTTGAGGTAGGGATGCTCAACCCGAGGACCAGGAAGTTCCTGCCCTCTCAGACACTTCTAGAATGCACACTTCATGTTTCCTGTGAAAAATGGTATATTCACTATTGTTCACTATTGAAAGGTTGTGTAAACGCCAAAGTATATTAACATAATAAAAAAAATTACCAGTAATTGCTGGTAGGAAATCTCATGACTATCACATACAAAAACAGTACAGCCACCTATAAAGGTCACACAGTGGAGAATTGACAGGGAACAACCTTCAGGGAACAAATAATATAGTAGCAATGAAAATAGTCTATCATGGCTTGCTTTTCAACTTGAATCTGAATACGTTTTGCATGAAAACCATTGTTAGTAAGTTCAAAAAGTGAAGCAGAACATTTGAACTGTATCATGATAAAATGTCCAAAGGAACCACAATTACTACTGCTACTGGACACTCAAACAGGACTTAAGCCAAAGGTAGCTAACTGTGCCAAAGGTAGCTAACTATGGAAAACACACACTTTAGCATTCAGAGCTCCTGTTTCATTGCTCATGTAATGGTTAAGATACTGCATAGAACAAACAGTACTTCAGGAGTACCACTGTGTGACATTGTGTCAGTTGTTTGGTCCACTTTTAAAAGAATAATGTGCAAGTCCACAGTGAAAGTGTGTTTCATTCCCAGCCCAATCAAAACAAGTGCCTTGTCTTATTCTGCTGATATTGTTAATCCTGTTGCAGTCTTTTAAAAATTGCTCAATCTAGCTGATTCCAAATGTGAAAGTAGTGACGATGCTAGCAGGAGTTGTTTTTCAGGGCAAACAATGATTCCAGGGTGACCTTACCATGACCTTCCCAGCATAGGCTTGATCCCACCCAACAACACTGAAATACTGCACAATAATCTATAATTATCTCCCAAAACAGCTTTGTTACTCTCTTGTGTTCCAGCTTCTTCCTGAAATGCAGCATTAGGCCATCACCATTTGCTGAATAAGACTATTTTAAAACCCTGGGTGCTTTGATGTCGTGAGCATGTTTCCTTAATCAAGAACTATTCAAGGAGATAATAGCTTGGTAGATAATAAAATGAATATGATGCAGTGGTCATTAAGGATTAAAGAATGAAAATTACAAGTGAATGGACAAGAAAGCCCTGAAGACTTCCCTACCCTTCAAACTCACCACTGTATGCTCACAAAAACAGGTATGCAGCAATGCCCAACCCTCATTTTGTGTTAAATATACACCACACTGGAATGTGCATTAGTTCATCACATTCATAAAGTTATGACAGGAAAGCTGATTTTAATGGATGATTATTTCAGTTTTATAGACATTTAAGGCAAGCTGCCTCAGTGACAATCCATGAAGCATACATAAATAGTGGTTGATAGCATTTACTCGTGAATATTTTTGCATCGAATTTTAGATCTAAATGCTTACACTCATTAGAACTCCCTGACAGAGCCAGAGATGACCACACCTTACTAAGAGGACATGCTGTTGTATTGTACTGTTGATCTTAATTTTGACGTGCTACTCTATTTGTCTTATTTATTCTTGTTGCATAAAAAAGTAAAATAGTTCTACAGTTAAACTGTACAACTGAATTCATCTTTGGGATAAATTGTCATGATCAAATATACTTGCAAGTTTTGCAGTGATTCATTGCTTTGCCTGATAGAGACACATCTAGATGTTTCAGGGGTGGTGCCTGCTTATTAGTGATTCTGAATATCCGTCTTGTACTCCATCTGGTAAAGGTGAGCTATTATGATGAGGGTCAATTGGTCCCACAGAAAAACAACAGTAAGCTAAAAGGCCAAAGTGATAAACCCAGACTTTAGACAAAATGGGACAATTTTTAATATAAAATATCAGTGGATAACAGCACATTTGACAGATAATTACAGTGCACAAAATAATAAGCACAACAGCACAAATGTAAATTTGTTCTTTGTGGTGGTGACATCTATGAGTCTTCTAATCTAGAAATGTGTCATTTTAATGTGTTGCTATTAAATGGGGGGGGTCCACACATATAGAAAAGAGGTGTTCAATTACACAACCTTACAGATGTATCTTATACATATTAATGTGGATGTGAGCTGTATCTTTGGCAGGAGCTGTGCTGTAATCTGTGAAAATGGATTCTGTAGGTTAGCTCTTTCAGTTCTGCCCGTGCTGTGGAAATCAAACAGGAGTGAACTGCAACTCCACGAATCGTATATTAGCAAGTTATTAAAACTTGCACTTATTACAAAATAAGAGCAAATTTTGATGCACATGCACCGAAAAAAAAAAAAAAAAGAACAACACAAAAGCATTGTGCAGAGTAGTGTGACAAAAGCATTTAGAGAGCAGCAACAGGTACATCAGAGATGCACAGACAGGTGTACAGCCTTTTACAGTTCAGGATATTAGCGCAGATGCTGGTTGATTCATTAGCAACAACATCTGCATTAAACACCCAATGAGTGCTAAAATGAGCACACTTGCACACAGTGTTCACATTTTCCAAGCAGAGCAATTAAGTAATGTGCCGTTCCCCATACCATCCCCTGTGTGGTACGAAACATCTGAAGTAAGTTATGAACACAATTATGGAAGCTAAAGTGGTGCCGCTCAGAAAGGTGCCTCGATGACTCATTTGTTTTATTTGCTCTGAGCAGTAAAATAAATGACTGGTCTGATTTCATGAGCAGCAATTGAGACATGCCTTAAACTGATGTAGAACAAAATAATAATATAAAGAAAAAAGTAATAAACATTTACATATCAATTAGGAGTTCAAAACCGAACCCATCCACATCCACTCAATCTGTTAAAGGTTTTTTTTCAACAGTTTCAGCAGGGTGAATGATCGATTGTAATACACAGATTTGCAGAAATCGTGACATATCAGCTCAAAACAGATCTGTATTTATTGAAGTATTTACTAGTGTAAGTTATTGATTTTGCACATACATTTGCTATGTTGTACATACATTTATGTTTGCCATGTGGGGAATGGTTCCAGCATTAGCGCCCCCTAGTGTTCACGTGTATTACGTGTAAGGAATCTAAACTTAAACAACATACACTCACCGGCCACTTTGTTAGGTACACCATGCTAGTAACGGGTTGGACCCCCTTTTGCCTTCAGAACTGCCTCAATTCTTCATGGCATAGATTCAACAAGGTGCTGGAAGCATTCCAAGGCTGCCGGGGTCCAGAAACAGGATCACCTGACAGGCCTCCTCACTGGTGATGGTTTCCTCTCCTCTCCTTTCCTCCTCCTCATTAAGCAGACTAGTTATGCAGATTCCTGTGTAGTTTTACTGCCCCCCCCCCCTCTATTTATTTACAGGTATCGCCGCCGTCGGAGCTGCATGACAACATCTGGCCCGCCGACCTGTTGTATATTGTATTTTTGTATCTCTGTGTATGTTTTCTGTGTTCTGTGCCTCTCCTCTCCTCTCCCTCTTCTTCCTCTCCTCTCCTCTCTCTCTCTCTACCCAGCCGGCCATCAGCAGGAAGGTCCCCCTACATGAGCCTGGTCCTGCTCAAGGTTTCTTCCTGTTAAAGGGGAGTTTTTCCTTGCCACTGTTGCTTGTCTGGGGTTAGGCCCTGGGATTCTGTAAAGCGCCTTGAAACAATTTTGATTGTATAAGACGCTATAGAAATAAAGATTGATTGATTGATTGATTGATTCCTCAGAGAGTTTGGTCCATATTGACATGATGGCATCACACAGTTGCCGCAGATTTGTCGGCTGCACATCCATGATGCGAATCTCCCGTTCCACCACATCCCAAAGATGCTCTATTGGGTTGAGATCTGGTGACTGTGGAGGCCACTTGAGTACAGTGAACTCATTGTCATGTTCAAGAAACCAGTCTGAGATGATTCCAGCTTTATGACATGGTGCATTATCCTGCTGAAAGTAGCCATCAGAAGTTGGGTACATTGTGGTCATAAAGGGATGGACATGGTCAGCAACAATACTCAGGTAGGCTGTGGCGTTGCAACGATGCTCAATTGGTACCAAGGGGCCCAAAGAGTGCCAAGAAAATATTCCCCACACCATTACACCACCACCACCAGCCTGAACCGTTGATACAAGGCAGGATGGATCCATGCTTTCATGTTGTTGATGCCAAATTCTGACCCTACCATCCGAATGTCGCAGCAGAAATCGAGACTCATCAGACCAGGCAACGTTTTTTCCAATCTTCTATTGTCCGATTTCGATGAGCTTGTGCAAATTGTAGCCTCAGTTTCCTGTTCTTAGCTGAAAGGAGTGGCACCCGGTGTGGTCTTCTGCTGCTGTAGCCCATCTGCCTCGAAGTTTGACGTACTTTGCATTCAGAGATGCTCTTCTGCCTACCTTGGTTGTAACGGGTGGTTATTTGAGTCACTCTTGCCTTTCTATCAGCTTGAACCAGTCTGGCCATTCTCCTCTGACCTCTGGCATCAACAAGGCATTTCCGCCCACAGAACTGCCGCTCACTGGATATTTTTTCTTTTTCGGACCATTCTCTGTAAACCCTAGAGATGGTTGTGTGTGAAAATCCCAGTAGATCAGCAGTTTCTGAAATACTCAGACCAGCCCTTCTGGCACCAACAACCATGCCACGTTCAAAGTCACTCAAATCACCTTTCTTCCCCATACTGATGCTCGGTTTGAATTGATTGATTGTCTTGACCATGTCTGCATGCCTAAATGCACTGAGTTGCCGCCATGTGATTGGCTGATTAGAAATTAAGTGTTAACTAGCAGTTGGACAGGTGTACCTAATAAAGTGGCAGGTGAGTGTATTTCTAATCATGTTTCTGACCCTATCAAAAGTCTGAGACTGGGTTTTTTCCATCCTTTTCTTTAATCCATTAAGCCAACATTCCACCTCCAAGGCCATACACAAAGCCTCCAATTGTGAGCACACAGACAATAAAGCTATTAATAAACTAATTTTACAAACTACCTGTGGGATCATGTATATAGTATTGTGTTGTGACAGTCTGGCTGCCTGCTGTCTCTTAGTGACTGCATCCATGCTGAGGATTTAATTAAAAAAGTGTTGACGCAAAATTGCTTCCTATTCTGTATGTCAGTGTTGGTTGAACAAAACACGGATCTATCATTCTGACATAAGGAAAAACAAACTGTCTTAAATCAGACTTACCTTCAGTTCTTATTCTAGCTCTATTTGCATGCAGCTGATGTGATTTAGTTGGGGCTGACATAGCAAGAAGGAAGACTTCAGCACAAGTTCAGTGTTAGCTCTGGAGACACAAACATAAAAGCTGAATTATATTCAATAATAAATTATAAGAAATACAGTGTGCATAGTCTATTCTGCTCTGATTTTAATAGCATAAATATTCTTTGAAGTATATATGTTGTTCTTACAGTCTTGGTGTGGGTACTTCTTTATTTGAAAAGATAAAAAAGAAGATGAACGAGGGCCGAGACCACATGACCACTTTACTTTGGCTTTTGTTTTATTATATAAAGCATTTCTTCTATATAAATTTGGAACTGAACTGAAGACAAACACAATGTGTGTGTGCATGTGTGTTGGGGGGGTTTCTGTCACTATTTAACGATCAAAGCTAACAAATGTTTCCCCTTCCCAATGCAATGCAAACATTGATGTGCAGAACTAGATGTTCGAGATTGATGAAAGCCAAAAAAACATGTTAAAAAGCATGTTAATATTTATCCTTTATTATTAATTATTATGGAATAATCTGGTATGAAATCTTGTGAAATGCTGCTCTTTGCACTGATTGTATTCTGAGTCTTTAAAATGCACTATATCTGTCCTAATTAAACACTTACTGCAACTCTAAATTATATGTATTATGAGAAACCAATTTTATAAACTCTCTCCGAATTAAGCCCTCTGCTCTTCCTCTGACTATATATGCACACCCAGAGCCAAGTGTTGTACATAATTTTGAAAATTAAACTGTCATTCTGAATTTATTTACTTCAATAAATTCCACTTTTCTGGGTCTGACAGGTGAGTCACTCTGACTACAGAGCTCATCCCTTTAAGACCTCAGCAAGCTCAAAGCCGGAGATGGGGAAGCCTTCCTTGGTGTCTGAAATCATCCGTTTTCATTTGTACGACCATTTGGCTGCACAAGCAATAGGTGTATAAATAAATAATCTTATCGAATAAAGTAATTCCAACGCACAAATGTGTGCACCTTGTGGTGAATGTAGATAAGAAAATATGCTATATGTAATTTTCTTATGATCCTTCAACAGCTAGAAAGCATGCAGTTGTGGGTTTTAAATAAACAGACATATTGATTTAAAGCCAGTATTGGAAAGTCTGGAGTATATGGGTTTATTATTGGCCCAAAACCACTATTTATTTATTTATTTATTATCATTTATTTTTTCAAGTTCCCAATTTACTATGCAATTTGTAATGCAAACCATCTATGAAACGTACATTTGCTTGTGGCCGTATTTCTAGATGCTGAGGCTTGAAGCTACTTCAAACATTGGCAGGATACACCCTCATAGTTATCACATTTTCTATTTCTATGCACTTCATGGTCTGTTTGATGTTATTCATGAGCTGTAACTGAAAGTAATACAACTGCATGGGGCCAGAAAACGCTTTTGAATACCAAGTGTGGGCTCGGGTGCTGCCAGAGCATATACATACCTGCTCTTAATAATGGATTAGAAATAAATGTCGCCTATCAGGCATTACTGAGAGCCTCTGTTTGTGCTTCATGAAGAGGAGAGTAGAGGTGGGCCTCGGCTATCTGTCTAAATGTTTCTTTATGGGTTTCCTAATGCAGTTTGTCTCCTTATTTAGTTGATTTAAAAGTGATGCCCTAGTTATCTGCTTGATACTGATGTGAAATGTTTCTCCTCCTCTTGTTGATTTATTACATGTTGCACTTTCACATGTCTCGGTATGATTTTGAACAAACGCTAACTGTCACAACAGAAAAGACAGAAGGTTGAGCAATGATTAGCAATTCAGGGCTTACTAAAATAAATATGTGATTTCTGTTTATTTTATTTATTGAATTCCTCATCCATTCCTGTGAAAAAGTTGCTTCTTTGTCAATTAAATATCCTTATATTGATTTAGGTAGCTGGGATTTTTGTCTTTGTCAGTGCAGATAAACAGCATCTGGTTTGATGTGCATACACAATATTCAGCTAGAAATTAATTCCATACACAATGTCAATAAGAGTAACTCACACAGTTTGAATTGTTGCTTTAAATCCAACATTCTTCATGGATTATTATATTTGACAGAGGCACTGCAGCTCTATCTAGCAACTGTTAATATATAAAATAAATAAATAAATAAAATTACGGTTTCTGTGTCATTACCATCACCTCCAAAACAATTTTCAAACTATTGGAGTGCACACAGCAGCATAGGCCTGTGACAAGGTGAATAAAAATCTACCTCCTGCCATTTCCCGCATTTGAATTTTTTGCTACATTATCACCTGCATCTTCAATCTGCATGTGCTTCCAGTGAAATCGAAATGCCCTAAATACAAAAAAGTTAAAGAGGTTTCCTACTGGAGAGCTGCCCTGGCACTTCTGGGAATTGGCTGCTTGTGGAGAACATCTCATGTCTAGGTAACCATGGCAGTCACATTTCCACCTTACTAGAGGGTGAAGCTGAAGACAGAGCTCCTTAAAAAAAAAAAAGTCATATCAGCCACAAGCAAGGCAGGATGGGAGTTTAGTGCAAATGCACCAAGTCACCCATAACCAGCTTATGTTCTCAGATTGTTGGGTAATGCTGATGCCAATAAGGCATTAGCAGGAATGTCTGTTTTTTTTTTTTTTTTTCAAACCAGCTTTGTTCCAGTATTACCAGGATGAATGTGCAATAGGTCTGTCCATGTCAACATCACATACAAAGCTGATTTTCTGTGGCTAGAGAGCCATTTGGTCTTGTCACTGCGGAATTTACAGGAGCCATATTGTCCTTTATGACATTGTTGGGCTGGGCGTAACAGGCCTGAAGCGTTTTTGCTGGCTTGGGCTATAATGAAACTTAAATCCCCACAACAAATGTCCTTAATTATGATTTTGTTTCCCGCCGTTTGATAGGACAAGGCTGTAATAACGCTGAATGAGGGATAAGTCAGCTGGGATGTTCAGCCGTGCCTGTGCTCCCATTTCAAATCAGACAGTCCTCACATCAAAGGTAGTGAAAGACGGTCTCTCTGGTCACAGCCAACAACAAACAAACACACCAAGCAGCCAATCGTTGGTCCTCATCTCCAGTGAGAGAAGCTTATTTCTAAAGTTCAGAAAATGGTTTGGAACAGACTTGTGGACTGGGACATGGCAGCAGGGAGCGTACTGCCCACCTTTTCTGTTGGTACATAAATTAAATGCATTTTTTTATAATTCTGTTCTCACAGCTTGTAGCTGCTACTAGAAAATGATACACTGGATGAGATGAACAACAGTCAAGGAATCAGAGCGGGTTCAGTGCCAGCCATCAGCCACTGTTGCTAAAGGGCATGTGTGCCATCACTTTGACTGGTGACACCACATGGTACCTTCTATTTTTTTGATAGTGCCATAAGGGCTCATAATAAAAGAGTGATAATGGCCAGACTGGAATTGGATTGAGCTGACCTAAAGCACAAAGTTAATGTGTCTAAAGTTTAATGAGGCCTCATCTGATTGACAGCACCACAGAGGCCATTCTGTTGTTGCATGTGGCTGATTTCCTGCAGAAGTGAAGCTAAAGTCAGCAAAGAAGCTGACCAGAAATGTAGCCTTTGAGAGAATTCATCACACAAATTGGCACTAAATGCATGGATTAATATTATATTTCACAATTGTCTTTGGTGCGTGGAGCTTTCAGTCTTATAACATATTTGAAAAATAGAGGCAGCATTTAAAAAATAGGCCAGTAATTTGCTTCCATATTCCACTGCCAGAGCTCAATGCATTTATTTTCATTTACCGGCAGCAGGTTGATGCACAATATCTTGTATTACATGAACAATCATCAGCTTTTTTTATTGCCTTTTCTTTCCTTGTATCCTTATGAGAAAATAAATTAAAAAAAAAACTTGATTGATGTAAAAATGACTAACTGAAATGTATTTAATTGTTCCCATTGTTCCTATATTGTCCTGTTAACTCGGTTGCTGCTGAGGAAGACTGAATACTGTATACTTCCCTCTCTGTAAGCAGGATGTCAAAAACAAACGTTACCTTGGTGGAGCAAATCCAAATCAAATGTGACACGGCCTGCTCCCAGTGACCCTCTTGGTCCAAATGTTTGGTGTGAAGATAGAAAGTGTTCTGTCTATGCTAAGACACACTGCTGCCACTCACACCCCGCCCAGCTCAGCAGATCAGAACCCTGACTCCTTATGAGAGCCCGACCCCGGAAGCGGAGCGATGCTACTGACATGCTTTTGACTGTGAGACACTAAAGCGCTTAGCAAACCACTTATCCAAATTGTTAAAGCAAGCCATTTCCAGAGCCAAATGGCGACATCACAGGCAGAGGGTTAAAGAAATTCCCAGCAACCTCCTCCACGATGTATAATTCAAGAACTGCTATGGGTTCCTGAAGTCAGCCATCACCGTCACTTGTCAGAACAAATTATGTCAGGATTACACATGAAAACACAGACATCCGGAAAGATGGCTCACCGACGAAAAACAAAATATGGTACGTGCCAGAGCTGAATCACTTCATTCACTACTGCTTGCTACAAACCTATAAACTACTGCTAGCTACAACCTTTGCATCCTCATCTCTTGGCTATCTGAATGGCCACCCTCACTTTGATCTCCGTAATTGATGCAATGGCTTTTAAGCATCTTGAAGTTTACAATAAAGCAACTATATGCATCATCCATCATTTTTTCAGTTGTGGAAAACAATGCAAAGCCTGTTTTACTCTAGCCTGCTCACGACTTGGGAAGTTAAGCTGCAGGATTTTCCAGGATTTTTTTTTTTTTTTTTGGTCATTAGCCCCCTCCTCCTGCTTAAAATATATGTTGTAATAGGCCAAGACAGAGGACAGTAATACCACATCCTCAACCCAAGTCCTGGCAATTACAGCTCTTTGACACATTTATTACAGTGCATGCCTGGCCCAGATAGTGCTGCACCCTGATCCTGTCAGCTGTTGTGACAAGTTTTCCAACCTGGCCTCATTAAATCAGCTCAGGTCAGTGGTCATCTTGAAAAACACAGTAAACAGGATATACTCTTGCTCCAGCAGTGTATACTGGCAGTTTTCTTATCCATAAATATAGGAATATGTCTGACCAAGATCTTTTAAAAGATAAAAATCCAGAGGCAAGATGCTGATTCCATAACCCCCATTGGTCTATTTGCCCAGCTGCCTGCCAAGTGTGACTAGAATGTTCAAATCATTGTTGAGAGATACAAATTTGATGTTCAAAAAAGCTTAAATTGTGAGGAGGGCACAAAGGTTTCCATCTGCCTTCTCCTTAACCTGCTCTTCAATTTATGTCGTCATCCAACATTTACTATTACAACATTTGAATATTGGGGCAAATATTTAGCATTTTGTTAGAACTGGCGGTGAGTACCAACTGCATTCAAAAAGCAGTTGAAGAAAAGTGCAGGGGCACATCTGCAGGCACAGCTGAAAGCCCAGCCCTGCCGCACTTTTGTTTGGGTACTGCAAACTGTGATATTTTACTGGTGGCAAAGTTACTCTAGGCATGACAAATAGTCTGCACCTTCACATGTATCACCTCCTTCATAAGGAATTTGATTCAAGAATGTCAATATTTAGTGTTAAATACATTATGTAATAAAGTATGGGTGCAATGCAGTTAAATGTCAAGCTGCACATCAGTGAATACTGCATAAGCATGCTGATTTTAAACACTTGCAAATTGACATGAATATGTGCAGTGCAACATCTACATACTGAACAGCAGCTATTCATTCCTGAAGGTAGATCTTTCTTAATTTATTCTTGCTCATTTGCCTGTTTATCTTGTGAACATGATAATATTTATTGTCATGTACAAATGTAAGCAAAAATAACTTCAATGTTGGGGCGAGATATACATTAAATACAACTGTACCACATTTTCGATTTAAAAAAGAGGGGCTTTACTGAGCCCATCTTATTTGTATGGCTGCTAGCCTGTCACCTAATGAGACCGAATTCCAATTAAAAATCTCCCATCAAGAATTTCCTGACCTCCCCTTTATGATTCACCATTAACCATTGTGCAGATCTACTTCAGTACTGAGAGTAAGTAGATGGCTGGGACAATCAATGGTTGGCACCAATTACCCTCAAGGGCCCTCAGGGTTCCAATCACACCAATACAGGGAATTAATACACCAGCTCCAATAATGATGAGAAATTATCAGATCCATACATTGTTCCCGACCACAATGGATTTCAGATATGTTTGCTCCAGTCAGAGGATGGGAGGTTATGTGTAGGCATAGAATTAAACACAATATATACCACTCAAACAAAAAATGTTGAAACAGACAGACCGTAGGACTTCAACTTGCTGAGCTGCTAAATAATAGCACCATAAAGTCTAAACCTGCAGAGACTCAAGTGTTCAATAGAACCGCTCCCACTGGTTTGGTAGGAGAGATATTGTATTACCCAACCTCTGATCAATACATGGGACTTAGAAGAGGAGACGAGCCTTCTATTTAGCAGTCTGCAAACAATCATCCATTTTTTCCCTATTCATGCAAATTAAATACATTTGATATTAATTTAGCAATATTTAGCCACCATAAACCCTCAGATCATCATCCATTTCAAACATAATGAGCTATTGTGAGTGCTTGAAAATGCAAATGGGATATAAGGTTCAAATGGTCGTATTAGTTTGAACACATGCAACAACCTTCAGGGAAGAGTAAACATTTAGATGAAGGGAAGAAAAAACTTATGGGATTAGTAAAACTTGTCATTTGCATAACCCCATGGGAGTATTTTTTTTTTCCTTTTAAATATTCACTCTGTGAAAACCCACACTCCACAGACCCTGCAGCTCAGGCTGTCTATGAATTGAGATTTTTCTGTTTTTGACCAGCAGACAATCAAGAGTGCTAATTATTTGCGTTGCTAAATGCTGTCTGATTGCAGCATATTTCTGTGGTGAGTCATTAGGATAAGTGGGAGTTCCGATACTCATTAACTCACATGTCAAATCCGTTTTAACTTTCAAATATTTGCCTTGTGTCACAGCACCACGACAACTGGACTACCCTGCCTCACCCCTTCTGCGGTCCATAAGTTCTTGGCAACATGGCAACCAACAGCAGGGGACAGCACAAACAAACAGGTCGTCATGGCTTTAAATCAAGCACGTCTTTGCAAAAAGTCCATTTCAGCACATCATAATGCGTCACCCAGATGCTGCCAGGTCCACAAAAGAATCCGTCATGCAGCTCAAATTACACCACACAATGACACTCCAGGAGGTGACATTAAGGTGTGAGCAGAGAAGAATGACAAGTGTATGTCAACAAGGCGAGAGGTGCTTTACATATTCTGTCTATCAGCAAATATCAGTTTATATGGCGTTGCATATTAATTTAACACAAATATCAGCCTTTTTCCAGTTTTATTTTCAGTCTTGAGTGATAATTATTGCCCTGCCTGAATTTTAAGTATCCCAAATGCAAAATAAGTGCTTCTGAATCTCTGCATTTGCTTCTTTCCCAGAAAAATACTTCGGGGGATGCAGAGGGAATGCATTTTATGAAGCAACTTTGATTTGTTGCGGGGTTGTTTTTGTCACACAGCTGGGAGTCATTGATTTGAATTGCAGGAGATACAGGATGAAGCCAGCTAATTCTCCTGTTATCAGCACTTCGCGGTCACTCAATCAAGCCTTATCGTTGTGCACTGCTGCTTTTGTAATGACAGCAATAAAATACAAAAACCTCTCCTTAAAGTTAATTTTCCAGTTTCAAGTGTTGGGGGATGTTGTAACCAGCTTAGAAGCAGCGAACATGAATAGTTGCACCAGTGGACATCCCAATCAATAACCATTTTGCATATGACTGCATCAGGAATTAGTGAACATTTTAAGTGTTTCAAAAGTGATTAATACTCCCATTGTTACTGTTGCGTTTTATCATTATTCCACTTACCTGTTTAACATTATAACCTGCTAACTACCTAGCTAACTGAGTAACTGGGTGACTAGGAAAGGATCAGAGTCAAATTCATAGCTGACTTTCACACTCCAATCTTAATGTTTTATTTTTGTAATTAAAAAGGGGGGTGAATAAAACATTATCTGTTTAATCGGTGAGCTAAATCCAACTCTTGTTTTTCTTCTTGAGGGATTATGCAAGAAGAAAACTCAGTGGGGGAATTCAGCAAAAACAAAATTCTCATTTCCATCCAGATGCAGACAAAATATTTTACTATCCCCTTTTACTAACCCTCTTTACCCTTCTTTAATGATCTCAGGGAGGTGGGAGTTAGTGATATGTATTTTCAGAGCTGCTTTGGGCCTCAAGAACAACATTGGTTAAATGTGAGTAGAGTTAAAATGTTTTAATACCTACTCTTAGCTGTTTGATCTTCAGGTAGATATGTTATGAACTCACACGTGGGTCTGGATTTTCATTAATCAACACCTTTCACTGAGATTGGGAGAACCCTGAGCAGTTCTTTAAATGCTAGTCCAGTGTCATGAAGCCCAGCAGCTGCAAATGGTTTTTCGTCTGACAGGAAATACATAATTAACGATGCCCATCTAATGACTATTAGTTACGTGTGGCCCAGAGTAGTAGAGAGCAAAATGATGATTTTAATGAAAATCATCCAATTGAGGCATTCATTGGGCAATTATTTGTAAATTAGTTTAAACCGTTGAGTGTTGAGTCAAACTGAATATCAGTTCGCCTTGGAGATGCTTCTGAAGCCCTTTCAGATACAGATCTATTTTAAATGTTTGTTTAGCTCAATAAAAGAATCAGCAATTGTCCTTTTTATGTACGGTCAACTTCAGACTGCAATAGAATATTTATTTAACACTAAAAGTGACCTTTGTAGCAAGGGACCTTATACTCATATAATGTATTTGACTATATATGACATTGCATTCTGGCAAAAGTATATTATTGCAGCTATGAGCAACTGTTAAAAGTAATCATATCTTATCTAATTACCTGTGATCCTGTCACATTTCAAGAATGATTGAGCTTTTTTAACCATTTTTTTTCTTAATTCTTCCAAAACCTTAAGAGTGCTGCTAGATCAAGCTGCTAACCACTTGATACATGTTGTTGTCACAGACCAACATGTCAAAAAGAACATCAGTTTCCAATATTTCGGAAGGCAATTAGTTCAAGGCCAGGAAATCTACCATAAACAGGAAGCTCACCAGTAAATCACGGAAGGAGAAGCAGGTGTGTATGTGGCCTGCAGAAGCAACAGGGGGCGAACACCTGAAATAACATGCTCACAGAGCAAGGCAAAGATGTATGGAAAGATATGGCTCAGATTAGCCATTGTCTGATAACAGCTTTGAGGTTTAGCCGAGTGTGCGATCCAACATGATGCTCAGTTTTGTCCAGTTTAGCACTTTGAGAAGGTTAAGAAGGTCAAGGTGGAAGGTTACCTGCAGCCACACATCACTTCATCTCTCAATATTTTAACACATCAGGATCAATTCTATAATAAACAATTATGAGGCATTTCAAGAGGTATGCTCAGGTAGGTTTGAAACATCCATCAAACCCAGCATCATGTGGACCCTTTGAGTCTTTATGGCACCTCTTTATTTTAATCACTAGAATGGCAGCCCCAGAGGTCACCACATCGTAAAAGCACACATAAATATTGCCATGATAAGCTGCTCGCGGTGACATCATGTATGGTTGTTCCTTTGCTAATACTGGAATATTTCAGCATTTGTTGGATGGATTTGCCAATGTGTCATGCAGTTAGTTGTGGTTTCCAGGCAATAAATTATACACTTGATTAATTCAGCATAACTCTTGTGCAAATACACAAGTTAATAATCAAGTCACATATGCTGAACCTTTTTCTACACTATAGTTACATTCATGGTAGAACATCTTAGACTTTACCTTTTCTGTCCCTCTTGCATTAAAGAGGTAAGTCCAGGGTCATAAAAGCAAGTAGAGCAGATGCAGAGCAGAGCTAATTCCACACAACACTGCAGTGTACATTAATGTGTATTAAAAAGAAAGATAAAGGATGATGAGCTGGCAGTTTAGATGGGTAATTCTTCAGATTAAACATCGCCCTGTCACCACTGCAACCCTAATGGTGCATCATTTGCCATTTTTTTAATGTTTCTCCAGGAAACATCACTGATTAATTGTGGCAGTTGAGCTCTTGGCGGCGGCCTTTTAACGCCACTTGCTGCTGTCTCGTGTTTAAAGCTGTGTGCAGTATGGGCCTTTAGATGTGTCAGTGTTCGGCCTGTTCCCTTGTGTAGAGACGAGTGTCACTTCTGTTTTCCTGCACATGAATAAAAGTGACACGTATACTAAGATTTATGAGGTACAAACATGTTCGGCTGGAACAAATGGGACAAGGGTATTGTTAGCTGACTTTGCTGGACTGGAGGCCAGCATGGTGCGATGTGGAGGTGACTGATTTTGGTTTGGAAGTAGAGCACATACTGCAGTAACCTGAGAGCAGATTATGAAGATCTGGATGTTCATTGGCTCCAGACCTGAAATCTTTGTATTCCCGTTGTTCACACAGCCTGTAGGAAATCAGGGTGACTAGTCAAAATTTGCAGCCGTTGCCATACTCCCATGGCCTACTTGTTTGTCCCAGATCTGCTGATGTTGATCCCTCTCTCTTTTTGTTTCTCGAGCTAAGGAATTTATTATTCAAACCATCCCTTTTGAATTTTTTCGTCTTCTGTGTTTTGCATATGGAAAACCAATGTGGCACCTCTTTTTCAGAGCATTAGCAAAACATTTTCAATATCATTAATTCAGTTCCGAGGTGTTTTCTTCCCAATTTAGTACCATTGTATCCCAATTCCATGCTCCGAGGCCTGTAATCCCAGACTGGGTCACCTCACACACTCTGACCTACCTTAGTAAAAGTCTATTTTGGCTCGTTTAAAGATGAGTTGAACTCCAGCCATGATTTGGTTTCTTATATTTCACCTATGGGAATTATATTTTATTACAAAAACAGTGCAGTGAAACACCATATTTACACATTAACAGAGAAAATAGGGTCGCGGTTACATTGCACAAACTGAAGCCTCCAGAAAGGCAATTGGGGCTTTTGGAGTGATTCTAAGAAGTTCATTAAAATCTTATCTGAAGATGTTTAAGTGATGCGATTAAACTTGAGGAAGACCCAAGAGTTTGTGAGACACATTCCAGTGACTGAAATCTCATCCTCTTTATAATTAATTTCCCTGCAAAAGTGCATGGAATATTTTTCAAATATCCTAAGAGGCTTTACATAACAATTATACAGAAGAGTTATTTATTAGGCCTTTTCCCAGCAGAGGGACTCCTGCACACTTCTCAGTACTAAACTGTACAGAAATTTGTCGTTTTTGAGAAAAAGTGCCTCTTTCTCAGCTTGTTTGCACCAGATGAGCTGGCAAGGACCTTAGCTCCTAATTCTAAGTAAAATATAAAGTGCTGCAGAAGGAATTGGAAAACAATCTAAAGCTGTTGTACTCACACACATGGGAAGAAGACAGCAGATAAAATAAAAGGATTCAGATCTTTACAGAAACAGTGGACATGCTGTTGTTCTGAGGGCACCCATTTACTAGAAATGAAAAGGTTACATATGTTAATTTTTTTGTCACAAGAAAAGGCATCACCACTGGCCCACAGCTCATGATGTAGAAACCACAGAAACAAATGTGTTCACAGAGAATTTCCCTGCTGGCTGCTCCATAAAACGATCATGCTGTAGCTATAATTATAGCTATACAACCTATAGCTTTCTCTGCCCAGAGTGAAAGCAACTATTATCCACACATAAATATTTTTATTCTACACAGAGGGACCCTTTCCCTCATCTGCATAGATATTGTGACATTTTATGTTGTGTAAATAAGACTTCTTTCTTGTTTTTATAGATACCCTCCAAACCCCCCTCAACAAAACTACTCCCATCCAGCCAAACTGTTGGGTTTCCTGCTTGACCCTGCTTAGCAAACTGCAGTGCCCCTCATTCAATGTTTTGTTTCCTCCGACCACATTTCTTCCTCATGAGGATCGACTTAAACGTAATCCCCAACACACACCTGCCGTCACGATCAATGACAACACAGCCTTGGCGGGGTGGGGCGGGGGGCATGAATAGTGGGAAAACCTCCTGGCCATTCTATGGAAAGTCAATTAAGCAGTAAATGACCCTTAGAAAGCGCTGTAATAAGCCAAGCACATAGAATTGCATTTAATATATCATGGTAATGACAGTAATTGGATTTTGAGCTTCACCGCATTTTCTCAAGCCGAAAAGTTATGACAGTGAGAGGAAAAAATACAAATAAAAATGATTAATTAAAATAGTTTAAAATTCATTAGCCAAGTAGTTTTGGGAACTCTGGCTCAGATTAGAGGTTATGACCTTTTCTGACGTTCATGTGTCTGGAAATGACAGATACGACACCCATTCCCTGTCGGAAAAGAGCAATGGAAAACATTGGATTTTTTTTTTTTTTAACCCAACTGCTGTTTGTTCAAGCATGAATACATATATGATCACAACAATTACAGGCTGTGGATAATCTAAGCATAGAGAGGACTAGATGATAGACCATGAAACAAGAACTCCTGGGTGTGATTAGGCCCATTATGTACCCCTGAGTGTGCAAGGGCTCTTTTGCATGTTGAGAACTGCAGGTTGGAAAAGCAATAGTGCACCTACGAGGGCAATATTTATCGCACTTACAACTCTGATGGCAATGGGACAGTGTTAAAGCCACAGCTGCACTGCAGTTCGCGTAGTTATGCTTGAGTTATAGCCCTGGAGCCAAGCAGCCTTGGCCCAGCATTTCTAAATGTTCATTTAGTACATGTGTACTCTACAATCAAGAAGCATGACAATGGGTTACATGATGCCAACAGTCTCTGAGTGCATCACAGTTTGAATAAAGTAGTTCAAAAGGAAACTATAGAAGTTAAGTTTCTCATATATATATATATAAATAAATCATTTATACATGTATAAATCTACACACACACATAAATATATATATTTAAAGTTTATAATGCACAAGCTCATTTATTTGAGTATAAATGTGTGTGAAATTAAAGCCCAATAATCAACAAAAGACACTAAAAATATAAATGTTGGTAAGTTTGTATGCTTTTTGCATTGTCTTAAACCCTCCCAACATGATTCCATTATAGCACTTTTTAATTTTTATTAATAATCCACAAGTCGAGACAAATTAAGACAATGCAGACAAACAGGGTTGAAGCCACAGTCCACTGAGAAGTGTTGTGATATGAAACAGGAAGTGGTATTCAAGCATGTTGTCCTGATGATAACATTTATCAAAGGGCCCTGCATTGATTCACAGAGATAATTATCTGGAGTGCGTGACCAAGGTCAGGCAACTAGTTTATTGGACATGGGAAAATCTTCAGAAGAAAACCAACAAGACCCATTAGCAATTCATGAGCTCACAATTACTACATGATATTATCTCCACCAACAAACTATTCTCCATCAGGATTCATCTGATTAATCCTTCAGATTTGATTTCTAATGTGCATTTACAGAAGAGCAATATTAAAAATGTATGCCTTCACATTATCTGAAATAAAGTGGAATAACATTTTAAGATTGCCATATGTGTTATATGGAACTGATGATGATATATTTTGCTCAGTTGATGGATATGTTGATTATAGAAAATGTTGGCACAAAATAAAGTACTTTTACATCAAAACAACAGGAGAATAATCCATTTGTTATCATTCAGCCATTCAGATAGAATCCTTTGATGTACCTTTCAGCACCCGTCCATCTTCAGAAAAGCTCTGACAAGGTGTAAATTAAATTAAATCTAATTTAATGTACAAGTCATAGCCAACTGTCTTCCCCAGTAATTCACTCAGACTGCAGATGACATGACAGATTTATTTCAGTTCCCATCAGTCATGTTGGCTTTTCCAACAACAAAAGAACAACATTAAACAGTATTGATCTTTTGTTGTTTCACAAAAAAAACACATTTAGCCATCAAATGGTGTGGTAATTATTTTTTTTTTTCTAATTAAATGATAAGCTGTTTAACACTAACTATCTTGAAGTTAAAGCACAGAAGAATTTCTAAGGTTATTTTCAATTATTTGGTATAAGAGATGTGAGGTTGTTTCACAGCATCAAAAGCGACTGATAACCTTTTCTCTAATTATTTTAACTAAGTTCAGAGCAGCAGTGTGCCTGTATCATACCCAGACTGTACATTCTTTAGAAATAGCCTGAATCTCCCAAACATTATTACACCAATCAAACTATTTTTACAGCATTTATATCAGACTTCTTTTATAGAGAGGGGAGACGGTAGAAGCTCCCTGCAGCACTTTGTGGGCTTTTGTTTTTTTGTTTTTGTTTTTGCAATAGTTGCACCCTAAAAGCTGCAACAAGCTGCAATGAACATGGCACATCTATTTTAAATATTTTATGTAACTCCGACAAAAAAGTTTTCAAACATTTTGTGTTATACTCTTTGTCTTAAAGTGCACAGACAATCTGCCCTGGACCTTTTCTTTTTGGAATGTAACCAGGAAATGGTCCACTGGTTGATTCAGGTAGAGTCAACATATCTGTTGTAATTAGCTTCAGTACACAAGCTGCCTGTGAACCTGGAATCACACTTAGTTCTTTTGAAATGTGACTTGAAATAGAACTGTAAAAAGTCAGTTTGGCTTCGGTTCAAGTTAATTTACGTCAACTGTCATTGTATTGTGTATGACACAAACTCAGAGAACAAACTTCAGTAAAGTAGCTGGAAAATATTTTAATATATCTACACATAAAAGTGATGTGACAAACGCTACTGCTTTAGATACAAACCAAGGTTAGGGTTAGGGTAAGTACAAGGATCTGTGTGTGTGCACACATACGCATGTTTTCTCATGTGGGTCAGCATACAGGAGGGGGTGGCATTGTTAGCTCTTCCCCTTTTCACCTGCAGCCTGTCAGCATTGAAGATGGAAGCATCAGAGGGGCTTTTGTTAGGGCCTATCCTGACGGGGGCGGATTCAGGAATGATGGCCTCGTCTAGTGTATACAGTGTATTTGACATGTGTCTTCCTAAATGCCATATTTGAAATGATCTCTGTTAAAAATGCCAGTTGTAAAGTAAAACATGGAGCCCGATAAACTTCTGCTGCAATTAAGGACTGAATGTGGTGTAACAATAATAATAATAAGAAGAAGAAGAAGAAGAAGAAGAAGGAGAAGAAGAAGAAGAAATGCATCACTATAACTATTTTCTAAATAAACATTTTTTGCATTATTTTATGTCTTTTAACACATTGTATTTTTTCAAAGTCCAATACAGATTATAGAATGATTATCATCTCTTTCTGCACCGTTTGTTGTTGTGCTCCACAGCTTGCCTGCGTCTGTGTGTGCGTACACAGTGCAAATATTCGGTTCATGTCGAACAAGACAAGAAGAGAGTGGGAGCTGAAAACATGCGGCTCCCTGGTAGCTAGGCAACCCTGGAGAAGTGCTCTGGAAGACCTTGAGCTGTCTCCCATTATTTTGAAGGCGAGTATGACTGTATGGAAGCTAGTTTGGTCTCATTGGTGTCGTCTGTCTGTGTGCTGTATTGCAGGGACAGACCACTGTCAAACTTTAAATACTACCATTATTTATTTCAATAAATATCTGCAGTATTTTTCTGCAAATGAATATTAAGCAACAGCTTTACTGGTCATGAAATCTTTAGATTCTATTAATATGATATTTAAAACTCTACATTCTTGTCATGTGTATTTCGTCTTTGAGTCTTCCTTTTATATCTCAACCTTGATTAATTATTCATAGCTGTTTGACTGTCCAACATAGACATTTGAAACCCTGCATGTCGTGCTCAGACTCACAGTTGTCTATAAAAACAAAGTAAAGTGATTCTCCTGTGGTAAGTATCTTACCTTTGCTTTTAGGGGCCCGCTCACCCTATGTATGATGCAGCTTCAAAGCATCATAGAAGTTTACAGATGAAGTGGGAAAAGAAAAGGAAAAGAAATTAAATGAAAGGAAAGGAAGGTGAGTTGGAGGGTATGGGGAGGAAGAGCCAATAGAAAGGCAGTGATTCAGAAAATGGAAGGAGAGGACAGAGAGAGAAGCACTTGTTTGGGTGGAATATCTTCCCAACATCACAGGAGACACACACCCTTTTATGCAACATATTTTCAGAAGAAACCACAACGTTAAGATTATCATTAAGACTGTCTAGATAAACAAGTCATTGATGTTACCATTCCCAGGATAGAGTAGGGGATCTTGAGAAAAGTGTAGCTTTACTGAATAGAGTGTGTACATCAACATTTAAATGACTAAGACATTTAACTTCATATCAGGAGGCAAACTGGTTGCTCCTGTCATATGAAGGTCATTGGTTTAAAGCCAGACCCTTGAGCACTGTATGACAAGTGTCCTTGAGTAAGATACTGAACCCTATGATAGCTGTGTCTTTGGTGCATGACTTATTATTCTTCATTCCTAACCAGTTTATTTATTCCTAACTGATGCATCAATGCAGAATTTCCCTTATTCCCAAATAGAGTATTGAGTTTAAATTAATTTGGTGTCATTAATCATATTGGTCTACTGACAAATTAAGTGACTCACTATCATCAGTTATACAGAAAAAATATAGCACTAATGCAACTTTCTGCATATGATGAAACATGTTTTAAATGTATTTATTCTTGTTTTCTGGAGAGACCCCACGGATGATTGCACAACATGGTTCCTAACTGATACACTTGAGTCCAAGTTAATTAACAGCCATTCAGGATACTCCATTATTGAAAACAATACTCCATCAATCCTCCGGATGCCATTGTTGACTGTTGCAGGAGAAACACAGGGATTGTTGATCATGATAAATAGATGGAGGGCCAGACTATAAACAATGCGACAGTGAAAAATCAATACTTGGGTACTTCTTACAGTGCGAGCAAAAGGTCAAAAGGCTGTGAAACTGAGTCAAGCAAAAATGCAGATGCTCTTTTATGTAAAGGCAACTCCTTTTTCCTGCAATGTGCAGAAGATTATGAAGCCGTTTTTTCATTCAGCCTGAAATATTCACAATGTTTAACTTCAGATACGTCCATGAAAATTACCACACTGGGTTTAGCTGTTTATATCAAAGCTTCTGGGACCCTCAGACAGAGCATCTGAAGACATAACAAATATATTCACTAATTAAAAAATTTCTACACAATCCAGATTAGCCAACAATGATGCAATAAAGTTGCAAGAACACCTAATTAAGAGAATCCTTCAGCAATCGTCCACATTAATCAGACTGATTTCATATCTTGAAATATGTCAAGGCAGTTTGCTGACTCCGATGCTTGTGCAGCTGGGCAAAAGTTTGTTATAAATAAAGCCATTTGGTTTATTCGTTGCAGTCTTACATTACTACACCTCACCATGTAGTGCCTCTATTAATGAACAACACGCTGCGCAAATTAAGTCATGCATCTTAGAAATTACCTTTCGTCCAAATCACAAGCAATTTCTACTCTTTTCATTTTAGTCAGTGCAAAATCGGAATTACAACATGGTGGACCATTAAGCTGTCGTAACCTGCTTATGTACAGAATGTTGTCTAATGATGTAAAATCTCTCATTTTGAGTTCTTCCTTGCAGATTTGTTGGCGGACACTCACCACCAGGGAAATCAAAATGTAGATACTCGTCCAAAGCAGGCAGCAATCATCGTCAAAGAGAGAAAACGAAGTAGGTTGGAGCTTCTGTATGTTACACGTGCCAATCAATGAAGACAATGCAGTCTATTAATCAAGTCACTGCACATGGTCAATGGTGTTGATGCTTCGACTGACTGGTGTCTGAATAAGACCTCAACATTACCTGAGGTTGTTAGGCTTAGTGCTCCCTAAAGAAAGAAAGAAAGAAAAAAAACAATGTCTATTGTTTCTGCCTACAACAGAAAATATGCAATAAATGAGTGGTCATGAATGTGACATGGAGGATTACTTTTTGGTACTCTTGAATTTCATGTCTAGGGCCAAAATGGTGCTGGTAACCACCAAAAGTTCACATTTTTGGTTACATGATGATGACTTTAATGCACTCAGTAATTCTGTAAGTATGATTTCATCCATTTAGGTGGGAGCAAATATGTCAAACAATGTATGGTTTATTTTGTCAAATTAAAGGGCATCTAATGAGCATCCTCTACAATTATTATATCTTATAATATAATATTATAGGTAACACTTTTTTATTTTGCCTTTTTTTTAATCCAGAATGTATTGTTCAGTGTTCTTCACTCATGTCAAAATGAGCATATGATCACGCATGAGAAGTCTCAGTGCTCCACTTGTCATGGGGTCCAGGGTATACACATAGAGGCAGAGATGACATTTTTTAAAAATGCATGAGGTTCTGGGTGCCATTCTACAAGAGCTGCTGTCATTCATGCCTTAGCACCCTTCACAGTCACCCAAAGAAGATAATAGAGAGGGATTACCACTGAAGATGGCTCGTTGAAATATCTGCTGGAATATGTAGAGAAACATGTTGGTTTCCTACAGATAACATAATTTCCCTACTTTCGTGATGTTATTCAAGGCTGCGGCACTGCCTGAAAACATTACTCAGATAATTCAGTGCAGGTTCTTATTCTGTGTTTCTTTTATCAGTCTTTTTTTTTTTTTTAAGAGGATGGTTCCTGCTTCTTAGCTTTAATTTTCTGGGACAAATTTGCATCCACTTGAAACAGGTTGCTACTTTATAGCTCCACATCACTTTCATTGAACATTGCATGTCTCCATCAAATGTAGCCTCTTCTCCAGAATTGTAGGTAAATATTTCTATGTTTGGACCCACAATGGTGGGTGATGGCAAATTAATAATAAATAATGAATAAATAATCAATAATTATGCCTCTTTGTCTTTATTTCTCCTTTATCTGGTTACCAAAGCTTGGGGTAGCAGCTTAACTATGATTTCACAAAGCAGTGGACTCGATGACTCCTCACATAAAACAGCCCGAATGAAGGACTGACCCGAGTCCATGTTGGCCCATTGGATGAAGGCCAGACCACCAAGTACTCTACAGTGGATCACTTTAGGACTCACTGTCTTTGATTTATTTTATATTAAAATTTGGAGAAGAGCAAAGCTTAATTAGAGCCAGAACATAGAACATATCCACTAACATAGATAGTAAATAAAGATGGATGACAGGAAAGTTCTGTCAAATTAAGGCCAAATCACCCTACTTTTATCTGGATTTTCAGATGCTTATTTTGCTGATTCTTGTTAATGATTTGCTCTCTGTTCATGGTTGCCCATTCAACTGTAGTCACTCTGAAGCAGAACTGAATGAAAACACATCTGTTTTAACACATTAAACTCCCAAGAGCATGTGTGGACTGGCAGCACATTCATGCATGGGAGAAAAGGCACTGTTGTGTAGCTCTGTGTGAGATGTGCCAGGTGTGGAAATTAGCATGAGTTTAACCTGTTGATTAATTACTCTTTTTTTTAATGCAGTGTAGCGCCCGAACCGATGGGGGTCAGTTGTCTAACACTAAAGGGAAATTTAGCCTTCAAAGGCTGTTGTGTTAATGTAGAGATGCTGTCTGTGTGAGCAGGAGGGGGGCTCAAAGATTTTGTAAAATCTTTGTATGCAATATTGTTTGCTCTACTTTCAAATTCACATCTATCAGAATTACATCGTATTGAATACTCCTAACGGACACAAAAAATGCAACCATCACTACAACCACCTTTGTGACACATGTTGTATTCTATTGCATAAATTAACCAATATATCATCATTACATAAAATTAATTTGCCAACACTGACATGCCCCATAAGCTAGGGTTGAACTTTTAGCCAAGCCCTCAAGAGGAAGACGAGTTCAGTGTTAGAGCAGCTAAGCCTAATGCATGAGGAGAGTACCCCAACTAACTGCAGACAAACCATTCTATTTACCTCATAGGCAAAAGCAGACAGCTCTGACCTATAGTGTGACACCGCAGGTCTCTCACTGTGGCAAATGTCTAACAATCAGAAGGCTGAATTATAAAAACAGGCCAGTGAGCATCACAAGGCCAGTGATCCCAGCTGAAGCAGCGGCACAGCCAGTCAGGGACCCACACACTTGGAAAATCAGTGTAATCTGCTCAAATCAACAGTTATGGGAGGTGAAACGAACAACTAATAAAACAGAATATGCATCAACAATTTTGCACTTACAGTTCATTTCCTACTCAAAGCGAGCCTCCATGTTTGATATTGTAATATCCTCTGTCTGGTTGACATTCCACACTCTTTCAATCACTTTTCCTGTCAATTATTAATCTGTGCCTATGTTATTTTCCTCAATATTAAAGCCCTAAATGAGTTATGATTCTAGCAGCATTAAAATATGAAAGCAATTTTTTTTTTTTTTTTAATGATGATGTTAATGATGACAGTCAAGCCAAATCTCTCACCTTGGATGATGATGACCCTCTGTGGCATCTGTCTGAGAGACGCTGCGACTGGTGCTTCAGGATTTTCGCAGAGCCCAGAAACCTGTGATGATGCCGGCAAGTGTTGATGATGATGATGTTGATGTTGATGATGATGGTGATGACAATGACAGTGTTTGTGCCAGTGGCTGTGCACCTCAGTGTGATGAGTAGCACGCTCCCAGATGGCTGGCTGTCTGTGAGATGGAGCGTGTGAACCCTTTCAACCAGCGTGAGGCTTCAGCGGCCTCGGCCGTCTTCCCACCAAGGTCACCATCAGCAGAAAGGAGGATGGATCCAGGAACGAGTTTAATATCTCAGCTGCTGACAGCTGCACTTTAATTGTTGTACCTGTGAAACAGATAGAGCACTTTCAGATAGAGGGAGACTAAGGGCCTATCTCGAGGACTCGCAAGTGATTGTCTCTCTTCTTTTGCTTTTTTTATGTGAAAAGAACTTCTGGAACAATTGAAAAAAAAAAAAAAACTTCGATAACAATCCCTTAAAGATAACTAGAACTGCGTAGGCCATTGTGACCTGCACACAGCATCAGCCTTAATAAACCCCCTCTGAAGTGTCGACTCCTGGTTGCAGGTGGGAATAATCAACCTACTTATCATTTTAGAACTTTTTATAACATCCATATGTAGTATGTGATATAGGTTGCTTTATTATATTTCATTGATTGACTGTACAGCTGAACTCATGGTTGTTCAGCTGATGGCTGCATCACCAGGACATGGACCAGTCATTCTAGTCACGGCACAGGTTTGTGTAGCAGCAGTTCATTGCTGTATAATAAGCGGAAGTGATAAAGCACCATTCATTTTTATTTGCATCAGTGCTCCGACCTGTGAGGACAAGGAGGGCGCCTCATGGCATGAGTTCTGTAAAACAAGGTATCACACACAAGCTTTCATTGGATCTCATAAATACTCAAGTTAAGACTTCCAGCTATGTGTCAAGGTCTTTTTCCTGCAGTATTTAGGCTGCTCAGGTCATCTGTGCAGGGGAAGAATATACAAACTGCCTCATATTAGCAGTGGTTAGCACTTCCTTTTAAGTAATGCCGATAACATTGCATCATCTCACTGGCCTAGTATGCTAGTTGCATAATTACATGATACCAGTCTGGAAAATTACACTTCTGTTTTTTTTTTTGTTTTTTTTTTTTTTTTAAAGGTGGTATTTTGTACATAATGTACAGAATGTGTTTGGCTTTTACTCATTTTCAGGAGTAAAACACTTAAAATTACACATTGTTATTTAGCACTTGAACTGATCAAATAAAAAGACAAATAGTAACGACCTTCTGTGTTTGTTACATGAGGCACTAAAATGAAAGTTTATGAGGAGGGAGGATGATTCAGAGACAGCCTTGGACCGTTCACCATTCAGAATCAGTGAAATGAAGTTATTCAAAGCAGAAGGAAGAAGTCCTTGTGAGAGTTTTTTTCCTTGCAAAATAATAAAGGTGCTTTTTTTGTCATTTTTCTCAGTTGTAGAGGCACAAGCCATGAATGAACAAACCATGTTTTACCCTTGAGCAAGGCAGCTGGCCCATAAAATACAATGGTGAAACTACACGTTTTCATCCCTGGATCGTCTGACCTCCCAGTCAGACAGTGACAATGATCCACATCTCTTTGGGGACATGAGAGTGCAGTATGTCTGCGAGCCACCAGGAGGGTGTGAGCACAATATTGTGACAAATTCAGGACATCTCATGACTAATTTAATGACAGCTACACCTAAACTAGTGTAGAGCATTCAGTTAGCATTACATTTTGGCCAGGTGTTGAAGTCACAGTAATGTTGTCATTTTGGATATTGCTAAATTCAGATAAGCCATGTCCCTCAGCAACATAAAAGAGTCAGACGGGCTTACATTTCCTGGAATTACTGTGACATTTTATTTACCAGCAAAGTGCAGCTTCAGCTTTTTAATCAGCTCAAAGAGACAGAAACACATTACTCTTATTTCGGCATCCTGACATTGGTTGGCTGTCAGCTTCATGATAGATTACAAAATTTGATTGATAACTTTTAGTATTTGTCAAGGCTTTGCTGCCGGCTACATTTTGGACCTTTTGACCATTTATGAGCCTTATGAGCTATTGGTCAGTGCCGGAGCCTCAGGCAGAGCTCCATGGTGCTGCTGCCATTACTCAGTGTTCTCCTTCAAACCACCTCATACAGATTTGTTTCTCAACTCTTCCAACATATCAGAGCAACATGCTAGCATTGTGTTAATATTTTCAGCATTCCTTTTTCCCTTTTGCTCCTTTAAAAAAAAAAAAAAAAGATTTTTTTATAACCATCAAGGCAAGATCTCGTCTACATACTTCAAACCATATAATTCAAAGTTTAGGTTTACATTAAACATTTATACTAAATATTCCATATTTTGCTTTCATGCTGCAAAGATGAGTACAAAAGTGCCGTGGTTCATTTTCGTGTTGACAGTCACCACAGCTGGGCAGATGAGGGGGACATACAATAATATCTGAATTCATATTTTTCTGCAAAACAAATTGATTAAAAGCTTGTGTTAATATCCAGTCCAATGCCAATTAGTAATTACAAGGTTGCAGTTTTACAGTCAAATTGAAAATTACACTGGTGTTGGTTGTAGCTTGAAACAAGTGTGTTCACATGGATATGTGTTAGATCTCTCTGATACGCTTTTCTGCTTGTTGCCGTCATGTGACCCAGTGGTGCCGGGCAGATGAATGCAGTTTGTGGTAAGTGATAGCGTGATAGGAGAGAGGAAGAAGACAGGTGTAGAATTTCTGTGTAAATTAAAAGCTCTGCTAACAGAAGCGTTAATGGGTCTCTGCACGACCATGGAGGTTTTTGAAACTTGAAAGCTGTCTCAGTAATTAATTAATCCATGCTGTTGCAAATTGTGTTTGAGTCAAACTATTCTGCTCAAATGCTGATGTGCTGCTGTCATATATAAAAAATGTTGCATCTGTATCATATTTTGTGTTAATGCCGTTTTACATGCAGTACATGAATGATAGACATTAGATGAAGATCAGCATAATCAACCACGAACACCACTTTTAGAACAGATGCTAAGCCTTCATCCATCCATCCTCACTGCAAAAGAAAAAAAGCCCAATTGACATTTTTCACTGAAGGAGACCTTTGATATCCAGTTGTGATATAAATGATAAATGGTGTGGAGTGCACCCACAGGTGTGTTTGTAACCCTTTAACTGAAAGATGGTTTTCCCCTTCTGTTCAGTACATATGTTGTACTTTGGGGATTGGGTTGATAGAAATCAGTGACATTTGAGACCATCTTGACTAATAGCTGAGTAAGGGTATAATATGCGACTGGAAGAGATGGGAGAGAGAGAGAGAAAAGAAAGGCTGACTCACTTGGTACTGGTCTCCAAGGATGTGCACCCTTCATCACCGCAGCTGCAGCTGTGATGCTACAAGGAAGGGTGAAACAATCAAAAGTTGCTAGATTAATGACGTTTTCTTTGGTTCAAACGTGTGAATCTGTAATTTATTACAGCAGATTTATCACCATCCATTAGTGGAATTTAGTTTATACCTTTTGCAGACTTTGTGCTTTGAGCTTGCCTTTTAGCATCTAAAAAAGAAAAAAAAAACCTGACTAAATTCAAGTTGTAAAGCTTTTCTTCAGACTTTTTATTCAAGAACAATATTTTCAAATTGAGAAAGTTTCTTCTTTTAAAACAATTATTTTTTCTCTTTGTTGCTGCAGTCAAAGGATTCTTCAGGCTCTTGAAACTGTCAACCTTCATGCTTACAGTGAAATATACTGCTCCTTGAACTTTAACCTCAAACCTTTTCTTTGCTCTTACACAACTGGTGCTGCTTGCTTCTAAACACAAGGTGTGGTATTGACTAGTGAACTGAACCCAGTCACCTTTATGTCTCACAGCTTTGCAGGTTAGCATTTAGAGGCATTAATCTCTTCTATGGGGATCATGCATGCCATTTATCATTAAATCACACCTCAGAGGGAAAAAAATGTTCTGTTCATATTTACTGAAGTCATATTTAATACTGCAATACATCTACAGATCACATGTTTTGTTAAATTTTCCAAAAATATCTTCTCATCAATTTCAAAACAATTATTGCACTCATATAATTACACTGACCTTTCACTCTAGTTGAACTTAGCTTGGTCAGTAAGGATCAGGTCCATCATTAGACAGCCATAATTAGGTCTGTCCAAAAAGATGTTGAACTGGATTCAAGCCAAAGGTCTGACTAACCCACTGAGGAAAATCCACAGGGTTGTTCTTGGATGTACTCAGGGTCTCGTGGGAACGGGGAACCTTTGACTGTGTCTGCGCTCCTGTGTGCTCTGGATCAGGTTGTCATCAAATATATCTGTGGAATTTCCTCCATTCAGCCTTTCCTCACCCTTGACCAGTGCCATCCCTGCAGCCCTGACCAGAGAGGACTGCAGGAATGGCTGATCTTCTGAAACATTCTCCTATCAGGACACTGGATCTCTGGAGCTCAGAGTGACCATTGGTCAACACTCTTATCCAGACATCCAAGACTTTTTTTTCTCCTGTGATTGCTCTGTCTCATCAAAAAAATCAGCTCTGGAAATAGTCCTGGTTGCTCCAAGTTTCCTCCATTTCAGAATGATGAGGGCCAATGCGGGAAACTTCAGCGAAGCAAAATCTTTTATAGCCTTCCCCCAGATCCATGCCAAAATACAATCCTGGTTCTGAGCTCTGGAGGCAGATCTCTTGACCTCAACGCTTCTTTAGACTGACATTGTCAGCTTAAACTTTACTCAGGTGTGTGTTCAATTAGTTGAATTTACAGCAGCTGGACACCAATCAAGAATAATTTCAAACATGATCAAGAGTATCATAAGATCCCATAAAGACAGAGGTCCACACGTCATAGCAAAAGGTCCGAGTGCTCATTTCAGTGCATCAGTTTAAAGAAATTAAAGAAATTTGTAAAATTAAAAATAAGCTTGATTTTGACTTTGTCACCCTGGGGCTATTGAGTGTAAATGGATGAGAGAGGATTTATTAAGACAAGAAAGAAGGAAAAATGTACTTGGCCATTTTGAATTTAGCTTTTTTAAAATAAATATTTATATATTTTCTACTATGGGTTAAAAATATGTCATGCCTGAAAACCTTAAGGCAAACGCACCTCATGCACCACTTTAGCACTTTTCTGTCCCACTGGTGGGTACAGTTAAAATATAAAGCATTTAATGCTCAGAACTGTTTTCAAAATCACTACAGAAACTGTTAGAAAAAGCTTTTCATTGATTTTAACAAAAAAGAAACTGGCCTCCACCGGTGCTAGATTTGACTCAAGCAACAACATGTGGGGAAGCTTTGTGTTCCACTAGTAAACACTCCACATGTGCGAGTGGCGTGTACACTGCTTCAATCAATCTAATTTTGGAGTGTGCGCTCTAACAAATAGCTCACTGCGCTTTTAAACATTCACAGCACAGACTGAAAAAGTCTTCTGAGAACACACTAGCAGTTGCACCGTCTGTGTTCTGAAGGGAGGTGCCCAGTGGCAATGCCAACCCCTTAACTGGCATGCTTATGTGAATTAACGTATTTAAGCTGTGAGCAGCGTGTCGTCCACTCTGGATTTAGAGGTAAGAGCAGTGGTTTCCAAGCTGGCTGTATTTTTAAATACATAGGGGCTGTTTTGTGCAACCGTGACATATACTGATGCATCACAGCAAATCTGCATATATTTTTTTTACTCTGAGACAGAGGATGAGGCAGCAGGGAGCCGGCCCTCAACTGGTTGGGGGTTAACAGGAGATTTTGTATCTCTGGGCTCCTGAAAATCACACAGAAATTATTTATACTCTGCAAAACAAAAATATAACATCATAAGTGTATACATTTGGATGCATAGAATACTTAATAAATATATAAAGCTAATTTCTCCCTGTGGAGCTTATTTTACTGATGTATTTAGGAGATATGATGGATGTTTTTTGTCTAAAGGAATTACAAGGGAAGAACATTTCAACGCAGAAATACAGGCTAAAACCCCGGAGAGGTGGTGTTTGGCCCAATTCTCAAACGGCTCTCCACTCAGATGACTGGCCTAGTTTAGTGAATTACCACCTTCAGGCAGTAATCTGTTTTCTTCCTTTTCTGCAGCCGATGTTTTCGTGTGATGTCGAAGCTAAAGAAGCAGAATCTATTCTGTTAACTATAATATTACTTGTCATGCTGTCACACTGAAGGTCCCACACGGGCAGGGTCTGTTTATCTAGATCCTGCCTTTGATTCCAGATTGTCCCTTGATACTGAAGAGGAGCAGCATTGCCAGCAGGCTAGCATGACTGTAGGTCATTGAAGGTGAGTGTTTTATTTTATAGCATCTGTGAAAAATTGATCATCAGCAAAAGGTGGATGTTAGTGATGTTCTGCATGACAGGAAAAGGAGATTGAAATGAGCAAATCCATTTTGCAGAGTCCGAATTAGTTTTATCATACCTTTTGTTTTGTTTCTTATTTTGGCTGGTGTTTGCATCTTTCAAGGACAGAAATGAATGCAGTGCAGTTTTGGGAGAACCGAAGCTAAACCTATGATAAGTTTAACACAGTATGGCAAAAAATAAACAAACAAAACCCTGAGATACAATAAAACACTTCATAAACATGAGAGCTGTTGTAATCAATGCTGGATTCTCTTGTGTCTCTTAATTCTCTCTGTTCAGTGAGGTATTCATTTTTAGTTTATTCTATTGCTAATGCCATAAACACTGTAATTCTCTATCATCAAGTGGAAATTGCAAACATAAATAAAACTTTTTCTTGCTCCTTCAGAGGGCAAATCTTTCTTGTTAACCCTGCAAGAGCAAGCTTGAAGTTGAAATGCTTGAGCAGATCAAACCGAGTCGATATATATCCTGCCGGGAGTGAGAGGTGTAAGGTCAGTCAACGAAGTAAACATTCCTTGTTCATTCTCAAGCGGGTGTTTGGCGTTGTTATTATTGGTGGAAATTCCCCGGATGTGTCGTGTCTTTCATGACTCTAAACTCTCTGGTCCTCATTAGAAAGAATGTGGATGAGTACTGACCATCACAGTGCTGAGCATCAAATATGTGTCTAATTACATCCAGTGATTAGACACAGAATTATGCCTTATAGCCATGAAATATGCAGATGCCTATTGTATAAACAGAGAACTATTGATCTTGTTCTTTATGCTGCAACTGAACATGTATGCATGCGGATTAAAATAAATTGGACAAGAATTAATTTAGTCTTTGTGCAGTCTCAAATGTGATTTTTGTTTGGTTATTGAGATGAAAAATTCTCTTAAATCTTATAAACAAACCTTCACTGACATTTGTTAAATTTCTAAGTTTAATATGTGCACTCACTCTGCATTTGTACGCTGACACTTCAAATCTCAGTCTACCAGTTTATTCAGTGGTATAATCAATAAGTGGAGGTAAGTGATTTGCTATTTAACTTGTGGATGTTCTAAAGATCTACAGAACAGACCTTTACATAAAACTGTTTGCAATTGTGTATGTGTAAACTCCATTTAAGCAAATCATTTAATAAATCCCCACCTTGGTTGTTGTTAAAAATCAGAAATGGAGGGGAAGAATAAGTGGAGGCTGGGGGCTCAGAAAAAGGATGACAGCTGGCTAATTTCACCATTACATTAATTCATTCAGGCTGGTAGCCTGTTTTTTTCTCTATATATTTTTAAACAGCCCTGCAATGTTCAGGCTCATGTCAATGGTCTGAGTAACAGCTGCATTTATTCAAATCAGGCTCACAACTCACCTCCAGCATCAAAAATAGAAGGTGCGGGAAGAGACAGGGGTAATCCAATGAGCTCACATGCTTCAAAAACCCTAAGACACAGAGCACTGTCACTCCAGACTCACTGCCTGGTCTTTTACTGGAAGATATGGGAGGAGGAAGACTATTAAACAAAACCTGTGGGATGAACTTCCTTTAATGAGCCAACTCAACTTTCTTCATTAGAGAACTCTGTGCATGCACCAAATGCTCACTGAGATGTATGCGAGGTGTAGCTCATAGAGAGAGAGTTTATTGTTTGTAATCCATATTTGTTACATCATCAAAGTTTTGAATGTACGATTGCATTTGTAAACACCACTTAATTCATTTAGCTCTACGCCAGGGTACTCGAAGGTGACCTTTTTGCTTATGGGTCTTTCTGACTTGCAGTATAGGATTGAGAGACCTGCTAAAAAAATAAAGAGAATATTCCAAAATGAAACCTACAGTACATTACCTACAGTGAGTCTGCAGTTGAGTGTTTCCATAACACCAGAACAGAGTTACATCAGTTAATTACTTATCTTTCATCTTGTGAACTGTTGCAAACTTCAAGGTTGGCGTACTGAATATTAAAAAAAAAGTAACGCTCAGGTTTTTGAATTGGACGAAAATTCCACGACCAAGCAGGTCCCAATTGTGTCAGAGCTAAGAGAACCTTGAAGAAGCTCAGACTATATATTTACATATCCACTCACACATACAGCCCATGAACCTGCAGATGAACCTGCAAAGACTATCAGTTTCATAAGCGCTCCAACGAGCCATTCTTCCTTGTTTGTTTTATTGATATACCAATTCTTAGTTAGACTTTATTTCTGTGTCAACTCATCATTGTTGCTCAATTGCTGGGCTCTCGAGAGTCTGGTTTCTTCTGATGGTTGACCTCAATTCTTTTTTTAAATCATTCTACAGATTTATTACACTGTAATTGTCTTTAAAGCCATTAAATTGGGTACATGAAATGTGTTTTCTACATAAAGTGTTTTTAGCTGTTCAGACCTACATATCTGGAAGATAGAAGCATCTACCCTGCATATGTTTAAGTACAGACGTTTGTTATTGTTATGTATTGATTCATATTCACATTTAAGTGGGGCCAACTCTGGCCTCCTGTATGAGTTTGAAGTTGTTTGCATTAGCTTAGTTTGTTTGGGTCATCTGACACTGATGGAGATTGTTTTAAACTTCCTGAACATTAAAGCACTGTGCAAGCATACACACTATATGTGTCTGGAGGAAGCATAAAGGCCAACAGCAATAGCATTAAGATCTGATGAGCTGGCCATCACAGTGGGCTGTCAGAGTCTCTGTGGAATACAACATATGGCCTTTCAGTCACAAAACTGGGTTTATCTGCTGTGGGCTGCTGAAAAGAGTGTTTTTAGAGGCGGTGTTAGCCAAGCACCTGCCTGCAGGGGCTCAGAACAAGAATGAACCAAAATAGTCAAGTTATGGGTGAAGCAGCTCAATGATGAACTCCCTATCAGTCATATGGGAGTCAGCTCCAGGTTTTAACCTCTCCTCCAGTATTTATTTACGTGCATGTTTCTCTTCTCTTGTCTCTTTATCACAGAAGCTGAAACCATCAGCTAACTCAAGATTGCCTTTACTATGTTTCTTTTATGACCTATTGAATTGAATGAGCCACTGTTGAACAGAAGGAAAGAAGACACTATTCAGTGTGAAGTCGGAGGGTCTCCTTTGCCCTGAAGCTAAACTACCTGATAAGAAGGGCCAACTGACTTCAGTGTACTCGTCCTGACACCATAGCAGACAAAAGGCCAACAGCACCAGTTGAGGCAATGTTAACACCTGAACAAAAGTGTTAATTTCTAATGGAAATTAGCAGGCAGCATTGTTCAGATGATCACATCCAAGGAAAGAAAATGTCTGGTGGCTCCGATTTAACCATAAAGTATGCACAAATTAAACATATTTGTTTAAAAGGAAATAATCCAATTCTCCAATAGCTGCAACTAAGTATTGCCTATAGGAAACTGTTTATTTATCATCGCTACTCAGAAAGACACCATTTTATTTACAACACCACAAGGGTAAAGAAGGTGTAGCGTGGAATGCATTTTAAATGTTATCAACACACTTTGTCGTATTTTATGCAGTCTATGAAATAATCATCAGGTTTCTATTTCCTTGCTGTTACCAACATAATTCAGAATGTAAACTTATAAAGATTCACAGTCACAGTATTTTCGTATGAGACAAGACCAAGTCTCTAAGTTCTAAGTTAAGCTTTCAACCTTTAGTTCTGCTGTTTTTCTCCTCTCAGAGCAGGTCATATGCCATTTGTGTAACTGAATTCTAAGAATATCCTGCCACCTCTGCATGTGTCAAGCCTCAGGTCCTGCCCCCCACACAGTCTTTAGTTTCTTGCTAATTGCATCCACATTCTAATCCCTCTTTCTTTAAGCAAACTGTTATTTTATTTTCAAATATTTACCAACAAGATATCCAGCTGATCTCTGACGAGATGAAAAGTATTTCTGGTTTTATGTCACTTCCCTCTCAAGACTGAGACCTTCCTGCAGGACGGAGCTAGAGAGCAAAGCCTGTGCTCAGTGGGGGAGAGCAAGGGTCTCTGTGGGAGACAGCTACAGATTTACACCCACATCCTACAGAGTAGATGCATGATGAATGACTGCTGAGTGTCAGGTTCAGTCGGGGGTTCTTTTGAACAGAGACACAGACCCAAGGTGGTGGTGGCGGTGGGGGTGGTGGTGGCCCCTGCTGTTGGTCTCCAGGCAATAGCCTACAGCCAGTGAGATACAGTGGTGGGCCGTCAGGGCCAGCAAGGCCTTCTTTGCTGGCCTAACATAACCAGAAATCATGATCATAAGTCCGATAAAAGTTCATTTAATTTTGAATTTCCTTTCCCTAAATATATAAAAGTATTCTTCATATTCTCTTCTTGTCATGTTATCCTTCAGGTATAGATATCTTTAGGTTGAGTTTCCTCACTTGCACACAGTTAGAAACTCAAGTAACTGTTTAAGACTCAATTTTACAATCCCATAATAATCTAAAGGGAATTGGTATGTGAAGCATAAACAGATCTTAAACACTGATGCTGAATGATGCACTGGCAGGTTGTAGACTGTAAACAGAGGCCGATCAAGCTATATTTGTGCCTATATGCAAGATTAGAGGCCTAACTCTGACTCTAATGAACACTGTATAATGTCCACCCATCCATTATCCACCACTTAGTCATCCACAGAAGGTCGCGAGGGCACTGGAGCCTATCCCAGCTGCCACTGGGCGAAAGCGGGTCACACCTTGAACTGGTCATCAGTCAGTCGCAGGGCTGACACATAGAGATATACAACCATTCTCACACACAGTCACACCTATGGGCAATTTGGAGTCTCCAATTAAGCTATTCCTCAATTGCGCATGTCCTTGGACTGTGGGAGTAAGCCGGAGTAAGCCGGAGTACCCGGAGAAAACCCATCTCCCCTTATCTCCTTTCCTTGGCCTGTCAATGCTGATACATGGAAGGGCAGATAGCTTGCTGAGATGGATCACTTCAAGCAAACTGGGTGATCCACATTTATTTGCTTTGAAATACAAACACTGGTCGTGTGCATTTAGCGGAGCTAAGCTACGCTCAATCAAATGCTGGGTGGTTACAGCAGAGGAAGCCGCGCTTATGGAGGACTGAAATGGATTCTCTAGCACAGCGAGTTAATGCAAATGTAAACATGTACATTTCACAAGTGATGCTAAGATTGATCACTGGAAATAGATTTAACTAGTGAGGAAGAAAATGAGTGTTGTTGTAGTCTTAGTCTTCAAGTCCCTGTGGAGGAAAGAAAAGAACCCAAGAATACTGAACAAGAAGGCTTGATCCACATTGTAATTTCTTCTGTTTCACTTTCGTGACATTATACATGTTGACAAAAGAAATTTGAATGCATTCGCGTATCTCACTACATCATTAGATTGTGCAGAAGACAGCTTGGGGATTGGTATTCTCTGCCCACTACTCCACTGTGACTGCAGCATGTGTTTCAGTGCACTAATAATCACTTTGTAATTTCTGTGCAAATTAAAACAACACAGGTTCATTTCCTGAGGTCACAATGTGAGAAATCACTCAGGTCAGGAAACAGACAAGAAAATGAAACACATATAAAGCATTAATGTCATTTAAGGGGTGATGAATTAAATAATGATCGATTTGAGTTAAAGAATAAATTGAGGAATCCAGTCTGACTCACAGTGCTTTGAACAGTGCTCTGTAAATGAAAACCTATGGAAAAAGATTGTCTGACAGTCAGTAATGAGTTTAACAGATAGATAACATTGCAGCTTTATTAACAGCTGTATAAAATCAAATGAAAAGAAAGTGAAAAAAATATTTGATGACTTCTTCCAGTAGTTCATTTCTACTATAAACCATAATCAAAAGAGAGAATCTCCCAAAAAGGAATGCTGCATTTTCATATTTTACAAATGTAAAACTTTTATTTTATGATATTTTAATTAAAGCTAATATTATATATTGTGTCTACCATTTATCGGCTAAAATAAATCTCATATTACCCTGCAGTGTATTTTTAAATACTAACTTTGTCCACTCTGACCAACTCTATCTCTCTAAGTCAACTACTTTAATAACACAACCATTTATATATTTGGTTCTAATACATCGATGAGTTTAAATGCAAGAAATGTTATAGTCCATTTATCATCTGCATCTGTCTCTGTTCTCAGAAGTGTTACAAAGTCTTTTATTTATTCTCACTTATACAGAGGAAACACCAGGAACCCTAACACTTTATCAAATTCAATGCAGACCCCTTTCCAGTTTTAACATTCTCTGTTGATATGTGAGAGCAGAAATATACTTTTCTGTAGTCAATAAGGGAACCAGCATGGGATTCAAATGGAGACTTTCACCAGACTTGCTCTTTTATAAATCTGACACGTGGGTCTGCGCAACATGTTGAGGTTTGAATTTCTCCTGCCCACCTGATGCCACCTGAGGTCCTCTGAGAATTAAAGCTCAAGATAGACATTAAGATGATTTCTCAGACAAATGAAGGAGCGCACATCAGATTTGCTTCAGAAATATTAGATTTTTATGTGATTTTGGTGGCATGTTTCATGATTCTCAAGCTCAAGGAATGCTTATTTTGGGAAAATGCTGAGATCAGATGGTGCTGAATTCCATAACTGATCGTTTTCTCTTCTACAAAGACGTGGGTCACTGGCGCATTTCCCACCTCCTGTAGGTGCTGGGGGGGGGGTGCCAGGTGAGGCAGGAGAGCCATCTGGAGGAGCTGCTGGGTTTCCGAGACTCTGCTACACATTAATGACAACTGTCTGCAGCAATAACGAGGCAAGGTTTGGCGCATTTGTGCTCATAGGTGCACACAAACATGGGCTTGATTCTGGTGGCAAAGCAGAAGGCACCACCTTTAAAGAGTCCCCACAAACTTAACTTCTCTTTTGCAGTGGTCAGCTCCCCATTATCTACCCCAGCTCATTTTAGAAACAAAGATAGTTTTTCTTTGTTGATGGTGACATTGATTTATTAACCAGTGATTCTACAAAACAGAAACTCAAAGAAAAAAAAGTCTTGATGTGAAACGGATACCCTTTATCTTTCGCTAGGAAAACAACAGACTGAAGGTTTGAGGGATTTTGTCAGGGTAATGGGGCTAAAAATCACGCAGTACAACACAATTCTCCAAAGTGACTCTGTAAGTCGAGCTGTTTTTGAGAATGTGTTTTGGTTAAGTGGTCAGTTTTTGGTACAGTTCTAATTCCATTCCTTGTTCCAAGGCAGAAAAGCCTTTTAGTTCCACCATTCTACTGACTGGGAGCAGAAATGTTTTCTGTGGATTAGACTGGGGGATAGAAAGAGGCAAAACAAAAACTCTTACTTTATCCCTCATTTACATAAAAATAAGAAACTGCCGCTGATGTGGTTCCAGTTCAAACACATTGGGCTTTAAAACACAGTTCTCTGTATTTTTAGAAGAAAGTAAACATAATAATCCAGAAGTGACAAAATAATGCCTCAGAGCATCTTAAAGAGTGAATACAGAAGACAGTTATTCCAACCAGTTACCCTTTATTAAAAGAAAACATTGGCAGATTTATGGGACTCTTCAGGAGGTTCTTCAAAACCAGTTGCATTGAAAGTCTGCTTATATCTAGTTACCCAAGATTTTTATTAATGTTTGTTGGAAGATACTCCATTTTATAAGATGCATTTTTTGACATTTTCAACCTTTATTTTATAGAGACAGACTGGAAACATGAGGAGGGTGGAAAGCCTTCTGTTTGAACTCTGGTCAGAGCTTGTGAGGATGACAAACTCCATAGTGTGAGCTGTATGTGTCCGACAGTTCCCTGTTTGTGTGGAGACAGAGGAACTGGCCTCACTTTCCCGACTTGCACAGCTGTGTTTGCTGAGAGTTGAAAAAAGAATGTCTTTTTTCCAACTACTATGAGCCTGCTCAGCTCAGCTTGTCTCTAGGCGACACCACTTTTTGTACTTGATGGTTCCTCCCTCAAAGTAAATGTTTTATGTCTAATGGCACTGTAAGAGACTGATGTAAGCTCGCCAACCTGACACAGGATATTGAGAGGAGAATGGTTCTGATTCATTTTTCATTTTCAGAGGATGAATGTTGTTTTATTTGAATTATTACCACAGGTGCTTCTCCTCTGTATTTATGATTTTAACTGATAGTTTTCTTAGTTTTAATGTTTTGCAGTGATGAAATGATGGTAGTATCTGTGACAGATCCACTCCAGTTTTCTGTTAGGTTAGGGCCGCAATTTCAAGTTGATTTACAAATTCTGTTCTAGTGATGCAGAAATATAACAAATAAGATGAAGACTGTCCTGGATCTACAGAGGTTATTATTGAGTTGCACTGACATTATGGTCCTCATACTCAGCTCATCAGAAATGGTGATTTGTTATAGATCTTCACCTTTAAGAGACCCCAAATCATTTTTGCATCATGCCGAGAAACACAATTAAAGCAGATAGATGATGTAGACAGAGGTACTCCAGCCTGCAAAGTCAAGGACAACTAGGGTGTCACGTGCATGACCTGGCACTCAGGAGAGAGGATTTTCACCAGTTTCCTGCTGATCAATACATACAGGAACAGCTGAAAGTGTTTTACTGGCCCACATCTGCACATGAGGACAGGTTTAACAGATGTGAACCTGTGTGCAAGGCTAAAAAAAGCTGCACGGAAGCTCAGAGCAAAAGCAAAGGGGAGTGGTTAGAGAGCAAGTACCATAGTGTTTGATGCACTTTTGCTTATTAACTTTGTTTTTCGGCAGACAGTCGAACCCCCGCATTGTGCATTCGGGTCCAGCGTGGCTTGGCATGACTCACAAGCTGCGCCTCAGGTTAGAACCAAAATGAAAATATCAGAAGGTGGGGAATATCTGGATAAAAATTTAAAGGCCTTGCAACCAGCTGAGTGGCAGCCAGTGCACGCCTGCTTCTTGAGATGCTGAACAGGAACTTATTATTGATGTCTTCTGCTGGGTGATACACATACTGATAAGCTGGATGTAGTAAATTTGCTGGGGGCAACGGGGGTGTCCAACTCTCCCCATGGTCCTTTAGGGACACATCTATCAGACATATCTTCATTCATTTATGGGAGTGTGTTGGATTGAACATGGAAGAAGCAGAAAACAATCAGCTAAACACAGTTTGTATTATTTTTGATACTCCAGTGTGAGATGCAGGAGTTATGAATTATTAATATTTGTATTATTATAACATAGAGGTGGAACATTTTATATATTTTCTTTATATGGTTCTTTTGTTCAAAATCCTGTATAGGCACAGGGGAATGACACTCCAGGTTTATCACATTCTGGATGAATTTCTCCAGTCAACCAAAGGTGAAAGGTCTCATTATTAAATTACTTGGACACACTCATGCAGTGTGTGCAGCAGTTTAAACAAAATGGTTTAATAAGGGAAAGTCAAGGTCTTCCATGATGGAAACTGAATGATGCATCTTCTCAATGCTTTTGGCGCTCAAACCGTAATTAATTGAATTTAATTACTGCTTTCATAGAATGAATTACAGAAAGCAATGTCACTATATTGGGGTGTGAGTCGATGTGTGTTGGTGCAGCTTTTTTTTTTAAATGGATGAAAGTTGAATTCACTTACTCATTAATGAAATCTGAACTTACAAAACAAACCTATAAAAAATGCATGCCTAGTAAGTAATATGAATTTATGTTTTTTGTTTTGTTTTTTTTTTTCCGTTTTACTTCCATGATGTTTTTATAGTTCCACTCTTCCCTATTTTAGTGCATATTTGAAAGGTCTCCTTTTGAATTAAACCGAGATCTGCTCAAAGCAGGTTTATATGTACTCCATGTATTCAAAATTGCAGGATAAAGATACATGTTAAAATGAGCATTTATTCCTTCATCAATCAAGAAGCCATATGTCAGTCCAATAAATAAGCAACAATGAGTCTGAAAGAAGAAAACAGGATACAGAAAAGACCAAAAAACATGTATGGACAGTAAATCCCATTAGACCCACTTTGCATGTTGAATACTGTTGAATCTTCATCCTCAAGTGAGCACATGTGTATAATTGCGGACGCTGTTATCATGTATACCAAAGCCTCTGACAGGAAGCTAATTAGTTACAGACAGACAAAAAGGCAACAAAACAAACAAACAAAAGGCAGAAGAAAATGAGATGATCATTTCCCTGAGAGGGACATTAATGCAACTGCCTTCAAATGCAACTTGAGCCACATTTACCACCACATCTAGCTTCCTCGGTTATTGTATTAGCAGCAGACAAACACATTCATGCATACGTTAGAAAAACAAAACAAAAAAATCATATGCATTTTGCACTCTTCACTTATCATTATGGATGACAGAGTTTGTTGCATATCTGAATGCTTAAATACGTATTCGATATCATGATTTTTTTAACATCTTAATTAAATTGGTAACGTGATTTTTTTTTATTTAATTGGTTTAAGGAACAATCTGTTCTTGGGTTTCTCGGTCTCTTGACATTATCTTTCCATTTGTTTGCTCATCCAGCCTGCCCACCCAGCTCAGGCCAAGCACCTTAACCTCTGCTCCTACTCCTAATTAGCACACTGCTGTTATGTATATCCTGATACTCCACACACACACACACTGCCAGAGTGGTCGTTGTGCAGCATGATACCTTCTAGTGTGTAGTCTTCTCCTGCTGACCTGGCTTTGTCTAGTTCCTGGTAAGCTTGTCAGCCCCATGGGCACTACATCACCCAGTACTCCCAGTCAGTGGAATAACCACATTAGTTTCGGATTTTGGATTCTTTGGGTCCGAATTTTACCTGTGAAATCCCTGCAAGTCAGTGTTCCAATGCCATTTTAGCAATATGAGTGACTGGTCATGTGGATTTATCATATAGAGTCAACAGGCATCATGACATTGAAAGCTAACTACAGTAGCTGAGATTATTATAGAAGGACCAAATGAAAATACAGCACTGACAGAGGCAACAACATGCTAAACAGCTCACAGCTGGAGGCAAACTGTAGTCCCTGGAGAAAATCGTGCACAGAAAAGCCCAGAGCTCAGTAGTGAACCATTGAACAATGAGGCTGTGCTAACCACTGGATGCCACCCACCTCAATGGGGATCCAAGAAATTTTACCTAAGATTGCACACTTGTTGGGAATAATAGCATTCTCAAAGCTGACAGTCACATAAAGAGAACACTGCATAATCTGCCTACATCTGAAATTGAATGACAGATATGACACTGTGTTAGTCTCATGCTGTTTAATTACACTGGCAACCAGTTTTCAATTGCTGTCCTTGGAGGTGTGCATAAGTACATGCGGAGGTAGGTGTTCTTGTTACAGGATTGAGTTGACAACCTTTCGTGGTTCTGTAATCTGCTGAACAACTCTTCAAAGGGAGAAGGGGCTGATTTGGTAAAGGTCACACTGAGCGAACAACTCTGTGAGGAACAGTGGCATTTTCACACAACCGAGATTGCCGTCTTTAAAATAACTGACGGCAGAAGAGTCAACACATTACTGCAAAAAAAAAAAAAAAAAAAAAAAAAAAATGTAGGAGTTAATAGAATTAATGAAACTTTCCGGTTACAGTTTGTGCTTGCAGATTTTGACAACAAACAGACTTTTTTTGCAGTGCAGTGAATCGCAATAGATCCATCCACTCTGGACAGGACACACACCATTCACTCACACCTGGGGGCAATTTAGTCTCAATCAACCTAATGTGCATGTTTTTGGATTGTGGGAGGAAACTGGTGGGCCCACGCTGGCAAAGACCACACAGACACTGCTGCACCAGCTGTGTCGTGGTTAGCTCAGGGGTGTTTTTCTCACCTCTCTGTGGCATTTTCTTATTTTCTCTGTGAAATAAAGACACAGGGGTCTCAAGTAAAACAGACACCGATCCAAATGCAGAGATGTGGTATGAAGATGCATAATGTTTGATCATCACCCCTTGTAGTAGGTTTCTGTAAAGTCAGTTAATGTTGTATTCCATGCACAGAGTTGCCTACAGAAAGACCAAATATGCCTAAAATCTAGTCCTAAATTGAAAAAAAAATATTGAAAGGTGGTCTTATTATATTCCATTTTACTGCTTTTGGAAAGACCAGTGTATTTACATTTAAAATCACACCCCATCAATGAGCTTTTGTCAGAGTTTAAACATGTTTTTGCCCTCTCACTCTAAAGGCTGCTGTTCATCTCCCACAAACACACACTCAAACCATTGTTTGCACTGTAGTTTATTCCTCTCCCTCTCCACTTATATCCACCCCAAAAGCAGTTAAGTGCTGTTCAGGTAATGCTCCACAAGGTGGGCGGTCGCTGACGACTCACTGCATGTACTTCAGATTGTATAAAGCCACCAGTCACACTGAGTCATTCACAAGCACTTACCGCTAAACTTTGCATTTTTGAATGGTGATGGGTGGGTGCATGTGTGCAGGAGACTGACAGGTACAGACATAATTTTGAACTTGTCCCATTTTTATTCCACCTTTCATTCTCTTCTCTTGTGACTGGTGTAATCTGATGCATGTTGTCATGGCAGGATCAAACGGGCAAAAAAAAAAAAAAAAAAAAAAACAAAATACATACAATCCAAGGTTCTCTGGCAAGCGGTGCACTGTTCAAATGTATTCTTGATTTAAGTGAGAATTGAAAATCATGCATGTTGCTTCCAAATAGGTTCTATGACCATGAAAATATGAATCGAGTTAACTTTTTATTGTATCAAAGTTTGGAATTGATCTTTTCTGAAATGCCTCTTGGTTGATGAACCAGCAAGGGAATATCTCCACTGACACCAACTTAAAACCATCAACCGGGTATGGAGATTTACCTGACAGTAACCAGCTTAATCACCATTGTGTGACAGGAAATTCTTCGAGACGTCCAGCACCTCCAACAAGCCAAATGCAAAACGTAGGGACACAGAGGCACGCAAGGATTTGATATAGAAGAAATGCAAAGCCACTTCTGACAAGATGACTTAACGTGACACAGATACTAAATGGGCCCAAGCCTGACTTTCATTCTGTTTCACAATACAGTCAGAACACAAAAACTGCTAAAATGCCTGATGGATGCCTGTAGCAGGATTCCTGTAGATACCCCTGTCTTCTGCTCTGTTGCAGTGCTGGTTCTGGTCTTCTGCGCAGATGAAAGAAGCGACACATTTTAGCAGGAAGGGGTGGTACCAGGACTTTACTGGCAAGATAGTTGACTCCAGACATTGTGTCACAGGTAATGCTAGCTATTGTGCAAACATGACTGTCCGCTTTGTGTCAGCATGCAAAACATTTTTCTCTGCCTGTTATGTGTCACAGTTTGGCAGGTTCCATTTTTTTCTTGTCAGCTGAAGCACCAGAACAAAATAGTAATGGATTGTACTTGTGTAACAGCCTTCTATTCATTCTTCAACCCTTCAAAATGTTCTGTATTACAAACTTACTCAAAGAATTACATGTGCATAGCACAGGAAATGACCAATAGCAACATTTTAAACACTGAAGATGCATAATTTCATGTTGTATTTCGCTTGGTTGGTTCATAAACAAGCATCACATTATCTTGGACATTTTTAGATTAGGTAGAAGGATGAGATTACCCACCATCACTTTAGCAGAAACACACTAACGAGTAGGTACAAAAAGTTATGTTCCTCTACACATTCCAAGTGATGATGGTTCCTTCTAATCTCAAATGTTTTACATCATGCAAGGAATCTGAAGATGGATAAATTGTTTATGTTTCTTCTGCTAAAAATCAAATATTTCAAAATGCCTTCATTTTAATTATATATTTACATGCTGTCCCTGTAGTATCACAGAATCAATTAAACCACATATACCAGACCAAGAGATCGGGGGCTATTCATTCTTGTACCGCAATATATGTCTATACGTTAAAAACACTTTGATTATTGAAATGTATATGTGTGGACACAGTATAATGAGGATTATTTCTTAAAAAGGAAGCACAAATAAGATTAAACAAATTATTTGGGGGGATGAGGGGTTATTAGAAGAAATTGTTTCCTTGTACAAAACTGAATAATATATCATTTCACTGCAAGTTGTATTTAACACAGTACTTGATTAGACAACTCAAATCACAAACAAGTATTTTATGTCTTATAGCTCAGGAGTGTGTTTAATCAATCACAGTATGTTCAAATACCATATAATAAACAAGTAACACAGATGGGGCATGAAGATGTGAACAAACCAAAGACTCTTAAACTAAACTGACACATCAATTTAGGTTGTTTCAGGCTGAATACTTGTATAGAGTAAAGATAAATGTCATCTGGGAAGTGGACTCAAAACTAATGCCCCCAGAACTGTTACTGCGAAATCCAGAAGGACATATGGCAGATCCAGCAGTCATGACACATATGTAATAACACGTCTTTTAAAATGATATAGTGCTTCCCATGTGGTGGATATGCTCCTGGAGAAGACTGTCAGGCTTTTTCAACTTTTTCCACGCTGAAGGGGAGAATTAATCTTTAGCTGTGGAGAACAGATCGGTGGGTGACAAAGCAGCACAGCCATTAGGGCTGTGGAGGAAGCCAAATGTGCTTGTGGTTGGAGATTGACTCAAATGAGTGTGCCAAGGGGACAACAGTTCCCCTCTGCTGGAGCTTCTGCGAGATGATCATTAGCGTGCTGGGTGTGATTGATATGGCACATTTCCGATGACAGGTGGACAACTCCTCTTAACATGTCCATCCCTAGTGATTAATCTCATATTTACATGCATACAGAGGACGGTGCTAAATGAAAGCAGAATGCAGTTTGCACAGTTTGAGTCAGGCTGAACTGCAAACTCTACATTTCGCATCAATCACATCAGCGACTGCGCAGGTCAGATTGTGAGTTGTAATGAATGTATACAAAGTGACATGAAACAAGTGTCACGTTAATAATTTAGTGTACCATTGTGGAAGAGAAGTCTCAGGTTGAGACAATGCAGTGTGACCAACAATGGGAATAATTCAGCACGGCGCTCACATTCCAAGTTGGCTGTGGTGACCCAGCATTCACAGTGATTAATTGAAGTCCTTGTCATCTGTTTTGAAATCAAATCATTTACAGCAGAGTGAAGTCACTTCCTTCAAGTGCTTGCCACAAGTATGAGTCTGAGGCCCTTAAACTCACTTGGTCTGTTCTACAAAGTGGCTCAGAAAAAATGAAGGTTACATTAATTAAAAAAAAAAAAAAATATATATATATATATATATATATATATATATCATTAGTTTCTGGTTACTTGTTAAATATTTGAGCTCTGGCTGGTTGCAGTTGCTTCACATAAGGGCAACATTTTTGTCAAATGGATGAAGATGGAAAAAATAAGGTAGGACATTTTTAAGAAATTATTCTGTGCTTTGTGGCAACAAAAGCAAAATATCTTTTTGTAAAATGATTTATTTTCCATGATGTTTGAAAGTAGGAAAGTAAAATGTTGATAACTGTTTAATAATTAAATGTTAAAATGCATCTTTGCTTTGGTACCTCCAGATGTATGATAATCAAACAGCCTATTAGTGATTAGCAGAGTAAAGGCTCTAATTTTAAATGCCAGAAAGATTTACCCATCAGAACATTAAATAGGGTTGAAACTGCTGGGCAGAGAGAGACTGGATAAACTGGTCAGGACATCCAGCACTGTGCTGGGATGTACCTTTCACTTCTGGTGAGTCAAGCTCTGGTATTCTCCCATCACTCCTGGTGGACTACAGGCTCACTGGACACACAACATCTGACAAACTGCACTGTGCATTCCACCATCCTGACCTTGAGGCACTGTGCAATGTTCCAGGGAATATATAACAATGTATTCTATGCATTTTAATACTTCTGTACTTGGTTTTACATGGTTAGATTTGCCCTTTACTACTGTAACTTATGCATTGTATTACATGTGAGATCACTAATTAACAGCTATTCAAACAAGGAAATATTTACAATGAAAATTATATGGAAATATGACATTGAGTACAATACATACGAAACATGGATGGCCTGGACAGAGAGGGGGTACCTAGATGCATGATGTCAAATAAATAAATAAATAAATAAATAAATCTTTCTGTTTAATCACTCACTAAAATTAGTCACGCACACACACACACACACAGACACACACACACACACAGACACACACACACACACACACACACACACACACACACACACACACACACACAGTGTCCACAAATATATGGATGTCCCTTGATCTATCTACTGTACATCATGTCCAATTTTTCAGTTTTGTAGACCCTGGGCTTTATGTGGCACCCAACATACTTTATTTTCAGGAAAGGTTACAGACGTCACTTTTATTTCTTACTTGATCAGTCACACAGCTGATGAATTCCATTTGCTTGGTCATAGCGTCTCCTGGAGAGGCCGTGTTGCCGCTGACGTGTAACATTGAGCAGCAGCTTCGGCCGTGGCTGCACAAATTGATGTTTCGTTTAGTGATCGTCTTTCAGAGGATCGAGTCAGTCATGTGACTGCAGTGCTTCTCCATTCTCTCTATTTTCTTGTCACTTCTGTTTCCTCTGTTTTCTCCTGAGGGTGCTACCTTAGCCAATCGCCCCACCAGACCATCTGTAGTGTTAGAAAGGAGGTGATGCATCACCATAATTCCTACACCTCTGCAGCCACTCTGAATGTTTCCCTTTGCAGTACTGCAAAGTCTGGATTCTAGTTTTTTTTTTTCCTTGATCTGATGATGGCCTGAGAGCCTCTTCAGTCAACTCAAGAAATCGACAATCACAGAATTAATCATCTGCCAAGAGAAGATGAGTTGTTCCTTCATATGCAAACACTTTCCTCTGAGCTCTGCTTTGCATCCCACACGTGCATCCCTGCACCTCCACCTCAGACCCACTAAACATTAGAGACACTGCGTATTTTAGTGTGGAAGATTTGCTTAACACAATAATTTCACATGAGTTTTGATTTGTGTCTATTTTGTGCTCAAACACAGAATTAACATTAAAATGTAAAAATTCTCCCCCTTCTTCCCCTTCATCTTCAGTCACCGTCTTCATCTAAAAGAAGATACAACCTCCTCACTGTAAACAGTTACTTGACAGAAACTGATGGTCAATATATAAGACAACGCAAATATGTAGTGGAGGCTGATAAAGAGCATCTGTCATCAGCAAAACTATTAACCTTGATGAATAGCTGGACTGCAGAAGCTTCAGCAACCAAGGTTAATGATGTAGGTAGGAGCAAACCCTAGAGATGACTTCAAGATTATCTAAACTGCAGGTTGTCTGGGATTTAAAGTAAAGCTACAGTTATTTTTATTGTTGTTGTTGTTGCTGCTGCTGTTGTTACTTTCTTTTGCCCATAGTTATACAACCAGGCAGAGGGAGTAGAAATAGGTGTGAAATTCACCCTGTGTGCTCGACAGTGTCCTCAACGATTTGACTCGTTCTGGAGTCTCATTCAGTGGGTTCACTGTGAGGGCTGCATTCGTAACCTTGAAGTCTTTCATTCAGTTAATGCCTTCTGGCTGAAAGCAAAGCACAGCCGGAGAACTCATTGTCTGCTGCAAATATTTAATTAAAATAAAGGAAAGGACATACCATTAGCACTTTTATGCTCCAGTCTTTCACAGTGTTTCTGTAAAAGGCTCATATGGAACAAGATCTGCTGCAGGAAATAAAACTTTTTTTCTTTGATTTATAGACTTCTGGGTATTTATATATGTTATATGTGGAAAATTATGTTGGATTTTAATGTAACAAAAAGGATTATCTACAGATAAAAAGAGGGAAAAAAATATGAACATTCTAGTCAAAAATTTAGATTTATATTACAATTTTTGTTTACATTTTGTCCGAAAATGTATTGATATTGTTTTAGGATCTTTGACTTTGTAATACTGAAGATTAATTTGTGAACAGATGTCATCCGTTTTTTTTTAAAAAGTGCATGAAGTCTTAAATACACCCAGAAGCAAGAATCATCTTTAACTCTTCTCACAATAGAGTTAAAGTTACCAATTTCTTTTTGAGAAATTGCCCTTTTTGAGATAAAATATTTGTTTATCCTGATTATATAATATATATGTGTGCGTATGCATGTGTGTGGGTATGAATTTCATGCATTCATATACATGTATATTACATGAAATTCTGTACACTCACTGCTGCTGCAACTTATACACTGAAGACTAACTAACTTTCATACAATAAGTTGTTTTCAAATTAGATAATTCAGTCCTCAAAGCACGGTGCTTATTGCTTCAGAAAATCAAATTCATCGATCTGGCACAATACATATCCATTCCCACCGTCAGAGGAACACACATTGATCGAATCATAGTGAAGGTAATCAATAAAAAAGCTGAATGGATCAGGAACTGTGGGGCAATTGTGAGGTGGCTTTATTGTAACAGTTGTTCTTGCAAACCTGGAGGACAAGGCACAATTATTCTTCATTTTCCAGCAATCAGGCTCATTTTTCACTCACTTTGGGTCCCGTGCAAACAGTTTTCCATTCATTAAAAGAAGCAATGTCAAGAATCATATAGCAGGAAGTTGTTTGTTTTGCATAATATATGACGGTTAAATGTGAATTGTTAAATATAAAATTGTAAGATGAATAAAAAACATGTAAAATGTAAAACATCAAAGTGCAATGCATAGAAGTTTGATTTTAATCTCGAAAGTGCTCTCTCCTCTCACGTTTGTGCAAGACCAAGTGAGCCAAACACTTAAACAAAGAGGTTTCTTCTCCCGTTGAATTTCTCCTGGGATCTTCCTCTTATGGGTTTCCTAACCTTTTCATGCTAGGTTGAGCTTTTGAGCCATTGTCATGCTCGTTTAAATTTTTTAAAAAGTGGAGAGTAGAAACAAAGAGACTGGAGAGACCCACATCTAAGATCAAAGGTATATTTCCCATGAATGCTGTGCAGTGACGTGGAATAGTCTGCCTCTTTTGTGTCTTCTCATGCCGTTGGCCCCTTTTAACTGAGAGGTGAATGCTATCCGTGCTTTAGCTTTCACAGACTGGCAAGAATATCTGCAGAATACCCAGGTGGTTCGAACAGTGCACACGTCTTTACATCAAATTTCTTCACTCTGACTTCATCCAGAGTAACAGAAGTATTTTATCCCACTTTTGGTTGTAGTGAAGATTAAGTTAAATTTGGTTGCAAAGTTGATAGAATCTCAAAAAGAAGGATGCTAATCACTAGCATTTTCCAGCGATGTCCCACACATGGCTTCCTTGATTGAAATGTAATTGGGAAAAATTAACATCCTAAGATGTTGCTCATGACTGGCCCCACAGAAACAGGAGTGTGCCACATTTCAACTTCAACAAGGCATTGTCTCGTGCGACAGGTGCTGAGGTAATTGAATGTTGGTGGAAATCAAAATGAAAACAAACGAGTTGCACAAACCAAGGTAGGCCTGCAAACGGTAAAACTGAGTTGATTTTCACATACTGAGGCTTCGAGGTAAGAAAATATTTAAAAGCTGAGTTTGTACCCGTGCTTTTTGGGAAATGTGCAATTGCCAGCACACAGATCACATTTACAAATGAAAACAGGCTGTGTCACATGTGACACTTGCTATCTTGAGGTAGGGATATAATTGGCAGTCTTAATTCTAGTGTTTGTATGTTCTTGTACTTGCTCCATACTGAGTACCACAATCCACTGAAATTTTGGCTGGTCCTCAGAAATTCAAAGGACTGTTTGATGGTCAAGACATGCTTTTAAGGATAGTACAGTATGTATATGGCTAGTACAAGGGTATATAGGTGTGTGTGTGTGTGTGTGTGTATGTGTGTGTGACAATAAGTTAATTTACATGAACGCAAGAAAACCAAGTTCTTGTGTTAGTCCAAATACATAAAATGTGTGTGAAGTCCACACTGTGGGTGCCTTAAATTGGTCCATAAACAACTTCTTATTTTAACGTTCTACAGCTATGGCTGCTACCTTGCTGGATAACGTATTTATGGATTATTGTGGTGTGACGTAAAAGGTCAACCCTTGTGAGAACAACAAAGTAAAACAGTGCAAATTGCCACCTATTCGGGGGGAGGTGACTTGAATCCCCCATAATCCGATGACTGCAAACTGCTTTGTAGACAGAAAGCCTGGTTGCATAAATTATTCACGTCAATTGAGGGAGAAGTGTGGTCTCATTTAGATTCGCATGGGAATGCACTTAGTAAGTCCGTTTGTTCTGTGTGTCTAGGCATGCTAGTGTTGTTACTAGTACTGACCAGTGAAATAATATATAATAATAATATCCTTTCTATTACACTATTATTATTACACAATATATTTTATACCCCCTGTAAATCCTGGAATTATCATAGCTTATTAGTGGCATTAAAGTTATTTTACCAGTGATGGCAGCACCCCCTTCATCCCCCTTTTCATTTCCAGAGGTAAACACCTTATTATTGTAGAATAAACATTCTGTAATCAGAAGCGTGACTTTTTCAACAGGACCTGAAATTGGAGAGCGAGGAGGTGGGTTTGTGTGTGTGTGTGTGTGTGTGTGTGTGTGTGTGTGTGTGTGTGTGTGTGTGTGTGGTGGTGGTGGTGGGGGGGGTATTAAATCTTGCTACATTAAAATGTCAGCACTTGGATGTCTGAAATGATATATGCTCCACAGTTCATGAGTACACTGTTGCCCTGTGTGGCTTCTGGCATATTGGATTTTTCAGTGCATTTATATGCAGTTGTTTTGTGGGGTTTAGAGAATGAGGGCTCATCCTTATTGCACATCTTAAAAAGCCCTCTCCCGTTTTCTCGCCCTTTCTTTCTGTCTCTCTGTCTCTAAATGGCCTTATTTACCAAGCACTTAGAATTGTGAGCCAGAAGTGAGTTACAGTGGTTTCACAATGACTCCGTCACAGTCCAAATTTAGCTGGATGGCTGGAAGGTAAAGGGCCCTCCAAGCTGGTTCTGAAGGTGGAGCTGCACGCACTGATTTCCCCTATTTAGAGAGGAAGTGTTGTGCTGCATTAGTTAACCAATGATAGTATGCCATGATTTTTTTTCTTAGCAATGACAAGTGGGTCAGCATTGTTTTACCTTTGCTGTCAAGTGTTTTAGAAAACCTTGAAGTTCCCTGTGCATTTAAATAAACAAGGTAAAAATAAATGTATTGTTTTAGTGAAAGCACAATGTTCCTACAAGAACAAAACACCTGCTGAGTATTCAACCCTACATGTGGTCTTAGCTTGTTTATGGATTATCTGTCCCTGGACCATTAAATCTAAAGAAAAAAGAAAAAGATTTTTTTATTTTTTTTATTGTTTTTTCCCATCTCAAAGACACTGAAGCCTCATACTGCATGCCCATATGGTTCTGCTCTAATGATACTTGCAGCAGTTTGGCTTCAGAGCTACAATGTAAATGACTGTAACAAAGGAAAACTATCTTCCTGGCACTCGGGGGGGGGTGGCTTCATTTGTCTCCAAATTTCACTTGGACCCACTCAGCTATCATGGCTGCCTGGTGTCAAACAGGCAGTACCTGGCTGTTCACCTTGAGGGGTCCCTGGGAGATTGGCTTCTCTGGAGCTCGCAGATATGGACTGGAGCCCAATTTCCTTTTGGCTAATTAGCTTGGCTACTATACCAGCGACAGTCCTTATCAGTCCTTATGCTCTCTGTCTGTCTTTTTTTTCTCTCCACAGGACAGTAAGACCACATGTCCAGAAAGTTAACAATGACAGACATTCCTTTCTTGGCTGACAGGCAAGGCTGCGCATTCTCCAAGTGAATGGCCGTGTAAGCTGCACTTCAATCTTGGGTTCAAGTCACATGCAAGCTTGTTAACATTGATGGAACAAAGAGTGTGTTGGAACATCATCTTCTTTTAATTTTGTTTTATTGTCTATTTTGAATGTTGCACCTTATCAGGAGCTTACCTCTTTAATTTAGAGTGATGTACAGTGTGGCTCCACATCATTTAGGAGCTTAAGACAATGGATGAAAAGGGCGTGCAGTTAAAGTCACCACACCCACAGGGTTTGTAGCATGACTCAAAAATGAATGAAGATGAAATTACATTTTAGCATCTTGAAACAATACTTCTCATCTTACTTTATTGAAGATATATTTCAGCTGAATTTTTGTTGACACCTTGAGCATGCTTCATTTGAGACATTACCTGAGAACACGACAGCTGCTAGTCAGTCCTCATCTACTGGTGCCACTGGTGCCCATTTATGACTGACTGTGTTCATCCAACAGCTTTTGCTGGGAATAGGGGACAAGTCTTGTTGTAGGATTAATTTGTCCTTTAGGAGCACTTCTGTTTTGTGATCTACAAGAAGTTGTTTTTAGGAAATTCAGATGAAAACCTAAATTTAGGATTTCAAATCATTATTTATTTTCATTGTGCTGTTTGGTTTTTCTTTATAAATGATTGGTTCTATGGGTAGGACAGTTATTCTCATAAACATTGCTAATTGTATGTCTAGACAGACTCTCTTCAGCACCCTCTAATTTCTTATGAGATAATGGATATTATATTATATTATATTTAAACTGTGCTTATTGTCTCATTTCTCTTTCTTCTTACACTTTGGCAGTTCGGTTCATGCTAAAATGCAGCCGTTCAGAAACAGTCTGTATTATTTGAATGTTCTTGTTGATTGGATATCTGCAGAAAAACCTTATTCTAATTCGTGTAATCCTGCGAGATGGCGCAGGCCCAGCATACAGCCATTGAGAATGCACCAGTGCCCTCAAATGCCTGCTCAGTCCCAGAACACAGACGGGGGAGAGCCTCGGGGTAATTTCACACTCTGTTATAATTTTGTTCAGAAATGTTATGGGTTTGTGAGCGGAAGTTCAAATTGACTTCAGAGCAGAGGAGAAGAAAACATACTGAAATGTGAGTTTGGCTTTGATACTGTAGAAAAGCCCAGAACCTGTCAATTGAATGCAAATTGATTTGCATATTAAGTAGAAAAATAATGGTGATCGTGTTCCACCGAAAAAGGTAATAAATATATAATTGAAGCTTTTTTCTTTGTGTTGTCACCTAGTGTGAGATAAGTGAGTGAGCTGCAGGAAAAAAATAAATAGTATTCCGCTGTAAAAAAAAAAAAGTTGTCATGTGCTAAACATTTTAAGAAGGTAAGCAAAATAAAAACATACAAATGTGAAATGGACTTTTTAAGGTAATATGTTTGAACATTAGTCTGTGCTGTGACACTCGGTGACACATGAGAATATAAGATTAACACCAAACCAACAGGTGACAGTTATGGCTTACATGACCATTAAACTTTAATTGGTAACCAATGTAGTCTGGGGGTCTTGTCAACCACAAAACCCCCAGACTACATCTCCAAATCCATATTTGGCTGCAGGTTTTAATGTGATATTGCATTTTAGGTCAGTGTATTCAGAACTTTGTTGTAATGACTGTGGCTGTGCATACATGACTCATTTACAGTGCCACAGACCATCAAGCACAAGATGTCAAGGCAACCCAGAGCACTGTCATAGAAACTGTCTGAATTAAGTTGTAATTGCATAGGTGCCTGAGAGCTGACTGACTGACTGTTCCTTTTCTTCCTCTTTGTACTGACCCTCCTTTAGCAAAGCCAACTGAACTTCCTCTGATGTTCAGTAAAGGGAAAGGTGTATAACTCACGATACCCCACGACCAATATATATATATTTTTTTAACATTTTATGTCTGTTTATAAAATGTTGATTAGGGAAATTCAAATCAAATTATTAGGGAAAGCAACAAAGTAGGGCAGAAATACCTTATAAAGGCTACACAGAATTCTGAATCTCACTTATCTTCCATGACTTTAAGTCCATGTTGATGCTAATACTTTTATACTTTAAACCCATGAAAATGGACCTTGTGGAGCTGGTTATTAAATGCATGATCCTCTTTGAACTGATTTGAAATATGGACCATAAAGCCATCGTTTTGTGCTAGAAATCTGCAGATTTGGTCTTGATCCTCCAAGTCTATGTGGGGCGCTTCTTTTCCTACAGTGTTTTTTTTTGTTTGTTTGTTTGGTTTTTGTTAATGTTTTGATAATGTTTGATTTATTTGATTAAGTTAAAATATATAGAACATAGATCATATAAATTATTTATTTACTGATTAAATTGTAGGGGGGGGGGGTTCAAATCATAGTTAGCCCAAAGGTAAAATTGACAGAATAGTTTCTGCCTCTAATTTTGGAAATGTCTCTGTATTAAATAATAATTATTGACAATAATGACAAGGAAAGTCATAAAAGCGTTTCTGTGAGGTTTGCTCCCACATCCTGCGCCCCACCGCCTCCTCCAGGGGGCACCTGTTCCCCGCCCACGCCCAGCTGTGGCTGCGCACCTGGCTCAAATTGATCTAATTAGGACCCTACTTGAGGGCACGGTCAGCGGAGGTCAGTGTGGGAACGTTCGTCCCGAGAGGGAGACTCCTGCGCCCCCAGAGTTGCTTCGCCCTGAGTACTTGAACACTGTGCCTTGTTCCGGCCTTGCCGTGGTCCGCCAGTCCGACCGGATTCCTGCAGGTCGTCATTGTTCGTATCCTCCGTTGGAGCATCTTTGGTTTGTGTCTTATTTTCGGTTGTTTCATGTACTTTGTGCCGGCATTAAAACCCTTCTGTTCCCCCACCCTCATTTGGAGTTAGCGTGTGTGTTCCGCAATTGGGTCCTGTCTGTTCTAGCCGTGACAGAACATTCCCACCAAGCCTACCCACAGCTCCGGGACCAGCGCAGGGCCCCTCCTGCTGCGTGAGCGCGGTCACGTTCCGGTAGAGTGCAGCGAGCATCTGACCATGCCTCCTAAAGAGCGATTGGTGGTTGCGCCCTATGGCGGTCTCCCGGTCCGCCAGAATCCGCTGCGTGCCTGCTGGGTCCATTCACAGGTTGGGTTGTTCTGTCACGTTTCAGGCGGAGGACCTAAGCGCACAGAGTAGCGGGGGGAAGAACACAGGTTTATTTCCAACACAAAGTCCAAACACACAAACGGGCTCTCAGGCCAACACAATAATCACCCGAAAAAGCCAAGGAACAAACAATCCCTCCCCACGAACTGGTGTGATCGGGGAACGGACAAGTGGGGGATCTGGACGGACGGGAGTCAGTCGGGGTTTACTGGGACACAGGCTGACGTGAGAGTCCAGGGTAAGCCGGAGGCAGGGTCCAAGATGGGAGACTGAAGAGGGGGAGATAGAGAGAGATATACATAACAACCTGACAGCTTCTGCTGTTGGCCACCGGCCCTATGAAGGGGAGGTAATCACGGAATGCATCTCAGGTGCGCGACCTCCCACTGGTCCCATGTCAGGGTTTGGCGCCCCCTATGTGGAAGGAGGTATGCCAGGCCCTGACAGTTTCTGGGATTCAAAAAACCCACAAATATTTTGCCATGAAAATGCAGCTACAAAAGTAGACCTTGCTCCCAATGAGGAACACTTCAGCTCACACAAAGTGTGTTCCCTGTATGTGATCATATGATAAATGGAATAAACTGTTCAATATGTCAGGAATCAAATTAACATTAATAGTATGAAGAGATAGCAGGAAGCTCCTCCAGCGCTCAGACCCCCTGCTGTCAGGTTAAAGTCAGTCCACATGCTTTAAGAGTAGGAAATGACAGGTTGTACCCTGTAGAGATGTGCAGAGAGCTTCTTTGTGACTGGGACCAGGATGAAACAAACATTTAAGGCCAATGCCGAAGCCTTTTTCCCCTCTGTTTTCTTTAGCTGAATTTGATAGTAATGTCAAGTACTGTACATCCCTGAAAAACAATTTTCGAATTTTGAAGGAGCACTAATATGGAAAGGGCAGACATTATCTTTCAGCAACAATAGTTCTATGGAATAAGCCAGGAAAGGTCAGCTGAAATTACACAAAGCACATCATCACCAGATAGCACAGAGACAATCACATCGGGGGAAAAAAAAAGCTTTAATGGGTTCAATATGCTGGAGCCAAAAGGCATTGAAAATAGGTTCTTCTCTGGTTGGAGAACTGTATTGTTCATTAGTTGAAACTCCAGCTGTCTTTATGTGTTAGGCTCTTTTGTACACCATGAAGGACCTCTGGGGTCAAGAGAAGCCAATAGAAACCTTTCAAATGTTGTTAAATTGATATTCACGATGCTACTACTATAGAATATAAGTGATTTTATGAAAAACTTAGCTCTACATGCAGAATTAAGCACTTGAAGCTTGAATTGTTTAGATGAATTCTTATCCTTTTCTAAACATTGTTTATTCTGTTGAAAATGATGAATTATTTTTTTTTCTGCATATTTTTAATCAACAATTTTCTTTCAGTTCTCATTGTTTAACTATCAAAGTATATTCAGTAATCTTCAGCAGCACAGACAGAGGACATGAAGGAGGAGGTACCGTGACATCCCCTGCAGTGTCAGAGGAACCTGAAGTGGCACAGACTCCTGCACTTGTCATCTAAATGTTGCCCTTACCCTCAGATGGTTTCCTTCCAAGACACTTAAGATTCAACCACCTGGTCAGTCAGGAGGTCTCCATCCTCCGGAGACACCGGGGTGACCTGTTGGTAGGACGCCAGCATACAAATGAAAGACCAAAGCACTGAAATCCTCAATCACTCCATACCCTCAGCACACTGGAGTCAGACATGTGTTATAAGGGGAACAGGGTATCGTGCTGACAACACCTCTTGTGTCAACTTTGATGAAGCTTTTTATGAGGAAATTTACTGTTGTTTTTGGAGAAGTGAGTTACATTTTCTGGAGCTGGTAAAATGGTAAAAACCAAGTGCATTTTAACAGACCTGAGTGTATCAGTAATATGTTCACCTGCATGAACATTGTGCTAAGTTACATTTGAAAATGGCAATGTTCCAGTTCTTTTTACACCTCCAGACATGTTGTCATCAATAATGTAGTTCTCAGGTAAGCCTTTTTATTTAACAAACTGGATAATGTCGAGTGTGGAGCATGGTGAATTACAAAAGAGAACACAAAAGAAAGAAATGAACCTGGAGGCAAAGCTCGTGTTCCCTCTCATAAACCCAGCTGCAATATTAGCTAAAGACACAACAGGAATAAAAACTCTAAATTTAAGGAAATAAAAATAACAAGTAAACCAAACTTTGGGTTGCTTCAACATAACAGGTTTTTAAGAAGTCCACAGCCATGTGGGTGTTGATCAATAAAGATCAAAAGGATGTGCAGTGATCATGTTACCATGAAAAAACAGACAGCGAATGTAACACGTGCCAGAAATCAGTTGTACATTTCATCCAACAGCAAAACACTCAGACAATACATCCACATAGCACCAATTTCATACTGGTGAATGGCCTTTCATTGCTCTGTTACTTTCACCTCTTGGAATGCCTCAGGAAGGAGGATAGTGTTTCATGTTTACAGCAAAGAGTTCACCTGAGAACCAACTAAAAATCAAAAGCTTCAGATTCAGAGAGCTGACATACCTGTCTGATATCGACTCCAAGACTCTGGGTTCAAAATCCAAGTCAATGCATGAATGGATGTACCTTAAAAAGAGTGAAAAGCTAAAGGAGCAACATTCAGGTTCCAGGTTACAGTGACAGCTGAAGGGAAATCTCTCACCACTGAACTTTTTCTTTTTGTAAAGCAGAAATAATCAGACTTATTTTAAGTACATTCAACTTAAAATCCTCAGAAACTGGACATTAATTGCTTTTGGTGCCTAAATGACTGATGACAAGGTCCCTTCTAATGAAATCAGGCTCATTGGGTGTGAAATACTAACTATTATTTCTATGAATCCTGTGCACCGCTCCATTGAGCTCCACCGCCGATGGTGCGGCCCCGGGTTTTCTCTTTTCATCACATCACAAATTAGAGCCCCAGCTGAGGATTTCACTGCTTAAGTTCAGAAATAGCAGGAAATCTGGTCATGTCTCGGTGCCTGGCTCGCAGCGCCTTGGATATTCAGAAAGCGCCGGGGCTTCGCAGCCACCTGTTCCAGCCATGGAGTAGACTGATAAGGAGGTTGTGATCTTTAATTGATTTCACTCCTATTTCACTCATGAAGGGAGATGTAGATAGAATCATCCTTAAACCCAGTGACATGGTGGAAAAGTAGGATAACGTCAGCAAAAGATGTGTTAATATGTTGTGCAGGGGATGTGAAATCAAATGATTAGAGCTGCATGGGAAGAAACAGCTTGTTTTCCTTGGACTGTTCAAGATGTCAATTAGACCCCCTACTTAATCTTTAAGGTGTTAGAATAAGCTACAGAGAGTCAAATCAGAGCCTCTCTTTTGAATGAGGGTTCATTTTCCTTCTTTAAGTTTGTGTTTTATTGTTCACTGTGTCTGTTTCATGCATCTTCCCTGCACTCAGCTCCCTCCCTGTTTGTCTGCCCTGCCTTAATTAGTTTTACTTATCCTTGTTAACACTACCTTTCATTTGTATTTAAGGCTGTGCCTCTCTGTCTTTGCGACCCTTTATCTCTGTATGCATGTGGATCAGTGTTCTTCTGATCCCCCAGATGTTCTCCAGTGATTTGTTTAACCTTCCGGTTTTGACCCTCTTCCCTGTTTTGTGGATCTTTGCACTTCTGGACAATGTTAGTTCATTTGGACTAATTGCCTGGTTTTGACTCTCACCCACCGCTCACATACTTGAACTTTGCTCTGCTTATGGTGGCAGGATCTGGGTTTTTGGCACACAATATTTGCACACGGAGTGATTTACTCTGAAGAAGCCACCTTATGTCCTTATTAAAACATTTCTGTGCCACACAGCAGGAAATTTCCAGGTCTCAGTGTGGTTCTGAATCTTTGTCATGTAAGGTTTGTGGGTTTTCTACTTGGCAATCTTAATATCTTCCCACTGCTCACAGACATGCCAAACTTGAGCCTTTTACCCCCCTCCCCACATTTGTGCACGTGTCTGTAGGTGAATCATGGGTTCCCAGCGAGTTCCTGTTCTGGCCTCTGTCCCTTGATCTGGAACAAATGTTTGTTGGAAGAAGATGGATGGAAGTCGTACCTTCAGCTGTCATGTACTGTGACAGCAGATAGAAAAATCTGCTGTCACAGATCACTTGATTGTGGATTTCAGAATCAACTTTCTTAACAGTCTTTGACAGCTCAATTTCAGCAAGGCCAGATTTAAAACCCAGTCAGTACAAACTGAAACAGTTTGGAGTGCATTTCCATAAGACACAAATAAAATTCACTTAACTAATTGTGACTCAAATGAACAGACACACATATATAATAGATGATAAGACAGAGGATATTGAGCTCTACATTTAAGATGTGCATTCATTATGCAGAATGGCAACTCTGTCATCTGTGCTCTGTCTCATTATTCCTAATTTATCATGACACAATGTTTTTTATTAAACATAAAAAGTAGTATTGCTCACAGAGAAGCAGAATGAACAAACTCATCATACAACAGATGTACCCTCAAGTGAGCAGAGACATAATCAGTGCGCTGTCCCACCCCACAAACGCTTCCTTTCAACTCTGCCATCTGGCTGCAGCTACAGGTGGATTCAGAGGGAAGTGAAAACATTTCAACCATCGTTTCTTTTCCTGCAAGGTGTGCCAGACTTCATCTGTCCCTTCAGTAATAATAAGATTGTCGTGGTGAAGCCACAGTGTTGACTTCAGTCGGTTTTAAATGCGGAAAGAGCAAATGAGTGCTGATCCATGCGTGCATGCTCATCTACGCTCATTAAACTGTTTTAAGGAGGAGAGAGAAAGGAATGTCTCTTGTGATTTATTCTGAGAAGATGACAGTGACAAGTGTTGCTTTTACCCTGACGTGACAATGAATTTCACTGGAGGTGATTGTATTATTTAACAGCAAACAGTCATGACCCCTTTGTGACCTCTGTCCCCTTTATTATTGGTGTTATACTACTATAAATGCACATTATTATTATACACATTATGAAATATTAATCAAATGAATGTATTTACTGCAGATATGAATGGTTTTTGGGCTGTGGGGATGCCTACATAGATTCTTGTGTTAAAATCTGGGAAAGCACAGGTGTATTGCCTTAGCTTTTTTCTGCATTTTGAAAGACAAGAACAGCCATGGTTTGTAAGCGTTTATCATCAATATAAGTCTTTGCTAGCACAGCTGAATATGCACAAAATGAACGCTGAGTCGTGTGAACCCCAAATCATGTTGTAAGCTAAACGAGTATGTTAATGTAGAGGAGAATGAGAGATTATTGTGGTGGCTGTGGCCAGAATCTTAATTCAAAGCCCTCCCTAATCAATCACCTTAATGGGAATCATTTATGAAACACTGCAGCTAAAGCTTTAGCATGCCCATTTAATCTTACCTGCTGAAAACATCCTAATGATAGAAGTACAACTCACCAAATTGCCAAACCTTTAATTATAACTGTCTAAAAATCTAACACATACCTTTACCTTTCAATTAATATGCCACTGACTGCTGGCTACAGTGTCTTTGAGAATTATTTTGTGCAGTCTCTTACAAAAAACCCTCGCCATGACCCTGCCATTCTGTCTGACTTTATCCCCATTTCCCAGCTGCCATTTTGCTCTGAGGTGTTAAAGAAAGTGCTTTTATATCAACTGCACTCAGCCTTGATTTAAATGGTATCACAAAAAGTTCCAGGATGGCTTTAAATCAAGTCACCGCACAGAAACAGCCCCTTTTAAGACTTTTTAATAACATCCTTGAACAGCTGCTTCTGGGGCCTCTGATATGCTGGTGCTTTTAGACTTGACAACAACATTTAATACTGTTGATCACCAGATCCTCTTATTTCCTCTTGAAAGCTCACGATTCAGGCAATGCACTCAGATGGTTCCTGTCATAGGTGACAGACAGGCCCTTTTCTGTTCAATGGGGTCAGTGCTTCTCACATTGGGTTGTGGGATGCCTCAAAACTTTACTTTAGACCCCATCTTGTATGCAAGGTTGCTTTTGGTCCTAACTTCACACCATTACCACACTAAAATTTCAGCAGCTAAACTCTGTAACATTTAGCTCAGACACCTTTCTACTGCCCTTCTGCTGCTTTCTACTATATTTGTGGCTGTTTACCACCTGAGCAGTAAAATAAACCCTGGAATTGTTCTTTGGAGGGGGACCTGGCATAATACCATGTACTGTATGTCAGGGAATTTCACCACAATGGCCAGGGCTGCAGAAGAGACAACACCCCAGACAATGAATAAGCTAATTAGGATTTGCTGGATGACCAGAGCAGTGCAGGAATCCATGGGGACATCGGTGTTTAGTTTGGAAATGACTGTTGGTCTCCTGAGGAAAAAGATGGTGCCTTGCTTATACAATCATGTTGCAGTTGGAGGAATATCAGGGATAATGCAGTACATTTCTTCTCCAGTGACAGTGAGGCTCAGATAATCTGTTATTCCCTGCTTGCTCATGTCTATCCCAGAAACGGACAAGAATTCTTCCCAGGCAGGTTGCCAGTCCATTGCAGATCACATACACCTTTCACGTATACTACAGGCACTTTTAGTCTCCAGTCAGCCTACCATGGAGCGAAAACCCCCATGGTCATGACTGGAACATGTAAACACCACATACAAGACAGGGATGAAGTCACAGCTTGGAAAACCAGCAAATGGGATGGACAACCACCTCAACTATGCAGTATTATTTGGCACTTGACCAATACATCAGAGCCTGTAGGCTGTTGTGTTCCTCAACAAGTCTTCTTTGTAACTGTTTTTGCTATAAGCAGGGTTGACACACCTGTAAGGAGTATGTAGGAGTCTGTAGCAGGAATACAAATGTGCACCAAACATATAAATGAAAGATAAATGCATTTTGAGTATAATAATGCCATTTTATTTTGGATGTGCACTAAATTTAGACTTTAGAATAGAAAAAAAATAGGACAGGAAGACAAGGGGATAGTGAAGAAAAGAAGAAAGGGGTGAAGACAGAACAAGAGATTTTGAATAGCTTCCTCCTCTCTATTAACATAAAATTACAATGTGAAGCCTCTACTTGAGGGATCGTGAGAGATCATGCTAATCTCCATGTGGCAGCAAATCTGATGATGCTTCAAAAGTTAATCAGGCCAGCGAGACGAGAGAAGACCTGATGAGCATCAAAGGGCAGAGAGAGCTATCTGCGAACCGGGGTCTGTATGAGTGTGTCGTGATTTCACACTGTCCTGGACATCAGGGCATCAGAGTTTTAATTTCCCAGGTATCCACAGACCAACCCAAGAAATGTTGGAGTAACTAATTATAGTTGTAGATTTTCAACAATAGTATGTTGAATGTGGGATTAGCTCACAAGAAAATAATGTCCTACGTGTCTTTGAGTAAATGGACTGATTTCATGTCTCTCTCATGAGATGTGCCAAATGTCTGGAAAGGTTTAACATATCAAGCCAAAGTTGGAACAGCTTCCTGGTGTTTTGAAAGTGCGAAAATCTTCTCTAAATGGACTCATCTGTTATAAATGGGCAAATACTTCACACATTTGTGAAACACCAAAAGATCTGCAGCGCTGATTTGAATGTGTGAAAGAGTTTTGTTAATTCTGGAGTTCTTCCACTTTTCTGTTGAGTGACATATTTATCAAAAAATGAAGTTCTGTTCTGTTCTTTCTTTCTACTCTTTTTTTGTCATGGCTGGAAGGCAATGCTTACTGATTCTTAAATAAAGTCTAGCAGCAAATGAAGACATGAAAAGTATGTTGAACCATCTGTCAATGAATGAATGTCATTAAAATGTGTAGAGGAATTTCAAAAGTTTTTACACAAAATAAAAATGTTATTGGTGCAGAATCAAAAATCAGTGATTCACTATTCCTTTAACAATAATAAAATAGTTTTGTTTCCTGAACACATTTAACATTCTTCTATTTCTGCTGGTATGGGAGCCTGTCTGTAAACTCAAAAACAGCCTTTGTAGGGCTCTAAAAATATGCTCAAAATTAATTGGTGCCCAGCAGAGAGATGTGGGAGAGACAGGTGGTCCATAATTATTTCCCATCTTGGTCACATCTTGGTCACATCCTGTCCTCGCAGTTCACCGTGATGCCTTCAGGTCACCGCCTTCATAGCACCTATTGGGAAAACCAATATGTAGGCTAACTCTTACATACCGTCTATCATTTGGAATGAGAATCACTCCTTTTAGTCCTGTATTTTAACATGTAATACATCTCTGTATGCCAATTAATTTATTAATTATTTATTTGTTTCTCTTCACTCTGTAGTTTCACTGTGTGCTATACCATATGTGTGGACAGTGGTTTAAGTGGTAGTGTTTCGTCCTATGTGTCTCCATTCGTGGTGCAGTATTGTGCTTGTGTGCTCTGCTCTCCATTGCTAGACGTCGCTGCTAAACTGGTTTCTGGGGCATTCACTGGTAAACAGAGCACCTGCAGCTGATTGGTAATTAGCAGGCTTCTTAAGCTCCCGTCACCTGTTGGCCAGTGTCAGGTTGTTGTTTCAGTGACTGTGGAAGACTGAATTGTGTACTCTATTTGTGTACTATTTTGAATCTTTCTTGACCTTTGTGCTTTTGCCCTGAGGACACTTCTCATCGCCAAGGACCAGAGCAGCCGAGGCACCCTGGACCTTTGTCCCGACCTAAGCCCTGTTTCACCATGAGAGCAGTTTACTGGGATCTCTGCTCCTCTCCATTCATTGGAGATTGAGCCACAGTGTGGTGACGTTTCTTGCTTCCTGTCCGCTTTTTCAGGTCCAATTCCTAGTGAGCCTTTACAGACAATTAGGATCTATTTGGATATTTATACTCTCTTGGTCCTTGTTGTTTTTTGTTTAGTTTCATTTTTTTTTTGTTTCTGTTTTTACATTCAGGAACTGCTTGAATCACAAAAAGTGTTCTGAGTAAATTGGCACAGGACTCCCTGATGTCTGCATATCATTCTCTATTTTCTGTCATGAAACTAAATCCATTATTTCCAGTGATTGTCTGTTAATGGCAATTATTTATGGAAAAGTAATACAGCAAAAAGCAAAATGACATTTCCATCTTGTAAATTATCCCACAACTTCCCACACAGGAAACTTGGAAATTGCCCACTGAATTTCTAATTAAGCTAACGGTCTGCATTCCCAGTGATCTGCAATTCCACTGAACTGAACAGAAAACAGAGTTACATTAGAATTATCTACAGACACGTTCCCATGAATAGTTTTTCTTGGCCTGGGGGATCTTAGTTTGCATTCACGGTCCAGTAAGACATGTTTGATCTTTACAATACAAGTGCCAGTTAAAGTTAAGCCTAAAGCTTCAAATTGACTCTAGGATTCATCCTCTCTCCCAAAGAACAATACCTCCATAAGCCTCGACATTTTGTGCACTTCAAAGGCCCTAAAACTGAAGCTACTTTGTGCTTAAAACAAAGGAAGCTGTGCTTTCTTCCTGGTTTTAGAGGGCAGTATCATCAGAAAACCTCTAATTTAGGTAGAAGCATTCACCTGGAAAAGTTTTTTTTTTTTTTTATTCTCACCAGATTCTCCAACAAAGTTGTTGAATCAAATAAATGTACAGCTTCAGCTGAGACAAAGCTTGTGGGGAAAATGCAGGGAGTAAGCGAATGCAGCCCGTCTTATCATCTGCTGCCACTGCACAGATTAGTGTTGAGCAGAATAGAAAAAGGTTGCAAAGGAAAAAAAAAACGAATAAAAGCTGCTCTCTAGAATTAGAACAGACAGTTGCATTAGCTTTCTAATAAGAAGGGACAGAGCAATACTGAACCCTAGAAAGGGAGAGAGAAGAGAGGCATTTCCTCATTCCTTGCAGTCGCCCACCACCCCGATCTCACCCACCCACAATGCTTTGCTTTCCACCCACATTTTCTTTTCTGTCCTTTCTGCTTAAATCAGATAGCTGTGGGTAGCAGGAGAACCATGTCATAGGTTTAACTCATACAGTATTAATTATACTGCCATCCCCTGACCTCACTTGTGCTGATAATCTACTTCCCACAACCCTGCTCTGAATGGAGGCTGTTATCAGTACACTAAAGTTGAATCCTTGAGCATCTGCTGCACCCCACTGTTGTGTGATCCCTTTTGTCCTATAGGTCCCAGATGATTTATGAGGTTTGCAGGCGCTACGCTCGGTAATATTCCGGATGCATCAGACAGGCGAGGAAAACTCCTCCTCACTTTTCACTTAGCGGACCGTCTGTATCACAGTGATGAGTCTGCACTCCTGTAATGGTGTGTTCATTTCAAGCAGAGGAACTCCTCAGACTGGCAAATCCGGTGGATTTAGATGGACTGCTGTTGATGTAAATGCTAGACCTTCGCATTTACTCAGCATATAGCATCCATCAAAGATATGAACTTCCAGCTGAGGTATTTTATTTTCCATATAAGAGACTTAATGCAATATTAATTTTATCTTTCCATCTGTCACTAAGTCAGCGCAACATTTGCCACTCATCAGGATGAATTATCAGTTGCCCAACATCCATAAAACTGCATTTTTATTTTATATTTAATATTTTATTTTTTTAAAATTACACAAGGTACCAATGTTCTATACAGGCATGTCTCCCAGAACAAGAGAATGTGTTCTGTGTTATAATTTAATTAACTACAGCACACAATTGAGGACATATGATTAAGTTGATACACAAAGCAACAAGCTCAATTTTGCCTTTATTATTATGATGTTAAAAAAAAAAAAAAATGTTGTCTGAATTGTTTACAAATGTTGGATATCAGCAGTTAATCATTTGTGGGTTTGTTTGGGGAAAAACACACAATAAAGCATTCCAATTGCCATCTCCCATTCCTTTTAAACTGAAGGTGCATTAGGTTGTTGTGTATAGCTGTTGTAATGGTACAAGATTTGCCAGGAAGGACACAAGATCGCTTATCACCTCCGGGCAAAACGCTTTTCCTCTTTAACGTGCTGCACATCTGTGTGACTAGCCAAGTGTGCACACCTCATGCATCCATGCATGCATACTATCTTGATGCACTCTGTCATCCCAACGATAGGATCGGGGAAATGTACATACACTAGACCATTTGTCACAGCCTTAATAAGTTACCACACATTCATAGGAAGGAATTTAACAAACAGGCTGAACACTCAAAGATAGAAGCAATTCACATGCTTAATTTACTATAAATCAGGATCAGTCAGTTCAGAAATTTTGGATATCTGGGAATCATCGTCCATTCTGTTGGCCAAGCCTCCAACACTGACCCTGCTGATGGTAATACCAGAACACCACCAACCAACAAATCTGTCCTCTGTTAGTTTGTTGACAAAAGTGTAATTCTCAATGGTATGCAATGCACATCTCAAGCATGGGATTTGAAACAAAGTACCCACCTGTAAATCTCAACATAAAGGAGCTCTATACGTTCTTAAGGCAGAGGAAGAAGGGAGCAAGTCTGAGCGTAGCGCTACAGAGGTCAACCCAGCATAGCAAGTAGGAGGAGTTCACCAACAGGACAGTTTGCTCACATTCTCTTGGCTAAATTCAATGTGAGCATTGAAACTGAAAGTGGAATAACCTCTCTGCGAGAACCGTTTCTCCAGTGGTGATGAGGACAGAGCTGTCACCAAAACAACAGGACAGACCGTCACAAAACAGTGGCCCCCGACATATATCAGATGGTGTCCTGCTTCTTTCTGACTAATGAAGTCACTTGTCTTTGCCTTCAATCACACTTAAATTGGCCGGGGCAGCAGTCAGAGTGAAGGATTAAATAGTGGCGGCAGTGAGATCAACAGGATGCCATCTGGAAAAACTTGTCAAAGTATTTCTCAGCTTCCCTGTCATCATCAGATTAGTGACAGGTTGCTGCTTGTTTACATCCATGATTACTGGGTGGGTAAGGTGGTTAAGTATGGGTCCCATTTTTTTTTAATAAGAATATGTAGAATTGTCAATGATTTGCTGGAACATCCCTGCCACATGTCAGAGGAAGAGTGCCCTTGAATGAGAAAATTCAGACTTTGATGCTAGTATGTTTGTTTGCAGTTGAGGAATTGGAAGCAACTGAACTGGTGGAAAATACAAAAATTTGAAAACAGGCAAAAGAAAAAAAAGAAAAAGAAAAAAAAGGCCTGAGGCCACATGTGTGAATTCATCAAACCCATGTGTCGATGGCACATGCTATACATTTCCCAATGAAATAACATTCCAAACACCCACCTTGAATGAGATTGAAATACTCACCTTCCAAATAAATAATGAGAAATGTGAAATTCCATAGATGCCAAGGCCAATAGGACTAGCCTCAAAGACCTTTTGTCTGTGTAGTTGTTTCTTTATATACCACATGAAACTATCAATACAGAGGGCAGGAAATAGATTAAATATGGCTTGTGTTGTTCTGGCATCTGATTTTCTGAGTTTCTGAGAAAATATCAGCACAATATGATGATTATCTTTGCCACTACACAAAATAGACCACATTTGAACAAATGGTGTATGTGAGCAAAGTGTAATTTTAGTGTATCATCTTAAGAAGTGCTCCAGTGTCACTGCTACTTTTCATCAAATCTTTAATGCTGCAATGGATGTTTGCCTTTAAAACAGATTATATATCACATGCGTGAAAAGAAGAAAGTTGGGGAGGGAAAATATCTTCAAAGTGTTATTTTAAAAGTGCTGTATTTTCTGTGCATGTATAACAAATAGCATGGCTCTCCTTAAACTTCTAAAACCATTAAGGACTTTGGGAATTTTTAGCCACTGGTTTTGATCCCTGTGATGTTCCAGGAATTTCTGTCCATGCTCTTAATTGTCTGTCCACTTTCAGTAACAGGAATGGGAAAATTATATTTTTATATATTTAGTAACTTTAACCCAAACCAGGTATTTACATAAACATGCACACTGTGAGCAACATATCAACTGAATATATAGTGCAGTCTTGTGGATGTATATCTATGGTGTGGATTTACCAAAGAAGATGTGATTCTTTCATTTGAAGGCAAAATTTTACATCCCGGGTTCAGGGACTGCCAGCAGCTGCATTGCTTTAAAGATTCTGAAGGGATTGAAAGTGATAATCTGCTTTCTAGGCACTTCCCATCTCTGCTTGTTTCTTTGGCCACACAGACAGACCTGGGATCAGAACTGAAGGCTGTCTTCACATCCATATCTGTCTGTAAATGTGTCAGAAAATTTGCCTAATAACAGAGGACTCCTCTCTAAAGACAGAGCAAAAGTGCCAAAGTGAAACAATCCAACTGTGAGTCAATCAGTATTGCCACCTCGTAGCCACAGACCCTCGGATGCGAGGTGGCAATACTGATTGCCACCTCGCATCCGAGGGTCTGTGGCTACGCGGCTGCCTGTTTCCTTCTCCCTTGCTCGCTTCCCTCACTGACTGTGTTTGTGTATTTGTCACAGCTGCCATGTGCCTCTGGTTCATGCAGGAGCTACGACAGCTAAGTGAAAGAAATGTGGAATGCGATCTAAAGTGATTTTTATATATTTGTTGTGCATTTGTGTGTCTGCATGTCATCACATTTACCATGTATGTTTATGAATGTCCCCACAAAGATTGAAGTGTGTGTGTGTGTGTGTCTTTCTGTCTGTCTGTCTGTCTGTTTGTCTGTTTGTCTGTCTTCAATTGATCTTACCTGGTAAAATAATGATTAAAACAAAAAGTATGCACACAAAAGCGCTCTATCCCCTACCTACCTGGGAAATCATTATTTTTGGTATTTGATTGAGGCGAATACTAAAATCCAACACTGCAAACACTTCTAAATAACAAACAAGATGTTTTTTTGAAGTCTTTGAACACAACCCCTTGCTGAGTTTTTGCCTTTTGATTTTTTCAAGAATTATCAGATCGTGGTTTTTCATGCCATGCCATGTTTTAATCCAAATATGAACTTTGGAATCTGTTAGTAATCATTCATCATAAGGATATGATGGTGTTCTTGATCATCAGAAGCAGATTGGGATTATACTGAATTTTGAACTAAATTCCAGTTCTGAGGAGCACAACGAGTACAGCATATTTAATTATGTGTATGTCTTCATCAGTGCATAACTCAGAGCATCTCATTAAAGCAGGGAAATTGCGAAGGAGGACCAGACGTTGCAGACTTTGTTGGTACTAAGCTGATGAACACTCATGTCAGGTCCATTAGTTTCCCTCATGCTCACTATCAGCAGGAATTCTTCCTCAGAGTTCATTATTTGGGATAATAACCGGTCCTCTCGAGGCAGATTCATATTTTACACCTGAAAAGTTGCTCAGTACATCAAAGTAAATGTACTATATGATACCCCCATTGCTTTAAATGTCCAAATGGGCTTTTGTGTTGTTTGTGTTGAGGCTGCCCTCACGTCTCCTCTTTGTCTCCTCAATGACAGTTTTCTGTCTTCTTTTTATGCTCTTTGAAACAGAAATGACACATTTCATCTTTCAATTCATCCAGCTGGAGAATGGTTTTATTAAATTTATGATCACCTTATCGGGCCTGGGATGTGTGAGGTATAGTCTATTTGATTCTCTGGAGTGGCAGCATCCACACATAATGCTTTTGTATGCACCTCTATGGTTCTACCAGTCTGGCTGTCTGCAATTACTCCATGTTCTACACTTTCTTTTTAATCTGCCAGATTAATTGCTGTTGCTAAATACCTATTTTACCAAATGCAACACATGTTTATGGTTGCATTGTGCTCATTCAGCAATAAAACAAGAGTGAGTCTTGCCAGAATCAGAAGGATCGTGTCAACTTTGCTGCTACCAAACCAAGTTTGTTGTCCCAACACTGCGTCTCTGCACACTGAGGAGCATATGGAGGACACCGCAGCATATGGAATCAGGCTGTCAAGATCACTGAAGCAGAATGATGTCTCTCTAATTGCCAATTTTACTAACTGTTGAAACTCTGCTGGTTCAGTCACTGGATCAGACAAAGTTTGCGGTCCTCACACTCAGCACTGCTAAATCACTAACCTTAGCTGAACATGAAATTCACTGCTCAGCAAATCATCATGCAGATCTTCATCTGCATGATGAATGTATGAACTACTGCGTATGAACTGGAAAGAGACTCTTCAGGCCAGTCCCTGTCGGCAGCCTGAGCCTTGTTTTAGATTAATGTCATATTAATGAAGCCTCCCCACATGCCCAACCTCCAAAAAGAATATGCACAGACTAATTAAGACTGCATATTAAATTATTTAGCTCTATTAGGAAATCTGCTTGTTTCATATTAATGAAAATGTTCTGTTTTTACAAGAATTTTAATGAAAATCAAAGAGAGAAGGGAAGTCCAATTTCTTTCAAATGTTAAGGTGGTGCATTTGTGTACTATACACTAACAAGCTGTCCAAATTCAATTCTTACATTTTAATCACACTAAAACATATTCAGCTCTTGGAAACCCCACACTGTACATTACAGAACCAATCAAAGCATTATATTGTCCTAAAAAAATGTATAACTCAAATCCAGAGATCTGTCTTATCAAGTCGCCAAGCGAGTTACACTAGTAATTAACACTAGCAATTGACACTCATTACACAATAACACTAGTGATATTCATCACACAGACTGATGAATAAGTCGGAGCAGAAGAGGTCAGATAAGCTACTTACAGCCCGTGCTATCGCTAGAAATCTCATCAAATGCTAAATTCTAATATGAATGCAACAGAGTGCAACCACCCATCTGAGAACAAATACTGTTGTTGGCATTTGCATACAAGGTCAACAATAGCACTGAATAAACTGCTGAACGGTGTGCCTGTGTGTGTGTGCACGCGCTCTCAGTTGATAACATTCTCACTGTTCCATTTTGAAACAAGCTTATTGTGTGCCCTCAGGATACCCCGTGGTATTACTCTCATCAAGCCAAATACTCCATGTGTGATTGCCTTCAGCCACCAAGAAAACAGTAAAATGAACAGTCCTTTACTTTTTCCTTTTTGCACTGTGACAAAAATTTGGAGGGACCGCAATGAGCAAGAAGCAAGAAGACAAGTCCAGGCTAATGTCCTCTCCTCAATTAACAGTACACGGGTGTGGTTTTAGAATACCCCAGGGTGCTTAACCCCTCTCATATCATCCGCTTTCTCTGCTTTTTCTTGGAAAGCCACAATGCATCTGTCAGGCCATCTTCCAATAAAGTGTCTGCAGAGCCGCGAGTGAAGAATATTAATGTCTGCAGCCCGTTGGCTACCTCTCCTTTAAACCAGCTTGTAGTTGATTGATAAACTGCTCCTTGTTAGAGCAAAGATGTAGTGGTTATATCTGAAAGGCTGCTGCTTTCAGATGTAACCACTTTGTGGAGGCAGAATTTCTTCAGTAGTCCTTTAAAAAATAGGAATAAGATCATCAAGACAGGTGTCAGTCACTATTCCATTAACAGTTTATCTGTATAAGATTAATATAATAATTGACTATATTTATGGGGGATGCCCACCCCCCCTGTCTCCAGGAATGGAATATGAAGGGGCAACAAGCACAAATCTGCCTCCACTCAAACAAAAATGGAATGCTGCTCTAAACCATCAATTAGTGAACAGATGTACAGGTTTGTTTACGGTACATCTGTCTGTGTTCTATAAGAAGTGAGAGATTTTCAAGAACCCAAGACCAACAAAGAGCTCTCAGTACACCTTTAGAGCACTGCCGAAGTACCCGTGAGCAAGCTATCCAAACCCCCACAATGCTCAGAGGGTCTTGTGATAAACTTGCAACGCACCCAGGTTTGTATCCTGCCATCGCTCATATGCAGCCGGGATAGGATCCAGTACCCATGACCCTGCAATGAGGAAGCAGGGGGGAAAAAACAAGAAATATTGAAATATGTTGTAGATTAAAATTGATTTAAAGAGAACATATGTAAATCTCACTTTACACTGCTTTAATCCATATTCATATTTGAGTATGGAGCGAATATTAGTTTTGACAAATAATTGAATGTTGGGTAAACTGGCGTAGTCTGTAAATGTGTCTCCAAGTGGTCCGTTTTGCACTTCTCTCCTACTGTTACATAACAGTTAGCGATTTGAGTAATACCCTCACAATGGGCATCTCCTCACATACCAGCACGGCTACCTGTGCGAGGATCCACCTACGCAAAGCCATCCTTACGTATCCCCCCGCGGCTGAAAGAGATGGGCGGTGCAAAGACTGTCTGTGGGCAAAGACTGTCCTTCTGTGGGCAGGTTCAGAGTTGAGCATTAGGATCAGTCCCACTATATATATATATATATATATATATATATATATATATATATATATATATATATATATATATATATATATATACAGGCAGGTAGGGGTCATGTGTATTTATATCCCCATTTGCTCCAAAGGAGAAAAAGGGAAAACATATTTTCCTAATACTGTATTAATAAGTTAAACATTAAAATGTTAATGCAGTCATGGCAGATGGGTTTAGGATGAAGCTGATTCGTATTCCGTCCATGCAGCAGCAGGCGCTTCTGCATCGCTGACCATATGGCACAAGGCTGAGCAGGTTGTGGCTGCAGCAGGTGATGTGGTCAGGGCCACACATCAGCAGGGTGGTGTGTTTATGAGCTACAGAACAGGTTTTCTGTGATGTTCATTCCCAGGAGCCCCAAACTCTTCACCCATGCCACCGAGGCCCCACTGATGTCGACAGAAGTGTGTGTTATTTTCCTTTCATGTTCCTCAGCTGAGGGAGGACAGCATTCAGCACAATAATTCCATTCAATATGACATTTAATAAGGGTGGCACGCTGGTGCAGTGGGCCTCACAGTGAGATGGTCCTGGGTTCAAATCCCCCTGTGGCCTATAGGCTTTTGTTGTATGTTTACATGTTCTACCTGTGTATGTGTTGGTTCTCTCTCTACTTCCTACCATAGTCCAAAGATGATGAAGCTAAATAAGCCTTCTTATTTCATCATTATAACCTTTTAAGTTAAGTTTTTGCCATGTTGTTCACATCTCCCCTACACATAAACATAACACGGAATGTTTAAACTCAGACTTTCATCTTTTTTAGAGGTAACTTGTAATTGATAAACACCAATTAACAGCAAATAATACAATTAACTTTAAAAAACGGTAGAATTCATTTTCCTTCCACTCCACAATTATGGGTACAATTATTCTGGACCCATAGACTGGGCTGGACATATGATCCACTCTAAACTCATCAAATTTCATATTGTATCAACTAAGTTTTAGTGATATGAAGGTATCAATGTGGCGAGCAACTTGGAAGGAAAAATGGGAATCTGAGCTGAATGTTACCAATTGTTTCTCTCCTCCCAGTTTTCTTGTGATGCATGTTTTAAATATCAGCTTCAAACAAGAGACTGGATTAAGGATTAAGAAGAGTGAGCGATAATGAAATGACCTTTACCATGAGGTGAATTGAGGTTCTCTTTTAATACAAAGCAATAAATTAATCCATTTACTTTTTGGGTTATCATTAGACTACAGAGCGCTGCAGTGTCTGTGTGATGTCCAGTGAACAATGTTTTTTCAAGTCCCGTGGTAAAAATCCAATTATAAAAGAATAAACAGTGTTGACTCTTTAAGTTTCCATGCAGCACCTGCTTCATCAGATGCAGCTCCCTACAAAGGTTATCTATCAGAAAACCTAAATAATTATAACTATTATATCTTTTAGCCACGGAGAGTCCGCTGCTGCCCTTTACTTTGCGTCAAATAACTGACTTTACACCATTCATTATTTACAGAGCCAAAGTCACTTGCCATCCATGCTCCTGCTCTAAGAGCAGGAAATGTCAAAAGCCAGTCTTCTGATGCTAGCAAGCATTCCAGTATGCTGTTCATCTGCAGCATTGACTGGAAAATGTTCCAATGATGTTTCTCTCCCTCCTGGCCTGTATTGATGGAGCTACACAGTAGGCTTAATCTTTCAAATACTGCTCATCTGAAAAAAGCAAAGAATCCCTCAGATCAATAATGAATTGTGACAAAGATAATAATTTCCTTGGTAGAAAGGCTTTTGTCATTTTATTATAAACAATAATATCGGCCAAAGCAATGATTTGACGTCTTAAATTGAGGGTTTTTTTTTTTTAAATAAATAATCTATACTTTTTTATAATTAAGTGGAGTGTAAGAAACAACTATCTTCAGATAAAACTTCTTCAAACTGCCTCCCCAAATAGCACAAAAATTCTGGAGATGTATTGAACCGGCATCCTCTTGGTAATTATGTGATCAGCGGTCCCCTTATGACTGCAAGGTATGATTAAACCATACACCTTGTCAGAAAATCAATGAGCCAATTTAACAGTCAACATAATGTGCGTTTGATATTGCAACTGAGACCATCTTGTCATTGAGTGGCATAGTTTAGCGCCCTCACCAATCAAAGCATCACTAACCCTTGTGAATTCACTGATGATTACAATACAACTTTAGACTCAAGAATGGACAATTGCTGCATATGGATTCCAGGCTGCGATGTCACACAAGTTTTCCTGTGAGAAAAATGGAGCAATAGTTCAATTATAGCTGTGCCAGAATGGGAGCAGAAACATCATTTTAATAACAGTGACAAGGGCTTAATTAAAATTAATGCTTCCAATTACCAAATAAAAGAGCAAAAATCACAGCTATATTAAATGTAGCTTTCTCCATGGACTGCTCATGGTGGAGGACTCATGACTGCTCATGACCCTGGGATCCAGGTTGGTGCTTCTTGGTGGGATCAAGAAGATGGGAGGTTCATTAAGACAGAAGAATGAGTAATTGAAGGGTTAGAGTACTCCTATCTGGGACTATATGTGGATAAAGATTGCAATGGATTCAGACCATGGACCTCTTTCAGGCTCAGTCCAAACTGGGGACAAAGATCCATGTTGTGGTGACCCCAGCAAGCTCAGACGTTATATGGTTTCAGGAATCCATGAAATGGGTGCCCAATTTATTTGTACCAACAAAAATTTAACTCGTCTTAACTATCATAAAGACATAAAACAACATAATTCTACACAAAATATAGCTTTTTCAGATATAAATACAATATGTATCTAACATAATATGTCTAATATAGTATTACTGAATGGCCTATTCAGTAATGACCGAAGCTCTCCTAATCCTGTGTATGTTGTTAACCAAATTATTATAGACCTTATTATTATAGACCAAATTATTATAGACCAAATTATTATAGATCTAGGAGTAGAATATCAAGGAAATTAATACATTTGAGATCTATCTACTGACAAAAAAATTCACTGCACTACTTGATTTTCATTAACATTCATAGAATTAAAGGGAAATTTGAATACAAATTTAACTCCTTGGACCATTACACTCATGAGCAGAACATGACACTCAGTCCAATGGTTTGCCAGGAATACACTCTAATTCAAGGCATTATGCAGGAATTAGGCCTTTGCCTGCAAATGGCTAAAAGGAGAAATCTAATTAAATACAGGATTTGTAAAAGTATCTGTGTTGAGGATTACAAAGGCTCAGCTACAATGAATCCACAAAGTGATATTTCTCCAAATGGCAGTTACATAAACCAGTGGACAAGGCAAACCTCTCTGAAAAGGCCATCTCTGTATTTTCTTCAACACTCATTTTTAAAGGTTGAATAGGTATCCTGTGTTACTGGCTACACAAAACCCCCCCAAAACAACTGTAGGCCTTCATTTTTTTTTTTTTCAAAGGAAAAAAGCTGTGTTATAGCAAATGTCTTCATAAAGTACTTCTGTGATCTGGATGGATGATGCTCAATAAAGAAAAGGTTTACAATTTTAAAACTGATAGCAAGAATTGAATCTAAGCTCACTTCAGTAATTCCTAACTCCCCTTGAGTGTCTAACAAAAGCCACTGAATTTACATTTTTTGTTTTATCACTATTTAGTCCCTAAGACCATACTTGTGCCCACTATGAGTGTGCCAGCTGAGTGCACAAGATAATTGACACCTAGTCATTCACTGTCAGTCCTTCTGTCTCTCATTGGTTGTTTTTCTTGGGGCACATTGGTTTCTCACAAATCAGAGTCATCAGATGGGGCTAGGGAGGGCGGATTTTTTTTTTTTTCACACGCTTTAATCAGGTATTACTGTCATGTCAGAGTGACAGTTTTAACACATGGCCAAATTTACATAGAAAAATCTTGATTTGGAGATCAGTTATTCAATCTAGATTTGTGTGTATGGTTGCTCTACAGTTGTCGTGCTGCAGAGCTTATTGTCATGGTGGAAAATTTGCTTTCCCTCACACAAGTGGATGTGCACTGGGGATTAAATGACTACTTAAGCTCTTTTATTTAATATGATTTAATTTGACATGCTGTTAACTTGCAGGAGTGCACTTTAGAAACTGAAGGCTTGTGTCTGCATGGTGATTTTGAAGTAATGTAATTACATTTTTTTCAAATACTTCTATAAACTCTGTAATAATTAGTGGTCAAACTCTTCCATGTTTGCACACAGAGTCAGAGGCTTCAGAAGACTGAAGACTCGCTCATGAACCGAGGCAGCATTAGTTGTAGCAAGGCTTCTGGGTGAGGCTTTTGGCAACTGACCCAACAATGAATGATTGAGCAAAGCCTTGACTCCTGCAGCAGTGACGTCAAAGATCGTTAGAATATGGCCTGCTACCTGAGCTAGCTTTTAGGAGTCTTTACATTGCATCTGTCAAACTCACATTATTGAAAAGTGTTGTGGAGGGCCCACATTTATCCTTTTCCTCTCCAAGTGTCAACCTAATATAGAACATAGTAAGATTGTTTTTAAGCTTGACCAGATAATCACATGTGCCATCTTAATCCTGCCTATTTTACTGTTATCATGACCAGAGTACACAAGAATGAATATGCTGAACATATGGCTGGTTAAAGCAGCATCATATCTATATCTTGCAGAAGCACTCATTGAATTTGTACGAAACAGCTGAAAATAAAGAAAATTGTTACATGAAACACACATTTTCAGATACAGCATGGCAGCAAAACGAATTGTGCAGTGGACCTGGCAAGTTTAGTGGGACAGGATCTTAAGGATCCTACCAAGAATAAACCACCAATAAGCCCTGTTGGGGGGTTTAATCTTGAAAATAGGTTGTTGTTATCTTTTACCCCCTCTATCTCAGCGATTCATGTGCCATATCTCTGAGGAAAGATTTGTGAAAGGATAATTCTGTAGGTTATAGGAACATGGTGATCAGGTCTTTGCCCCTGGGGTGTAATATATAGTGTGTATATATGCTGGTGTGGCACTGAAAGAACTCTTGTCTACACACAGAGATATACACACTTGCTCAAAGCATTAAAGACAAACAAAGTAATTGTAGCCCCGATGCAGCGAAGTATCTACAGATGAGCTCATATTTGAAAAACAAAACATGAGGAGGAACTAATAGGAATCCCTGAATAAAATGAAAGGACAAGAAGACGGATGGAAGCCATTATTCTGTGGGCTGCGGATTGTTTCTGGTCTTTGCCATGGTGAGACAAACCACCGACTGATCCATTAGAAAGGACTAAATGGCTTCATTTGTAGGGTGACCATACAGTATATTTCCATTTGTTGCAGCTCTACAGTCTTCAGAACCTAACATTTGATTGACTGTGCCACTATTGATGGTGCTTGGCTTTTTGTCTCTTTCTTTTGTGTGTCATAGCCTGAAAAAAAATTACTCTTATGTAATAATGGCCAAAGTTTGTGAGAGTCTCTGACTATTTTCAGTCACATTTCAGACATCTTTTGAAGGAGTGGGATTATGGAGAAGCCTCTGCAAGGCCATAAAAATCCCCCTGGCCTTTGGTTACAGTGCAACTCAGAGCACCATTGTCAGTCATCGGCTGTAACAGTATCTGAGGATTATCAGATGATGGTTCAGCAGGAAGTAGCACTAACCCCCTTACCCTCTGGACACTCACCTTAACCCTTGTGTGGTATAGCACACCGAAATAAGTAGAAAAGTGAATTTCATGCGAATGCATATGTTGGATAGAAACAGAAGAGGTCATACTGAGACAATTTGCTGCCGTTGAACCAGTGTCAAGTTGACCCGGCGGACACCAAAACCCAGAAATTCTTCTTTACAAAGGAGCATCTCTTAATGTCCTTCAATCCCTCATTCATTTCAAAGTGGCCTCCTGTTGTGTTGTTGCCTTTAAATCTAGCGACCCCTGGCCTTGAGCTGAGATGCTCTGAAAGTGCAGAGATCTGAAATGGAGCTTTGCAGACATGACTCTTGAAACAGGCTACAAATTTGGCACTACAAAACAAGAAAACAATGCTGATTTGTGACAGGGGATTAATAGCACAATGCAACTGCAACTTTAATCTATTTGGAGTTAAAAAATATCTTTCTCATGTGCAGGAAAAACCTCTGAGGTATACAAGGTATAGGTATACATATTTTGTTACAAATCTGCTCTCCGTCTGGAAATAGACACTGTGAAGCACCTAAACTCTAAAATCTACGCAAGTCAAGGCTGTTACAACCCCAAAGAAGATTTGTTGAATCAAGAACTTACAAACTTTGATGTGTATTATTGTGTTATGTTCAACATATAACATTTTCAGTTAGTTGTCCAACTGCAAAAATCTATATTGAAAGCTACAATCTAAATATAATGTTTGCATCTGTTATATTTTAACATCATGTTGATTTTTTATAAAATGTAATTGTAAGGGTTTATTTATAAAAGATTATTTCCATCATTGGTACCCTGTTCTTTTGCAGTGATGCATAAACTCCTCACTGCATTCATACCAGAGCTGTCCATCAATATGCTTATACAATCAAAATGAAACCAAAGAAAACAATAAGCCTGGAATTTATTTTTCCCTTTATTTTTGCCTACATTTGCCTACTTCTTCCTCCAAATTACATAACACAATTCCTCCAGTCCCATTATTGTTTCTGGAGGCTGTAGTGCTAATTACATGCCAGGAAGCATGTATTTTGTATGAAAACTGGAGAAGACACACCAGCCAAAGTGTTTTGTGTTTTTATTCAGTAATAGTAAAGTAGGAATTAGTATATTCCTGCACAATTTTCCATCTTGTCAGGTCATAAACCTTCACACATGGTGATCATAAATTGTCATTTCTGACATGATAACGGAAGCATTTGTGGGTTGACTTTTAAAAACATAACATAATCAAAACATGGCAAAATAAACAGACAAATTGGCAATAATGATGTTTTTCAGGAACTAGCAATGTTTCAGATAGATATTTGGTTTGACTCATGCATGTGACGAGAATTAAAACGGTTCCCATTCACTGTGAAAGCGGTAATCAGTATATCCCTGCAATATTCCATTTAATCAATTTATCATAGAGCTGGTTGAAAGGAAAAATATGGTGATGTCATCCTGTTCATGTTTTCCATCAGAGGGTAACTTGGCACAAAGTGTAAGGCATAAGGGTGATGTTGAGGGATAGTGTTTACATGTGTCAACCCAAACCAGGTTTCTATGAGTTACTGGCTGCAGAATAGAATTTCCTCTGCATTATCTGCAACATTTGTCAGTAATAGCCACCTGCTACCTCTCCTGACCATATATTACATTGCAATGTGTATCTATATTGGCAGAGTCTTGTTTTGAGGTAAGTGTTCCATAAAATTTTATCTGATTTTACAATTACACTTATAACAGCAGCTGTAATTGTCCATGTTTAGGAGATGTTTTAAAGTTTGTTTGGAGCATCTGCAAGCTTTGTTGTCAAAGTTTATAGACATTTACACACAGGCGAACACGCGCATGCATGTTTTTTAAAAGGTGAAAAACCATCCACTTTGTCTGCAGAAGATTAAAGTAGCCAGTTATTTTCAGTGAAACTTAATAGTGCTCAGCATCAAGATGCATCAATCCTCAGAGGCGATGTGTCTCTCATGAGACTCTTTTGGGTTTGGTGATTCCATTACAATGTAATGACAAATCATTCGGCAATTTCGTCTCCATCACACTGTGAAAACCCTGATAACGAGGAGAGGCTGCTTATTTTGGATGAAAGTCGACTTCCATCAAGCACCAGACGGGAGACGAGACACTGGGAGTAGGCAGGTAGCACTTAGTTTGTACACAATCCTATCAAGAGAAAGGAATCATGTTCTTTAAAAGTTGGTTTATGCCATCATGTCATTTTCTCCTTTAACTATGTGTTTTAATAATTACATTTTTAAGATTCAAATATTATTTTTGCATTCAGCATATAATAATAATGAATTGATGAGTCTGTACGGTGGTGCTCCTTTTCCAAAGGGGCCAGGGGCTGTTCTGTACTTCCCATGATCATATGGGCTCTCTCTGGGTACTCTGGCTCCATAGTCAAGACATGCATTTTGATGATAGGCGACATGGCCACACTAAATTGACCTTTAGGTGTGAATGTGACTGTGAATGGTTGTCTCTTTCTTTATGTTAGTCTTGCAATGAGCTGGCAACTTGTCCCGGGTGTAACCCTACTTCTTGCCTGAAGGGAGCTGGGATAGGCTTCAACTGTCCAGTGACCCTAAGGGTCAAGTGATAGTGGAAGTATGGATAGATGGATGGAAGCAGTAACTGAGGTCAAGTTCTCTGCTGTTTATATAAGTTTATATAAGGTATTATCGCTGCTGTTTTTAAGCATAAATAACAAACAAGGGGATTACAATCAAATCATACCTTCTCCCACTGCTCACCATAAAAGTGAGTCTTTGAGCTGCATTTGGCTGTTTTGCAGTTATGTTTGACACCTAAATGTAATGTATCTGAAGTAAAAAAGCATCCTTTTTTCGCAAAGAAGGGTTATACTGACTTATATTAAATGTGTGATGAGTACAGCTGCACAACCAGTGTTGGGATAATTACTTGGGAAATGTAGTTGGTTACAATTACAAGCTAGAAATGTAATAGTACTTTATCTAATTCAATAATTTTTTTAAAGTAATGTAAGTAATTATATTTGGTTACTTTACATTTTTTAATTTTGAACAAATGCTTCCTATTCCAACCATTTTCACCTTTTAAAACCAGATATTGTTAACCATTCAACAGTAGATATAACAGTAGATATACTGTAACTATAAACTACAATACATCATTTAAAGATAAAATATAATAAAAGACCACATGGTTAAATTCCAGATGCTAAAGTTTTTACTGAAGTTTTACTTTTTTATCTTGTTTTAATAATCTGTAAACTTTCAGTCAACACTTTCAACAGTCAATGCAAATTTGGGGTAGGACTTAAATCAAAGCACTTGCTCTGTATCATTCAAAAACTAATGGTTGGGCTACATCTTACTTAAAAAGCACTGTTCTTGCATCAGAAATGATATGAAACTAAAACTGACTTTGTCATCATCACTGCTAGGCATGAAAAGAAACAGGGAAGGTTGGCAATTATTTCCCATTTTATTGTATGTGAGTGCTTGTAGCTACAGATATGTACCCTTAGATGTGTTTTCAGGTTCAACGTTGTCAGTTTTGACATCTGCCCAACAATGAATTCTACGAAAATGTTTGGGCCATTATCTGCTGTCTGTATCAAGTGCTTTTTCTATTTTCAACACAGCAACAAATTCTTGTGCACTTCTGACACTGTTGCTGACTGCTGTTCAACTAGTAATGTATGGTCTAGCAGCAGAATTGCACATGACCGGAGAGAGCCAATCACAGGCATCAATATCTAATTTGCAGCTTTGGAAGGAAGGAAAACAATTGGATAAATCCTAGCTTTTGCAGCAATTTTTCAAATATTAAACTAAAATTATAATCATAGAAATTTCCAAAAGCAAGTATTTTTTGATTGCAGATTTTCTCCCAGCAATTAATAATTAAGTGTTTAAATTACTTAACATTGTACATTACATCTAATTGGTTAGTCACTGTGCACAACTGGTGTCTCAGGCAGCTGAAATGGAAACTGATTACATCAGTAGTGGATCACATCATTATCATATCTTAATGTATTTCATGTTAGATTGAAATACAGATCAATAGAATGAACTGTAGGGATTTTTCAAAGAGTTAAGAAATCAGTTGTATGCATATATGTATGTATGTATGTATGTATGTATGTATGTATGTATGTATGTATGTATGTATGTATGTATTGACTTATGTAAATGTTTGTGACAAACAAAATCACAAACAAGAATCTTTAAAAAGGCCTTTTTTCCCTTTTCATTTCACTTCCACATTTAGCTCCATTCTGTTTTATCATACCACTCAGTCCACTTCCTCCTGCTGCAGCCTCTTCACCATCCAAAGAAGATCATGAATCCATGTTTCTAAGCAAAGTCTGCTACTCAACCATCAGGGTACGTGCTCTTGCGAGTTAAACAGGAGGCAGGAGTCTGCTTAAAACTTTTATTTCAGACAACCCGCAGGCAATGCAAGTGGGGTGGGAGGGGTGGGGGGGCTGATCCAATTACAATGCAATGAGCAAGGATTTGAATCTGGAGCAAGCAGCCCAAACTTTGGAATCCTGTCTTTCCACTCCATCACTTTATTACCCTTCATCAACCTCATTTGACCCTCACTTATAACAGATGCTGTTGCCCCCCTTGTCTCTTGTTAATCTGCATGAACTGGGCCCACATCTGCAAACTTTTCAGTGCCGAGTCAGAACCTGTCTTTGTGCAGGGGGTCATCACAGGTAACATTGGATTGAATCAAAGATGAAGAGTGGAAATATGCACTCACTGCAGCACTTTGTGCCTTTCTTTTGAATAGTTAACAGCCTTCTGCTACCTCTTTATCACAACGAGGATGATCATGCATATTACAATTTAAGGTGGTTGTCATGGGAACAAGACCAGCATGTAGAAAAGGCATTATGTGTGTGTTTGAACACAGAAGTTGGTCCAAGGCAACAGGTGTATGTGAAATCATGGTGGCTCCGTTGGACTAGGAGACAAATGGAGACCTGTGTGCCATCTCCTCTGATGGGGGTGTAGTTACAGTCACCAGCTCCTTCATGCTTACTTAGACTTTGTGTTATTGTGTTGTGAGTAATTAATTTCTCTTCGCTCTTCATTTGCTCTGCCAATTACAGTACAGTCAGTATCTTCCCAAGCATGCCTGCTCTCGATCCAGCTACTCACCATGCACCAGTTTGTCTGCTTTTCCTTCTTCTGCTGAGCTTCTGCAGTGATTTGCACTTTACGAGGGAAGTCACTCTCCAGATCACTCAATAATACAACAGAACAAAACAACAGAAATGACAGTAAATTGAGTTAAACATCAACTTTGTGTCCGGCAGTAATGCTGTAATCTCCAGTGCAAATTCCGGAACCACAGCTGGAGACTTAACACCAGACTATCTATATAATGTATCTAATAATCTATCAAAATCCCTCCATTTTTGGACTTGGAAATTTAATTAATCCTTCAAGCAACTGTAAAGCTAGTAATCTGGTTTCATCTGTTCCTACATTTAATATGTGCCCATAAAAAATAATTAAACTACAGTATTTCTGATCAGTCAATTTAATTTAAATAACAACATCCTGGTTGGCTTTTACTTTAATGCACATTCCAGTTTAAAAGTCTCAACTGTGAACACAAACACTGAATTGTTATGTATCCTGTTGCGAAATTGAATGCCACACTGAGCTAAAGCAAGCCATGTCTGCTGCAGTCAAATGTCAAATAGTCTCACTGGGATGCTCTTTTTAACTCACATATGTCACATCCAAATTGCCAGCAGCCACGGTTGGCTATTTTTTTTCTTCTGTTAAGTGCTTCAAGTGCCTGCTACCATCTTGTTTTCTCACTCCCTCTTTCTCGGTTTAGACCAGCAAGGAGCCTTGCAGATGCGCCGAGATCCCCAATGATCAGACATTAGCTGGAATATTAAACAGGCACACGAGGGAGTGAAAGAAAGGTTCATCAGACATCAAAATGCCGCTCTTGCTCTGAAAAATAGCACGGTTTTGTCCTTGTTCTCACAAAAGATTTCCTGCTGTTTGTGATCTATGTGCTGACAAAGAACATAAACACTGTCATCGAGAGAAGATACTGAAAGCAAAAGGAAGATATTTGTACCCACATGCACTTACTCAGATTTATCTATCTTTCTATCTATCTGTCTGAAAATGAATGGATTGCATTTTGCTTTTATTGCACCAGCCAGATAATAAAGAAATAAAAGAGCCTGATGAGCTTCTGAACTGGGGTGATTGTTATTGCTATCCCATTTGGATCTCATGGAAATCTGAAAAGATTCCAGAAGTGAGGTGCCACTGGACTCCCTATTACATCCTGCTCTTGGCCTGGGCTCCTCAGGAAACCTCAATCTCGAGGGAGTTACTCTCATCCTCACAGTCAAATGTATTCCAGATTTCTCCAATTATTCCATGAATAGATCCTAATAACCCTGCCTCATCCTATATTGCTAAAACCCTTTTGATGACAGTATAATTAGCTACTGACCATTCCTTAAATCAAAAATGAGGAAGTTAGTTTCTACTTTCCTTCCCCTGAGCAGGGTGGTCAAAATATTTAAATTTAGGCGTAATATGAGGAACATAGTCATAGAATGAGAAAGGAGGCTCTTTTCCTATCTGTGAATTAATGGGAAAAGAAATATTGGGATTCTGTGGTAACAAACAAGGACTCAGCATTTGCCTAACCAATCCATCTGTTCACGTGAAATGTTGAACATTTTGGGGGATTGCCCAGTTTTGATAGTCAGTGGTTATAGGTTCACAGCCAGGGCAAAACAGTAAATTCAATTAGAGTGAAAGCTCCTGTTTGGGAGTGAGCTATGGATCCACAGCTGAGAAAGACTCTCGTTTCAAGTGGCGAGAGAGCAAACAGCAAGCCAGAATGAAATAGTCATTTAATCTAGAATCTACCCTTGACCATTTTCAACCTGAAGTATAATCCACATCCATACATAGAAGTGGGTTAAACTCACCACCATCAAAAGTTTATAACCCTTCACTTCAGGCTCGTATGTCCAAATTGAGGGGTTTCAATCACTCTATGCTATACAGAAACCTTCAATTCATTAAACGTCAGTTGCAATGCCTTAAATAGTTACAATACAAAAACATACAGTTTCCAATTACAGACTGAAACACAGAAGGTTCTAATCCATTTTCATGCCACTCAACAGACATATTCTCTTTATGTTACTAAAACATAAGCCATTTCTATGGTTTTTACTAAAATGATCAAATCTAGCAGATATCAGAGTAGCATGTGCAAAGACATGGCCAGAACCGGTGCTAGATCCTCCCATAGACATAAAATGAATTCATATATGCAAAGAGTGAGCAGATAGAAATGCGTCCTGCATTTAAAATGTACTTCAAACGCTGTTTGCCAGCTGTGAGAAATAAAAGGATCCTTGATTTGGATTTGCGTCACGTTCAGATAACTGTTTAGCAGAGCTGGTTTTACCGAACTAAAAACCAGAGATTTCACAGGCTGCAGTTGAATTCGATTTTAATATCATTTTTTTTTTTTTTTTGCATGGCTTGCTGCTTAGTAGGGCCACCACAGATGGAACATGTTTCATGCTTTGTACTTTATTTTTCAACGGACACATCCATCTATCCATCATTTTCTACCGCTTAGTCCTCCACACAGATTCACAGGGGGGCTGGAGCCTATCCCATTGGGCAAAGGCAGGGTACACCCTAGACTGGATGCCAGTCAATCACAGGACTGACACAAAGAGACAGACAACCATTCACATACCTATGGTCAATTTCAAATGTTCAATGAACTTAATCCCCAATTGTGCATGTCTGGACTGTGGGGGGAAGCTGGAGTATCCAGAGAGAACCCACACAGGCATGGGGAGAACATCCAAATTCCACACAGAAAAACTCCAGCCTCCATCCCAACCGGGATTCAAACCTGGACTTTTTTGCTGTGAGGCAACAGTGTGAACCACTACACCACCGTGCTGCACCGACTGACATATTTGCCCCAAAAAAGTATATGAGTTCCAGGACATACACACTGCTATATTGTCATTACTCTGGGTGTTTTATTCTGAGAACAAGCTCACTGTGTGCCCATTGTGTACACTTTCTGCTGGTTGGGTCTTTGTTTTTTTGACAGTAGTGACATCCAGCTGCACAGAGGGCGAGCGCTTCAAACATGGCATAGTGTTGCCGCTACAGTAGCACCAAAACACAGTGTGGAATGCCTGAAATCAGTTCGTCCTTCTTTGGTTACAACAAAGAACGTGGATAATTCCTGCTCCTAGCCCAGAGGCTTTAGCTGAGCTGGACAAAGATGTTGCTAATGTACTGCATTCAGGTTACCCAGTGTCACACCATAGCAGACAAAAAAACCTGCCTCCACCTCAGCCACTGTGGCACACAGGCGAATGGGTAATGTCACCACGCATGCCCATATTCATGCAGTTTCATCGCCCACAACTCTGAAGACTGTGTCCATGCTTCCTACAGTATAATACTCAGGGAGTTTGTTGTTCACACACTTGATGCATGATGAGAGTGGTACTAAAGTGAAATTGGTGCATCAAGTGAAAGAAAATGTGACACTTTTTAAAACAAGATGCACCATGATTCTCTGTTGCAGTATGTTTTTGGAGTGTCCAATGCAGTTTACTGCTTTTTCTCTTGTGGAGTGTGTTGGACCACATTTTCAACCCCTTGCCAGGCATGAACTTGTGCCCTTGAGCCTCACACTAAAGTGCATGTGTTTCAGCCACACACCAGGGACGCCCTGCCCTGCACAAATGGCAGATTGTGGACTGATCGCTGTTACACCCCAGATACCAGATCCATCCATACCTGATTAACTGATTAATTCCAAACCTTAAAATGAGGCACTTGCAGGGTTTTAATGGTACTCTTTCTGAGACATCCTATTATACAAAGTCTAAAGTGCCCCTTATTATCTAAAGAAAGATAACTGTGCCTATACTGGTGCTAGATTTAAGTCATCATTGTCTAGTTATAGAGACACTTGCTTCCCTAAATCCAGGTCATGTACAGCTATTCTAAGAAGCTTTTCAAAAACCTTATTTGAATCCTTTTTTCTTTTAAAGCCAACTTGGTCTCCAACACGATAACCTTTGCTGACACTGAAAAACCCTTAAATCATTAATATTTGAATTCTTAAGCTTATAAATATGCAGATCCTGCCCGTGGTTCCCTTCTGAACTACATACTGAACTGAATGCACCCTGGGCTTAGACATACTGGAGATCTCTTTTACATTGTGTTTCGTATAAATGATTGATTTTCCTACTGCACGGGCTATAGAGCGATCATGTTATTTACAAAGGAACTAAGCAAATGGGGGAAATGAGGCTTTTACTGCACTTTTACTGTTCTTACAAACATTTTTAATGCATCTTTATGTCAGTAGATGCTAAAGCAAATTATTATGCAGACTAAATGCGATACTGGAGTGCATTGAAGATGAGGAAGAAACACTGACAGACAGAATGAATTGGATTTGTCTTGTAATAATAAATCTAAAATAAAAATTCCCAAGTTAGGTCAGCAGAGGTAGTTGAAAGATATTGGATTCTAGATGCAACCAGCCAGCCATATTTTTTTTAATGTTGTAAAGTGATAATGATCAATTAACCACAGTAAATCTTGAGCTCCTTTTCATCAAATCCATCAGAAATAAGTCAAACAGCATCCACAGTCTCCTGTGCCACACTTTTTTTTTCTGTTTGTCATTAATCTTCCCATTCAATCACATCCAGCACAGTGCTTGAAAGTACTTTCCACTCTCACAACTGGTCCTTAGAGGCATCCTGAGAAATGTTGCAGGAGGAGAGGAGTGAGGAGGCTAGGTGGAGCATGGTGGTGAAAACTCTTACATTGATTTCCCATCATGAGCTGAAATAGCATATTTATTGATTGCTTATAGGGAAGGGGAGGGGATGGGCATGGTTGAGGGTTACTGGAGAATGGTGTGATGTTGGTAAATTTAGGTCAACACAGGTCTGCTCAAAGGTTACACTTCTCATCTTTCTACTGCAATGCTGCACACAGCATTCAAACAGCAGATCAATATGCAGACACCACGTTCATCTTCTATAGTTTGAGTCGCCTAACAAAGCATACATAAAATTTTTTTTTTAAAAATCATCACATGAAAATGCCCGGTGTGATCTGACCGCAAAACAATCCATGAAAATGGACATGGAAAAGAACAAAGCAAACGTGTAGAGTTTGTGTGTGCAACCATGCATGCATACAAAACAGTGCAACCACTCAGTGAAATCAATCCGATTTAATTGCTGAGGTCAAAGGAGATATTTCAGCAAATGTGCAAATGATTCATGTTGTTCATGTCTTCCGGTGCCTACATCTGCACTGGTTCCTTATGAAACACCCTTCTACATCCTGTCTGGGCTCAAAAAAATCAAGGCATGACTTGGGGAGAGTTGTGAGATGAAAGTATTTGGAGACAAAGTCAAAATGTTGCAGATTTGCTGATTCTGGTTCCCTAACAAATACATCGATGCAGAAGGAAAGGTAAATTGTCAGACTTCAGCCATATTTTCCCTGCATACATATTAGCTAATGTTGGCTTGGCTCTTGGCCATAACAAAATAATCATATCATTGAGGATGTTTCCAAACTAAGATGATATATGGGTTGCCGCAATGTGGATGAGATTCTGTAGCTCCTCCTTTAAACACAAACTGATCTACAAAAAGCCTTTAATGCTGGAAAGGATTTCAGATATCCCAAAGCAACTGAAAGCAATTGTTATAATCCCCACATCTTCCCCACCGAAATCACATTTACATTTTTAGTACCATTTATACCTTGCAAATCTAGGGGGGGCGAAACAAAGATATTCCTCAATGTTTGCATACACCCGAGGCACATTTGTACAGCAGCCCTGGATGTGGATCAAAATGCTTTCCTTAAACAAATTTGACTCAGTTCATTAGAAAGTAACTTTAAAGTAACCTTAAAGTCTTCATGTGATTTCTTTGCCTGTCATAAGTGTACTGGCCAAATGTAATGCTTAACTTACTCTGTAACAGTGTGATTTAAATTTCCATTATTCATGGTTACAACTAATTGATCCACAAGATCATCAGAGCGTGAATAAAGAAAAAGATTCTAAAATTTGAAGTTGGGTAGTAAAAGTAGGAAGGGATGTTGGTGGTGCTGGAGTCCATGAACACCTTTGCTGTGCTCCTCCAGCTTCAAACACACACACACACACACACACACACACACACACACACACACACACACACACACACACACACACACACATACAAACTAAATGTTGCCAATTCTGATGAATATTTCATAGACTGTGAATTAATTTTGGAACCGAACTCTTGGAAAAACACACGTCTACCAGAAAAGAGTGAATAAATACACTTTTTTATTCACCACAGTTAACATGTTTAACATATATCTATCATTCATATATCATATATCTCTTTTGTGTCTCACTTTCTATTTTTTCCTTTGCAGACAAGGAAAAGCTGTGTACCTTTGGCAGGTGTTTTTTCTTGTTGTTATTAATATTATTATCTCAGTTTCTCTTCGGGATGAAGCAATAATGCAATCATTAATAGGACTAAAGTTAAAGTGTAAGTTATTATACCTGGGGACATTTGGCAGCTGACTTTGTGCATTGACACATTTTTGGAAACAAGAAAAAGTTAATCTTGAAGCCAGAAACTACAAGGAAAGACTCACACATTCAAATCCTTAGATAATCCATCAATTTATCTCTCAGAAGTTTTTTTTTTCTTTTCACAGTGCACGTTTAGAGATTCTTTTCATTTTCATTGTTTTTCTGCTTTATTATTTTAGCCTTCTAAAGCAAATTATGCAAACGATTTCAAATCAACTAGTTTCTTGAAAGCTAAAGTTTGGGTTGTCATTTGTTTTGCTCATCAAAAAGAAAGATTATGATAGATAATTAAGTTTATATATTTACAATAGCTTTAACATTTCAGCTTTGTCATGCTTTCCCTTTCATCACCAAACCACTCTTTTGTTTCTTATTCTGTATCTGATCCTTTTTTTTCTTTATTTTTATGTGCAAGCAGCCATCTGCCTCACGTAATGAACCTCAGTGTGACTTATTGAGGTCCATTCAATCTAATCCTCAAGCTCGTCCACGAGGGCGATTTGCTGGTTCTCCCCAGTGAGATGAAGACACAAACAGGCGACGGACACGGAAACTAATACAATCAGGCTGTGGTCATGATCCCCTGAGGGGGTAGCTTTATTCACTTGTTTGGCTCTGTTTGGGTTCTGAGATCTATGTGCATAGTTGTGCCCCAAGGGAGGCATTAAGAGCCACCGTCTTGATATTCTACTCATAAAGAGCCCAGAGCTGGAGTAGAGAGCTGAATTGGTGAGAAGGGCTGGATTGTTATTTTTAGAGTGATGTCCGCTGATGTTGGAGCTCTAATCTCCCCAAGGTCAAAAAGAGGTGTTAAATGAGGAACCAGAATCTTACAGAAGTCTGGAAAAACCACAGAAGATCACACAGTGCTCCTGAAGATGGGGAGCTTGTTTATATGTAAAAAGTGAGGTGCTGACATTGTTCACAGGATATTTCTGTATCATAAAAACGTTTTGCTGTGACAGGTTAGGTTGGTGAAACAGACAAGATGAATAATTTAAGGTGAGGTTTCTACCTGAGCAGAGAGTACAAAACACTTCCTTGACTATAAGTGTTTGCACTCAAAATGTAATGTTGTCTATTCCCTAACATAGAACTTCATCAACAGTGCCCCTGCTGCCAGTAGGGGTCCTAATTTAGGAAAAATTAGTATCGTGCCAGACAGCTGCATGGAACAAATGACTTGTGGTTGAGGACATGTTTTGTGAGCCAAGACAAAGCGTACAAGTGATATATGTCTAAAACATACAGTTCCAACTTTTTCTTCAGAGAACTGGGCCGCAACAACTCCTGGAATTACAAATTAGTGACAGGGAAACTCCCCACCCATGGACCTACAGCTTTCATCACACCATATATCCTGTTCTGAGAGGGACAGGGTGACCGAAGCAGAAGCAGGCAGGGGGAGGAAAAGGAGAGAGTGATGGAGTGAGGAGGATGTAAAGGGAGAGAGCGACAAAGTGGTGATGGAAAATGACAATATAATATGATTTGATTTGTGGCGCGGAATGGATTCTCAGCGTCTATTTTCTGGGAGAGAGGAGATGGAGCACGAAGAGAGCCAGGAAGGGGAACACAGAGGTGGGCGGAGGAGGTGGGCGGAATGTGAACAGTAGGGCCGCGGAGTTCATTTAACACGGGGGCCATGCGCTGGTTTGACAGCTGCTGGTGGAGCATTAGGCTGCTCACTTTAGTCCAATTTTGCTCTCTTTGACTCCATCTCTTTGGTTCTCTCTGCCTGTAATAGGCATCTTTTCAAAACATTTATCGCCCATCAATGTTATGCAGGGCTCCGGCCATATACAGTGACGACCATCATAATAACGATGACATTTGGATTCATTAGTGGTTACAGAACAGCTGCAGAAGATGAGTCAGTTAAGAGATCATGGATTAATTATATCCGCTCCATTATGGTATAGCTTGCATCTGAAAAAGTCAGAAACACAATTTTATTTATAATTGTAAGCGATTTCACTCTAAGAAAACCATGGATTTATTATTGCATTTCTCTCCAATTATAGGGATTACTGCCTTTGTTTTATTTTATTAAGTAGGTACCAGAGGACACTGTCAACCTGTCACATTTCCAAAGAACCAACTCAAAATTCAAAATTATTAAATTAAAAGTACTGAATAGGGATGACAAATATGTGTTATTTGAAAAAAAGAAACTCCTGCTGTGACTGACAGTGCAATTAAAAAGAAACCAAATCAAGAGATGAGAAGAAGAAAAAGGGACTGAAAAAATGTCAGGTTATTATGATATTGTTTGATTTGTAGTGATTCTGCCAAAAAAATGTCATCAAAATACAGTAGATATCCTTTTCAGTGTTACACAAACAGTTCCGTAATCTTCATCCAGTGGGGATTGTGGGTAATGAGGAAGAAAGCTGAATCGCTCTGGTTCTATTTTCCTGCCGCATTTCAACAGAAATTGTGTTTTTCCTCCACAAGCAGCTAGAAGATGCCATAATTACTCCTATCAAGAACCTGGGCCCCCCCCAGAGTGGAGCAAAACATTACCTGTCAACAATTACATTTGTTTTATTTCATCTGTCTCCTTCTCTCTTGTCGAGTACCCTCAATGCAAAGAGCATCAGCGGCAGATGAGGCGAAGGAATATTTCCATAAATATTCAAAAGGAGCATTATTTACTACCAAGATAAATAAATGCAATGCAAATGAAACACTGTTGTATCCATAAAATTGTCCTCAAGAAGTCTGAGCAGGGCATTAGTCTTTTAAACACTGGATCATGCAGCTCTCTAAAATACGTGAAAGCCCCTAACATATTTATTTAATGAAGCTTACGAAGCTGAGCTTGCTTGTGTAATGCGCTGTGAGCTATTATATCAAGATTGTTTTAATTCCCTTCAGAATGAAGAGAACAGACATTCGCTGTTATTCAAAAAGATCATATAACACCTGCAATTGCAGAGAGAAAACTGCAGGATCCGTCCTAATGATTTACATATGAAAGAAGCACTCTACTATTCACTCACTATCTTCAGGTTAATTAAATGGACCTTCAGGATGCACAAATTTATCATTTGTTTTCTTGATAGCTGAGGTCGCCCTCAGGATAGCTGCACTAAAAAGACCAAGATTGATCAAATATCTTCTCCTCCAGTCACATAAATATACAACAAACTCCTGGAATAAAACTATTCCATGCACACGTGCTTGTTTATTACAAGAGGCCCAAAGGTAATGTTGGCTTGTACGGAAGATAAAAGCATTTTCAAGCCAAACCGTTGCTGCATGCTGCAGATCTGCCTGTGTTTCTCAGGGCTGGGCTGTATGAGAGTTCCACACTGACAGGCACTGTTGTTCTACTTTGGTGTAAAAAGGGATTATATCTGGCAGAGGGAGAGGCTATTATGGCTCTGTTATGGATTATGAGGCCGAGCATGACCCTTATCTCAAGGTGAACGTCAGTAGCTGCCCTCGTCCCAGTCCATCACTATTCTGCTCCCTATTACATTGGAGGTGATGGCCCTGACAGCACCTCGTTGCAAACAATATCCATCTTAACAAACCATTTAATCTGGCAAAGATCCTAATATCAAATTTCCACATTATATATATATATACATATATTTATATATTTTTTCTTTTCTTTTAAGTGAGGAATGAAAATTGAAAGTTGGAGAATTCCTTCAAAATCACTTATTTTTTATCATTAATTTAATTATTTATATTCATCATTAACATGCTGGGGAAGAAAAGAGGCTGCAGGGATACAGCCTGACAGTTGGATTTATGACTTTCAAAAGGAACCAAGGATATTTACTAGACGGGCCTGCTGAGATGAAGACAAGGGGAGCTGTCTTTAATGTGTTTCTTTGTTAAAAGTAAAATGCACTTGCTTCCACTGCATGTGTGACGTTTTTCTTTTTTTTTTTCAACTGAAGTGTTTTTTTTTGCCATTTACTTTTGAAATTTTGCTGATAGCCTTTCACAAAATCCAAATCTTTAAAAAATTCACCATGAACACAATGAGTTCATTATTTAACTTTGCCAGCTTTGATGATTTGGCTTACAAGTATACGTTACATGTTATGTCTGGGGCAGATGCTCTGTCCTTGTGTTACAGAGCTGGACCTGACTTTTCTGAAAAGTTTCACCTATTCGCTATATTTCACAGCTGTATTGAACTGCAAGGTTTTACTTTAAAAACAGAAAAGAGGGGGGAGACCTCCAGCTTGTCTTTCAGCAGCATTAAGCCTTCTGTTTCTCACAGACCTTATTCCTTTTATACTGTCTCACCTCGTTCCTCACCTGCGTCTGATTGTTCCTCACCTGCATCTGATTCTGTCCCACCTGCTTCTCGTTCCTCCTTATCTTTATCTTGCTCTCCTGCAGCTGGCTCTGGTCCTTCCTCTGTCCTGTTGCTTGTTTTGGGGTTGTGTGTTTCCTTTCATTCAGAATTTCTAAGTTGAAAAGTGCGACGTGAGCCTGATCAAAATCCTGTGGATACAGGGATCAGTAACATCCACGTAACAACACTTCCTCACCATCAAAGTGATGAAGGAGGGGTGTTTATAGTCTCAGTTGAAGGTTTTCCTCTCGTTATTTAAAACAAAAGGGAGAATGTGTCATCAGATCAGCTGCTGATGAACTATCATCCCTTTTCAAAAACCTCCACTTTCCTCTAATATGTCTGTGCACCTGATCAATTATTCACCCATTCACCTGTTGTTGAGCCCGTCTCTAAATTGAGTTCTGGGAAGAGTTCATCTCGTACAGTTGCACCAGAATGAAAAACTCGTCTCAGCGTTTCAGAGTCTGATGCAGCCACTGGCCTTTAATCAACAAATCTCAATTAAAGTGCCCCATGTGGATTATGTGCCAGGTGCCACTGTGATGGAATGGCGGTACTCTTTGACCTCAACAGCAATAGTTTTCCACATCAATCTGGGAAAGCACAACTTGTGCACTTTTTGATTGTGGAGCTGTACGACACAACGCTTTATTGAATTGTGATGGGATTTCTGATGAATCTGCACCATAAACTCTTTTTATACCAACTCTAAATGTTGAATGTGATTTAAAGTAAGAAACGCTTCATCCAGTCAAAAGGCTAGTAAGTGATGGCAGACGTGTATAAACCAGTCAGGGCTGTTGCTGCTTTTGATCTCCCTCTTTTAAAACAATATTTTTTTCAGAGGAGAGATAACACTGTGACAAAATGGGTCCCTTGAGGGTATTAATTACAGCATAGTTAGTGGAACAAATGAGCAGTCAGCATTCTCATTTTACTCTATCTCTCAATCAAAACCCAGCTCAACTCAGCTGTATCTAAATCCTGAGTCCCATATTTCATTTAATCTCAATATGACTGTAGAAGAAGAAACTTTATCTTTTGGAAAGATAAGGAGTAGTTTTGTAAAATAGATGCAAACCCTGACTTGTGTTCTGAGGAAAATAAATAAGTGTTGGGTTCAGGTACAGGGCACGTAGGCTGCTGTGTGGTGGTGATGTTTTTTTTTTAGCAGTTGGGATGATCTGCTCCCAGGCTTAGCCCCAATCAGCTGGAGCACCAGAGGTCTCAGTTATTCAGCTGCACACAGACGAGAGACATTTGAACTCTGTGTGGCTGCTTTCACACTGCTGCCCAAGTGGCCCGAATCTGATTTCAGATACTGACTTTTCTGATGCTACCTTGGTCTGAACAGCAGTGTGACTCATATTGGAGAATCAGAAGTCATTCCCCAAGAGCAAATATGGAGGATGGCAATAGCAGAGGGACAACAAAGTTTTAGGCCTCAATAACTAAGTAAAGGATCTCGCACCTCCACATCAGCTTTTCTATTTTCTCTTCCGTAAAGACCTTGTCGCATCAGAGTTGATGCTTTTCTACTGCACCTATATGTGACATCAGGGCTTTACATTGTTCACAATGCACTCTGCTGTAGATATAGGCATGAGTTTGATCTGCCAGTAATTACTTCGCCACCTGGTCCTGTGGGAGTTACGTATAAAATTTTCAGAGTCGTGTAACGTGGAGAAGGTGGGAGAAATTGTGCAAAACTGAGGATAAAATCCACAGCTTGTGCTTCATTCCTGTGTTGAATCTGATCAATGATGAGTTTGAATTAGGAAGAACATTTTGTTGTGCAATCCTGTCAGACATTGTTATGCTGTAAAGCAAGAATTGTATCTGCTTTACTGAATAACATCCAGACACAAGCAGCTTCCCACCATCTTCAGCATGATACTGCTGTTAAATTGGAGAGCAGGGGTCGTGCAGGGAGCAGCCTACCATGAGATAAGCACATGGAGCAGAACAGATTACATGATAGGATTCATAAAATAAGTCATGAAACAAACTGCCTGCTTGTTCCATTGCACCTCATTAATGTGAATGTGACACCTGCATTAGAGACAACACGAGGCATCGTTTCAAAAGCAACTAAATGATGCATAAGGATTTTTTTTTTATTATTATTATTATTGGCTGCAATTGTTTTAAATTAAAAAAGCAGGTTGTTAAAAGAATCCTATTTAAATTCTAACCAATGTGGGTGTGTTTAGAATTTAAAGAGCAGCAAAATGGGGATATTTTTTCCACTATTTTCTCTAATACACATTTTGCATCCTCGGCGGAATGACCGATGTAATATAATATTTTGCATTAAGAACATTATATTTTCAAGGATGAGTGAATTATTACAGGATATAGATATGACTAATACTGATACTAATTAAGTAATTATGTGTGTTTACACTCACTTCTGCTGGTTTCAGTACAGAAGTAAGTGTTTGAGGAAATGAACTAAAGTCTTTAAAGGGGATTCAAATCCACAAACAGAGGCTTTCCTCGTGTCTCTTCAACACTGTGGATTCACAGTGTTTCGCAGTGCACGCTGTTTATCAGTGTGAAAGCCAGTCTTATAAAAGTGGCCAAGGTCTTCTCTCTCGTCCAAATCATTTTTCATTCTGCACCACAATGCCTCTTTTGTAGCAATGTCCTGCCTTTACTGGTCAAAAAAAATATTCAGATGTGCACCCTTTTATCCAGCTGTCAGCTGGCTTGATTTTTTTTTTTTTTTTACAAGACGGTCTCGGGCTGATATTTATCCACGTCTTCAACTGTAAGACTAATGCAAGAGAGATGCAATATGAGCAAGTGCCACCTATTGCAGTATAAATCAGTATAGGTCAAAGTGGCAGGTCATCCATGTAGCATAAATGCAATATAGATGAAGCACGTTGGAACTCAACTCTGCTTACTACTATGGTATTAGTATACTGGAAAGCACTTATAGAGGTAAGAGGGAGGCCTGAAAGCTCAACCACAGGTCAATAGCACTGTAAAAAGTCTCTCAGTGGTGCAGTAGGTTTGCACCAGAAGACTAGATTAGTAGAAGGAGCTTGATAAAAATCGCCTGGAAAGAAAATGAGCCAATCACCTGCAGCCCAGAGAGCTGCAGTCCACTGACAGAGTCATTGTCAGGTTCTCAGTTATTAGTTAGTGTTGTGTGAAGTCCATGCTTGAAGCATGGCTTGAGGGACCTCTCCAAGCAGCTCTTTCCTGCAACTTATCAGTGTGAAAGTAGCTATTAATGCAGCATCGTTTACACATGTACACGATTTGATTGGGCCTAAATTGTTGTTGCGAAAAATGTTCCGGCCACAAAGGATGGCAATTTCAACACAATTCATTGTCTTGATTGAAGAATTAAGGAAAATAATGTCCAGTTTGAAATGTATTCATGAAATAAACTGAAGGAACAGTCTCTGAACCACTTCTAATGAGCAATAGAAAGCCATAAAGCACTGTCATTTATTTAAAGGAAAGGAAAGGAAATGATTTATGTTCTCTAGGTAATCCAGATCACACACATCATTTGTTATAATAAAATGGTAATAATCTATCATATGTCTTCAAGGGAATCTCATTTGTCAGACATTCATTAGAATATGGCATAAATCTCTGCATACAATCCTCCAACCTCTCTATTATGTTGTAAAGAATACATTTGATGGAACAAAGAGGCCCAATATTCATCTCTTCTTGGAGGAGTGGCTTAAATTCAGGTTGATTAGAGTAAATAAATATTGATGGTAGGTTCAGGACATGTATCCAGAAGTTAAGATTGCTGAGGCCACATTTCTAAATCATCATTATTATCATTATTATTATTATTAGTAGTAGTAGTAGTAGTAGTAGTAGTGACTATAATGCAACAGTTTCTATATTCTCCTTCTGTGTTCATCATCTTGCAAACAGGGCTGACATTTAATTATTCTCACATTTAATTATTGACACATAAACTTGTGTCAAGTCATCTCCAGGTGAAGCAGCCGGATGCTTTGACAGAAGAAGTTAAAATAAGTGGTATGACAACAACATAATTGATCGGATGTGATTGCTCCCTGCAGTCTCGGACTCGTCTTCTTTCGCTGTTTGTTCCGTCAGAAGTTAGCACTGTCAAACCAGATTATTCCACTGTGGCAGATGTGGATGTGACCTTGTCTTTTTCTCTGTATTCTGATGTGCTGCCTACAACAACAGAGTCTGGTTTCCTTCTGTAATCAGCATCGTGTCTGAGGAAAAACAGAATCACATAGAAACTGCTTGAATTAGCAGACCCAAAATAGCCTCTTGAATAAAAATCAATCAAGCTGTTTGAGGAAAACCTAAAGAGAATTTGTAAAACATCCTAATTTTAATTTTTGTTAAACTTTTTTATTGGTTACAATATAATTCTGCCCCTAAAGCCCATGTTATGGAATCGGTAGAGATTCTCATATTGCAGACACCAACAGCTGTGACTGGTCCTGTGGTTTGAATTCCAGAGATTCCAGTATCATCTCCTGCAACTGGTGGACCAGTTAGAGGGGAATTGACAAGTCTACGAGCATGAGCATGTTTTTGCATGTATTTCAGCCCTGATGGAGAGCTCTAATCAGGATGTAGTGACAAACATCCTCAAAGCTTCTCTGACTGTGCAAAACAAACACCATCCATCAGAGAGGGTTCTTTAAAGACTTCAGATATTATAATATAATATAATATTATATTATATTATATATCTAACCCTAACCCTATGATAGAAAAGCACAGGGTCAAGCATCTGCATTAAAAACTGTGTGTTTTACCACCAATGAACATCAGCGTGTGTCGGTTTCTCTCGTACATCCTCTGACTCTGACCTGTTTTAAACCACAGGTGGAAACTCAACAGCCACGATGGAATATATATATTGCTGCTGGTGCTGCCGTCAGTTCTCCTGGATGTACAGCCCATGTTATCTATTACCTCCCTATAAATTTCAATTATTTCCCTCGTCAGATAGGATACTTCACACACACACGCACACACATAAGCCAACATGGCAGTGAAGTGATGCACACATACAGCAGGAGGCAAATTCAGTGATCGCAACAAAATAATCCTCTTGAATCTAATCTTTACCACCTGAACTGCACAAAAACTCCACTCTGGTCTAATTAGAGCAGATTTGGATGATGTACATGCTATGGATGAAAGAGAACCCACATAATTAGGCCAGACAAATACTGAGGGTCAATATTTTTGAAGGCTCTGAGATTAATAAAACACTGTATTTGATAAGCATTAGCAGCATGGGCTTAAAGCACAGAATGCTAAACAGCCAAATGCTGTGCTAAGCAGAGGTCTACAGCCCGATGTTGTTATCTCCTTAATGTCTTTGTTTTTGCTAAAATATGTCGGTTCAGGTACTTCAGGCTCCAGGTTTGACTCCAGCTCAGGTTCTCTTCCATGTGGACTTTGCATCTTCTCCCTGTGCCTGAGTGGGTTTTCTTGGGATAGTTTTCTCTCCCAGTCCAAAATATACACATTAGGTTGATTGGACACTCCAAATCCCCCCTCGGTGTGAGAACATGATTTAATTGTGTGTGTGTGTGTGTGTGTGTGTGTGTGTGTGTGTGTGTGTGTGTGTGTGTGTGTGTGTGTGTGTGTGTGTGTGTCTTTGTAGTGGCCAAATATTGAGTACCTAAATACTCGTTCTAAGACCAAAGAGGACTATTTTGTGAAGTGGGACCATCTTGGCTGGTCCCCACACCTTAAAAAGGACTGTTTGAGAATTAAGACTTGGTTTTAAGATTGAGGTGATAATTGTGCTTGTATCAGCATCAAGGAGTTGGGTAATGTATTACATCTATCACAGTCCTTGCAAAGATAGAAAACTAAATGCTTTGCTGTGGTAGTATTCACATACATGATGACATGGTGAGTTATTTATGTGCTATTTTCAAACATTTACATCTGTGATTCCCCAGGCCTTTTTTTCATTTTGGTACGGAATTGACATACAGCCAAAGAGTTAGAGTAAAGATGCAAAATTTGTTCTGCGATCTCTGTAATCTGCAGGATCAGGGACATGCTGTGTTTATAGGTATTTCCACCTGAGAGGAGCTGGAACCTGCAAGAGAGAAAGAAAATAATGTCCTGCTCATTGTGAGCTGCTTATCGCAGGCACTCAGCAGTGTCATCCTCTAAAATTAGCTTGTGCTGGCTGAGCTGTATCTGCTGAAGATAAAATAACGGTGGTGGGGGTGTGGGGAGGATCAGTTATGCTGCATTATTAATCTTGAGATGTGGAGGGAAAGAGAGAGAGACAAAAAAGAAAGGGTAGGAAGACTTGAATCTAGAGTGGGGGTGTGGTATTTTCAAAAAAACAAGATAAATTCCCTTTGAACTGCATTTACAAGGTGAAGCTTGTGGACCCCCCAAAAAAAGCTAAATGGGGCTGCCCTGATCACCTGGCATCGCTGCTGATTTAAGCTGTTAGACAGTCTGTCACCAGTTTGAGGATAAAAAAAGATGGAGGGGATGACTGTTCTCCTGAGGCCAGCAAGAAATCACTGCAGGGACACCCAAACAAACACAAACCCACACCGCCTCTTTAATTTTCTGCTCTATAGGAGAGAGTTGGGATGTCCACATTGGGCCCCCCTGCACACTTTATGCACCTTCATATCTATTTCTGGGGCCTTCCCATATACTGGCACATAAACCCCTCAGTTTGACTTGAATTTAGAATGGAAAGTTTTGTTAAATGTTTCCAAGAGACTGTTTTTAAATCGGCATTTATGTCAATTCATATCTAACCGCTCAGTAAATTGCTGCAGAGGAATACACAGGGAGTGTATTTAAATGACTCAACAGATGTTGAGTGTGGATGCAGATTTGTCTCAGCACAAAACTACAGCACAAAATGCTTCAATCATTTGTGCTTTCTGCTATAATTCATTTAAAGAACAAAAAACACTTTTCCATGTGGTGATAATGTGATGCCAACGGTAGACTTAAATGTCCTCCATGTACCCCACTGTCATCAGACAAAATAAGAATCCATCAGTTCACATCCACAATTTATGAAGTTGTGCATCAAGTCAAGCCACAAAAAAAAAAAAAGAAAAAGAATGCCAGTGTGGCACTTCATCCACAAGGGATGAAAATCCAACCATAATCCAACAGGGTGCTTCAGGACAGGAAAAGGTTTTCAAGATAAAGCTGGTATCAAAATTTAATGACTATTTGCAACAAACACAGTGGCTCCTGAATCATTCATGGGTGATGTAATGGAAAAGTAGAAAGGAGCAGCGACAGAGGAAACCCTTAACCCAGGCAAGTTCAGCCGTACAGCAGCGTACAAATGGACTCTGATCAACCTGTTTGTGTGTTTGTGTGAACTTGTAGTGACTTGTAGGGATCAGCAAACAGGATTAGGAGCCACAAATTCCAAACAATTCTTTGCCTCAAGACCTCAAGTTTGTCATTTTGATCCAACAAAATACCAGAGGGAAAAACTTTCTTTTGACATAAACAATTGATTAGATTTTTAATCTTGGAACATGTTCACTTTGAATTTCCAGTTTCGGTTTTACCATCTATTCACTCACAAGAAATACACTTTAATTAAAAAAAATGTGCTGACAAGAAATTATGTAGTTGAATAAATAACTGTTTTGCTATCATAACAGAAATGTTTCATGGTATGGTAATAATGTTCCCACAGCCAATCACTGTGATTGGCTGCATGGCCAATGCCCATCATTCCTACAAAAAGACAGACAGACAAACAGACACCTCTTTCATTTGTATGGAAGGAATTAACATGAACACAGCCGGGGATGAATCCATCATCCTGTTGTTGCTGAAGGAAAAATTGAACCCATTTGTCAAAAGCTCCATATCCTCCACACTCTGTGACAAAACATTCCAAAACAAATTAACCTTTTTTGGGGGAGTTTTTCTGGACCCACGTCTGCCTCAGCTACACTCTCATGTGAGCTCTCAGGACGGAGATGGCATATTGAGCCAGCAGACATTGTTTACTGGGCTCAGAAAGGTGCTGGTCCGCAGTGGGTGTATCATTTAAAATGTGGTCATTGCATGAAACCAATTCTTCCAGTCTGCACATTTCTATAATATACAGTTCTGCAGCAGCTCTCATTTCTAGTTTCTGCTTATCTTCTGCAAACTTGCTCATCATGACCAAACCAGCATTTCTCTTTTATACCATAGTTTAGTGTATGAGGGTTCACCGTGTAAGCATCTGTCATTCCAGCGAGAGCGAAACATGACACCCAAATAGTGTGGATGTAGTTTAAACACCTCGTTAAAGGCTGTGGGGGGGGGGAAAAATAATATATAGACTTTGTTTACAGTCTTGTTTCATTTACAGTACAAGGTGGCTTTTTCATTTTAGCAACAGAAGAAGAAAATCAATAAGTTGAATAATGATGCTGCTCTCGTGGCTCCTTCGGCTTCGTGCAGACTGCCATCAATTTGGGACGCCGCCTTTCTGACCTCATCCTCGCTTTTCAAACACCTGCTGTCTTATTTATTTGTAAATGAGTAGAGGCGCAAGAACACGTGTGATACGTGCACACACACTTCGGGGTGTGACAAAGAAGTTAAAGGGCAAAGCTATAAAAAAAAAAAAACATGAAGAAGCCATTAGTAACATGAGAGAGGAGGTAGAGGGATCAGCGGGGTTGTAGGAGGTGCAGAAATAACGTCAACAGAAATGGAAAAAACAGGGCTGATTGTGAGTTTATTTCTTTGTCTGCCTGCTGCATAACGATGGGAGTACATGTTCTCTCTTTGAGCAAAAGATAAAAGGATTTGTAAGGGTGTGTAAGTACAGAAGAGGAGCCCAGAGACCGATCAATAATTAATTTACGTTCAACAGTCAAGGGCAATTAGCACGCCTTTTTGCCCATTACTCGCCTTAAAGGGCCAACGCCGCGGCTCCGGCCCCTAATCTCGCTGACCATTGTCACAGTCGAGGATTACACAGCCCACAAATCGATGCGCACACAAACAGAACGCGCGCGCACGTTGCGCCTAAACACGGGAGACGGATTACTGGCAGTTTTGTGTCGTTGCAAATGTTCAACATGCAGGATCTGTTGCATTAACCTCCGCCCCAGACGGCAGGGCGGTCAAGGGAGAGACAATCGGTTTCGCCATGTTTCCGCACTGGTGTAAAGCAGGTGATTAATCAGCATTTGTTGAACGAAATCAGACTTCTTTTAAAACCCACTTTACTGCGGAAAACAGGAAGGGAAAAAGAAGTCCCTCAGATCCAGGCTGCAAGGGTTGCCTTTTTGGCAGCCATATTGACATTTCCAACATCAGTTTCTGCTGTTATTGCTGGTTTTATATTTCCATATTTCAGGGATAGCAGACATCTAATAGCATAAACTGATGAATAATAAACTAAAGATGAAGAAAGTTCTTGCATCACATTACAGGCAGATCAACAAACTTTTTTTCCCCCTTTTATTGAATGTTGTAAGTATTGGCTTATGTTGCACTTTCTTGCAGATAAATAAAAAATCCTGACGCGCATGAAAACCTTGAGTTCTCCCTCCCAGCTCATAAAATAAGCCCAGTAAGACGCCACCTCTGGCTGCACATGAGGAACAAGATAGGTGCCCCTGAGGCGGCAGCTGTTGACAGAGAAGCTGTTTTCAGCACGACAGTAATACATATGCAGACCAGCCCAAACCGCAGCTGCGTTTAAGGTAGGGGCATTAAAAATTCATAAACATCACTTTTTTTTTTTTTTTTTTTTTAAATCAGATTGCACATCCTGTATATATTGTCTGTCTTGTGAATCCAGATGTGAGGTTACAGGGTTCCATGTGGTGCTACTCTCACCAGTGGTTATTGTTGAGTTCTAGATGTTTTTATCAGTGGGTTTTGCAATTATGAAACTGGCGGCAGCAGCAGACTGGCCTTATTGTGTGTGAGAGCTAATTAAGGTCAGAGGTTCGTGACCGCCAATCATCCAGAATAATGAATTGCTATCTGCTTTTACAACGAGCGGATGTTTAATTATGTTTTTCTAACCTCACTTGTGAAAGTGTCCGCGGCGCCACCGCTCTACCACAGGGTCCGAACTTTTAACACGCCTCTGATGAGGAAGATATCTGAAAGCCTGCTGAATAATTTCTTTCCCCCCTGATTCCCTCTGTCATGTGGTCCGCGCTCCCTCGTACTCTGATCCTGTTTCCAGGGAAACACTGTATAGCCATGATAACATGTCCACGGGGTCAAGATCAAACTGTACATTTCATCGCCGCCTCTTTTATCACCTCGCGCAACAGCATGCACATTTTTTTTTTGTTCTCTTTAACCTGGTGAGAAAACTTCCAGGAATGGGAGCAAAATGATGGATGATCCTGAAAGCTTTTAGGAATAGATTTAAGATGGGATGGATTCTGGAGCTGTGACACCAGTGATTACCGCTGAAACGACCGGAGGAAAAGCTCATTTAACTAACAACCGCCAGGGGATTTTTTTTTTTTTTTTGTCCAAACCAAATATGCGTATCAAAACCAACCAAGAGGAAAGCGATATTTTTAAAGATACCTCCTCAGTATCTCACCAGATGGGTCAGAGCAACAAGGAAAAGCTGCCAGGAGCAGGTAATAGTTCAGTCTCTTGCTCAAGGACAAACCCGCCTGGATGGAAATGTTGCTCAGAATATCATTTTTGTATAATAAAGACCCGAGGATGTTTGTTTTCCACCGTGTTTTCTCTGTTTTACATTCTTTCCCTCAGAGGCCAATCATGTTTTGTTACTTTTAATTATTGAGTAAACCCAGGCAGCCCCTTTTTTTTATTACTGTTGGCTCCTTTTCAAGCAATAAAAATAAAAACAGTCCTGTCACATTTCATTACTTTCATATGGTGTAGAAATAATGCAAAAGCAGGGCCAGAACTGACACAAAACATTAAGCGCGGTGAGGAAAGAAGAGGCATCGAGAGAGGAAAATTATGGCAGAATTCTGGTATTTAAGATGGCTTTTCAATATGTTTAAAAATAATCCAGGAATTTGGAGCCAAACTCAGTAAAGAAGAGGCTTTGTGTCAAAAATCTGACCTGGTTCCGACCTTTTCCGGGCTGACTCATAGCTGTTTCACTGTCCCGATGTGATTGATTTCCTTTTGTTATCTCAGATGTGGGGCAATATTTGTGTGAAGCCTGATAATTATGGTGCTTTCTTGCAGAGCTAACACCGTTTTAGCTTTTGGCTGTGATGAGCAGCAGTACTATTCACTGAAAATATATAAATAAACCAGCTTTTCTAACAAACAATGGATATAATTATAGCAGCGGTGACCTGGCAGTTCGGTTACCCAGTCCCTTAAATGTATAACACACAAAGAAATGGCAATTTAAGCTCGACAAAAAAGATTTTTGCTTCACTCTAATAAGCTTTTATGTTTCTGCTAATCAGGTTTTGGAAGGAAAACACTTTTCTTCTTCCATTTTTTTTCCCCTCTATCAGATAAGAAGCACAAAGGCAACTGTCCTTCTCGAAGATTGCATCTCCTAAACAGGGCCGTCGAGGACCAGCATTACTGTACTCACCCTGCAAATCAGTGAGCTGCTAAATAAATGAGCTGGCAGTGTTTGCTCACTTCATTGCCCATCGTCATTGCAGGCACTGACACACACGGTCCATTTTCCCCTCCTCCTTCCTCATGCAGGTTCCAGGCAGCTTAGTAGCGCTGCCACCAGCGTCTGGATTACAGATATATTACTGTTTTTTTGTTTTTTTTTTCTTCGCCATTTTGTAGTCTGCTCACGGATAAGGCTGAGAGAGAACGGCCTGTTTTAGTACCCTGGTCATGAAACACATAAAACAAGTCATGATCAAGAATGTCACCATCTCTATTTCAGTTGTGTCTTATAAGCACAGACACCAAAAAATCTTCATCGGTTCTTCTGTCTCTCCGCAAACTTCTCTAGAAATCCGCTCTTATATTTACCTGATGAAAGAATTAGTCACTTCCAAACGCGTTAATAAATACTGGAGTGAAGCGGCGTCTTCGTGCCTTGGCCGTGAACAAGCACTTTCTGCCTTGTCTGGGACGTTAAATACCTTCTGCACACTTGAATGTGACTGTTTGAAGTAGTTTGGAGAGAGTCACCGAGCCACCGAGCTCAGTCCCACAGGCCTCCCGCTTCAAGCAAGTCAAAACAGACAAGATAATTATTTCAAAAAACACATTTATAAGTAATTCATAATCTTTTCTTTTTTCTTTTTGGTCCATCCCACCAGCCATTTAGACCTCGCCCGCAGCTCCTTTATGTCTCTGGTGTTGAGAAAGACTAAAGTTAAAAGGGCTGATTTTGTGCATTTTCCACCTGGTCGAACACAAATGCATCCACATGCTAAACTAAGGTATAAAAACTATTGTGCAAAGCATAATAATGAAACATGATAAATGACTTCATATGTGTTTGTCTTCATGTTTCTGGTGCACCAGTTTTATTTATGTTTTTCCTTTTATGCTCTTTTAGCACACCACAGTAAAATATGATGCAATAGCTGTTCAAATAGCATCCTAATACTCTGAAAAAATGTATGCGAGCATCTAAAACCATGACAAGATAATTACAGTACACATTGACACTGATTCCATGTTAAACATTCCATAATATCACAAAAATATAGTATTCTTTTGCACGTTATCGCTCAAAGCCTGAACATATATGTGCATGTAGATACTGTATGCGTGTTTGCGATAAGCCCCCCTGAATCCTGTTTGGTGAATTAGTGCATTCATCCCTTTTGCTGGGAGAGGAAGATGATGAGATTAGTATTGACACTAGGATATGGTCTGCAACACCGCGGATAAGAGCATTCCCACTGAGCCCTGTTTAGGTTCCGGGGGCAGCTGCTGGTGGAGTCATCCGACCCAGAAACAGTTAAGTGACTCATCTGTCACGGAACACGGGGGGAATCAGAACCTCCTGCAGATGCCACGGAACTATCTGCAACCTCTTTGTGCTGCGTCCTCATCCGGAGCGAAGCCGTGTCGCTGCGCTGCTGCTTGGGAGGTGGTACGAAAACACGAGCCGAGGAGGGTGCACGGCTTGACTCTCCGTGTCCCCTTTTGTGTGCCACACAGGAGCTCATCAGCAGGAGGCTGACAGTTGCCCAAGGTGATGGGGAAGGAATTGTAGCGTGTGTGTGTGTGTGTGTGTGTGTGGGTGCGTGTGTGTGTGAGATGGAGAGAGGGGAGAAACATGACTGTCTATATAAATAGAAAAGACATCCAGCTGCTATTTACAGACATTTCCTCTCCCTAGAGTGTGTGACAGTCAGTGGAATCCCAATTTATTGACCAAAATGTTTGTTGATAAGTGAGTGATTGGAGGCTAAAAGGTGAATCTTTAGTGCCTCCTAGTGGATTGTTTAGGTTAAAAAGCAAAGAAACACACAGTAGTGTATTGGTGCCAAGTGCTCCGGCAAAATGATCTTTTTTGTTGCTATGTTCAGGGTAAATAAAGCAGATTAAGCCAGTGTTGTGGCCTGCGTTGGGGGTCAGTGAGGTCATTCACACACATTTGGAGAAATGAAGCAATTGCTGCACAAGATGCCACACTCCATCACAAGCCCAGCGCAATAAAGACATGGCTGTGGAACGCCACGCAGCATTAATGCACTCTTCAAGTTACCGTTTCACTTCTGAGAAGGAGACTTAAAAAAAAAAAATAGTTTGACCTTTTTTCGTTCTGTCAAAACGTCAGGTCCACAGAAGCAAAGGCACCAGCCCGCCGCTGCTCGTGGCGAGCTGGTTTCTGAGGAATGGAAACTTGGTTTTATAATTCCGTTTTTAGAATTCATCTGGATTCTCATTATCAGAGCTAACTGATGACAAAAAAATCCATTTTCACCATGTTAAAGGCAGTTTATTTAATGAAGGCTGAAGAAAAGAGTAAACGGGGTGAGAAAATGGGAAAATGGGGTTGTGGCTAAAATTTCTATAAATTACTGTATAGAAAAATAGAATAACTGCCAGTGAAATGTTCACTAATCTGCTAGATAAAAACGGAACATTTCTCTCTCCCTGTTTCTCATAAAACCTTGAATATATGAGCTGGTGTCACTGTGACAGAAAACTTATCCACACTTGGGCCGTGTCGGCCATCTTGACTGATGAAAGCCATTAACATTCCGCGGTGAAGCCGTCCGGGTTCGGAAATTTCCTTTAGGATTTCACCTGCGACACCCACAATCTTTCCGAGCGCTGCAGACGCGGATTAAACAGCAGATCCTCCTCTCTCAAACGTGCTGAATGGCACGGCTTCACACAGCAGCACTTCCAAGGTCTTTCCTTTTTTCCCTCCCTCTGCTCTCTCAGGACGTCTCTGCTGATTTTTCTAATTTCTTCTCGTTGCCCGTGACAACCCCTGATTGATTGCATCAATTACGAAGCGTCCAGCTACTGTGTGGAGCCATAAAAACCAGTGCCCCCCCAGCACAGGAAGCGCAGCGGCTTCTACAGATATCCCTTTATGCTCCATGAGCAGAGCGCAAAGGACACATAACACCAGGCAGAGACGGTAAGACACCGTGTCAGACAAGGACAGACGAGAGGAGCCACCTTTCTGACAATGCTGCACAGCTTGGCTGTAACTTGAGCCTCGTGTGCTGCGCTACCCGACTGATAGCAATTACAATTTGCATTGAAATAGCTATTGCTATTGTGTCACCAGTGACAGATTCGGGACAAAATATCAAACCGAAAAACAGCCAAGGCATCTCAAATGTTTTTGTGAGCACATCCTTCTACACACCGTGGATAACGTACCACTTTATGATTCTCAGGATGTGGATTAAACACGCTACCCCGTAAGTCATTATATATTCATATATAATATGAATTCATATATTCACATATGATTCATATATAATATGAATATATATATTCTATTCTATATAATGTATATAGTCATTACATTATATTCATACTGCATCATGTGGATCATCAGCACATTTAACAGAGCTTTTGGTTTATAACAAAGTCTCAAAGTTTATTTTTCTTGCAATGTTTTTTTTTTGGCATTTGAGCAGAACCTAAAGACACGAAAGTGGAAAGAAGAGGCAGCGATGTTTGAAAATTCCACTCACCGAAACATCTTTTACTCATCGCGAGTTCACCGTCACAAAAACAACAAAGAGCCCTCAAAATTATAGTGCTACGTGTGAGCGCTGCCGACGCGTCGCTCAACAAAGGCCTCGGTAGAGCGCAACTGGAAAAACAAAAGAAAGGAGGAGACGGCCGCCCGCCGCGTTCGTGCGAGAGGACGGACGATCGACGCTGGCGGGAGACGCTTGGGCGAAGGCTGTCAGGCGACAAACTTGTTCTTGGTGGTGGAGCCGCTCTTCGTGGCCGTGTCTGCGTGCGACTGGTACCCGATGACCACTTTTGGTGGAACGCCCAATCTTTCTTTATAAACTCGCCTACAACAGGAGGGGGAAAGACATTGAGACGAAGGAACGGGGACCTCTGGGTAGCATGAGACCATGGATACAAGTACGTGCAGCATCACCCTATGTGCGTGACGGCCTCTTTGTTTTCATAGTTTGTGGTCCATATTGCTATTTTGTCCCCTTTAGCGCGCACGTTTATCACCGCTCCACACACGTCGTCGCTGAAGTCGTCGAAAGCTTCGCCCACGAGGCACAAAAGCTTCAGGGAAAAACAAAAAACAGTTGACTTAAATTTACGTATTTAAATGTTCTTTTTTTTATTAAACTGAACCCGAACTCACCGTCTCCAACCAGAACTGGTCCAGGTCTGATTTACGCTGCTGCTTAGACAAAGTTATCAGCCAGCGACCACCTCGTCGATTCCTCTCATCCTCCCACATGGGCTTAATCCCATCCTGCATCCATAGAAAAACAAACAAACAAAAACAACACGTACATTACGCAAACACAAGGTTACATCAGCCTAATTTCTCCATGCTCACGCATGCAGACTGGAAACACGAGTGCAGCGCACCCTCGTTTATCGCGGCGGTTACGTTCCGGAAATAACCGGATGAAATCCGCCAAGTTTTTACAATCATTTTACAGGTTTTAAGGCCGTAAAACCCCTAACCACACACTTTTATACACTTCTCTCACAGGCTTTAACATTTTCTCACACTTTATTAGTTCAAACTTCTTCCTCCGCCTTTTGGGTGTCTTTTCCCCTGCAGTTGGCCAATCAGGATTTAGAGCACAATGCACTGGAAACACCGCGTTATGGCGAGGGTTCACTTCATCTGAAAACGTATCAGTCAGGAACAAACCCTAACTGACCCTGCTCTTAGCTTCAAAACAGCCTTCTACCACCCAAGACAACGCTCTTCAATGACCGACCCCCGCCGTGGCCTCACTGCTGAACCAGTCCGTCTGCCCTTCCCATGACCCCCCCCAGTAGCTCTGAACTCTACCTCACACCTGCTCGCTGCCCACAACACTCCACCGCCCTCAGAACGTCCACCGGCTCCTGATCAAATAACTAGTCCTCCACCAGCGCCCCCCCACCTCCTCGCTGAGCAAGTTCAGACCCCCTCCCAGAGCTGCTGCTGCCCCCTCCCTCTGCCCTCCAACAGTCATCTCTGATCTAACAACATTCCACACTTTTATGTTCCAAAACTCATCATCTGCTTTTCTTTACGTTTGTCATGCATTTCCCTTGTCTTTATTCCTTTTAAAGTTCATTTACAGTCCATCACAAACCTCCATTTCCTGTTTGTACACTCCTTTTTAATTCCTCACAAAGTGTGGAGATCTGAATTCTAAAGTGCTTATAAACTCGATGGGTTTCGTTTTCAGTCCTAAGCGCACATCGCTATAAAACACTGACACGTTACGTGGGTCCCGTGGATCTAAAAACAATACAAACATCTAGGAACACAAGCCAGCGGCAAAATGGGCTTTTATTGGGCTTTTTACGAGGCTGTTCAAGAACAATATTTGCAAACACTAATATGAGTGTTGTTACCTTAAACAGCGAGTAGTCACAGCCAGACATCAAGTTACTGGATAGCTGAATGTGATTGTATAATCTGTAAGTGACATGAAATGAGGGTTTGTTCCACCGAGCGCTTCGTTCTTGCAACAACAAATGTCGGCCACTGGTAAATTTAAAGATATGTGTATTTGTATACGGCGCTTGCTCTGCGCGCTCGTGCATCCGTACTTACGCCCAGAAATCTTCCACTGTGTCAAACCGGGAGATCAAACGAAGGTTGGCTTGCCATGTTTTACTTTTGTCATTTTTGAAGAACCAAAGAGCCCATCTGAAAGAGGAGGACACAAAACGCCTTCCGATTATATGACAACTTCAACCGCAGAAGAACACTCACACAATCAGAGGACAAATTATGAAAGCCAAATTGTTTAAGCCTTCTGTCTTACTTGTTTTGTAACGGATGCTTTATGTACTTTTCGGGACTCACAACCTTTTGAATTGATGTCTCACACTTTTCCTTTTCAGGCTTTGCAGGAACTGAAGGAAGCACCTATGAACACAGGGACCATCCTTAATGGAATCTTGTGTCATTTTTCTTATTTGTAAATAGGTTGCCATTGTGTCTTCTGGTGCAAACTACAACATTACAGCTGGAAAGTTCTTAAAGCAACGAAAGCTCGCTTTAATAAGTGTGCATAGTTTCAACAATTAACACATGACACCTTAATCTTGATTTTCTTTTAGAGTTCACTTTAGTTAGCGCTTATATACAGTAATTGGTTTTTTGAAACATGGCATCATATGAGATAAACACTGACCAACAGACTCTGGAAAACTATTTTATGTGACAATTCCATTCATTCACCCATCCATCCCTCGTCCATGTACCTGCATCCAAACACGGCTCTAAGCATCCGGTTTACTGAATACTGGTGATATTATGTCAGTGTCATCCAAACAAATGAAAATGTTCGCAGAATTTTGGATAAAAACAGACTTTGGAGTTGGAAGGACTGGCTGGACTAACGAGTTCATTGACCTGCCGCAGCTCGAAGAGGAAGTTTCAGGAGCTGCTCGGGCCGAGCCAAGCGGTGTTTAGAGTGGGATAAAAGATGATGTACAGAGAGCATGAGGCTCAAGCCCCGGAGACGAGCCGATCGGGAATACTCAAAACCCGGAGACGGGCAGAGGTGGAGGCTCAAGGGGAGCGTGTGGACTCACCAGCAGGGCGGTCGCCATCTTCTCAGCCTCGCCGCATCTGCTGCTGCCTCCTCTAATAGCTGATTGGCTCCAACGACGCATGCGCAGTGCGTCACCAGGGGGACGCTCATGACACCAATAACCCCCTTCATCATTTTAGTTATTGTTACTACATAACGTCCATGACTTAAAGACTTCTATAAGTAAACTGTGAGGAGATAATATGTAGTCTTAGAGTGTCTAAAGTGTCATTTTGTTGGTGGGTTTGAACGCTTGAACAATAACTACACATGGTGCATAGTGACCCTTATGAAACAAATTCAACACAAAGACCGAAGGCTTTTCACAAGATTTATTGTGAAATGTTGCTCGTTTGTTGCGTGTTAGTCTGCTGTGAGCTAAAACTGCTCTATACTGGAACTTATGTGGTCAAGTGCAGACAAAGAGGAAAAAAAGGCATTTTGAGTGCTGCAGCGACTGAATGAGACTCTTTAATGGACAGAAGTGCAGGTGGAAAATGCTTTAGGCGCTTCAGAAGGTCAGCACTGTGCGGATGCTGCAAAGAGAGACAACAATTACAAAACAGTTTGAGAAGACTATTGACTGGGGGAAAAAATAAATAAATAAATAGATGATTCACTCTTCTCACCACTCTCCTTTGTGCATGAGGTCAAATCCCTCATTGATCTTCTCAAAAGGCAGAGTGTGAGTCACAAACTCATCCACCTTCAACGTCTTGTTCATATAGGCCTCCACCAGTTTAGGAACACTTTCCACGCTCTTCCATCCTGGCAATGAATGTTAAAAACAGTTAAACAAAAACAAAAAAAGAAGCCCTAACACTTTTCGTGAAATTAGACTGATGTTAACAAACGACTTGAGAAATCAGTTCTCCGAAGAGAAACACTTGTAAGATGAAATAACCTGCACTGTAACTCATGAAACAGGACGGCGTCAGGCAGCAAACGGTTAAAGTGCACTTGTGGATGAGGTGGAAGAAGACGTGATATTTTCTTAGATGGAGCCCTTAAGCAGTCTGGCTCCTGCATTACAGGCCGCGCTCACAGAAATCAAGACTGCAACCACGGATGGAACCCTGCTGTTCGGCGTGGACAAGACTCAGTCACCTCCAAAGGCTGTGCCCCTCCAAACACGGCCCGTCACCAGCTGGAATGGTCTGGTCGAGATCTCCTGTCCGGCTCCGGCGACGCCAATGATGACACTTTCCCCCCATCCTTTATGGCAGGCCTCCAGAGCAGCTCTCTGAAAACACAGCATGCCCATTTGATATAATAGTCGTGATATGCTGGCTTCATCTACAGCGTGGATTCTACTGTGTGGTGATTCTACACAAAATAACCCAAAACAATTCATACCATGGTTTGTACATTTCCGATGCACTCAAAGGAGTAGTCGACACCCCCGTCGGTGACCTCCACCAGCACCTCCTGGATGGGTTTGCTGTGGTCTTTAGGATTTATGAACTCAGTTGCTCCAAACTCCTTTGCCTTTTCAAACTTTGTAGGATTGATGTCCACGCCGATGATCCTAGTTGCCCCGGCAACCTTGCAGCCCATAATAACAGCCAGGCCAACAGCTCCAAGGCCAAAAATGGCACAGGTGGAACCAGGCTCAACCTGAATGTAGAAAATGTAGCAGATTTTATCAGAATTAATCACTGCTGATTCATTTAATATAGCGCCGTTGTAGCGTCCTGGAGTTTTACGACACAGAACACTTCATTTTCAAATGTTTCCATCCGAATAACTGACACTCTACGGGCAATGTTGTGTTACTACTTGTGCAAACTTCCAAAGAAACACAACTATTCTAAAAAGTCTTAGTCAATCTATGACTAAGACTGGATGAGCAAACCAGCAATATCCAAAACAAATACAATTTCAACTAGCAGACAAACCTTTTAATTGATTACCCAACACCATGTAAAAGAACCGTCTTTTCCCTGGAGGTGCAGTAGGAAGACACCCAGGTAACGAGCGTGGCCTGACCCTACATGATACCCACCTTGGCCGTGTTAAGTGCAGCACCATATCCAGTGGAGATGCCACATCCGAGGAGGCACACTTTATCCAGCGGAGCCTTGTCGTTCACCTTGGCGAGGGAGATGTCAGCCACCACGGTGTACTCGGAGAACGTGCTGGTTCCCATGAAGTGATACACTTGCTTTCCCTTGCAAGTGAAGCGTGAGGTGTTGTCAGGAAGCAGGCCCCGGCCTTGCGTTATTCTGCGGGGTGGAAGCATGGTGGTGGGGGGGGGGGGTGATTTCTTTTCATGTACATGTGATGAAACTGAACTGCTGTAACACTTCAGAGCGGAGCACGAACGCGTCTCGCACTGGCGATGACGGAGCTTTGATTTTTCTGCCCCGAGGGTAGCTGCCTTTGGCTGAGAGTTCATTTGAGTTTCAGCCTTTAAAAGAAATAACAGCTACTAGCGAAAGGAGGGAGGCATAAATTACCTAATTTTCTGACAAAGGTTGGTCTTGGGGTTTTTGCAGAATTTGCATTCGCCACACTGAGGCACATACAAAGGTATGACAGCATCACCTTGGGAAAAATAAATAAATAAAAAAAGACGTCAGTGAAAATCTTGCAAAGCAATGCTTTTGAATAAATGAGTTGGATCTCTCCTGCAACGCGTTCTCTCACCCGGCTTGAACTTGGTGACGCCCTCGCCAACGCTTTCCACTATTCCGGCCCCCTCGTGGCCCAGAATGACAGGGAAGAGGCCCTCGGGGTCGCTGCCGCTCAGAGTGTAGGCGTCGGTGTGACACACGCCCGTGGCCAACACCTGGAACACACATGGGGAGGGGGGGTGACAGTAACATAAAACCTCAGAAACAGTGGTTCAGTGAGGGACAACGAGGACGCCCCTCCCACCTGACTTCAAACACGCTTGTTGTTGTTGTTCTGTTGTTGTTGTGTTGTTGGGTCAGCTGTACCTGACCTTGGCCTCACCTTGATCCTGACCTCGTTGGCCTTTGGGGGGGCCACCTCCACCTCCTCCAGGGAGAGAGGCTTCCCCGGTTGCCAGGCAACGGCCGCCCTGCACGTGATCACCTGAGAGCCAAGCACAGCGCACGTGAGTCCAGAGCCCCCGGTGGTCTGTTAAACTTTACAAGTCGCTCTTATGTAACCTCGGCCGGGACCCCAGCTGCACTCTGAACTTGAGCTTTGAGCTTTTTTTTGCGCAGAATTTCGCGAGTTAAAGTGGACCTGAGGGTTCTGTTTAATCGTCTTCTTTGTCCTAATCCGAGTTGGGAATGTTCGATATGGACACTTTGGTTCAGCCGGAGCTTTAAGCTTCACGTCGGCCGCGGGGGTAGCTCGACAGGACAACGACCTATGGCGGCTCTGGGGCGCTCTCCGCTGCCCGCCGGCCCCGGCCAGGCCCGCTGCTGGCGGCTAAAATCGTGTTTTTGTCGGGGTTTTCGCCCGGAGCTTCACTTACTTTACCAGCTGTGTCCATGGCTCTCTTGGCACGAGGGCGGGGCCACGTGCGGCCGTAAACCAGACGACTCGCCGGCCAATCAGAAGCGAGGACGGCCCGACGCCGTTGACGTCATGCGGAGAGCGGCGTGCGCTTCTCCAAAGCGACGCAGGTTTTCTTGAAAATAGACGCTTTTTACGCTCCTTCCTTCATCAAAAGTAAGGTTCTTGTCCCATCTTCACCAACCAACTAGCCCCCCAGTCATTTTGGATGATTGCTTATACGGTTTTATGGTTATTGGTTCAAACAGGTAAGAGATCTGTGAATCGAAAAAGACGTGTTCTGTATTTAATATTTTTAGATCGGATACCAGAATATCAACAATATCCACCTTTCTAGCTATATTAGATCACCAGCCAGTGGTACAGCTGAAAGTTACATAAACAATGTATTATCTGAAAAAAAAAAAAATCCATAAAAAAAAAATCAAGATGCCATGCCTATTTTCCTTTTTTTTATTAACTAGATGCAGCAACCAAGAATTTGGCAACATTATGCTCCACATTGTACAAATTCTGGACATTAAAAACAGCAGTATGTTGTTTTATGACGAGCTGTCCACGTAATCTTTCATCTTATACACACGGACATTCACACACACGCACACACACACACACACACACACAAGCATGACCCTCTTAAATAAAAATATTATTGGGATCTGCCACACATTCAATCCTGGTAGAAAAATAAAACAAAAAGATAAATCACAACTCAAGGTCTTGAAAAAGTCCTGAGGAGGCCCACCGGTCAGCGGCTGGAGAACGTGTTGTTTTTGTGTCTGATAATGGACCATCGCCAGATCATCTCCCACCTGGAGGCAACAAAATAACACTGTGACTCTGAGGCGGAGACAAGCACAGTCTGCCGAAGACAAACAGAACAAACCCCTGAATCCTCGTCCTCCTCCACCGCCTCCTCGCCCTCCTCTAAAGCCTCCGCCACCGCGGCCGCCTCGACCGCCCCCAAACCCGCCCCCAAACCCGCCGCCGCGGCCCCGGCCGCCTCCGCCGCCTCGGAAGCCTCCTGAAACACACGAAAACACAAACGCTTGCTTTTCCGGCACGTTCTATTCTGTGTAATATGCCGTACCACAGAAATGTTCGATACAAATGAGACCACTTGGACGTCTCACCTCCTCGGCCGCCACCTCTCCCTCCCCCTCGACCCCCTCTTGGCGGTCCCTTCTCTCCGGGGGGCCTCGGGAGGAATCTTTGCAGTGGGAGGAGCTTCATTGGGTCTATATAAAACTAAAAACAACATTTTAATTCATACCGATTGAAAAAAAAAACGCAGCTGAAAATTAAACTATTGATTTTTTTTTTACCTTCTGCATTTTCTTAAAGGATGAGGCCTTCATGTTTTCAGAAAGTTTGACTGAAAAGTACTGCAGGGTTGGTTAAGGTGTTTTCTTTGGTTGAACATTGGAAGCAGGTGAAAAAAAAAACCAAAACACCTTCCTTTTTCTTCAAAGATTTCTGTCCCCCGACAAGGATACAAAGTCCCGCAGCTGACCGAATATCTCATCCACCTTCCCGATCTGCTCCTTGTTCTCCAGGTAGACCGGCGCGTTGAAATACGGGACTTTGTTCTCCTCCGTCGTGCATTTGCACACGATGTCGTCTTCGCACGGATGCATGAACTCCCCGAGCGCTGCAAGACGGAAGGCAGAGAGCACGCTGTTGAAGGCGGGTCCATCAAGACGAGCAACAGCCCAACGCGGCCTGACACACACTCCCACCTTTCAACGCTGGGCGTGAGGCCGCAGTTCCGCGCACGGACAGCAGGCGGCGCCACTCGGCCGAAATACGATAAACAAACAGAGCGAGCAGCGGATGACGGAGGCTGCCTATTACTAAATTACGGTTTTCGTGCCACCTGCCGTCATACAAATGTGTCCTTTCCACTGAATGTGGTCGTATACTAAATATGCGCGCTATGGTTTTGCATGAGTACTTGATTTACTCCAGTCGAAGAGCTTTAATAAGCCCGTTCCCATGGTTCAGCTCACCACCGTCGCCTCACCTTCACATGTGTTTGGTGGACTTCAGATGGTTTCCACACATTCTCTCACAGCATCAGCTTCCTAGCGCATCTGCCATGTGTAAGTACCCCCCCCCGTTTCTGTGTTTGTATCCCTGCTGGAGGGCTCAGGGACTCACCGACCACATACTCGGGGGGACCGTAGTCCTGCTGCCGGTTGAAGCCGCCTCTGCCGCCGCCGCGGCCGAATCCTCCTCCGCCCCTGAAGCCGCCGCCTCTGCCTCCGCCGCCTCGGTTAAAGCCTCCACCTCTGCCCCCCCCCGCGTCCTCCTCCTCCCCTGAAAGACATCTCCTCCGCGGCCCTGCGGACACCCGGAGCAGCCGGAGCGTTAACGTCCTCCCAGGCTCCGGCGACAAGAGCCGGCCGCGATCCCGTCACACAGCAGACAGATACCGAGCCCCTCTTCACCGACAGAACAGATTATAGCGCTTTTACAAAGATTAGAAAGATGAAAAACGACTTACCCAACTCAGTTTGCTAGCCGCTCGTACTCACTGTGGCAACACGTGGGAGCGACGGCTGTCGTAAAGCTGTCTGCAGCTGTCGCAAATCGTCGTAAACTCAAACCTTAAAGAAACAGCCGCTGTTAAACTTTAAATAATAAAACTTGTATTATTGATGTACATGGCTGTGTTTGATTGAAACGCAGACCTGCAAACTAAACCATTCAACCTGCATGTTAAAGCATATTTTATAAGGTATTGTGACACTAACAGAGGGGAGTGATGATTATTTGATCATTTGCAATTCGTTATTGTTGTTATTATTCGGCTTTGAGTCCTGCACAAATATTTAGAGTTTTAATTCAGGTATGTTGTCTTGAAACACAACTAAGGATGTAACAATCATGTTATTATTATTTTTTTTACCATTCCAAGGAAAACTTATTAAATAACAATGCACATTTTGACCAGTCTGCATTGTTAACTGTGTTGCTTTGTATTTATCTAAAAATATTCAGTTCAAGAATGTTTTCCTGTTTTTCAATTCTAGATGACGACAAAGTCTTTCTTCTTCTTTTCTGTTAAGCATCCGCAAAGTGGCCTGAGGATTCGTCTGAAGGATCTTCTTTTTCTGATTGTGGATCATTTTAATCAGAGAAAGAACGAGTTCGTTTCCAAACATTCGTGCTGTTGACCCAGGTTTGAGTTTGTAGTAATTATATCACCGACCGCTAGATGGCAGTCTTACACCAAGTAACAGCTTCTGTCGTGCGTTTCCAACTTTTATCCACGTTTAAAGGCTAAATGTTACTGCGCCTTCATACACATTCATTTATGATGCATTTCTGATCGTTTTGTTTCCATTGACAATAAAACTGCACTTGTTTTCTCAAGTATAACGAGCTGCTACGCGCAGCATTTTTAGAGCCATCCTGTCAAATGTAAATATCTGCATATATTTCACTCGGCTACACTGATTGCGGTTTTGATATCTTGTGTGAACTGGAATTAAATACCTTGTATCGAAGACAGAGTATAAACAGAAACCAAATGGCTGAATCTGTCATCAGCCTGGAAGAAATATTTGCATCATGTGGTCATGCTTACCAAATTTCATCCATGGTAATATTATATATTGATTTTAAAGGAGTCTACAAAATGAGATGGGCTAAAAAAGACAGTTGGGAGCCATCAGGAGGAAAGACAAAGGGTTCTCCTGCACGGTGAAGAAGCACTTATGAAGTTCCAATTGGATCCGATTTGCCAATTTTCCCTGCTTTTCCATCTTATATTAAAGAAGAGCTCTTCCTTCCATCATGACCTCTTTTACCTGCAGAACATCAATCACAGATTATACACAGAACCCAGAAGAATCCCAACGCCAACGCGGAGAGCCGAACGATGATCAAAAGGGGAGGGAGACGTGTTTGGGCAGGTGGCGGCCGGACCGCGGCCTGCTCTCCAAATGTCGGACGTGCCCTCTGATTTATAAGCCTTCGGTGGGGACGTGCCTCTGCCTCGTATGTGGGAAAACCATCCCCAGCGGGGACCTTCCGTCCCCGCCCTGACCTCTTGAACCGTCGCAACATTCCGTAACCGATCCAAGGGCGGCCCGTCTGAGTTACAAGGCCGGCGTTCTGCACATCTCTGCCTCCGCCCGCTTGTCACTTCCTGCACGATGGCCCGGGAACGTTTGATCGCCGACGATCAAAACTACCCTTTATTAATTTGTCTTCCTCCTCCTGCCAATAACTCTGTCACGCCCGAGTTTGAAGATGTTTGACAAACAGCATAAATGCCAGTGGTTGAAATGTCACCGTACAAATAAGAGCGTGCCTGCAAAGACAAAAAAAAAAAAAAAAAAAAAAAAAGTTCGTAAAAGACCGCCTCGCCATGCACAATATTTAGATTGGGCTCAAAAGATTTCTTCTTATTTATTAAGCTTTATTCCTGTGTGACAGACAGATGATGGCTAAGGAAAACCTAAAAAGAAAACAACCGCGCGTAGGAAACATCCTGCTCTGTTTGCTTTCCTTGAAATATAGCAAAAGAATATAGGCTTTTAAACATTTGTAATTGTGTTTGAACTGGTATTTGAGTCTACAAATCATATCTGGTACCTTTAATTGAGTTGTTTATTTGGAATTTCCCTTTTGTTAATGTTCTCAGTGATTTTCTGGAGTTTAGGAGCTGATTTCATTGTGAAGTTTCTCTTATTTTAAAGAGAAGATTTGGTGCAATTCATTTCATTCTCGATTGATAAAATGTTGGTTTACTTTACTTTATATTGAACCAGTTGTTTCAGTTTACTTGTTTGTGTATGTAAATAAAAAGATTATATAAAAAATTATAACGTTCGGGAGAGAAACATTCAGGTAAATAAGTGAACGAGGTGACATTAGAGAACTCAGTGTTTCATTTCCAGCAGTAAAGATACCCTAAATGACAAATATCATCTCAAAATATTGTCTTCTACATCCTTCATGTCCATGAAAGGGCTCTGAATCTGTAAGTGTTTTACTCTTTTACTCTTTTCCTGACACAACGGCGATGCTGAGCGAAGGCTCCAGTGAGCCTGGTGCGTCCAGGCCGACACCTCCGCCAGTGGGAAACGCCCAGTTCCCCCCCAGTATGACGCAGCGCTCCCCGAAGAGGCAACAGGAAGAGCATTCTGGGTCACAGACCGAGAAATGTTGGTGGGATTTGAGCCGCAGACCTCGGCACCCTTCAATCGGTCCGATCGTTGAGCGAGTGGCGCTGAGCCCGACGGGCTGAGTCCACCTTTGTGTTTTAGCACGAGGTCGCTACAGAGGGAGACAAAAAAGAACAGCTTTAGTCAGCCCACACGGTTATTAGAGCAGAGACACGCCAATACACACACCAGCACATCTGAAGGGCTGCTTGTGTGTGTGTGTGTGTGTGCGTGTGACAGCACTAAGCTGCTGTTGTGTGTTGTCTGACAGCAGCGGTAATGTAGTAATTGAGAGATTAGCCGCGAGGTGCTATCACGGCGCTCCTTTGTTTGCTCTCCGCCTCGTTGGCCACACCGAACGTTTCTCACACATCTGGGCCCCCGAGTCAAGCCCCGCGCACTCCGCTGCATGTTACCGACAAATGTCACCGGGGCAGAATTAAGATATATTGATATTCAAACGGTATCGTCGTGACGTGAGCAGCACTCTGCGGCCTCCGTCTCCGCCCCCCCCCTCCGGTCTCATCTCCCACCACGTCTCGTTCCGATGTGCCAACGCTGAGTCAACAGAATCATTTCATGTGGCTACACACTCACACACACACACACACACACACACACACACACAGGAGGAAGGGGCAGCCTTTTCTCTCAGACCTTGTGTGTTTACCCCGTAATCCCCCAGAAGAAGTTCACAAGCACGGGGAAAGTACTGGGAGATTTAGCTGCCTCCCAAACCTGCTCGGTTTTTTCCTCTCCCGTTTTTCCACAGGGGGATGGCTAATTCCTGGGAATGTTTGAGTAAAGGGTTTTGTTTGTGTGTTGTTGTAAGAATATAATTGGTCTGAAATTGCCAGTTTCACTCAGGTATTGAAATATCTACAATTAACAGTAGGGATGGGAATCTTCCATTATTTTAACTATCACTTATACTGACAATAAGATAAGAGTACTTTACCATAATACCTTTATTTAAGTCTTTTTTATGAATTTGTATATTTTGGATATTTCATGGATTAACCCATGGGAGCCTTTACCGATTTTCCCTTAAGGAAAAGGATTATTATTGTGAGTACCTAATTTACACTGTCTTTACTGGTAAATGTAAAACATGACAGGTTTTACTGCTCAATAATACAAATTCTCCAGTTAATAGATTTTTTGCTTGTTTTGTTAGTTGCATTAAGTAGTCTGGTCAGTAGAACTTAAATACCTTAAAGTACGTGCTATTAATGCCCTTGAACTACTAAATGTGTTTAAAGTTTTCTTCAGAAAACATGACTATTGCCTGATCAGCAGGAGGTTTATTGTAAGTCATCGGGGGAGTTAAGGTCAAGCAGAAAGTGAGACACAGACCCTGGAAGAACTGATCAAAACAGACTCCAAAATTGTCTCATTGTCTCCTAAGGAGACATCTCAGTCTCTTGTTTAAGAGACATTCTGGGTTATATTCTGCTTCTGGACCGTGGATCCAAACTCATGACCGGTGAGTCATGCTCACCTTGTTCTGCAGCAGCGCTCGCAGCGAACGCGTCATCGTTCTTCTTCTCCCATGATTCACTGCTCTCCAGAGATGAGGCCCAATCGCTGCACTGTGGCCTTCTGCCAGACCACAAATGGACTGAAAAAAAAAAGAGAAAAAAAAAAGCCCACTTCAACAGCAGATACAAACATATTTGGCTTGTGACCGCGGCACAAAAACGTAGAAGAACCTTGAAATGCGGGTTATCACTGAAGTCGTTATCCATTATGGAGCATCACGCTGACATGTTTGTACTTACACACTGGATCCACCTGAAAACGGGATTTAGATTTACACAGATGGATGTGGAGAGCCTGCAGCGTTCAGTCAGGCTGAAGAGCATGAATCACTGTTTACACACACTGTAGCCCAAGTAACTGAAATATACCATATGCAGGACATACTTTCATGATATACTCCAGCACAGCAACACCACGGTGAGTTCAAGCCCCTGTCAGAAAGGAAGAGGGATCCATTTAAGGGCTCTTCACTTTTCAGGTGAACTCTTTTCTCTTTTGCCACCTCCACATCTACATGCCTCTCTGTGCTGTCGCCACTCTTGTCTGCTTGAAATCCTGGAAGGGTTTTGTAAAGTAACGGTAGTGCCCCAAGAGTAAATCCCCCCAGTCTGCAACCCCTGCCCTCAGTCTTTGTAGACCACCGCCCCAGAAGTACATGTGCGAGCCCCCCCAGGAGTTGAAAAGTGACTTAACTCCCGTCAACTTTTCCGCCGGCTAAACACACAGATTTAGACTTTAGCCGCAGTTTCAACATCAAATGTGTGATACTATCAGGAGGAGGTGTGGACACGGATGAGACTCCGGAAATGTCGTGCTGTGAGAGCCAACAACGCCCGCCGCCTCGCCTCGGCCGCTTTAGCAGAAGAGTCTCTGCCACCGTTCACCTCGCGTGAATCGCTCTGTGCTCCGTGTTTGGCTCCCAAATCCCTGAGAACAAACAGGAGCGTGGATCTGTCTGTCTGTCTGTCTGTCTGTCTGTCTGTCTGTCCGTCCGTCCGTCCGTCCGTCCGTCCGTCCGTCCGTCCGTCCGTCCGTCCGTCCGTCCATCTATCTATCTATGTTGTTTAGGTCTTGAAGAATGTGCAAATGAGTGGAAAAGCAAGCTAAAGCTAATAAGCAGGCCACCACTAATCTCTTAGACAAACCACCCCCCACCCCCACGTGGCATTCTCTCTTACATTAGCCTATAAATAATGTATATTTTGCAGGCGACACCCCACCATCACCCCCCATCCTTCCCACACAGCTCCCCCTTTTGACTTCAGAGTTGCCGGTGAAAAATCCAATCGGGATCCTCCCCCAACCTTATTGGTTTACTTTAATTAGCGATATTGAAGGCATGAGCAAGTGTGTGGGTGGTGGTGGTTGTTCTGGTGGTGGTGCATGGTGGTGGGTGGGGGGTTTGTGTGTGTGTGTGTGTGGTGGTGGTGGTGGGGGGGGGGTAAATACTGAAAACAAACAAGAGAGCTGAATGGGAGGATGGTGACGGGTGCAGTCCCGATGCCACTGCGCAGACGGAAGGGGACACATGGTGTAAGCAAACACTCGTAATTGCATTAGATTCCCCTGGCACACGGGTAATCTAGCCCCCCCCCCCCCCCCACCCCACCCCCTCCAGCTCCCTGAACACAACAGGACACATCCACTGTCTTACCCACTCTCTTCACGACTCTCTCTCCTCCACAAATTATTAATTTAAATCATTCAGTGCCATTATTGATCATTCAGCAGGCATACTGGAGGACTGATGTCGAGGAGACAGAGGTATGGGGGGGTGTGTGTGTGGAGGGGGGGGGCGTGTTCGCAAATTAATTGTTCCAGGAAATGCAGCATGCATATGCATTTCAATGCATGCTTAATTTTGTCTGTGTGTGTGTGTGTGTGTGTGTGTGTGTGTGTGTGTGTGTGTGCTTGTGTGTGTGTGTCTTTCTGCATGTGTGGGGTCTCTGTGGATTCGTGGAGGTTTTGCGGAGCCCACATTTTTTTTCCCGGCCTTATAAATAATTTACAGCATTTAAATGTGTCAGGAATACTTTTCCCGATGTCAAAGTAAGTTTAAGATCAACCAGAATCCAGAAGGATAGCAGCACAAAGCTGTGTGTCACTGTGTGTTCCTGTGCAAATGCATCCCATTAAACAGTTGTCCTGTTTGATATTTCATGCTTAAGCCCACATGTCTTGAGAGTATAAGCAAACACATTTGCCTGAATGGGATGTTCCCTGAGCAAACGGTGGAAATCTGGCCCTGATATGAAGATCAGAGACAGGCAGTGATAAACAGGACGGCGTGTTTTGGGGACTTATTGAGATGTCTAGCCAACAGACACCTCCTAATTTGACATTCATGACCAGATATTATATTGAAATGAATTGATATCGACCCCCTCCCTTGCCCCCTTCATCTGCCTGTGCAAACGACGATCGCCACTAGGGGGAGTTGTGAGTCACAGATGCTCCACCAGATCATGGCCGCTGAGTGATAATGTTCTGCTTTTTATATACGGAAAGGCATCAAGCTTATTTTGAATATGATTAAAAAGAAGATGGGCATTTTGTGTAACGTGGTTCCACAGAGGCCGTCTCAGGTCACCCACACAAGCATTAATGAACAGAATGATCAAAGGCAAATCCTGCATCAATGATGGTATTTAGAGGATATGTGGGGCTTTGAGGGAAACCACACCACCAGAGGGTTAACATTTGTGTGGCCCTGGGGCGAGGGCAACAGAAAATAAACAATCCTTACCAGCGATTAGGGCTTTATTAAGGCACAAATTCCCAAGCTTGGTCAAAGTGTGTCGATGAGGTCGGAATCAATGCCAGCTTGGTCAAAATTATTCTTCTAAAATCACAATTTCAGTGATGATCTGTCTGTATAAGACAAGAGGGAAAATAAATAAGTCAACAATGAGACTTGATTAACACAAAGTGGTGACATTGTTGTTATTACACCCAGAACACACACAATTAGCCTGAATGGTCTGACCTGGTAATCACTACCGTTCAGATTAAGAACATGCCTGTCTAATGACCGACAAACAAACAAGCAGGAGTGTGTGACAGTGGGAGAGCAGCAGGAACACCCACCGAGATGCTTTTAAAGTCACATCCTTAAGCCCTGGACAGCCCAACAAAGTCAGTCATGTCTAACCTGTCTCCTCACCTGTTTGGAAGCAGCCCAATTGCCCGGGGTAATCCCCAGTCCCTGGGGCACTGGAGCACATTTACCCACCCTGGAGTTCTGTCCTGCCCTGACAAGTTGGTGCAGTGCAGGGGCTCCTGGAACACCCACAACCAACACTCATTTTCAGGCCTAAACAAAAGTAATCTAATGGTATTTCAACTACTTACATAATGCAAGTTAAAGGATAATGCCAGTGTAATAACATGTTGTCATGCACGTGGTTGTTATTTAATAGCCTCTTATACTTTTAAGATCTTCACTCAATAATATGCAATTTAGTGAAATATCTGAAAATAAGGTACTTTTAAGTGTGAGTTTGTGAGCAAAACTACAATATTTCTCTTCTCCTATATTGTCATTAAATCTCAAAACAACGAGGATGGGAAAACTAAGGGAACATGAAATTAGTGTTGTGAACAGGTAAATGTCTTTCCACTTCCGGTGTGTTTGTAAATGAAGCATCTCCCGTTTTCTAATTCATTGTTTGGAGAATATGTAAATTTGGCTGATGTAAAACTTGCTTTTGTTCTGTTGAAGTCCATCTCTCTGCAGGCCTGTGTACTATACTTTCCTCTTTACCTCACTTCCACTCCATGTTCTCTCTGGACGCAGTAGCGGTACGGCTCCACTAGGGGGCGCAGCGTCGCATCAAACCGCCCAAAGTGAAGGAACGACAGATTCCTGTGGAGCCTTCACAGACAGAAAGAAATCATGCAGAATTTTTACACATTTTATTTTTTTTTAAATATCCTGCAGGTATGAGCTGCTGATTTTCATTTCAGTATCTGTTTTATATTCAGTTAAAGTGGAAACGTGTCGGTTTCAGTTATATCTGTGGCGTCATGATAGATTAATAGAATTATGCAGAGTAAATCATCCCAGAATAATGGAATAGCAAAAATACAACGGAGATCCATCACTGTCTTCAAGACTGGTTTGAATTTTTTGTCTTAATAATATGCTGTCTTATCTCTGTATCAAATAACTCTTTGTTCTAACTGCTCCTTATTAAATATGACTCAATAAACATGGAATACAGCTAGTAAACAACTAAAAAACACATAACTCTTAAATCAGCATATATATAAGTGTATATTTGTGGTGTAAGTTATACTGATTGACCCTGAAAGATTCCGAATCAGATTCTAACAATAACCATACATTGCATGATATTATAACTTTATTTGTGCAGTTCAGTCAAGTTTGCCATCTCCATAATTTGCAGCTCATAAGATAAGAAATCAAAATTACAGAAGTATCTGATGGGACCTGTTCCGTTTGCCACGGCAGAAGCAATTTATTTTGCCTCCTTGTCACATCGTCTCTGTGTTTTTGTTCATGTATGAAATTGATTTCCCTTTTAAAGATTCTCCTCCTGCTCCTCACTTCATTTCGACATTTTGTTTGTTTTGATTTTAATCCCTCTAAAAATCCCCGTTCAATAAGCAGAGAGAGAGAGAGAGAGACATCTTATTCACTTAAAAACAATAATTTCCCAGGAGCATCTCTCATGGACGCTTTTCGCCAAGTTGTTTTTCAGTCATCCAAAATATTTCTTTCAGCCATAATTAACATAATGAGGATTTAGTGTCCCTCAGCCTCAGAGTTTGAACTCTTATAGCTCTCCAGATTAAGAAAAGGGAGCATTTCAATTTATAGGTTTAATTAAAACACTCTTACATGTGAAACATATTTGGATTTAATTTTCCTTTTTTTAAAAAATTCATGTTCTTCAAATGTCATATCTTAATGCTTTAAATTTGACTTTTTTTTAACAACACATGTTTTTTTTTACATTTTAAATTTATTTCTGCATCTTCAGGTCCACGACCTCTTCTGCCCCTCCTCTGACTGACTCTTTAGTTCCTCCTCTCTCTCTCTCTTTTTTTTTCCTTCTGGAGCTCCCCCTCTACATATTTAACACTCTGTTTTTCATTTTCTGGCCCCGTTTTTTCAGTGTTTTACTATAAAAGAAGAAAATATTTGATAAAGCTTGAACACTATCACACATAAAGACAGTTTATAAACTATTGAGCAAATGAGAGGGGACATCTGCGTGTCCCGAGGATGGACAGGTCCTGACCTTTAACCTCTTGGCACATTGTCATTTTGGACTGTACATTGAACTAAAACATCTTTTCATCAAACACACCGAGCCGGGCAGGTAAGACGTGAATCTGCTGCAGCCTATATCAGTGGAACTGACTGAATTGAACAGCCACATGGTTGCCATGACAATAAGAGCCTGCACTGCACTCTTTGAGAGTTTCACCAATATGACCTCCCCACGCACCTGTGGTGATCTTAAAGAGTGTGAATAAAAAGAAATAATAAAAAATAAGAGGAATATCTGTCAAAAGTGGCAACATTACCTCTGGCCGTCCCACAGGTTTGGAGTAACATCTGCTGCAGGCTCTCGTGTCTCTGGAGGTCCTGGATTGCTGAGAAATAGCCCCATGTCACTTTCTTGAGATGTTACCTCTGTTTGAAACGTGCAGGCATGGACCACGGCTCTCGGTGGCGAGCCCCCCGATGACCTTGGCCCCGACTAAACACGGTGGTACTCTCTCAAGTCAACACTCGGCTGTTCGCCTCTATTTCGGCCTGTGAGAAATATACAACTGTCAGTGCTAACAGCCACTCTGCTGCTGATTGAGGGATCATTAGCCGAATGGGATGATGCCAATACCGAAAGGTGAAGAGTTGGAGATAAATAGCTGTGGGGCTCCTTGGCACATCCCCGTATCCCAGAAGGCACTGGGGCTGCACGACAGCTTCAGCTATTCTAAACTCATCTTTAGCCCAATGTTGCACAATATTGACAGTTTTATTCCTTTATAATGGGCTCCATAAAAATTTCAAAGAACACACGGATTTGATCAGTTCAGTCTAATCTATGAAATCTAATCTAATCTATGAAAACAATAATATATTTATCTTTTTTACTCATCGGTGGAAGTCATCTCCATTGTAACAAAAATGATGACCATTTTTCATCAAAAATCTGTGTTGCTTGAGTTTTAATATTTTACTTTCATTTTTGTTTTGTACAATCAGAAAATAAAGCACACTTCCTGTTTAAACCATAAATATATATTTGACTGTAGATTACTAACTGATTCATGATTGTGTATTGGAAGTGAATATGGTCAATATTGTAAATTGGGAGGAATTTGCTGATTCAGATGAACAAAGCGCCAGACACACATCCACGGCAATATTTGGCTCGGTGCTTTGTGAAACAAAATGGCTGCTTCTTTTCCTCGCAGTAAATACAGAAACGAAACCTCAAAACAAAACAGTTGAGAGGATAACCATTGATCCTCATGTAAGCCACGCTCAATCACACTTAAACGGGCGGCTCTTCCTACCAGAGGAACCAGTACAAACCTTTAAGTCGACAGATAATGCCCGGTTTAGTCCTCTCACACTCTCTTTCTTTCCCTCCTTAAAACTGCCATGCTCCAACTTAATGTGATACCAGCTAAAGCCGGGTGGCTGGGAGGCGCTACCCTGGCCTGGCTCCACGTCCCGCTCTCGCTGTCGCTTTTGATTGTTGCTATTCTTCATCTCGCTCCCTCCAGTTTATCCTTTGTGGGTCACCGAACCGCTGGACCAAGCGTGTCTGCCCCACCTCCTGATCCCAGGACCACCACGCCTCACATAATGGTGGAAGATGACATTTCCTCACCCCCCGCCCCCCTTCCCCCCTGCATCCTTGTCTATACCTAATCCAATCAGCAGGGCCAGAGTTTTTCTAATATACTGGTGGCCCCATACTCTGACTTTATCCCTGCAGCTGTGCCGGACTGCTCATTGGCAAGATTAGGGCCTCCTCAGCTCCTCTGATCATGTATTTCAATATGAATGGAACCAATAAGGGGGTGGATTATGGCTTAGTTACTTTGGAAATCTAAGGCCCCCCTTTGATGCCCCCGGGTTTGAACAGCAATGGCAGAACCCTGCCTGGCCGTCATGGCGTGGAGGCGTCGCCACCTGGCAGTCAAGTGTTTGCTCATATGTGCTCATTAAACAAGACCACGCTGCCAGTGTGGGTATACTGTCTCTTGGCCTGATGGCGAGCCGTGGCCGGGACCAGATGGCGCCATCCCCAGTATGCCAGGCGGGGTTCATTGTTGCCACTCTTGAGATGCCTCATGGACGAAGGATTCGGGGGGGGGGAAGTTGGAGGGGGGGGTTGTGGGAAGAGCTGTCAATAAGAAAAGAAATGCACATATGCACCATCATAGGGGTTTCTTTTATAGCAAGACACGTTCTGATGTTGACTTATCAAGCTGGAACTGGGTTTCCAGGAATGTTGTGGAACAAATCCACATTTCTAAATCCAATATGATCTCAGGTACTTCATGAATCATTAGTTTTGTACTAATGGCTTTATTAAACTACCATCCCAGGTGCAATAAAACGGCATCAAACACTGTGTCACTGCACAAAGCTCAAAAAAAGGTTTGAATCAAATTCATGCAATTATTATTATAATGATACATTAGAACCTGCTAGATATGCAGCTTTAACAACGACCTAAAATGGTTCAGTTTCTTCAGAGAACTATTTAGTTCGCAAAACACCACATACTGTGTTTGCTGTTGTAGGGAAGATCTCTGACATTGAAGGTATCACTTATCTTTTTGTTTTTTCCACTGCTGATCACTGCAACATTGCGACAGCTGATTTATAGTTCACTTGAACTGTTTCGACCAAGAAGTTGCTCAAATATTCCACTAATGCGTCATTGACTCTCAAAAAGAACTTGCTCATGCCCACAAAATTCAGGTCAGAATTTGAGCAGAAGAAGACATCTACACGTTAAGATGTCATGAGAGAATCGGCCCCTCTGAGGAAAAGCCGCGGTGGGGGGCTTTCATTAGTTCTGTGTCGTCCTCTCCACCAGCCCTCCTGCCCTCGCTTTTCGGAGGCCTTTGTGCGTGAAGTGCTGGAGGTGATTAATATTTGTTTTCCCTCCTCTATGGGAGAGGAAGACCCAGCTGATCCATGGTGACCTCTCCTTAATCCCCCGTGGGTTGAGCCAGTCCCACAGTTTCCTTCTTTCTTCTTTGGGGTTTTTACTTCTTAGGGTGTCTCCGCCGGGTACAACAGTCACACCGGACCTGAAGATCCCATAAGATCAGGGCTATTTAACGCTCATGTCAAGTTTACCGCCAAGCCACAACAGCATGCTTCTGCACAAAGGCCGGCGAGCTCTCCTTCCCTCCTGTGCTGTCATGACTTTGACAACCAAAGTGAACCGAGACACCTCCTCATGCACCTGCACATGTCTGCGTTGAGGTGCTCTAAACTGAATTTCTGAGTGTCATGTTTTTGGAGAGCAGCGGTGGGCCCTGCGTTCCCCGCACGCCGCTCCTCAGGCCATTTGGACAGGTGAAGGAAGTATCTTTCTTACTGAAAATACAAGGATATCCTAAAAGACTTGGGCTGGGGTGTCCAGCTTCATTGGTTCATGGGCTCCATCGAAGCTAGCGGAGTGGGTGTCTTGAGGAATTGAGTGTCTCGTGGGCTCTATTGAGCACTTGATCCTGTTGACAGATATATTGCTGCCTTTGTGACCGCATGACTGTGATGGAAATGGCAGGTGCAGTATTGGTAGCTGGTTAAAAAAAAAAAAAACATCCTTCTAGCGTTTCAGCGGTTGTAAAAACACAGCTGTTTTTGGCTTTCTGAACTGGCTGCACACTTGCTCTCCGGTTCTCTTCAGCTCCTTGCCTTGTTGGCAAAGTTGTCCAACTCACAAACACTGTCTTATAGTCTTAGCTCTTTAGAAGAGCTTTCGTTGGGGGGGAAATGTACAGAACAGCAATGTAGACCAGCACCAGTGTCCTCTTTAAAATAAGTAAGAGTTCATCAAGATTATATATTACATAGTTTACAAATGAGCTTTCTTGGACACCATTTGCATTATAAAATAAGGAACAGCACAAGCATGTAATGTTTTTATTGTCCTTTATGTACAGTTATAGAGAATAGCTCACCTTCTCTCTCCAAAGAGCAGCTAAAAATCCAAACCATATTTATTTTGTTTTGGGAACAAATAACAAAGTAAATTTTAAGGATATTTAATCCCATTAAATTTGTTTAAATTTACTGACTATTCTCTTTTGTTTTTTTCTTGATGTTGTCTTCTGAAAATCATCTGTTCTCAGAAACCAAACTTTAATCTTAAAATTCATCTTGATGTCATATTAGATTTGGCTTAAATGTCAGATTTTTTTTTTCTCTTCTATTGGTTTTACATTACAAGACCTCCTGCTGTGTTCCTTCATCCTGATGACCTGGACATCAACAATCACAAGCATCAGAAGTCTGCAGGGAAGGAGGTGGAGTATAAAAAGCATTTGTTTTAGATTTCTTTAACTAAACTTACCTCTTCTTTTCTCTTCATCCTGATGTCTCATTCATCAGCAAGTCATTAAATCCACCTCCAACATCTGCTGGAGGATGATTGTCAGGTCAGTCCTGCCTAGTCCTCACAGGTATATAAGCTCATTTATATTCAAAAGTCTGGCTTGGTTTTTCCAAAAAAAAGCAGTTTTAAAAAATTATGATCATAAATCAGAAAATGTAGTAAAGTTGGTTGTTTGCTTCACGGAGGTCAGTATGCCCACAGTGATGGTGCAAGGGATGGGTTTTGATGGCAACCTTATCTGATGGAGTCGATGCTGAACAACAAGCAACTGGAACAGCTTTAGGACAGGAGATGCCAGAAACAAGAAACAAGGAGAAAACAAGGAGAACCAGTACCACAGGGAGAAGTGACCACTGGTGAAAAGTGGACCATGCAGAGTCTGTGTACCTGTATGTGTCTCATAGTGCAAATAATGATATAAGTAAATTAAGATATTTTCAGAAGTATCTTTCAGTAACATGTTCCCTCATGTGGCAGAAGGTTCTACCAGAAGGTTGTACCAGAAGGTTCTGTTGGGGTACTGAACCAGCAGTACATTAAAATGTAATGTTAAATATCCTTAGATAGAAATTAACCCTCATATTCTGAATTTCTGGTCTTCACATTAATTGTTTGCTCTCAATTTGGTCTGATCTGACAGAGTTTTACAGTTTTAAGTGTAAAAAGCTAAAGGTTTTATTGTCCAGCACTGTTTCTCACACGCGTCCATCACTGGTGTGTGGGAGTGTTCTCAGAGGGAGAAGCAGAGCTTTCAGCTCTCTGTGAAGTTGTCTATTGACCGGCGCCAAGTGTCAGCACTCCTCCACTGCTTCTCCCTGCTGCCAGAGCTCACTTTCCATTTTTCTCCAACTCCAACAACTCCTCCTTGTCGACACCTTCAGGCACCATCTTCTTTGTGGACCTACCATTGAATAAATGAACAAATTTACACTGTAAGGTGGATTTGACAGATATGAACTGAAAATCAAGAATAAATAAATGCATCTAAAAAAAAGACCAAGCCAATCATTAAAAATGCACACGTATTATTGTACTTAATAATAGCATGTGCTCTCAACTTAAATAATAAAGAATCAACAATTTTCACAATAGAAAATATTTGGTAATTTAAAATTGCTGTTACTAGAAAGTCAGAGAAAAAAGTATCATTAGGCAAAATAAAGTTATTAACACTCAATCAAGTAAAGATATTGAGTATTTGTCTCTGAAAGATAAAAACACTGTGATGTGAGTTAAAATTAAGCTTCTCAGGTGCCAGCAGCAGGAGCTGTCATTTTCCCAACATTTTCCCAACAGAGAGGAGTCCGAACCTGCCCGAGTTTTGATGAATGACATTGTGCCGTGCTGTGCCTCACTTCAGGGCCATTTGTGAGGAGATAGGAGAGACTTCCTGGATTAAGGATGTAGTTCAGGTACATCTCCAGAGAGCCTGTTTGTTTGACTTAGACAGCTCCTTCATTATGAAAAAAACAGTGGGAGGCTGGGAAGCCAACCTGTCTCTGGGATGCACGGGAGTGGAGCCAAAACGTACTTAAGCAGACCCAAACTGCAGCCCCTTCCCCTTTATGCCTCTCATACATTATCATGAACCACATCAGGCACAGCGGCTAGTTTGAGACGTTAATGCCGAGTAGATGCCCAGATACTGACTTGAAAACAACCCTATACTTATAATATAAGTGATATTTTCAAGTCATGTAAGTCTTATATGATACACAAAAACAGGGGGCAGGAGCATTTTGGAGGTTTGTGAGGTGGGTGCCCTCATTTGACTTAGCAAATACTTAAGGCTGACATAAATCCAGTTTTACAGGAAAGATTTAAAAATTTTACAAGTGCACATCTAACCACCTCTTGCATAAAAACTACAATGTGTTTCATGCATTTCTAAAAAATATTGCGCTTTTACAGATACAATTTTTATCACAGTTAAGAGGCCTCAATAATGTGCAACAATGGGCTCAATGAATTCACAACTTGTTTTTATTATGACCAATTATATTTGAAATATTAACTTTTTTACAAAAATAAAAATAAATATTGCATTTAATAGTTTTGTTGCATTTCAAAGAGGTAGCAAAACTATTTAAACTCTTTGTTTAAATATGTGTACCTAAATGTTAGTTTAGAATTTCTACTCTATATTCTTGAATTGCCCCTCAGGGACTAATAATATACATATGTATTATTTGTTTTTTATACTTAATAACATGTATTTGCAAGAATGGAACATCCACATCTTTCTCTCTCTCTCTCTCTCTCTCTCTCGCTCTCTCTCTCACACACACACACAAATACACACACACACTAACCGCCAGATACAAAGTCCATTTGAGAAAACTGAAATTGAAATATTCCAGCAGCGGTTTTATTTACCTGCTTCAGCAAACACATTAGCAGCTCCCAGTTCGAGCTCACACACACATGCAGAAGTGTTCATCGCTGGTGTTCTCTGGTGCCGTTTGGGGCCTCTTGTTGCCCCAGTGGCAGTGAAGGGGGAATTACATGTAGTGTTGTCTGAGTCCCTGTTAATCCTCAGATGATTAGCAAAATTCTCATCAGGGCTTCTTCTAAGAGAGTGAGATAGAGCGTGGAGTGATGAAAAACAGAGAAAAAAAAAGCCAACTTGTGGAAACCCCTTAGTTTCGCTTCCCAGGATTCTGCTTGCCACTCGACCCCCCGCCAAGGACCACAGGACGGCGTCTCCACCGACCAATGAGATCTCGGGCCCTTGGGTCACCTGGCTCACCGCACTAATCCTGAATCTGCCTTGTAGATTAGCGCTTTCCCACTCACAGCCACTCCAGCCCAAGCCCTGGCAAATCCTGAGGTAAATGTCGGGGCTTCCGGTAAGTGGGTGAGCGCGGCGTCGTGCAGTGGATTAAGGAGAACAGGATAATATTTACAAGCCCATTGCCAGTAGTGATAAGGCTCAGGATAAACAGTAATAGCCCCTCATCAGCCTTTTTTCTGTCCCTTGTCAAGGCAAACGGTTAAATCTCCGAATCCGCATGTTTAGTCTCCGACATTGATGTGCTAAATTAGATGGAATATATTACTCATCTGATTTCAGTTGAAGGGATAAACCATCGTTTATGAAACAAGATATTTTATTACAATATTTATAAAGGACCAGGACTAGGATTGGATTGCTTTCTTCAATTTGTTTGAACAGTTCATTAAAGAATGAGGTGTATTTTGGACTTTTCATAGAAACATTCTTTGAAAAAGTGTCAGATCTGTGACTTAAGATATTAACTCTGTGGTAACTATTCTATTAATTTAATTATCATGACCTGACAGGACCTAAAAGGTCATTTAGTCTATCAATTTGAATCAAATAATCAACCAGAATAAATTGTTCAGTATTAATTTTGGAATTTGTGATTTTACCGTCTCATTTTGCTTGATGATCGATAACATTGTCTGCTGAGGTTCTACCATAATGTGTGGGTATTGCATTTTGATTAATAAATTCCTTCAGTGGGGAAGCTGAATGTATGAACTGCTTGTGTCATCATCAGTATAATCAGATCACATGATGGACTGATTCTCTCTTTACTGTAGATGGCACTGTTAACCTTGACTTGCACTTGATTGGGACGGCAGTAGGGTAGAAACGCTCAACGTCTGCTCCTTATTACTGCTGTGAGCCCCAGGGTGAAATTAATTAAAGCAAGGGATAATAGTGATAATAAAGATTAGCTTTGCCATTACAGTTATGCTAACAACACTTATGGAATTTCGAGGGGAGCCAGCGGTCGGGAAAAAAAAAAAAAAAAAACACCCTCTGGCTTTTATGGAGAGAGTTGAAGGTTCTGAACTGTTTCTGTTTTTCTGCGTTTTGGTGGAGGGCGGCTGAGCGGGTAGGTGGGTGAGGAGAGGGGGAGCTGTGTGGGTGGAGGTTCGGGGTTAGGGCCGGGAGTGAGAAGCAAGTGTGTTATTGTAACAAAGCTTACGAGGAAGTCAAGAGGAGGGCAGTGTGCCGATCGCACGCTAGGCTGCATGATTCACAGAAGAGGCCTGAACACGAACTCTTGGAGCGCCGGCCCCCTCAGTGCCCCCCCCCCGCCTTTCACATCCCTGCTGTAAGCCTGCATTGTAGAACCAGTAAAGCCATTCCCAATCACTTCTGTGGCCTCCTCTTCCAGCCGTCTATCTGTAAATAACACCAAGCAGAAACAAGACGTTTTAGATAAAATGGTTTGAGCTTTTTTAAATGTGGAATTGAGGGAAAAAAGGTACATATGGCAGAAATTAGACGTCTTTCCCTGATGGAACTTTTCAGCAGATGTCAGTAAATACATGCAATATGATGTAATGAGATCAGTATTTGAAAAAGGAGCTGCAGCAGCCTCCACGCCCTGTTACTCCATCTGAACTGATGAACCCTGGAGACAAAGAGACCCAGCCCCGTCTCGTGACCGACACTCGAACTTCTTTTCATGTGCGCAGGATATTACTCAGGTTGACAGGGCTTATGAACGATATGTGGAAGACATCACAGAAACGCTGCCATACACACCAACGCTTAATGAAAGACATTGAGAGGTGGAGGGATGCTGGGGGGGAAAAAATCAACTAAAATAAATAAAAAATAATTCAGATTTGATCAATTTATTTATTTAATTATTTATTTCGACATAAACTAATGCTGGATTGAAATGATACTGGTTTATGGTAGTCATCAATACTTAATTCAGGGAAAATTTAACACAGACTTGCAAATTTACCCAGGTTATGAGTTCCTGATAATTATGAAAGATAAATGTTCTTTGTCCCATTCTCTACAATCCAATTATGATTCTGCTGCCTAGAAAATAAGATGGCTGTGTGCTCGGGAGCAAGATAAACTTAGCTTTGCTGCTCATTAGCCATTTCTTTGAGCCCTCTTGTAATATTGTCTTACCGAAGTTAGTTTCGCTCTGAATTATTAATCAAGTGCACAGATCTGATGAAATTTTCACTTTGATGAAATTTTCACCTATTCTCCTGCCATGGAAAAGAAGTCATTTACCCCAGTTAGAGATGGGGAAAAGAGGGAGTGGAGCACACATGTCTGTCATGTCTAGTTATTCCAAGAGAAAGTTCATTTAAACTTGAAAAGCGTGATGGTCTCTACTTTGAAATGAAAATGGATACATATGAGCACAATATGCAGCAGTCCACTGTGTAAACTATGTTGTGTCTTGTGCTTTGGTGTTGGTTTTCTGGTTTCTTGCGCTTCCCTTTTGTCTTCTTCCCTCACTCACTCTGTCTTTTTTTGCAGCGCTGTGCATGAGGAGCAGCAAGATGATTGGCCAGCATGTTGGCACACCTGCAGATAGTTTCCCATCACCTTGTGTATTTAGACCCACCTGGGAGAGCGTTCTCTCCCCAGATAGTTGTGTTTCCTTGTCAGTGACTGTCATTGTTTGATTCTTTTCATTTTGGTCTTTTTCCTCTGGTTTTGGTTGTGTTTCCAGAATTGCCGCGTTAACTTAATTTTTTGTAAGCAGTCATCTTTTAGTTTTTTTTAATTAAAAACTTTCAACTCAACCTTTACCCAAGTCTAGATTTGGAATCCGTAAGTGTTCAGATTATCTCCCAAAATATTCCCATTTGTAACCAAGCTCTCTATATGTATACTGACCTCATATTAACTTAGACATAGACATTTTTTGCAGTGTGGAGACTAGTAGACTACATAGAACTGATATTTTATCTTAAACAGCTGAAGTCCATTCCATTGGGTCAGTGGGTTTCCTGTAAAAATATCATAAAACAATGTCGCTTATTTAAGGAAACAGATAACTGCTCTCTGCTACCGCTTAATTTTCCCCAGAGCAAAGAAAATCCTGGAAAATCAAAAGGAAAATGGAAACTTTGATTTTCAGCTATCTATGGTGAAAATGTGACTTAGGATCAGAATGTGGACAAAGGTGATTCATTTATCAGTGATTGGGAGTGAATAAGGATCACCAGGGAATGTTGTTAGACTCCTGAGGGTTTAATCTCTTTGCAAAAAATGTTTTATGTCTGTCCTGGAGACTATTTTTGTTCCTGGAGTTTATCTTTTTTGAAAACATGGTGGTCGGTATGAGAAGAAAGGAGAAATCCTTTTTTACACCCCACTGCATGTCAGCCCTATCTGGAGTATTTAACCCAGATAGCAGATTCACTCCCATCTAATTGTCCTGTCAGTAAACCAGTTCAGCCTCAGCACCCCCCCACCCCACCCCTCGGTGTTCCATGTCACCCGTTCTTGGAACACACTGTCTGATGAGTGCCGATAGTGACCGTGTTCGTGGTGACGGTGAAAGGACAGGTGTGGTGAAAGAGAGGCAGGATTTCAGCAGGGTGCACCCTGAGTAAAGACAACTGGAACTGAAGGGGGGGGCAGCATGAGTGGCTCCTGATTTCATCATAGAGCAAATTTAAAGACTTTTGTTAATGTTGAACGAAAAATAAACATTTTATACCATCAAATCCAACATGTACACACTGGTGACAGAGGTCTTTGTGAATCATTGAAATCAATATAAGAGCTGTTTTAGATCCCCACATTCTTTATCTAACACCCCACCCCCCAATGCTACATTAATCAGGGCTGTGGGAGCCATCATGGCAATTTGTTAACCTTTATCCAGTGACCTCTGCTCAGCCCTGGATCACCATCAGTCATATTAGTGTGACTCTGGAGTGTTTACCCATCAGTGTGTTATTACTGTCACCAGTAATGTGTGATTACTGTCACACCATCACAGGTTATGGAGACGTAACAAGCATGCATGGCTAAACGAATTCAAACACGCGACATTTAAGGATTCTTATCAAATAAGCAAACGTTATCTTGCAAAATTAGATGCTCGTCTCAGAATCAGTTTCACATTAAAGTAAAATTAACAAAAGCTCTTATCTTTTTCAATTACAAGGCTGAGGCAAAGAAGATGCAGCTCATTTACCGTCCAGATTATTATTCAAGGCACAACTCTGGCTCACTGAGAGCAAATGCTCTATGCCGATGCATATTCATATGTTTAACATACAGACATGCATTCTTAATGATGCAGGAGAGGACAGAATGCAATAAAGCTCATTAATAGGTTTTACCATGCTGGTCAGTTCTCAGCAGGAGAACATTGCGGCACGTTGTTGAGGCTCCTGTAAACATGGATTCAGATCTGAAAGGAACTGCAGCACACTGACATTCATTCAAACTTTTTTTAATGCAATTAAAATCCTCGCATGCTGAGCAATATTATCTTTTCTATCTATCCATCTTGAAGTATCAGGCTATGCTTAAACCTCATTATTCATTTTGATCATCTCAACATATGGCATAAATTCAAACCCATAACCCCAAATGAATTTAGTCTTTAGCTTGAAATGAGCAGTTTGAAGGGTTATTCCCATTTTCAGAGTGTGGTCTCATGTGCTGAATCCATGGGTTGGTCTTTTGGCCATTTCTGAATGCTTAAGGATGAATTAATCCTAATGATATTAGAGGGCATCGTTTCCCATTATTAATCAGAGGAGCTTATTGAATCTGAAGTGCAGATAAGCACTTGCTCAACATTCTCTTATCAGAGGCTGGGTAAAAACCCGGAAGTAGCTGGTGATGCGGTCTTATCTCTACACGTTTCCTGTCACTTCTGCTTTTAAGATTAACCATGAAGCAGGGCCGGGTGTTAGAGGTTAGACAGCCAGACGTCTTGTCCAGCCAGCATGGGCAGACGTCAGTAATGGCCAACTTTGTTTATAAATTATTAATGATTTTTCTCCCATCCCTGTCATTTTGGACAGGCGGCCAGATGAGCCGATGCCTGCCTTGTTTGCGTGGCAGCATGCTCCTCAAACAGATTGCAATTTATTCCTCTGCAGTTTGTCCGTCAAGGCTACCTCTGACAACATAATCCCGGACTAATCCGTCGCGTTCAGTTTTTCTTGTTGGCTCTCATGCAAACGGCGCTGCCAAATCCCGCTACCTGTCAGCCTGGCTTTGCAATGGGGAGACCAGACGAGCTGCCAGTCCTGCTGCAGTGACTCCCATGGGGGTGAGGCAGGGAGGAGAAGGAGGAAAGGGAGGCATGGTGCCTGGGTAGACTTAACCCCTGCCTCCCTCTCTGTAATCCACTGTAAACAGCCAGAGCCTTAGAAGGGCTAACTGCGCTAATCAAGCCCCAAGCTCGCCCAGTCACTATCATACACAGTGCCCTAAGAACTAGAGATTTGAGGAGCTACTGCAGTGTGTGCAGGGTATGAGGGGGTGTGTGGAGCAGAAGGGCCCATTGACAGCTCCTAATCCGCAGGGAGGGAGAAAGGTGCCAACATGAGACAGAGATGAGGGTCTGGACAAAAACCACAACAGCTAGTTTCCACTTTTGATTTTCCAGTGGATCAAAACGCTTAATCACATGAATGAAAATCAGCATTTGTGAAGAAAAATCAGGTTATAAAACTCATCTGCAGTAAATTGCGATTAAATGCTTTGAAGCAAGAAAAAAATACTATACGATACTCACATGTCTCTGTGAAGGGCCCAACATAAAACTCCTGCAAACAAACCATTTGATGTTCTCTGCTGGCTTTGGCCCCTCTGATCCCCATAACTGGGATACAAAATCCACAGGAACTACCTCGAAATCCAGACAGTAGTCACAAGCAAAGGGAGGCTAAAGTAAGCCTACTCCCCCTTTTCAACAAATCCCAAAGTTTCAAGAACTTCAGAGAGGACATGACAACACCAGCAATAAAACGTCCACTACCGGGGTCAACCCCCCGACACCTCCTTCATTGTTGCCTGTAATGAACGGCTTCAGTGGGGTCAGTTCAGGATGTGGGAGTCTGGGTTTGGGGCTGCAAAGGAAAATGTGAAAAGTTCAGATTGTCTGTGTCAATCAGACATTATCAGAGTTTAGATTACTGGGGTCTCTAGACTGGGCTTATCTAATTTGATTAACATAAAAATGGTGTTTCCTTCCTTAGGGCTGTATAAGATAAGATATAAACTTAAACTCTCACAACAAATTTCTGAAAAAAAATATTTTGCACGACTTCTGCTGCAACAGCTGCATCTTAAGTGACATGGAAAAGCTACTTAGTTTCATATGTCTTGACTGACATTTTTATTATTCTGTAAAGAATGCAGTTTTCACTCTTTGTGTTTTATAAACCTGTGAAACGCTTATGTCCTCTGAAGAGGCAGCAGCAAAGAGTGGACACTTGAAACTGTGGCCTCTGTCTGGAGTCGTCGTTTCTTGTCCTGTCTAACAGCTGCTCCACCAACTTTCCAACTTCTGAGACTGTGGGAAAACTCTGGGCAAAATATGTTTGCCACTTTAGCGCTTCAGATAAAAGAAGCCGTTAAGGGTGGAGCTCGGCGGAGTGTTGAGAAGGCTGCGAGGGAGCTGGCGGAACTGTGTGGTAAATGCGAACATGACATGCCGCCGATAAGGGTCCTCCAGCAGGTTAACACCAAGGCTTGTAACTGGGATCACCCGGAGAAGCCCCCTTAGGCGGGCCTGGCATCCACATGAGAACGAAAGTCTAAAAGTTGCACACTTTGGACTATATAATGCTACATGTTACTAAATTAAGCATTTTATTATATATAATAATCTATTTGATAATTAAGCAAATGGTAATAAAGCTGAAATATACAGGGATTTGTTTAAATTACTGAAAGAAATCAGCTAAGGATGGCAAGATTAGTGCGGGTTCGGTGACAGCGAATTATGAAGTTAAAGATAAATGTTGGCGATGAATCGTTGGAAAAAAAAGTATATCTTGGCACCGAAACAACCATTCCCATTGAAAGGAGGTTTACTGAAATATGATACATAGGCTTTACATGTTCCAATGCTTGTTTTAATGCCATGTCTTTATTTTAATATAATTCACTGTCACTTCTTTGTTTCCATGGATTAGTGGCTAAAATGACAAAGTATGGAGCGACTGGGAGGTAGCAATGGAGCCAGAAGAGTTGTTTATCTCCGTGTGTCACAAACATACAAATCTATAATATAAAAATTGAAAATGCACTGGGATTAAGCAGACCCAATTTTAACGATTGGAAGAGTTATGAGTCTTCTATTCCTGGCTGTTGGCAAATATTATTAATTCAATTGAGAAGTGAGGACATTTACCTGTGTATTTTCTGCAGTGTTGTTCCATATCCCCAACAGACCACAAAACAAATGCCACAAGAATGGAAAAGGACAAGAGAAGAGCTATAGAAAGTGAGTGATGGCCATTGATGTTTCAGGATGAAGAAAATCCCATGTCAGGAGACTCTGCAGGGCTTTACATAAACAGGGTAATAAATAGATCGATCGTTCATAGCAAGGGAGATTCATGTCACATTAGGTGACAAACATCGAACATGTGTGCAGATAGATGGATAGAGAGGGAGAGAGAGAGAGAGAGAGAGAGAGAGAGAGAGAGAGACTGACATATAATAGCAGTACCAGAGAGGCACAGTGGTGCACTAGTTACCACTTTTACTTTGCAGCAAGCAGGACACATCAGGTTCTGTTCTCCTGTATTCCACTGACTCTAGGTGACTCTGAATGGTTGTTTGTTTCTATATGTTAGCTCTGCAATGAGCAGGCCACTTGTCCTTATTGCCCAAAGGCAGCTGGGAGCAGCTTCTAATATGGGATGCAGTGGTAAATTAATGAAATAAAATCAATGGATGGATGAAATATCAGTCCCAAAACCACAGCTATGATGTCGGAATAATAAAAAAGTTCTGAAAGAATATGGACTGGCATGGTGGCGCTCTGGTTGGCTCTAGCACACAGCAAGAACTCTCGCCAAGCCTTTCTGGTTTCTGGATGTCATTAAAGACCAAATATTGGATGAACTCAACCTTAAAATTCAATTTATGTTGTAACAATAATACAACATTCCACATTCTTCCAAAGACTTTTACCAATGCATTCCCCAGTCATTTGTGGTTTTGTACTTTCAGGCTACGCATCCTCGTCACCGGCCTTACATGGGATTAGACCTAATTCACACATTAGGCAGCTTCAGAGGTGCGATTAGAGAGAGGATTTCCAATACACTTGGGTTTATACTTTGTTAAACTCAATAGTCACTTACAGCACCAATAGTTTTTAATTATCCAACCTCTGTCAACAAAGATTTCGAGGCCGAAGGGAGCCTGGTACTTGGCTCTCTTAGCTGGCACAAGATGTGACAAAACCCATACGGTTGTGAAGTGAAGCCTCTGACCTCTGTGGTCTTGTTGACCTCATGCGTTATACTGTGGGGCTGGGGATTTCCCCTGATATGCCTGTCAGCCCTATAAGGCTGAGTTCTGCTGCTTTAGATAGCGCTATGATTTACAGTGAAGTAGGAGCAGGCCGGGGTCACTTATGAGATTCTGAGCAGAGCAGTCAATGGGCGAGTGAGATACTTTACAGTTCTGGGAATGACTCTGGGGCATCAGGGGTTGTGCACCCAGGTGACATTTCCAGCTCAGTCCCATTTAGTCTTGGTCTGCAGGCCACCTGAGCATCCAAGTGGGCATTAGCAGGTTGTCAATTGTGCCCCCTTCCTGCCTCGTAAATCAAAATCTCCAGTGACCTTCGAGGTGCTGCATAGCTTCTTTGTCCAAGATCCATATCATTGTAGACATTCAAAAGATTGATGCTGTCTGAGATGAGGTTAAGGACATTTAAATTTGGGTGTACTTTAATATGACTCATATCAGACAGCAGCTGGTGGTGTCATTTCTTTTAAAAAAAAATTCACTTCAGCAGAAACTTTCAATATGCATGCTTAAAGTCTTCAATCATGTAGTTTCAAGCTTACAGTTTGACAAAAATGAAAGTGGCCATATGGTTGAACTGGTGAAGGGCCTTTTTATCCACTTTTAGACCCCTGTTGACTTCTCGCTAACAGCTGCTGTAAAACATGAATTCATCAGATAATCCCTCCAAAGCTCAGTGGTCAAGCCAAGGCATTCTGGGTGTTGAGCGCTCACATAAATGAAATACCCCCTGCACTCGCAATTCCGAACCAGCAAAAGACTAAAGTTATATTTAGGTAAGAACACGAAGGACCCTGATCCCTTAACAAAATAAAAGCTTGGCAGCTAAGCTCTTCGACAGAAGTCAATATTGTTGAAGTCTGATGATCTACGCCGGGGGAGGCCACGGGGCTGCGCCTAAGACGAGCAACTGTCTGCAGTATTTTTCAAAGAGCAGACAGTGGGCCGTATCAGGAGGATCATTTCATCGCCCCACTGCGACAAGATGTTGACAGAAGTCTCACCATATATTTTGCGTGTTGCATGATGTAAACAAGCATTTGATTTAAAAAAAAAATTAATTATTATTTTTGCACAAACACTACCATTAGCTTGCATGCTGCACACCTCCTCTTCCTCCTCCTCCTCCTCCTCTGTGGGGAGAAACAAAACCGCCGGCCCTCACCCTCTCCGGCTCTGCACTAACTCAAAAAGTGACCTCTGCCAGACTTTGACCCGATTCCTCGGTACTTTAAACAATACTCCCATTACGGCACTTTTGAATACAGTAACATGTTTCCACAGTGTGTCTCGGTTGTTGCACAGCAGATGTGCGTGTGTGAACATGTGGTCATGTGTATGTCTGTTGAAGAGAGATGGCCGAGTGCATATATGTCCGTGCCCTTGTGTATAAATCACTTGACCCAGGCTAACTGTTGACTGTGGATTTATGCCAGCGTGAGAGGCTCCCGTTGACAATGTATCTGCCTGAGCCATAATGGATGGTACACAAAGCACGCTGTCATCTGGCAAAAATGCTCTCCGAATGGATCTCGAATGAGGCAGCGTTTGGCAATGGGGCGGCAGGTGACAGAGCAACGGGAGTGATGGATGGTGACCAGCCCTGGGTGGAGCCATCAGCCGCAGACTCTCCCCCACGGCTTTTTTAAAACTGAAAATATTGCCTGAATTAGAGCAGCTATCAGCGCCGCAGTTGGAGAGATGGACGGGCAGACCAGTGCCTACTGTGCACTAAGCTCCGGGGCAGCTTTGTAAAAATATGGCAGGGAAATTCAATGCTGTGTGTTATCACGCGAGGAAGATGATGAATGCCGTTACATGCCGAGCAGACAAAGAGACACCAGCAAGGAACCAGCCACTGGTGCTGCATTGTCCACCCCGCAACCTCCCACTTGGTTGGAAGTCAAGCACTTACATAATCTGTCATTACTCCGATAGCACGTGGAATAATGGCGCTAGTGCCGTTTGACATTAACAAAGAGGAATGAGGGCACTTTTGTGAGGGATCAAATTGGAACCACATGCTGCTGTAGCCTCAAACTGGAGGTGAATCCGTGATTCTGCTAGACGACCAAAGAGCCCAGCCTCCTCCAGACAGACTGCGGCTATCAGTGGGGAACAGAGCTCAGAACCTTCCCCAAATCGCCGTGATGAAGTGTCTTATCTCTGTGGTTGCCTCCCAGAACCTAGGGCCTCCAGACCACTCATGGACAGCACCGAAACACAAGCAAAGCATATCTATACGGTGTCATCATGGACGTGTGTTTCTAACATGTATGTCACTATCAAATTTAGATGTTTAGATGCATTTAAATCACTGTAAATGAAAAAAATCCAGACTGTTAGAAGGCAGGATGATGGTCAAGAAATCCAGAATGTATTTGAGATAAACTAATTCGGTCCTACTTTAAAAAAAAAGTAGTAAATCTCATAAGTTTAGAATTATCCTACATAATTATGTTGAGAAGATTTTTTTTTTACTTTTCAGAATCATATAAATGATATTCATAGCGAGAACCTGATCATCTGTACAATTCAGTGCTTGTTTCCATTCATCACTGGCCTTCACATCACATAAACACGTCAGTGTGTTTGCTGTTCTCAGTCAAATTTAATCAGAGCAGAGAAATAATTAATCGGCGAGATCCATCACAGCATTTATAATTCATAGATTCCAGACCAAAGTCTGTGATACTGAGTCTGATGGCTGGAATTAACATGGTGGTGACAGATTTAGACCTTTATGAGGTCAGAGTTCTAATTGAAGCCTTCCGTTAATGCCACATTTATCGCAAAGAAGACACATAAACACAGATAAACTGTACGTGGTCAAAATTAAATAATAACCTGACAGATGGCATCACTTGTTGACTGTGTGCATTAAAGGACCCCCATCATTCTGTCACAATGTCTTGCTTGTAAAGTCAGTGAGCACCCCATCGCCCCCTTCCACATAAACACACATGCCTCTGCACACACGCTAACCCACACTCTATAATCCTCTCACCCACCCTCGTCTTTTACACTCCCTCCTCGCTGCTGGCGACACGGCCTGTGAAACACGGACGCTCGTAAATTCCCCGCCTTGATTTTGTTAACCTTTAGTGTGACCCGTCACTTCTCCGCTTGGCGTCGTAGCACCCTCTCAGTCACAGAGGCAGCCTCTGCGGAGACACGCCTCGGCACGAAGCCGCTCCGACTCCTGCAGGTCTCTGCAGCCCCAACAGCGCCGAGGCGCTTTGGAATTATGAGCCACTTTTGGTGCATATTATAGACTTTTAAATCAGCCGTTTATGTCTGTCATCATCACGATGCATAAGGCTGCATTCAGCGTTCGGTTTTCCAGGATTTCTTCTTCCCGCCTTGCTATTAATCATTCTGAAAGAGGTTGGTCTTATATCACATGATATGCATTAACTTTAACTGCGCTCCTCCTCGAAACCAACCGTGTTTTCAAAACCCAGTGAGGTAATGTTCCAAAAGTCTACATTTTAACACTTTATACGTTGGCCTTCATAAAGCTTGCATCACATTCTTCCCTGGTTTTTATCTCTGCACTGGTCATTAGACTGAGGGCGAATGTGGGTGAAACACACACATCTCTCCACATGTTTACATGTACTGTCTCCAGAGGTCATCTAGGTGGCAATTTGTTTGGAGTGGAGCTGATAGGTGCGTTGCCTGGTGTAATCTGTTGTCTGTGTGTTGAGAACAGCGTGGTACGTAATGTCTAATGTATACATGTGCAGTCACATAGAAACGAAGTGTATGCATTTCAGCTTTATGACCACGTGTTTTAGCCAGGCTTTTTTTTTTTTTTTTTTACAACAGACAAGTGGATAAGAACGATTCCTTTACGCAAAATAATGAAAAATGGCAGAAACCATCACTGACGCTGGCTGCAGCAGGAGCCGGGCCAAGATTTCCTGGCAGCTCAATCCCCCCACAAAAAACAGGTTTCAGTCCAACTGTAGCATAACTGATACCATCCAATATTCAGTCTTTTTCTCCGGAATGATTTTTTTAAATGAAACTATTAATCATACTTTGTACATTTTGAATGAGGGTGGTGACAGGTTTTGAATACCCCAAATGTCGTATGTCTGCTGAGGTTTGGCTTGTTTCGGGGGGGACTTTTGAGGTCTTAAATTTAACAGCTTTTGTAGAAAGCCTTTTTTAAATTTGTCTGTGAGGAACACATTTACAGACTCTCAAAATCTGGGTAGAAGTCTGCAATCATCATTAGACAGCCTGTTTGAGAAAATGGCAGTTTTTACTGACAGCTATGAACTAAAACCTAAAATCTGAAAATAGCTGCAAAGGACACAAGTAAAACTACAAGAAGCAGCATTAGTTACCACTCAAACATTTTTAGAAATCATTTAATCCTAAACCTTCATTTCAAGCCTTTTTTTTTTTTTTTTGGGGGGGGTCATTGCAACTACTACTCATTTAGTTGAATGAAGTAAAGGAAATACTTGAGTTTGATTAACCTCCTTTAAAGGTGGTCCAATAAAATAATGAAATATCAGCAAAGTTATCAGGCAGCTGGTTGGCTCATGTAAACTGATACTACTGGCCAGGAAAATGCAGTAAAATTCTCAGCTCATTTCAAATATACAACATTAACAACCTGAAACAGCAAATTTCACGGAAATTCTTGACTCCTTCCTCTTCTTCACTAAGCCACTTATTCAGCTATTATGTCACAGTTTGACGTGTTTATTTCTGTTTTGGTGACAGAGGATCTCATCAAACTGGAAATCTGGACGGGACTTCATCTTTTGTTGCTGCAGAATCAAAGCCAGGTTCTCTGGATTCCAGCTTTGTTAGCTGACTGTTGGTGCAGCAGCATCTTAATCATTTTGATTCACTGTTGACTTTGTTTTGGACACGTCAGATGGCAAATTTCAACCTTGTTGTTGGTGGAGCTGGTGTTGTGGCTGCCACCACGACACTCATCTTTTTGATCCCAGTCGAAAACTGGCTGGATTCATTAGATTCCCAACTGTCCTCATGAGCTTGGCGTGGAGGTGTTGCCTCCCTGCGCTCCCGATGCTGCAGAGCCCATTCAGCTTCCCGCTGAGCAAACCATGGGACTTACTGCCGTTTGTAGGCCGGGTTTCAGTCATCGCCACGGCAATTGGTTCATCTCACCCCCGATCACTTTCCACTTTCCTGTCTTTGATTGGCCGGCCCTGCCCAGGAGGAGAGAGAGCATGAGGGATTATGGGATGAGACGTAACCCGTGCAGGAGACCAACTCGATCTGAGCTTAGCAGCCTCACAGCTGATAGAAAATCCTTCTGAAATTTTCAAGAAAATAAAAAAGCTCATTGTCAACAGTCTGGAATATTCATATTCATTATATTCATTATATTGGAATTTAGGTTTGTGGATGTTCAAATTGTATTTATTTTAAAAAAGGAGCTTTAACGAGTCAGTTAGTTTTTAAAAAAAATTAAAAAAATAAAAAATCCAGTTGGTTTTCTCTAATTTGAAATGATCACGATTTTCTTTCCTTGCATCTTTCAGAGCACTGAGCTTCTCTAGCTACCGTACTGGAAGAGAACCGCTACTCAGTGTGGTGCTTAAATCTATCAAAATATCAGTGGAATGGGAGCGAAGTGATAAAAAGGGGGAAATGTGTCTTAAATCACCGCCTCATGACAGTCAGAGTCATTTGGTATTTGCACCACAGCTTTAAATCTGCCAACTGGAGCAAAGCAGTCCAAGAAAAATGTCCCAGAGGACCCATCTGGGTCTTCCTACAGAGACATTTGCTTTTCTTTCGGGTGTCTCTAGCTCCTTTAGGGCTGATAAGGCGGCTGCATTCCTGCGGGCCCTGCAGTTGACCCCACTTGACAATGTCCAGTCACGAAGGGCTGTGGTGCCTGTACCCAGCAGAACGGAGACCCCTGGCCAGCCCCACTCATCTCGCTCCCCATCTCCCCTCAGCCAAACACTCACCCCACACTGGAGAGAGCAGAGATAAGCAGCAAAGGCAGGGTGTTCTCTGACTGTACGCGCCACACCGGCCCTCCAATAACTGCATTTTTGAAGGGACCTTTGAGTAATGTCGGACACTTTGAGCGGATTAGATTTTGTGTGAATATGCAGAGATGGATTTCTGTGGTTTGTCTTTAAACTGTGATAAGTCAGAAGCGATTTTTGGGGGTTTACTGCTCTGGCGCTTATCAGCCTAACTCTTCTATTCCCTTATCACCTGATAGGTTTCAGTGACATTTTCATTTTCCTCTGTTGTCCTCTGTTGTTTCATGTATTTTTTTTAGGAATTAGGAATTACACAAATAATGTAAAAAATAAAGAAAAAACATTTAAAAATGCATATTTGACCAACATTCTTATGAAGTTGTAGAAAAAAGCCGTGTGTGCGTGTGTGTATGTGTGTGTAAAAGTCAGGCCCACCAATCTCCTCATCAATTTAACCATGTTTTTAGTGTCTGAATAGTTTTTTTTTTTTTTTTTGTGGGACTGTCTGTTGCACAGTGTTTAATAAAAGCGGCTCCTTCCTGCAGATTTAGGTCCTACAAAAATCTGCTCAGCAGCTGTAATTTCGGAGGAGATTAGCTGTGTTTGCGAACGTTTGCCTAAAAAAAGACAACAACCACCACATGAACGTGATCTCCTTTTTAACATTCAGCCATCTGGAAAAAGATCCAGAAGTGTCTTCTCTTATTCTGCCGCACAGCCATTTATCTAAGACTCCAACTCACGCTCTGTTTTTTGTGAAATTAAATGCTGTGCAATATCTTTTAAATAGAATACGACAATGTTAGTTCCTGCTGGTAAAATGTTCTTGTGTACTATCCATGAAAGCCATTTATTTTATTTAATTTTCCCAAAGCAATATTTAAGAAAATGAGTTGAGGCTGAGAAAAACAAAGTCCTGAGTGCAACAGGAAAACTTGAGGTGGCAACATGGACATGTTGTTTTGCGAACAGTAGCAGTAAACCCCCTAAAGCCACCGGCGCAGTCGGCCGTGCTGGCATTTTCAGGTTAACAGAGCAGAGAAATCAAGATTCTCCGTTGCGTTGTAAACCCCAGATTAACATGGTCTTATTCAGCATGAATTGGCTCACACAAGCCGCGGCGCTGGAGCTACGAGTGACTTAGAGGGGCTTACTCCGGCTCGTTCGCTGTCTGGAATGGGATGGAAAGTCTCCGGTGGGAAGAGAGGGAACAGCAGAGCAATGTTTAAGCCGGCCACTCCAAGAAGCCATGGGATCACAGAAATTAAGAGTTTCAATTCCTTCACGTGTTGGTTCTGAAGAGTAGACAACTTCAGTGCTCTTTTAATTTTTTTTGCATGGATGCAATGACAGGAAGCATCTATTCAACTCAGGAGAACATCGACTCAGCACGTAATAAAGTGCAGCTCAAGCTGCTCCTTTCTCTGACTCACAGCTATAACTTTTATTTTGATTCTAAAAAATGAATTCCAAAGTTTGTACCTTGGGAGTAAAAGAGAAGCAATTTCCCAGTTTTATATTTCCAGGTTAACGGTCATCAATCACAGGAAATACTCTCTTCAAAATAAGTGATTTCTTTGCTTTTGTAACAATGGCAATAAATCACATACACTTGTGCTATGAACAATGATTACACAGGAGCGTGAAGTAGAGGAGAGAAAAATAATTACATGGTTCACTTCAAGTGTTCTTCAGGACGGCAATATGTGATTTATCTGCTGCTTAAACACAACGTTTAGAACACTGAGAGCTGGGGTTGGTTAAAAATACTGTCGCTCCAGTCTACAGTCTAAAGTTCATTTCCTGTGTGTGTGTGTGTGTGTGTGTGTGTGTGTGTGTGTGTGTGTGTGTGTGTGTGTGTGTGTGTGTGTGTGTGTGTGTGTGTGTGTGTTACAGTCAAGGCTTTAAAATGTCCTCAACATCTCTGAGCATTTCACCAACCTTTTATCATGTTTGAAGTCTATGATTTATAATTGTTTTCCTCATCAATATTTAATGGGTTGAAAATGAATTAATAATGGGTAGATGATGAAGAGGAAGAGGAAGACTAGGATTCATGCATAGAGGTCTTCCTGCCCTGTCTGATGTGACAGCATCATTGGTTAAATGCAATGGTGTGTGATGGAGGTGGAGGTGTAGCCATCCTCCACTCTTCTTTTGTGGATGTAGTTCAGTCTCTGGTGGTCCAGCAGAAGCATCGCAGCTCACCTCAACCGGTTTCTGCCCCACTTCTGCTCATGCTCTCCAGGTATTCAATGATGTGGGACATATAAGGATGCCATTGTGAATATTCTCATCACGACTGTGACTCAGTCTTAAATACACGCCTCGGTCTCAGCAAGTTACGTTAAAACCTGCTGCAAAATTAGAAAAGGTGTTGGCTGGCATGCTGTTTGTTTTTGGGCTCACATGCTTTAGTGAGAATTAGACAACAGATCAGCTGCTCAGAACTGATCAGATGAATGTTTGGTTTAAAGAGCAAACTCGGTTCTTTTTATACACATATTAGACACACATTATAGCCCTATATATGCACCGTGGATGTATAAATAGTATATTTTGCTACATTGTAAGTATTTCTGCAGGGTTTTGAAGGGGTGTGGTTGCCCTCTGCTGGTAACATGCGGTGACTACAGCGTAATGGCACCAGCGCCTCGGCCGTCATGCGTGAAAGACCCAATCCAGATGAAAAGATGAAGGATAATGACCTCTGAAGAGATGACATTAGCTTCATGGTGGTGTGAGACTGAGACTTGGCTCTCACTTGTGAACCTTTTGGATCGCTAAATCCTGCATCTGGCCCCGTTGCTGGTCCCGGTCCAAGTCCCGCTGCACACACACACACACACACACACACACACAGGCTGAGCGGCGCTTTCTCTGCACCCCTTCACCCTCTGGAGCAAGCAGCCATTTTGTGCACGGAGATTTGATCCTTTTTGCCGCCTGACTTTCTTCGCGACTTCAAAGTTTCTTGCACGAGGCCACCAGTGGAGCCTGTGAATATTACTTTACTACGAGTTGTTGAGGGATGGATTTGTATCTCTGGTTGAAGTGAGACACAGTCCGGCGCCACTTTCGAAGCTCGTCAGAGTGCCGGGCCCCAAGGCAAAGCCCATTGTCCACAAATTGATCCATCCCCCTCGGTTTTTGTTTATTTAAATGAAAATCTTAGACCTCGGGGTGTTTGTTGAGGAGAAAGTCAGAAATGCCAAATATCTTTTTTTGGTCTTCTTCCGCTTTCGTTTTGCCTTTTTTCTTTTCTCTCCCAGCCCTTCAGCTTCATGATCCAGAAATCCTTGGTAAACATCCCGGCTCGGCAGCTTTACTGAGCCTCGCAGCGTCCCCCCTTTGCACTGAGCTCTCCAGTTCCCAGCACAGTTTCTGTGACATGCAACCTTTTACTTAGCAGTCTTTCCTCCATAGTCATTTATTCTGATTATTCTTTTTTTGTGTATAATTAATAAAACAAAATTGGAATAATACTTTAAAAAGGGTCCTAAAAAGCTCAACAAGTGGTGATTTCCATTAGCGACCACTTCCAAGCTGAACCATATGCTTTGATATTGTGTCTTTGCAGTCAAATTTCAGCCATAACAACATGTGTTTGGTTAACATTTAATAATCTGCTGTTATGATTGAACCTGATATGCAACCAGCAGTTTACAGAAAGTGGACGGGCCTGCAGGAAAATAGATCTCACCTGCTTCACGATCAGCATCTTTCCAGATTTTTGAAAGATAATCTCCTCGGGCTTATATTTATATTTAAAGGTATTTTTATCGCATGTCTCATGGCATGCGTGTGCCAAAAATCGCCGTAGAAAAGAAGCGAGACTAAGAAAAACAAACATCGGCGTTTATCTGCAACTTTTGTTTTAAGAGTTTTGGGAGAACACATTCTTGGCATATCATAAAAGAGTTCAAATATGTGGAGTAAAAGAAGAAATGCTGAAGTCAGTCTGAGTATTTGTTGTGAAACGGGGAAGCTGCTTATCCCCACAAAGTCTGTGAAGTCAAGACACACAAGCAGTGGGTGTTTTAATTTTTCACCGAAAAAAAAAAGGAGAAAAAAAAAAATCAAAAGAAGGAAAAGAAGCGCCGACCTTGGCCACGAAAATATTTCCTGGTTCATTTGTTGCTGGGATTATGGGAAACATCTCACGAGGGCCCATCAAAAGCGAGCTGCAGCGCCGTCGACAGAGTCGGCAGCCCATCGCGGCTACCAGGAGTGGGCGGGGCCATGCCGCCAAGCAGCGGGGAACGCAGAGTTCAACCGTAAATCACACGTCCTGATGCCTGGATGTATTTCACAGCTATGGGAACCGTCCCTGCGCCCCCCCCCCAACTGTCCTCCTGTCACAGGTGACTTTTGGTTCAAATCCGCTTCCTCCTTCATGCTGAAATCCAGTCGGGTCAAAGGTCACGCCTTCTCCCTTTTTCCTTTTCCATAAGGGCAAAACAAGGTGTGAGCGAAATAATGAACCCTTTACATCCCGCTGCTGTATCACTTTGCTTCCCTTCTCCCTGTTTGCACAGCTAATATCATTAGCGGAGTGTCATTACGGAGCCACCGCAGCAGGAAACGTGTCGCCGGCTCATTTTCCCCCCCTCCGGCAGCACGCTCGTCAACAAGGGCCTTCCCGCTCCTCCAGCTCCCACTCCACAGCAGATTTCTGTCTATTAACTGGAAAGCATAAATTACAAGTAATCACTAACAGGTTTTCTAGCGCTCAGACAATGGGCATCTACTCATCCGGGCTTCCTGTTTAAACTATCGTGCTGGCGAATCGTAAAGCCCCGCTGCTTATTTTCCAACGATTAGCTGTACATCAGCATTACCACCTCAAATCCAGCAGTTTCACATCCAGAATTAAATAGGATGAATATTGATCTGCTAAAGAGGATTTATTTATTTCATGCTCTATCCAAAGATCAACTGCTACCAGCTTTGGTTGGATCTGTGAAGGTCTTACCGAATAAAGCTACTGCATACATGACTTTGGACTTGACATTTTAGGCCTGGAAGAAGACCAAACAGTAAATTTAGTGCAATAATCCCAGATAAATGGGATGATCACTACCAAAGCTTAGATAGTTAAGTGGCCCACACTTAAGTCTAGAAACGACGAGGAGGAAAGCATCTCAAAGGGGAGCCTTCGTGTTGGGGAGGGAGTGGTCTGTCTGAGGAACACACCTGAAAAAATACTCTGAAAGCCCGTTTGTAGAACTGTGAAAAGGTTTCCAACATTTAGTCTTTAAGTGCTCCTTACTGAAAACCACATTTCAAATATTAAACATGGCAAAACACCCATGATTCAAAATGGTTAGTGGTTCTTACAATTGTGTTAATTGTGTACTAAACATCACTGTTAAGCACAGTCAGTGAAGAGGGGAGTGCAGGAGAATAAGCAGCAAAATCTGATAGAGTTGAACAATAACAGCACAAAATAAAAGAGCCATCACTGTAAATCCACTGTTTTGGACTTGGTATCAGCTGTCAATAAGATCCCCCCCCCGCCCAGTGGAAAGACCCATAAACACTCACACACACCAGTTAACCCCTTGCACAGCCAAGCGTGTGCATCCTGTGCCCGTCCCAGTACTTCAGGGCTGGTTAGCAGTGGGTTTTACAGCAGAGTCTGTCATCCAGCCACTCAGGAGCTGCGAGAGAGGCAGAGGAAGGCGGAGAGGGAGGAAGGCGGAGGAAGGCGGACGGGGAAGCGGCCATCTGGAGCGACAGGCCGCGGGGTCACGCCGAGGAGTCACCGGCAGCATGGCGCTCAGCTGCTTCCTGTCTGTGCTTTCAGCCCCAAAGTCTTCTGAGACCACAGTGACGTGGCTGAGCTGCAATTTTCTGGTTTGTTAGCTTTTGTTTGATTTTAACTTGTTTTCCAATTTATCTGCATCAATAATCACACACTGACCGTGAATCTGTCATTTTACTGTAGGCTGCAAAAATAATAACTCCACTGACTATGGGATTTAAATGAATAACAATTGTATATTAGGTAGTTTCAGCAGTATACATTTTGCATTCTTTAATTCATTTTTGGGACAGATAAATTCGTTTAAAACATGACCGGTAATTTAAAAGAAATAATTTTATAAAAACAGCGGGCTTGTGATACATCAACGTTGCGTTCAGGATCTCTTTAGACTGCAGGAGAACTGGAGTGGACCTGAGCGGCCGGTAGATGGCGTCTGATGCCTGCTGGAAATGTGAGAACTCCCAGTTTGACTGCACATACACATTCCTATAAAAGACAAACATAAAAACCACTGAGATCTATAACAGGTGAGTGCAATTATGTTATTAAATATGATAATCAATAAATTTCAACCAATAAATATATTTTAATATATAACCCTTCCTTCACCCTTTTATTGTCGCAGTTTATTTATTGATTTCTTAGGATTAATTAAAATATTTATTTCATTGATTCTGTTTATAACTCTAATTCGTGTTCAAATTTTATATATATATATATATAGAAAGACACAATGTCTGTAATATTTGGCATCATAAAAAGCCAACATATAGGATTTTTAAAAAAAAAAAAAAAGAACTCTAGCTCTCTTCCTAATCAGATGAGTCTGTGCTTGCTGTCCGAACAGTAAATTTTCAACCTGAGTCATTGTCTGTCTTTATGACCCGTGATTTATTGTTTAGACGTGCCAGAAAAGTGTCAAGGCCTCCTGGAAGTGAGGAGAGCGAAACTGCAGCGAGCGTTGGGCTGGCAGAGCCCGAGGATCAACGGCCAGGTCCCAGGCTGAGCGATGGCGGTTCCTGTGGTCGGCAGATCAGCCATACATCAAATCGTGCTTATTCCGCCATTTACAGACAGTGGGATTACGGGGGGGCTGCTGCCTATACCTGCTGTTCCCTCTGTTTATAACTGTCAAGCTGTTTTCAGTTTTTAATGGAACGATCGTCGACTGACGCCGTCTACGTCGGCAGGAGGTCACTTTTTCTCCCCCCACCTTCTCCAGGGAGCTCCTGTAAGGTCGAAGGCATCAGAAATGACACGTCTGCCCAAGAAACGCGGACCACACAAGCAGACAGATGCTGCGGCTACACAATCTTCTTAACCACAGGACAACAAAAGAGCAGCCACGCCTCAGATAAAGGTGCTTAACCTCCGAGCATGCTAAGTGCCCTCGCTTCATTACCACTTAACAGGCCTCATCAGTTTTGGCCCAGATCAGATTTTGAATCTATTGCCACCAAAGCAGAGCCGCATATTAGAATAGGGACTTCATTAAACTGAGCGGGGTCACGGCGTCGCGCTGGCGTTTGTTGGAATAATGTTGCAGCGCTCCGACAAGTTGCATTTTTATCCAGTTTACATCGTTGCATTCCTGTTTAGAGACCCGGTGCAACATTCAAATAGTTCAAATAGGCCAGACGAGGCATCAGCCCATCCTTATAATCTCCTGGATGAAAGGTTGCTTTAATTGACAGAATGGTGCAGAAACAGTTCTGAGTTAAAACTTAAAAGTGAAATTAAATACTGTGAGGTGGCAAGAGAGATTATACTGAGTAGAGAGATTTTATTTTTTAAATGACTAAAGGGGATAAGAAAAAGGATAAAGAAATAAAATGCATAGAATGTGTTGCTCTTCAATTTTTCTTCAACACTGCCTTTAAATGTCTTTAAATAGGTCGTGTAAATATTCCATAAGTATCTTATGGAAACCGAACATTCAAGCTTCGACATAACACAACCAGACGGCCGATCAGAGAGAGAGGCAGGGGCGACACGGCTGAGCAGTGCACCAATGTTTTCTTGACAAATAAAAACACAGCAGTGGAGAAATTCACTGCAAGAGCAATTTCAGGCCTCCTGCACCAGTTTGAAGAATCAATAGCAGGCAGTGGAGCGGGCCTGCCGGGATCGATACCTGATGATACAATCATATCTTACTCCTCGACACTCTCAGCAGCGTGCTGTGCTGGAGGTGATGAAATGTGGGTGTTTAAATGAAAGCAAGCATCAAAATAAAGGCCGGCCTCGTTGAAATGACATTTATGCTCCAAAACGGAGCAGGAGTAAGCGAAAATCATCCCTCCGGAGGACGGAGTCTGCAGATCTGCAGCCGTGTTGGCAGTCACGGATTTGGACTTTCTGCACATCTCGGTGCAGTCGGAGCCGTAGCTGTTTTGAAACTGAATATCTCATTTCAACAAAACAAAGCAGCAAAGAAATGAGAGGAAATTGGTTTCATCTGCCCCAGTTAACCCTGTCTGGATGTCAATCACTGGCCTTAAAGTGAATCACGCCCCTTCTCCTGACTGCTTTTTGTCTGTTTTTGTGTAAAGACTCTCGCTTCACAATATTAAATTATGCATGTCAGAATATCGCTGCAACCGCACGTTATTATTTTCTTTCTTTTTTATTTTCTTCTCATCTCATTCCCGGCCTGAAAAGGCGGCCCCGCTCCGCAGACAGCCCCACTGACTGATGATAGATTAATGAAAAGGCTTCAAACTCGGGCACTGCTGGACGGTTACGCACATGCTGCAGGAAAAAAAAAAAAAAAAAAAAAGGCCTCCATGATGTCAGCGTGGTTTTCAACAAGCTGGTGGCCATGCAGACGTGTGCTCCATCATATGCGGATGGGACTGTGGGTGGGACCCAGGGAGGGGCCAAAGGAACATTCAGCAGTAGGTAACATGATACTGGGTAACTGTAAACATACTGTAATAGTGTGGCATGAACTGGGCGCTCAGAGCAGGGCACATTTCACTCACACCTGCCCCGCTGATGATTGCTCATGCTCTATAATGAGCGTACATCGGGATGGTTTCAATGGCATTTAGAGGGTTAACGGTGCTTATGTGTGAAGCCTTGAAAACAATAAGCCTCCCATGTGATTTAACAGTATATCCCCGGATTTAAAACTTGGGCTCTTTAAAGTTGTATGTGAAAGCTCTTAAACCTCACCACACCCTGGAGAGGGAAGCTGCTTTCTTTATAGTCTTACATTGACTTCCATGGACTCCTGATCATGAGTCACCCTTTATGTGTTGCCATCACCCCCCCCCACTCCCAAACAGAGTGCCTCTGCTTTCAGAGGGCCAACAGAGCCTGGCTTACTCCAGCGCAGCCAAATTATTGCTGGAGGAACACAGCAGAAGGCAATTAAGTCCCAGTTAGGTTGATCATCTCGGTGTTGATTAGGGTCAGCGGGGAGCAGGCTTCTCGTTTCATGTCCACACAGTTCATTTATCCCTGCTTCATTACAGTGATGGAAAGTACAACAGGTTGCACTCCTTTACCACCACCCCGTGGCTGCTTCACTGTAGAAATTTAATGATCGTGGACGAGAACGCGCAGATATGATGACATCACTGGCACATTCTTGCACTGGCACGACGGAGCCGACAATTAGAATGGCTGCTTGAAAGTTTACTTTGAAACACAGTCAAGGAGTTTTGGCCGGGGTGCTATTGTGCTGCATAGGTGCCAGTAGAATGGCAATTCGGAGTCACACTAATCCCATTTGTTCTGGTTGTGTCAGATGCTCTGCCCCGCCGACTGTGGACCTAATAAAGTAAGCATGCGCGACATACCCTCGTTGCATTGCACTTGCAGTCAGGCCAGAGTTCTGCATGGATTTGATTAGTACAAATCATTTGAAGTCAGGAATTTATCTCTCTTTCCTGATTTGAAGCCAAACTGTTGGGATGTTTTTGATTTTTAATAACATTGATAATGCTAATAAAAGTCTACCCTTAAGACAATATAATACATGCATTTGTTTCTTTAAAATCACATCTGGTGTTAAATATATTAAATAAATTAATGGTTTTGTACTGTTAAGTTTTACATTTAGTGATTCAAAGTTTTAAGCTTAATTAACTTTTTTTTTTTCAATGTGATATTAAAGCTGGGAACCTTAAACCTGGTCGCTGAGGAATGCCTGTGGCACGTGCACGGTGGCAGCACATTCTCTGCTTGTTACTGTATTGTCAGCCAGGCCACGAGTTAGTCTTTAAGGCTAATCACAGCTAACACCAAAGACCCTCCACATCCCTCACCACAAGCCTCGGCTCCACTCTGTTTCATTCCCACAATACTAGCAGCCTCTCCTCTCGCCACTCCCGTATCCACCCTGTGCAGCCCCATCCGAGCCCACCCTCACCTTCTCAATCCACTCTTGGATCATTTCAATTTGCATCCCAACTGGCCCCGGGATTCCCCAGCCCTGTTAAAAGGCAGGCTATTTGTTGTGCTCCACGGTTAATGCCGTGCAGAGCTTTAAATACCCATATCAAATCTTAGAGGCTCAACAGATTCAGTTTTGCAAACCTGTATCGAACAGAGGTTCAATCCACCAGCTTAGAAGTGTACACTCCTTAAGTTGTGTGATAAGGTAAAACCAATCACTGGATTAGGCTATCTCTGTCAGCAAAGGTGTATTTTCAGCACACAATGTTCCTGTACTGAAACGGGATAAGCCGATGGAGTAACTTTATGGTGCGTGAGACTTCTTTTTCAGCAGAAATATAATAATTGGATTGTGAATCAAGAGTGCAATATAGTTTATTTCAGTATAAATCGCGCATTAGCATCAACAGTGAAAAGTGCCTGGTGCTGATATCACGTGCCAAAACGCATATTAAATGATGCAAATAGGACTGACGATCGAACATGATTGATCGAGAGGTGTGGTTGCCAGTGTTTTACTTCTCATGCACAATAATTCTCACAAAGTAGCCCCTGCCGTCTTCTCACAGGCAGAATTTTGCAAGGCATATGGTGAATTCATAACTCAAGAAACTCTCAAGAGTTTCCTCCTTTTGCGGTTACTTCGCCTTGTCCCATCTGGTTTGGGGGGATATGTGGGAGGTTTTGGTATATGGTGAAACCCGGTTAAAAACCGTGGCAGGTACATAAATAATCACACGGCTAAACTACAGGCTCCGAGTTCTCTTTGGAGTATTGCGAGACAGTCTTGACTGACATTTGAGAGGAGGACTGAACCATCTGCAAGCTGCAAAGCACAAACCAAATGTCCTCTCCCTTTCACCTCACATAGAGCTGGGTTTCCACTCGGTTCTGCCAACAAGCGATCCCTGGAAGTTCCCCCTCTGACATTTTCTGCTCTGTGGATCTCACACTTGAAGCCTTGAGGCGTTGTTTGTGGACAGCTCTGCTCCGACTGTCAGATTCTTTTTTCTGTTGGTTTTGCGTGAATGCAAAGAGATCAGTGTGGTGGCTGGTGATGAAAACCTTTCGAGCACTTTTGACAACTCAAGTGAGAAAACTCGAGAGGCCACTTATATCGGTTTTCTGGCCGGCAGAGCGCAAGATGATCACTTAGTTTGACCACAAATTTGCATGTAGTTGCTTAAACATTTGAGCCTCACAGGGATCCTCTGATTGTAGAAGCATTTGTTTTGTCCTTTTGTGAAAAGAGAGATGATAAATATTAGCCAAAGGATTGATGTAGTCAACTTAATGGGAGGCAGCAGCTTGTCAAAGCAATTAAATTGAAACACTGCAAACAATAATATTTTATCCAATTATGTTTTGGACAATGTGGGAGCACTAAAAACTCACTAAAGTAACAAATTAGTTAAAACAAAAGATGCAAAATTCTATTTACACTTGATGGATTGACTGGACAAAAGTTTGTTCATTAAACCAATAAACATCTTCACTTTAGTTGCATAATGAGTTGCAACAAATTTAAAGCATAGACATGTGAGATTCAGATCCTATTGTTCTCATCTTAACAATGAGTACAGACATGTCCCAGCTTGGAATCTTTGTCCACCACCTCCTCTGAAGCCTCCATGTAGCAGCTGGTGATCTTAGTCCTCACTCGCGCTAACTAGTCCACCACCACATTGCCTCGGGTCAAATGGACACAGGAACTGAAAGAAACCTGTCCATTCTTGGCCATTAGTTGGTCGCTAAACTAATCCAGGGATTACACAAAATACATTTCCCCCCACTCAAGGGTTCCCTAATATTGCAGTGATAACAATGGACCATCTCCCAGACCTTCTACATCCCACGGGCAGACATGAATCTTTAATGTGCTGACTCATCGCACTGGATCGTCTGGTGATTCATATTCTAAATGAAAGAAAACACATGTTTGCAGATGGACATTTCATTACATAATTCCATAATGTACTTTTGAGAACATGTGTGTGGGAGATATAGACATTTTCAACTTTAGCTACTGCATGCTTGTTAGAGCTGGGACAGACTTAGAAGAAAACACAAGAAGATGCTAAAGTGGCCGCCGCACCCTTGAGCCACTCAAACACCTGGTGATGACCATCAAACAGCAAAGCAAGGCAGGTTAATGCTAAACCCAACAAGAGTGACTCCAGGCTAAAGATGAGCTTCTGTGTGGAGATAAGATGTTTGGTTCAGCTTAGGCAAAGAAAAAGAAAAGCCCCAGGGTACATTTGCAAGATCTGCCACCAAATGCTCTTTTTTTTTTTTTTTTTTTTAGAACAAGTTGTCTCGGTAAGATTTGCAAAGTTCTCGTCAAACAGAGGGTTGTTATGCTGGAGGAAATGTCATGTTTCCAAGACAACGTGACGACTGACGGCAGGTTCTTACCTTGATCCACTGACCACACAACTGCCGAGAGTATGTGGAAGAGCGGATGTTGACCCAGGCCTGGAGATCTATATGGACAGGGCGCATGTTAGTGTAGCATAAGGGGCAGGCAAGTGAAATATAAACATTTGTTTTTGGGCTCAAACAGACAAGAATAACCACGAGATATCCAATAGAGGCTGTGAGAACAATGGCTGGTGCAATGGTGCATGTTCCACATGTCTTGCATGTCTTGCATGTTATGCAGATTATTTTTGTCATACTAAAATGATCTGGGTCCAACCCAAAACAGGAAGTGAAGGAAACAACTGAAAAATAAACTGAAAGATAAAACTTGGGGACACCTGGATCAGGGGCATGCAGCCTGGCAACAAGATTAGGTCACCTTTTCCTGTTATGCAAAACGTGACACATTTCAAATTAAAGCGGCTGCGTTTGTCTGTCATGGACTTTTTCAGAGCATGTGGAGAATATATATTTAGGAGGAGCTGTGCAGCATGCAGTGCACATATGCACACATGAACACGGCTGCCACCGATTATGAACAAACATGATCCCCTGGAGCAAGACAATAATAACGGCATTAATGGCATCCCAGGATTCAGCTGATTTTTAATATATCTTAGATTATGTCAGGAAAAACACTGGAACATCACACAAAAGTCACAGTCAGTATAATGCAATCTCATAAAGCTACGGATCTCTTCAACAACATTGACATAGGGAGCAGGTAAACAAATGTTCAACCCTATAACATATGAAATACTAAACATAACCAACTCACTTCTGTCAATCAGCCAGGGAATATTGATTGATGGCTCAGAATCAATAGGCCACAATTGAATTTTGGGATTCCAAACAAGCCTCATTCTTCACCTGAAAATCTGCTACATGTCACAATGGCCTGAGCTGCTGGAATTGCTAGATTTATTTTGTTTCAACCACTGCTCAACCCACCGCATTTGGAGACTTCTTTGTTTGTTTTAGCAGTGAACGCTCAAGGAAAACGCTTTGTGTGCCCGTACAATCTGTTCCTATGTAATGAATATGTTTACGCTGCAACCAAGCAGTCTGTAATGTACCGAGATGTGGCATGACAGGTGCTTTACTGTGTTTTTCATGAAATTAGGACAACTTTCTTTAATTAGCAATATTTTGTTGGACATGCATTTGGCTTCTTATTGTTTATTTGTGCTAAAATAACAGTTTTAGTACTTTAAACTCAAGTCAGAATTTTTACTTATTCATTTCAGCATACTGAAATTTAACACTTACTCTATTTGTGTCTGCCTCACTGATATTTGTTTAAACGTAGACATGCCTGCTAGACAATTAGTACACACCACCCCAGTTTTACACTTACAACATTGTATGTTGATTATACACCCATTCTAAAGATTTTGTTCAGTGATTAAACAAAAACAATACTGACACAATTATGATCTTAATTGAAAGTGAGTGTAACTGTAATCAAGTTCATACAAGACAGTGATTGCAGTTTGATGGTAAATTAAGAGAAAATACACCTGAATAACAAAGACATAAAAACATAAAAAATATCACATTGTTAATTTTTGTTTTGAGATTCTGAATTTTCCCATGACCTCCCTGAACGGCACGATTAAATTTTCTTTTACTGTTAACCACCGCTGCAGCGGAAAATAACAGAGGCAGAAGCTACTGAGTGGAGCAGTCTTTTGCCTATCACCTCATTTACAATACAGTGCCCTCTGACTCACATAATCAATTAAAAGGCAGCGAGGCTGGAGAGGCACCCTACCAGTCACAGAAGTTTACATCAAAAGGCAGAGATGCTTTTGAAGACTTGCTTCATCCTTGAGAGTCTTCCCCGAGAATGCAAGGACAGATTTAGTCACTGATAGATGTGGTTCTGGCCTACTTCAAGGTCTCGACTCAAACGTATCAGATTGCGCTGCTGAATTGCAGTACAGTATTTCATTGCCGGGCGTTCTGCAGAGAGGGAAACACTGGCCAGGAAAAGTTTTCACTTCAGGGGAGACTTTTCCAGAGAAGGTACAATTATTCACCATCATTTATAATTTTCTTTTTGGGCTTTTCCATGACGTAAAATGTTGCACAACAAGATACTTTTAACATGTTTTCTGCTGCCTGTATGGCATGAGGATACAGCTTGGAAAGTAGGCCTAAACTGAGAGCGAGAATGGAAAATGTAATCCCAGCTCCTGTCGAGTGTAACCCTGACTTTGTTAGCGCCATCCCATTGAAACTGTCACCGTAATTTTCAGTCATGTCCAGGTGGAGCAGCAAGCCTCTTCCAGCAGAAGCTGCAGCCCACTGACGGACAGGAAGGGGCTGTCCACAAATTAAGAGCCATTTTATGGTCTAACAGCTGTGCAAGTAGTATTGATTACCAGCCGCTAGATGAACGATTTTTTTACGAAGTGAGGAATCTTGGTTCTGTATGGCTGGCGCCGAACATTTATGTTAAACTTTACGCAGCCTGATGCAGAAATATTAACAGGTCTTATTCACATGCATGTGCAAATAGAAGCCGTTACTTAATAAGAGTTTAGTAATAAAATGAACCATATTGCAACCAGATATATTGCTGCACCCCTTGACATGTCCTGGAAGTTATCATGGGAGTTTGCTGTAGAATTTAACTTTATACAACCTAATAACTCAATAAAAAGCAGTTTGAAACATTAAATTGTAAACCAAAGCAGCTGCAAGACTGAAAGTAATACAAAAAAGGAGAAAATGTTTTAACTAGACAAGGTAAAAAAAAAACGCCTGTCACTCATTAGATCTACACCATGTGTGTGTGTTTGGGATTTGAAGTGGAAAACACTCAGTCATAATTTTCTTTTAAAAGAGCAGATTGACACCTTTTTGTTGGGAGAGTGAAGTTAATCACACAAAAATGGTACTGTTGCTCATTGTAATCATTATTAAATTAATATAAATAGAAATGTATATGGTGTTGGGTTAAGATGGGTTTGTTTTTTTTTTTACTTCCAAAAGAACATTCTGGTCTACAGAACAGGTGGCTGCAAGCTGATTTTTGAGAGTAGGCAGCCAATCTTCCAGCACAGGTGGAGGCGTAATCCGAAACATACAGAACAGAAGATAATCATCTTTTTATAGGAGCGTATTAGGGCGCAAACACGTCCAGCACTTTTAATGTATGAGAAACATTGTTTAGGCGATAGTAAATCAACCCTGTGTGTGTGTGTGTGTGTGTGTGTGTGTGTGTGTGTGTGTGTGTGTGTGTGTGTGTGTGTGTGTGTGTGCACAAGTTGGTGGTCGAGTGTATTTACTGGCGTGCATGTGCCACAGAGACACAATAGCACGGCTGGCGTCTGGCTAAAGCGGAGCTATGCAGAAGTTGTCGGTTGCTTCGCTGATCCCTCTCTGTCAGTGTCACAAGAAGCGTCATTAATCATGAGAGAGCAGACGACCAGACCACCCTCCCCTGCTGATCTCTCCCTACAACACTCCACGAGCCCTGATCTGAATGGAGGGATTACTGTACGCATGATGTCAGCCCTAAAAACCACAGATCAGAAACAATGCCTCATAATAGCTCAAGGTCACTTTAGGCTGTCAATACTGACGTGGGAAAATTAATGGTGTGACAAAAAAAACGCATTTGTATTTAAACACGTGCCTCAGACCAGAAGACAAATGTTAGCAAAGTAGCACCTTTTCATTGTAGTGTAAAATTGACTGTGAAATGCTCATCTAAGTGTTGCAACCTATAAATGAGAGGTTAAAAGAACATAGAATAATGCAGCTGTCTTAGTTTTAATATTCATTATTTACTCATTAATTAACCATAAAATCTGGTCAATGAAATTACTTGTGACTGTACAGATAAATGCCCCCCGGGCAGTTGAGGCTTATTTATTGTAAAGAGCTTCTCCCCCAGTAACTTCACTATACCTAAAAGAGATACGTTTGTGCCACATCCACACAGCTGGTTAATGAAGGGAACTCATGCACAGCTGGCAAATGTGTCATGCTGTACATCAGGAAAACCATTTTCAACTGAAACCACAGACGTGAGAAACACACCAAAGTGTCTGCATGTGAGATTCTGGACGCCGCTGGTGCAACAAGTTGTAAAGAAAACGGGTTTCTGCTGACTTTAGATCTGGGCTGAGAGGGAAGAAATAAAGAGAGAGTCCGACACAAGTTTATATCTGCTTATGCTAGAAAAGGTTGTTTCATTAGATTCACTATTGTGCAATTTAAAAGCCAATTAGCGGTGCTGAAATCAAATCAAAATGGGCAGTAGGAGTTGGGAGCGTTACACAACGATGAAATGGGGCAGTCGCCCTGTCTGTAATGTACCAGGTGTGCTGTCGGCTATTGCCTCTGACATTTGTTATCTGTTAAAAAACATCTGGTTTCAGTATTCGCTCTGGAAAGAACAGAAAGAGCCAGAGTCATATTTGGAGGGGAGTGAGAGGTCGAGGGGTACAGCCTGGTTTACCCAACAGAAACACTCACTAGTTTAGATCGATGCATTTTGTCTCACTTTTGGAAGAGCTTTTGTCATGTTTTTATCTTCACCAGAAACGTCCAACTCCCAGAAAGGTTTTTTTTTTTTTTTTTTTCAGACGTCCAGTCAGAAGCCTCACCAGTGCTTTGCTGTGGAATCAGCTGTGGCTGATGGGAACTTTCGCTGCCCTCAGTAGTGGGCTTTCTGGTATCTGCCCCTATGACGAGGGATGTTGACTCTCGGGCAAAACAGGAGAGAAGGGCATTCACGAAGGGGATGATTTATTTAAGTCCTTCACCGCCTGATGTGCATCAATTATTTCACTGAATTATATCAGTAGATGTCTAATTCTTCTTATACTGACCAGTGGAAATCTACCAGTGTAGTCTAAATTAACAAGTGATAAAGTTAAAACAAAGTCGAGTTACATATCACGGATAAATAAAGCAATGTACACAGGACCCTTTCCCTCCGAACTTGTTTTGGCTTCCCATTAAAAGCAAGACATTTCATGTGTTTAAAACTCATCCGCATGCCTAACTGGAGGTTATAACTAAAGGTGACAATGAGGATTGTTCTTGTGCTGGAGCAATCATGCAGTCAGGATCATTTTTTCTTCTAATACCAACCACATAATTTAAACATTATTTTAAGAACACTACATTGCCCTATTGCCACAATAACAATGGCCATACAAGGCAGGTTATTTTCTAAAATATGACTTGATGATTAAATAAAATCCCAAGAAGGCTGCCCACTCCTCTGAACAACCACACGTGCACACATGCGTGCAGAGAGGGGCACGCTACGACAAAATGACAAACTAAATATTTGGAGACAGTGATATCATTCTGCTAGGCCTCATTACCATAGTCTGAAGTGCAAATGTAGTTTCAAAGACACCAGATCCCATCACAATTGGCCCTGCCACAGCCACAGCCACCCCAAAGCAATTTAATTCAATATTGTGTCTGTGGGAGCCAGTGTGTTTGGATCGAGAGGATCCAAAAGTGATGAATAAGATTCTTCTCCAGCCATGACAGGTTAGATCATTCATTCTTATTTACAAGTTTTAAGCTTAAACTTGAAACTCTGCACCTGCCCCAGTTTAATGCTGTTTTCTGGTTTTAATTATAAGCATCAAATTTAAGATTTTGCTTAAAATAACTCAACTCATTTGGACATTATCATCATATAATCTAATTTAAGTCTTCGGGGTCCAGCAGATTATGCAGAGAGGTTTTTTTTTTTTTTTTTTTTTTTTTTCACTGTAGGCATCTCAGCCTCCATATTTCCATACATTCAGTGTAGTTTAATCATTCCAATTTTTACTTTGAAAGCAAACACATTTTTTCTCTGGTTATGAGTCAGCTTGGCTAAATGGATTTTCCATCTTTCTCTTCATAAAGAGCGAGTACTCCTCCTCCACTCCCTGTAATGTCAAAGTACAGTCTGTCATACCGAGTGAGCGCTCTGTTGGCACCCATCAAATAGACAGTGTCGCCCCAAACCCAAAGGGATTACATGTGTGTGTCCTCTTTGTTCAGTCCTCCAGCAGCATCTGGCATTAGTCAGTCCCCTTGTGCTACTTTTATGGAGACAAGTGTTGTGTGATAAATTTTCTCAAGCTTCATTTATTAAATTACGGGCTGCATTAATGTGATTTGTCTTGCATTTTCTTGCTGTCTTGCTCTCCTCTAGCATACAGCTGGGAAAGACACAAGGCCGATTCAGATGCTGAGGCGAAGGAAGGGAGTGAGAAAGACGAGCTTGGCGAGAGCTGTGGAGAAAAGTGATGTGGGGGGGGCACCCAGAGAGAGGAGAAAGGAGCGGGCATGCTGTGTCATCTGTTGGTATTGGTACACCATCTCCTCAAAGTTTAGATTTAGACTTTAAATAATGTTCTATTTAGTTTGCTGAGTGTGTGTATAAATGATAGATGAATATTTTTCAAAACACAGATTCATCGTTCTTAATGAACAAAGAGCACTGTGACAGGTAAAAAAAACAAAAGTTTTGTATAAATCATATAAACGGTATAAATCATAATTGCTGTATGACATTTTTCTGCAGGCTTGTTATGACTGATTAGTATTTCACTGACAGGAAAGTAGTTACTATTAATGGAAAGCAGACAGATGTTCCAGTCCTTGTTATATGTGCTGCTGAACACTGTAAATGTTCCCTGCATATTCTGTCATGGCCGGCAAGATGAACAGTGTTGACACGAACATACATGGGAAAAAAACCTATGTTAACTTATAATTTCTCATTAAATATGACCTCTTTATCACACACCGTGACATTTTACCCATGTGCACACTAAACACAGGGTTACTTTACATATTTGACAACCAGACTGAATCCAATTTTAGAAAATTTTTAATGATGTTTGCAGACATGGAAATGTGAGGTAGCTGGCTCTGCGGAGGGCTCAGGGAGTCCGCCATCTCCCTTCAATCACGGGGCTCCGTGGTGCAGCGTTGGTAATTTACATGAGTGCTTAATTATGTTTTAATTAGATACACCCATGTGTTGTTTGTGCTTCATCTGCTATCAGTCAAACGGTCAGCGGTTTTATGAGTTTGAACCACTGCGTGCGCTCATATTTTCTGGCAGGCTGCTGCAGCTGCAGGGGCTGCATCGCTGCCAGAGCATCTTCCATTACTCTGACTTTATTCTTATTCCCGTCAGGTCCTTTGACTGTGAATGAGCATGCGAGGGAGGGCAAGAGGTCATTGGTGACTAATTTTCTGAGCACTCACGGATTGTGTAAGTAATGGAGCACTTATTGCATTTGGTCCCCCATCACTGCAAACAAGGCCCTCAAAAAATCCATACAAATTCCCACACGCAGTGCAGCAGAGGAGGAGAAGCTCGCCTTTAAGACCCAGTGAGTAGCGTGGAACAGGCCTAATGTGCAATTTAAAATCGATATCTTTAAAAAAAAAAAGGTTCCTGTCTTACCTATGATGGCATCATCTAAATATCAATAGGGCCTCCGCATTTCTCCGGCAGGGAGGAGACAAAGATCCGGGGTGCTTTGACCAAGGATTTTCCACTGTATATCCAGAGGAATCGGGTTCTCGCCACTTCCCTTTCAATTTTCATATGGTGTTGTGTGTTACGCATGAGGTTTAATAAAGTAGCACAGTGACTATCAAGCCAGGTGTCTCTTCAATCCTTTCATATTCTAAGTAAATCCTAAAGAAAGGTGTGGGGGATAGCAGCAGAAAGAGAAACCTGATGGATAGAGAGGGAAGCGAAGGCGTGTTTTTATCCGCTGTCGTCTGCCCAGTCTCCAGCTGACAATACTGTGGATTTAAAAATATTGTTATCCTGAATACAAGAGTGTCTGCACATTTCACAGTGGAATTTACTGGATATTGTGAGTGACCTGTGACCCGATTCTCTTAAAGAAATGTTCTGTATCAATGCCAGCAACACATGATAGCAATCAACAGCTCTTTCTGCAGATGAAATATTATCTGATATCATCAGATTTTATCACAGAAAAATGAAAAATGATTGATCTACGGATTGCACATTTTTACAATCAATGGACTGAAATATCTAATTTCTAAAACTGTTTGTGAAATTAACACAAGAAAAGTCTAGTGTCACATGTTAGAATTTCCTGCTTCGACCATTAATTTAAATTAATTCAAAGAAAATGACCATTGAAAGGATCAATGGCAATTAAAGTTGTTTTTATTTCTTGACTGATTGATTTTTGCATTTTTAAATTACAATTTAACGCTGCATCTATAGGTTTATTTGACCTGCACCTTCTAATCATTCTATAACATGTATTCATCCTTTTTTGTTCCTTCGGTAATACATGATTTCAGGCTTCAGCCAAGGTCAAGTGGAGCAGCGCTGAAGACCCCTGGATGACCCAGACTACGCTTGTGTGGGCGGGGCACTGACCAACTGCACCACCATGACCACAAAAATTGATTAGTGCTGTGGTTGCAATGGGATACTAAAGCTTTGTATTGATTCCAGATATCATGTAAAGGTATAAAAAAAAATTATTTCACGCTGTTAAAATCAGTCTTCCTCACTTATCTTGTCAAAAACAATTTAAACGGGACACTTATTTCGGAGGGGGGGTTACACGTTGCTGTTCCACCACATCAAACATGAGGGCAGAGTATCTCTGGGTGCTGTGCTCCTGTTAGCGTGACAATGTTTGGCCCCCAGCCACTGACATGTTTTATTTAATAATGTGGGAATTTTCTACTGTTTTGCTTTCATTACAGCGCGGGAGGCTAAAACTGAAAACAGAAACAGAAAGCCAGATGCTTTAAAGGCTGAACTTTACCGCCCAACAACTGTCAGATGCAATATGAGCATCTGGATTCAAAAGGGAGGCTTTTTAACAGGATGTCTGCTTAATTCAGCTGTATTCTCTCCTTTCCCCCTGCTCTCAGAATTCTCTTTCTTATGTTTCTCAGCATTGTGAAGGGCTGCACCTTTATCTCTGACCACCCATTGACCATACGGGCTCCGGGGTCCACAGATTTAAGGAGAAAAGGAGTCAAAGCTTGAAGCCGCAGGGGAGTATTTCCATGGTGGGGATGAAAAGTACTCCTTGGATGTGGGAGTCATAGGGAAATGGAAAAGGGTGAAGAGGGGAAATTTATTTCTGTTGCCTTGCTCCTGGGCCCGAATACCAACATATTGAAAAAGACCACCACGTTTGAAACAAGCCCACTGGACATTATTATGAGTATCATGGATATTGTCAAATCCTTCAGTCCAGGATTTTGTTGGAGGAACTGCTTTCAGTGCATTTAAATTGTGACAGTTTAATCAGTGTTGTGTTGCACTGTAAATGTTACTTTTGGTGTGATACTGCGAGAAAAAAAACAGTAAACTTTGTCCCCAGCTTCAGTTGATTTGTTACATAAAGTCCAACTGAAGGTAATATCTTCCACAGACTTTTTAAATATTAGTGTCATTTTATCCTTAACTGATTGCAGAAATCTGGAATGAAAAAGTGTCCATTTGAATAAAATTTAAATTAAACTCGTAAATCCATTAAATCCTTATTTTTGTCTTATTGACAAAAATGCCAGCTGATGCTGACATTCTGGGTAAAACTAATCTTCATGGCTGACAAATTTTCCAGGAAAGCATGAAGCGGCTCCGCTCATCATTGGATCAGGGCGCACTCTGGGAGGAGCCGCTGCCGGAGTCGCACTGCTGGTTCTGCTTTGGTGACGAAAGATCAACATTTGTCTCACGGTAGCGGATCGCAGGAAAAAGGAACGGATTTCATCTGCGAGTCAGATTTTGTGGTCTTTCTTCTCTTTGGTCAGAAGTGCTGGATCCCGGTGCAGATGTGCCTCCGGGGCGCGGGGCGTCATCTCGGGGGTGCAAGCTGAACTGAGAGGCCACAGTGTTAAGGTTAAATTCAGAGGTTGGAGGTCGGACGAAGGTCAGGGTTATGGTCAGGTTGGGCTGGTGATGAGGTCAGACTGTCCATCCCCCCCTGAGGGCAGCACTTAAGTGGCCACCTCCATGTCCACTCACAAAGATGTCGCCACTCAAACTGCGTCTATTAGCACATGGAGGATTCTAAACTATTAATCCTCAAAAAATTAATAAAAAATCAAGAGATGTGTGTGCAGTTAACAATCCACTATCCCACATGTGGTTTTGTGGACTGACCTTTTGTGAGTAACAATAACATGGCAGAGATCAGCCGTGACCACAACTGCTTATTTTTGTCATAATGAGTGTCAAAGTACATAAAATACAACATATGGAGATTTTAACAAGGGCAAAGATGACTGTTATCCAAGAAGGACCCTTAAATATGTCCGTTCTTTATCCTCTCCCCCCTCCTGCTGCTGTTGTTTTTGTTATGAGACATCTTTGGCCACCATTTATGATTTATTTGAAATGGCAAGAGAAATATTATTCATGTTTCTATGGCATCTTGCACCAGTTGTTGCTGATGTCACCCTTGGCGTTCGCCCCCCCCCAGCTCTGGTTCTCCAGTGTTCTCAGAAGCAGCGGCATGCTGGGAAACCCTACACCGTCCAGAGAGCGGGACATGGGATGAGTCTGTGCACATGTGTCATGCTGGGGGGCACAGACAGTGCGCAAGATCTGAGTGATTCAGTGCCACACACACCCCCCACTTCCCCCACGGACAGCAGCAGCTTACAAACCCCAAATTACACTTCCCATAGATGAAGAAAGTCAGCCGAGCTACAGCTAGAACAGTTCGAAAAAGTAAAGAAAAGCATTAGTTTGTAGATAAATACAGAAGAGTTGAAGCATCAGCATGCAAAGAGACAGGCTAACACATTCAATTTCATTATCTTATTTCTATGCCTCATGCCTTTCTCTCTGTTGTACTGGGAAATCCAACCTGTGGTGTTTTCAGGCTTTGGCAGACTTAAGATCTCATAAAATCAGCTGTCACCTGCTTAGTTATTAGGTGCTTACAAATAACCAAGATGCATAACTTGAAGATGTACCAGTCACTTAAACCCATTGCAGCAGAAGAAAGCTCCTTTCAAATGCATTATTAAAATTTTGCCTAAACTCAGTCTGGACCCGAACAGAAAGCTGGATTAGCCAAAGGAATTTAATATAAAATGATGCCTACGTTGTTCTCTCTCACAGATAGACTCAGCCTGTTATTTGTTAGAAAGTCACGACATTCCTCCAAGCACGGACAGACTCAGCATATGAGTGTGTGACCACATTGAAAGCATTATTTAAAGTGATATTTTCTAAGGTTATTGTCTTACACTGGCTTAAAGGTATAAACGGACAATCTCTGCTGTTAATTTTATGGTTAAGCGGGGCCTGTAAAAACATCATTATGGCTGGTTTGTGTTTAACTTGTGTTTAATTCCATGCAGCAGGGGGAGGGAGGCCGTATTGATTAAATGGCAGCTAAAGAACTAGTTGTTAATAAATAGGGCTTGTGTATTGCACCAAAGAAGAACAAGGCTCCAGATGAAAAAATGCCCTGTAATAAGTGTGGAGACAAAATGTAGGCTGGGACATTTCAGACGGATGTTAACAAGCAAATTAGCCACAGCGGGGAGGCAGGGCCGATCAATAGCCACCATAAAAAAAAAGTTGGTGCTGACCACGTAGTGTCTGCAATGTAAAATACCCAGCCCAGTCCCCAAGGCCAGCCCAACAATAACCTACAACTGAGCAAGACACAAAAGGTATCGACATGGAGAGCGCTTCAATTTCCCCAGACGGCGGGGCCCTGTCACATCAAACTGGCTATTAGTCACAAATTCTGCCTGCCACCAATCCATAGCCCATTCTCTAGGGGGACCTTGTCAACTTGAAAGTTGTGCCGCTGGCAAAAGGACATCTGGTTCCACTGTAGTGTGTGTTGAATACAAGAGCCCGATGCTGCCTGCGTGATAAAGGAGAACAAACAGGGCCACTTTAGGCTTGTCAAGCCTCGTTAGGAGGAGCAAATGACAAATGAAGGCGCAGCAAGATTCAGTTTTTATGGCTCAGTCGTAAAACACTGAATATGGTAATATGGAGTCAGGGTGGAAGTAATGAATGACATTTCCTCAAATGTGTAATTCCTTTGTTATGTGTTAATATAATGGTAATTATTGGTATTATTTAATAATATTTAAAAAATGCAAATAAATCACCACTCACCAGTCTTGCACCACCCAGTAGGTCTACAAATTGACACAAATCAAACAGACCATTGTGTTAACAGGAGATGATCACAGTAATGTTAAATGCTAACTTAGCTTATTTTTTAAACCAATTTTTTATTTTCTTTTTCAATTTGCTACTGAGAAGCTAAATAAACCGATAGATCACAGAGAATAAGGGGACTAATAGTATACTAGGATAATGTTAATTTCAAAAGAGATAATTTGCTATAAAATCAAAGTACTTTAGCATATGTAAAGTCAACAAATTCTTCATCAAAATCTGTTTATTAATTGTAAACATTAAGCATAACAATATTGAGCTAAATTTGCACTTGCACAACATTGTGCAGCTCATATTCATACAGTTCTCAACATCACACGTGCTCTCCCTGTCACATGCCTGGCCCTCATCAAACCGCCCCGGCCCTCACAGCTTTCAGTGGTGTTCATGTGTAACCTTGAAAATTTCAGTCAGCATCTCCCAGCAGGGTGCCAAGGTTTGACTTCATTTCCTTCTCCACCAAACAGGTGGTAACCATGGTCATCACTCAACCCTGTCTGAGTGATCTGTCACACTCACCATTACGGCTCTATTAATTGCCCCTGGTGTTCACGACAAGACGCTCAAGTGTCCCTGGTTAATGTTTAATGCGGCGACGCCTCAAATCAATGTGTGCCAAAGGAAGACCTGGGACTGCTGGACAGTGCTATTGGACAGTTTGAGGGAGAACCTGTCACATCCCTGTTATTAGAGTGGCAGCTAAGTGACTCAGACAGGGGGAGTAAATTAGGAAGATTTCTGCTGACCTATTCAAGGTATCATTGCAGTTAATTGTAGGAGGACAGATGGTGAACCCCTTCAAATCCCTTAAAGACTGTAAAGTGAGTAGGTGAAATAACAATGAATGTTTTCATGTTAATTCTTTGTAAAAATTTTCCTTAAATGCCTACATTTATGACATTTCAAGGGGAGATGAATATATGCCCCTTTGTTTTATGGTGGGAATGTGTCTGTAATACAAATGAGATCTGGAGATGGCTTGACAAAAAGAGGGAGATCAATTTTAGAGGAAGGGTTTGGCACTTTTAATGAATTCCTTCTCCATCTTACACTTTCCCTTGCCACTTTCTCTGTAAGGAGGAAAAAAGATGAAAAGAAAAAACCCTCACACAGTGACCGTCGGGGAGGTGCTTGGTGGGCGATCAATCACCAATCAGTCATTGAAAGTGCTTGTCCTGCTGCTGGAGGATGTTCTTCATTACTTACAGATTTTCAATGGGGAAACATTGAGTGAGTGCATGTGTGTGTGTGTGTGTGTGTGTGTGTGTGTGTGTGTGTGTGTTGTGTGTGTGTGTTTGTGTATGTGCATATCTGTGTGTGTCCCATGAAGTTGGAAGTTCAAACCAGTGATATGGTTGTTAGTGTTCGCAGACGATCACAATATTATCAAATCTCTATTTCTGCCCTTTTCACACACACGCACACACACACACACACACCCTCATTCTTATGAATTCGGAGTCCTCTGCGGACCCAGCGGGCTTTGGATGATCCCCGAGGTTGATATTAGCTCCCATGATACGCATCAGAGAATAAACCAGCTTAGAATCTGTTTAGATTTGCCAACCTGAATCACAAATGACAATAGACTTGGAAGTTTTCAAATATATAACGTAAAATGCATTTAAGATGATTGCTACCTATTCATATATTTATTTGAAATATTGTTAAACATCGGACTCTTCATGGTTTATACAATTCAATTTCATGACATTAAAATGATCATAGAACAAAGACCTGGTGCTGTTTTGGATATATTAATTGATAAAATAAACGAAATAATGGTTGCATTTCATAGCTACCAGATGACAAATTCCTACTGTAGCAGAAAGCTGATAAAGAGGAGAGAAATATTCAGCCCTATCCCACTGCAGATATCCCACAACTTATTAGATGCGTTGCTGGAATACCCTATTAGGAATGAAGAAGGGAGGTAGAAGGGAAAGGGGGCTTTACTTTAAATTGAGGAAGTGCCAACGCACATTTATTGGCACTAATGTGGTACAGGCGACCCCCCATCACAATATCGGAGCTCTGTGGGCCGGTGCCGCCACAATGAGGGAACATAATAACCTTTTTAAAGGTGCTACGTGCTGCCGATGCACACAATAAAGACCTCACAGTCAGCGCCTGGCGAGAAAACGCAGGGCCTCGCCCCAGATGAGCATAATCTTTTGTTATTATGCTGTTAATACATTTCTTCCCCACATGGTGATTTCAAACAAATGCACCCCCACCTTCCTGGAAAAAAAAAGATATATTTCATCTCACCTTTTGAACAGAGTTTCTGTTTATAAATTAAAACTACACATGCTAAAAGCACCACAATACATATTATTTGGAGTTATCAAAGCTAAATACAAAATCATTTTTATTCCCACAATCCCTTTCACCCAGGGTGCTGACACCACACAGCAGGGTGGCTCTGTGTCGCAGCCAATCGACCAGGCCATTGATCAACAGATTGGAATTATTAACTGGGGGATCATCCATCCCGCGTTGCCCATGTCATTTCCATGACTGCATTTCCATTACGGCTCATTTTGGAGGCGGGGCACGGAAGGAGAGAGGGGCTGTGACCAAAACCTCCCCCTCATTAGCATTCTAATTAAGAGGCCATCAGATAATGATCAATCAAAGCAATCAGCAGGACAGAAGATCCCAGAGCACAAGGAGAGCCAAACATGGTCTGTTTCCACAGCCAATTTGCCAGCAAATTACAGCACAGTCATGGGAACAATTATATTATTATCACTGGCCAACAAATGTCAGTTTTGGAATCTCTCTGTTTGATGCTTTGCAGTATTAAATCAGCCTAAATGTAGTGTTTCCATTTTATTTTGTTTTATTCATCCATATTATTTTGCATGTTTCCAACAGCAGTTTAAAGGGATTTCATAAATATGTCGACCAACTTTGGAATGCTCATTTCCGAGAGACGATGTGAACCAGCAGCAGTGTGAGGTGAAGCACCGCTTTAACAGCAGCAGATATAAATAAACATGGACGCTGCTTGACAGTCTGACGGTGTTTTATGAAGACATGTTTTATTTCGCCACTAACATTAATTCCTTAAGCCGTGTGGCCACAGCTCACGACCCAAACGCCACCGCTGCTACCAAATTATGCACAGTCCCATTGGCTATGATTTAGGAACCATCATCAGGCCAAACTGCTGCGCTCAGAGGTGGGAGAGGAAGAAAAGGGGGCGTCATTGATTGAATTTTATGTTGCTGTTGTTGGAGATCTTAGCATGCCAAAATTTATTACCCGGAGAATAATAATGCCATATAAAAACTGACAGAGCCAAATAGGACCCCACACTTCATCTCAGCCTCACCATTTCACTCTCTTTCTTTTTTTTCCCTGAAAATGAAACGTTTGTGTTTGACATCAGAGGGGAAAAAAATCAATATGAATTTAGAAACCATACCTAGTGTACGTTTCATTATTTTCTGACAAATTTATCTTTTGGTTTCCTTGATATGAGGAATTAGATATATAAATTATTTTTATTTGGGGGGGTCTTGCATAGGGGGAGACCTCAACATAAAACTGATTCATGTAGCATTCAGCTATACATTTAAATGTAAAGGACCTTAAGGGGAAGAATAAAATAATAAATGTTTATTGAAAAGGTATAATTATTCTTAAGAACTATTTCATCAAAAGGTAAATCAGATTTTTAAAAATCTAAAATTGACTTTTTTAAATTATTTTTATCAGTATGTAAGTTTACAAAAATGTACAATTATTAATCACATAATACAGTTGTTTTGGTTATACTTTAATGAATGGAATATGTCATTTTGCTCTGTTATAAAACAATAAACTATGAAAAGTTTTAAATTTCATCATCATCATTTGCACTATTTATGAATCTTCTACTACTAAATCCAGTTACCATCTTGAGCAGACCAAAGATATGTGCCAACATGTGCACCACACCTGTACACAAATGACAAGACGCCATGTCCATGCACATTAATTACTCTAAGAAAAAGAAAACATGACATTAGCTGAGCCAAATTATTGGATTTTCAACAGCAGCCTTAGGCCAAGTTGGGACTGTTCAATTTGCCCAAGGACGACATTCCATTATAGGCACGGCACCAGGACAGTGTCTTCTTCTGATTGAAGCCCTTACCTGTGCAAAAGCAGACGGACGGCACTTTGCTGTCAGTGGACACATCCCCTGATGTACACACAGCCATTTATTCATAAATGCATGCACACATGCGCCGCTGAAGAGCCCCGTCGACCTGCCGACACCCCCGTTCTTCCCACCAGCGAAAAGCAGATGCAATTTACATGAGTTGAAGGGAGGTGACAGGTAGCAATCAGCCTGGGGAATAGGGTTAGAGGCTGGCGCCTGGTTGCGTATTAACGCCCACCAACCAAAGCCTACAGATTGCTTCTACCAGGCCACGACCTCCGACCCTGCTATATATCAACCAATTGCCCTTTAGTATAATTATGTGGAATAATCTTTTAGAGTTTGATTTGAAGGAGATGGGCAGGGAGGGCCACTTGTAATTTATTTTTTACTGAGGGCTTGTTAATAGACACTTTTTTGGTGCGGGGCCCGTCTGGCTGCTGTAAGTGAAATACCCTCAGTGCTAGAGGTCACATTTATCTATTTGTGTGTATCTGTCAGTCAGTCCGGCCAAACGTCTGCACTGCACCGGCTGTAGGTGATGTCATTACCCAGGTGATAATGTTTTAATGACAAGATCATTGAGAGTGACCCCCCTTGGATGTGTCAAAATATCATTGCATTCTTTAGAACTGATTAAAATTTAATGAAGTGCAGCAGCAACCTGATGTTACCATCAGTGGCAAGATGACATTTTTCATCTACTTTGGCTCTATTTTGCACAGATTCACCTCATAAATCATATTTAAACCAAAGGGCTAGAAGTTGTGCTGGAGTCCTAGAGTGTGCTGGAAGAGCATGATGTTTGATGCAATGATAATGATACTTTATCAGTTAATTTATCATGGAAAATATTTCAAGTTCATTTTTCATAGTAAGAGTAGTCTGTTTTTACTTTTCATATGTGAGTTAAAACAGAGATAAGGTAATCTCATGGTTTTCATATAAATATTATTTAAGGGAAAATAACTTGCATTAAACAACTACACTGGGATTTACTGGTTAAATATAAAATTTCTATTTTTATTACTAAATGATTAAAACATTAGTTTAGTCACAGACATTGGAATTGTCTGTTGATGGGTGTTTCAATTTCATCATGTCTCAGTCTCACATCAACTACATTGCAAACAATAATTTCTCATATGATTTTAAAGTCTGATTAATTTGGAAAGAGCAATTACAATACTTCATCAGAACTGTGCAGGCCTGCAACAGTGTAGGCAGGAACCTCGTCTCAGCTCTAATCTGACAGTAACAGTACTCTGATTACTTTATCTGGAGCTGATCTTAGCTCTCTTAACTCTTGAAAAAATCATGAACTTAACCCTTCAGAGTTTCCATTTCAGCACCACACACAGCCACATTAGTAGCAGGGTGTGACCTTAATCATACTGTCCCATCAGAAACCCGCTGACCTTCACCTCCCAGGAGAACCCGCCTCATTCACACGCTCACGGGGACCTCCGGCTGCCCATTTAATGCGTTAATGGTGGGAGGCACCCGCTCAGCCACCCATTTCATTGTGTCTCCTTCTACCTACCAACCCCCGCAAACACACACACACACACACACACACACACACACACACACAAAGTGCACAAACAATTACATGCATGACACATGGGAACACACACACACACACACACACATAGCACAAGCTTACATCCACACAAACACAAATAGATATCAAAGCAGACGTCTCTCCACGGGGGGTTAACGGCAACATATGTCCCTGTCACACACATAAAGGTGAAGGTTGTAGGCACCAGTGTGGCAGTATGTTAGCAAATGAAAAAGAAGGAAAGTTCTGCTTTGCTTTTTTAACTGTGTTTTTGAAAAGTTGGAGGGTTTTATGACACCACTGATGCCTCTGACAGCACTTCATCAGAGACATGCAGCACAGCTCCTATCCACTCTGCAGTTTGAGCAGTCTGTAAAGGGCAAAAAAGAAATCAATTCCACCCTGACAAATGTAAATAAGGTCTTATTGGAGTAGCAGCGGTGAATCGACAGCATCAAGCAAGCAAATGTTCCACTCGCTTGCCTGTCATTTAACTACATCAGCGGAGCGCTCCTCAATATTTTGCCCTGAGGACAACCATCACCCCATCTGCGAACATATAAACTCATATGTGTGGCTATGTGTGCATTGATAACGTGTGTCTGCGCGCGTGGCTTTTCTGTGTTTGCTTGCGGATGGCATCACTTTACATTTATTGAAATGAGCCGCCCTCCCTGGGGCACTCGTGTGAAGCTCAGGCCTGCAGCCATGCTAGCATCTATCGACTCCCCTGGATTAAGGCTTGGCTGAAGCCGGCTCTCCCCCGTGGCCCCAGAGAGGTGACCCACACCGAGACAAAGTTCAGGAGGGGAGAACAGGGTGAGTTCTCCAGGGCACAGATTAGGGGCCCCTGTCTTTCCCAGTGGAGACATGAAAGTATGAAATGATACAGAATGAGTGCGCTATAACACACAAACGGGTCACACCCAAAAGGTTTGTACAAGCAAATTTCCAATTAAGAAAACTTGTCACATATGACAGGTAACATTTCTCAGCATGTTAAGGAAATGTCTGAACACTTTAGATTGCTTTTATTTTAGAGTAAATCAAATGTGTAGATTTATTCATCACTGATTGTCAGAGAAATGTTTTGGAAAGCAGCTAAAATGGAGCAGATTATAAACATAATACACACATAAGTGAAATGTGTTTTGGGAGACAAAAATTAACCCCACTTTCCAAGATTTTGTGAAAAACACTAGGAACTGTTTCAGTTGGTTCTTTATGCTGAAGGCTTCCCTGATCCCTACCAAGGCCATTAACAGTATGTTTAAACGAGGCCATCCATTGCACCGAGCCAGACGGGGATGTAGTAATCTGTTTTTAGATGTGAAAGTCGTAATTAATCTTTCAGTACGTTTTAATTGGTTCTTTTGTTCCATATAAGCCCTGTTGCTTTTGAAGCTCTAATGAAGAAGAGAATACCCCCTTTTCTGAATTTCCCAGCAACTTGACAGCCACATCAAAACACACAATTTGAAATCATTCTGGAGCCCTAACAGTCATATTTCAGGTTAATGAAATGAAACATCGCCTATTTCTGTTAAAAGGCATGAGGTTATATGAGGGAACTGGCTAATCCAGTGAAAAGAGGGTGGTTGGTGAGGGAGGGGGGCACAAAGAATGAACTCCTTAAGTCATGAAGTGGCTATCTTGCCTCTGAGTGGTATCATCATCATCGTCATCACCACACAAACCCCTCTTTTCTTCCAGGACTGAAGAGGCAAAATAATTGGATTCTTTCCCACAAATAACACCTTCACCCCTGAGCTTAATTAACTAGACAGACTGCAGGGCCAGGGTCCATTCTCCTCCGTGCTCACCAGGCTCTTGGTGAGAAACAGGAAAACCCAGCTGTTATTGCCCAATGGCCTTTATTACCATGGCTGAACAATAATATGGGTTATTAGGGCAAGTTGTTGAGAGGATTGGTCTTTTTTGATTGGGCGGTGTTATACTGATGCTGAGAGAAGCCACTGTAGACTTCCAGTCACATTTATCAATCCGATGTGTTATAGTTCAGAATATCAGGAAGCTGTTATGAATATCTCAGTCTGTTGTCTGTTGTGTTTGTGTTTGTATTTTCCAAATGTCTCTTTACACAAACTGTAGTAAAACAATGACAAAAGTCAACATCAACCTCAGTGATAGATGTGCAATCGTTCCTTAACTCCAAGCAATCCATGGAGCTGTCATTTGTCATGGATGGGGGTAGGGGGGTCAGTTTAGATGAGCGTAGTCAATACACTAACAAATAGAGGCTTTGACAAGTACGACTACAAACAGAAGAAAACTCAACAATCCATCACGGGTCACCTAATGCTGCCACACTGTTGGTCAGTGCATTAACCTTAAAGAAACCAACGTAAGGGGATAGAGTGGCGTGGTGTGTGGATTTGAGGGGTTTACTTTATTATCGCAGGTGCTGTTTTATGGCGCAGTGAAGAGCGTACGTGCTTACACCCACCAGGCTCTTCTGGATGCTGCTGCTCATAGCATAACTCTTCCACAGGTCCTTTGGGCCACTTTGTATGGAGGAGTTGCCATTTGGCTGTCATCACCCCCCCCCCCCCCCCCCCCACACACACACACACACACACACACACACACACACACACACACACACACACACACAGGCGTGCGCACGCGCACACGCTTCCATTCACCTTAAAGCTTCATGTTTGTTGTTCCATTCTCCCCTGTATCTCCCACAGGAGTGCCCTCATTTTAATATAAATAGAATGCTTCATCATTCAGTGTCACAAACTTCCCCATGTTGCATTGCTCCAGTGGCATTATGGAAGGAAGGAGGGCATGTTGTAAGGATGGAGCAAAAAAGGAAAGAAAAAAAGGCAATGATAGTTTGTTATGGTTTTCAAATGTCCGGACTTGTTCGCTCTGACTGGGAGGCAAAATGAGAGAATATGGTACAGAGGGGACAGAGAAGAGGTGGGTTTTTTTCCAAGTGATTTGATACAGAGAACAAATTGGGATTCTCTTAAACATAAGACAGACTGGCGATCAATTGTCTCGTCAGTATGCCAGTCATCTCGCAGAGGCACCAGGGATTTAATAACTGACTGATGGGCAAACCACAACCCTATTGAGGTTTTTTTCCCTTATTTTATGTGTCAGATGAGAAAGCTGTCAAGATCTAAGAGAAAGTGCTTCTTAGCCAAACTGGACCATGCCCGCTTTGCTCTAATCAGATGTGCACAGCTGTATCCCAAATGCCAGAGGGATCATTTGACGAGAGATATTTGCAGCCCCTCTCGGCCCGGGATTTCTGCTCTCTCCTCTGTAGTGGTAAAAAGGCCTGAAAAGGCCAGCGGGGCTAGGACACAGCCCCGGGCACTAACTGCCAATATCTTCGCCCCTGACAAGCACAGCCTTGTGCCTTGTGATCGGTGGACACCTAAAGCCGCCACCATTGACTAATTGCGCTTCATCTGGGTGCAGGATCCATCTTGGCTAACAAGAAAGCACTAGAGGTCTTCATTTAGCGATCAAGCCTGCTCTCCCATGGGGAGGGCTCTGAGTGCAGCTGCTGTCCTCACTCCTCTCCCAATCAACACATCAAACGCCAGCCCCAATTCATTTTCCTGCATCCCTCGCCCACCCCCCCTCGCCACATCTCACTCCGAATGAGGCCAAAAAGGAGGAAAGTTCCAGGATGGTGGAACCACAGAGCAAAGGGAGACACGGTGGTGAATACTGAGCGGCAGCTTTAGCCCGGCCCTGCCAGCACTCTGGATTTAGCAGGATATTTATTCTTTTATAGCCAGACAAAAGAGATTGCACATGCCCTTCTGCGCCCACCAGTCACTCCAGAAAAATCAGCAAGTAGTAGCCTTAATATAATCAGACTGCTTTATAAAGATTTTTAGAAAAGGCTGACAGTAATCAGGCATAAACAATGTGGCAAATAGAGGCCTAACCTTTGAATATGGTTAGCATTTCAGAACCCATGTTTTATTTATATATTCATTTCTTTATTTATATTTTGTACCCATTTTTTTCCCTATTAAAAAAATGTCTTTTCTTAGTTATAGCTATTTTATTAGCTAAGCATTGCATAATTCTATAGATTTACAGTATCTAGTACATCACAATGACCTGTGTTTATTTTATAATTTAAATATTTTTATTTTTGTGTGCCAAAATTAAATTTGTGATTTCCAAATACAAATTGTGACTCTAAGGTATTTTGTCCACAACATTCACTGCAAACCCAAGGTGACTAATCCAGACCCTTCTTCCCTTTCTTAACTGTTTACGATAGAAAGACAAGTTTTGAAATGCATTTGATTCAAATTATCTGTACATATATTTGTGATATATTTAACTAGTACCAAATATATAAAGCATTTATAAAATAAAATACTGATATCTCATGTTTGATTGAACAAATGTCACTTTCACTTATTATTTTCTCACCTGTGAATTTGTGTTCTTAAAAACATTCCATTTGAATTATTTTCCTATTCAAATCTCAATCTTTCTCCTCCTCTTTATTTATTAAAAGCAGAAATCTAATAAGGCAGATATAAGCCCACAGCTCTCCATCTTCTGTCAGCAGTAACCTCATGTGTTTATTAACAGCCTTGTATAGCATGTGCTTGATTAGATTCCTAATTAGACAAAATTACTTTAGTGCCATGAAAAGTATATATGTGTCCTCCAGGAAATAATAAGATATTGAGGAACTTAATTCAGATCACTTTGGGGAGGTCACACACTCTGAGCATGTGCACTATGGGACGGTAATGACGTTAAACACCGCTCTATTTGTTAGTGACCAGTCTGATTTGTTTTATTGTATTGCACTGGTAGCCATGTTGATAGGCATATATAAATAATATTAATAGAAGATTTTGTCACACAAAAGAAAATACAAACGTCTAAATACTGAACATTTGATCATCAGACGGTACCGATTTAACAGAACCTGTCAGGATACTGTGGCTACCATGTGGTATGTGAGACCAGGACATTGGAGCTGTTGGGTCCTGTGTGGCTGGGATGGGGTTTTGTGGTATCTCATGAAGTGATTTTGCAATAAGGAGGTGCATTTTTAATAATGTGCTCCCTGCATCTGTCCTCAGTGTCCTTTGCGTTGCCACCCAGCATATGTAGTAGCCAACATCATTTCCTTCACATGTTGGTAGTTTTAATGTTGTGGTCGATTGCACACAAACAAATAACCCCAAAGTGATCATGTGAACAGGATGTTATGGCAAATTATATTACTGAATTTAAATTGGAGGATTAAGGCCTGAATGTTTAACTAGGATCAATCAGTTAAAAATGACATTCAGATGAGTCGTATCCCAATTGCCAATAATCAATAGCCATTGAATTGGTGACCATAAAACAAACATGTTGGTGCTGTGGATGTTGCAGACAAAAAAATGGCATTTCAGCTGTCACAATGTTAAAACGCAGCAAATGAGATAATGAAGCTCTTTCACGCAACTGGGCGTCAAGTTATTTCTGCACCAATCAATAGCCTGGCAAAAAAAAAGGTCAATAAACATATGCGTGAATTGATTCTGTCTGCTTATTATCATATAAAACAGCTTGGTAAATATGCAACTAATTACTGAAGACGCTTCAATAGCTGTGAATATTGATGCACTGGACTCTGGACTCCGTATGCTATTATATCTGTTTCAATAAACGGCACAAATATAGTCGTACAAACATTTCCCATGATGTTATGAAACATTCCTTATTTTCTTGGTTTTAATAATGCTTGTAGCAGTGCAAATGGAAATACTTTTATTTATCTAAGTTCAACATTTTAGCCTTTTGCCAATCCCCTGTTAAACCCATGACGATAGTAAATTTGACCAGCATTATTAAATAATGTAAACCTATATTTACTACGGCATCTGCAATCATTGTTTTTACTTCGAAACCAATCATGAAATCATGAAATCATGAAATGTAGAATCATGTACTGCATCCGTTGCTAGAAAAATAAGTGACAGTTCAACTACATGCACTTCATTGCTTACATTTCTCTTGTTATTGCCACATTCCATCCATACACATGAATATATTACATCCTATCCTCCCTCATTGTCCTCTTTTGTGTGTGCATCCACAGGCATGTGTGTCATCTAGTTCAGATACCAACTGTACAACGCGCCGTGCAGCCATCTTTCCCAACCCTCATGCAGATTGTCTCTCCTAATCCCTCCCTTTGCTCACACTTCCATCCCTCTGAAGTTTGGTAATTTGATCTGAGGCAATGAGTAAATTCCCATTCCGCCCAATATCACAGGGCTGCTGTCGACTCCTGCGTCCTGGGCTCTAATAAAATGAGCTATTTTCCATTTGGGCCCTTAATGCCACTCTGAGCTTCATTCTGCAGATCCCTGATGTGCCACAGTGACAGCACGGCCGGGACACAGACCAGCTTGTTGATCTGAAGATTACTGGTCGACAACAGGTCCCCACTTTCCGCCAACCTCAGCGGGGAAACCCATTGGCTGATATTGAGATGTCCTTCCCCGTTTCCGTCTCCCTCTTTCTATCCTTCTCCAACCATGGTCATCCACAAGTGCTCACAGCTGCCCGCGCCACTGCACCACTAAGCAGGTTTTAAAACCGGTCCCATACGAGCCTTCTCTCACCCAACCAGGAGGCAGAGCCCTGGATCCAGACCTTTTTAAGTGATCATCCTTGTATCATAACAGATTAAGGGCTGCTGCTGCTCTGGATTAGGCCTAATCTAACCTTTATCCGCTCCCATCTTCACCTGAAACTTACAGCCACCAGGAAGTCAATCGCCGAGCCCCCGTGATATACAGTGACACTGATCTTCCTTTTCATGCTCTAATTATCAGGATTAAGAAAAACACTTTTGAGTAATTATTTTCACATCGGATAAACATTAGGCTTGCACGGATTTAGCTGAGCTTTCGCCCAACAAGAAGCGGAGATCTGAGTAGGCTTACAAGCTCCAGACAGGCAGATGGAGATCCTTTCTAATCAGGAATAACCAACAAACAGGCAGTGACAGAAAGGAGAAGAACAAAGAAATAGATGTCCCTTTTTCATTTAAACGACTGGGGATTTTCACAGCTGACGACCAAACGGCACACATAACGCCTCGTCATAAGTATATTTACATTTCAGATAAGAGAGGCGCTAAATTGTGTCTTTTTTATATTACTGTGCATGTCTTGAATTACTGGAGCTATATTCTTAGTCCCTTTTAGCGTTGCTTGCTAATGGATTTGCCAGACAAATCATGCCTTTAAGAGACGTCTTCTCAGAGCAGAGACAACCTGGAACCATGGGAAAAAGATGACCTTCAGAGCTTGTTTGATATTATATATTATTTCAATCATACACAATTACAAACTGAAATCACATCATAGCAGCGCACTGAGGCCCAGATAACCTTTTTAAAAGGACAATTCCCTCAGTGGCGTGGCCCCTGACCCCCAGGCCTGCCACCAATCTTCCACAGGATGACTTGGCCTGTGGTTGCAAAGGTTATGTGCACAGATACGCACTCACACACACACACACACACACACACATGGATGCTTTCTCCATGTCTCTTACCATACTTTCAAAATATTTGGCTGTCAATTTGAAATAGCACAAATTTAACTTTTTTTTAAATCAATGGTTTCATTTTGTTTTGTTTTGCTGGAAAGATGACTACAGATTATTTTTAAATAGGCTTACTAGATGAGTATATCCCAGGGTGAGAGGCAGGATAAGGCAGTCATTTGGAAGAATATCCCTTATTGAAATCTGACCGCATTGATTTATACAAAACATATTTTGAAAGGTGTTTTCCAAGTCTCTGAATGTTCAACCTATAGTATTTCGCATGAATCGAAGTATAAAGCATTATAAATGTCCCTTTATTGAAGTTGGTGGGATCACTTTTCACCCTGGGAGTTTCATTTCCAAACCCAATCTGGATTTTTGGCCCAGAATTGGGGTGGTTCTCCCAGTTCTCCCACTCTGTTATTGGCTGTGAGATGCAAGAGGTCTGGGTCTCCTAGGTGATAAGTCACTATGGGTAGCAGACGGCCTGAACGAGGACCATGACACATCTTACCTTAGAATTGAATAGTCTTCCTATTAAAACTAATGTGTCCAACTGAACTCTAGTGGCTTCATAGTGATTCATGCTAAAAAATTCCACTAGCTGTGCTTTCCTCCACTTATACAAAGCTGATAAAAGCCAAGGACACAACAAACTAAGATTAACGGCCAAGCTAATTTTTCAACACTCACACAGGAAATGACACTCCTGTTCATCTAAACTCTGATTAATCTCCCTAAAGTGTGTCAAGCGTCTCTATGTTGCCAGTAAACCCTATGTCTTTCCCCCCGCTGCTGAAATGAAGACCTCTCGTGTCCACCTGCCCTCCGCCTTTACTCAGAACCAGATGTGTTGCCACTTTGATGTGGACCAAACTTTTTTGGGTCAGAGAAGGACAAGAAACCCCCAAACTGGCTCACACGAAGCCACCACATACGCCTCACTTCAGGCTTTCAACACCAGTATCATGTAATATCATGAAAAATGTGAATTTTTTAACTTTTTAGCCACTCTGTGATTAGTCATGTACATGGGGGGACTGTTCACCTCTGCTAGTGCTTAGTTTGAGCAGGGAAACTCATAGAGGCTGACAGCAACTATATATAACACCAATATATTAAAGTATGGGCCATTGTGTACAGTATTTCTTATTATTTTTCACTTGATTTAACTGTCAGCTTTGTATTGGATTACGTATATTCTAAATAAATTCGATATCCAGAAATATAATATTAAAAATATACGAAACATATGTATTATAAAATTGGCAATAGTTAGCCTTACATTGTTAGCCTGCAACCATCCAGCCATATGAAGCAAGTGGTCCATGCTAAGGCCTCCCAGGTATATTTATATATATATATATATATATATATTTTATATATATATATATATATATATATATATATATATATATATATATATATATAATATTACATATCAAAGTAAGCACTGGCTCTCTACTGTGTGCTATCTACTGTCTACTACTGTGCACAGAGTCAGCCTGACAACTACGAGTGGTAGTTAAATAAAAGGATAGATTTTTGTAATTATTATAAAAACAGACACCCCCACAGAGACTGACAAATATATATATATATATATATATATAAATATATATATATATATATATATATATATATATATATATATATATATATATAAAAACCAACCTGACATAACAACAACATGCAGTCATAGCTGAAGGCAAAGGCTGCATGAGAAGGTGAGTTTTGATTTTTCCCAAAGCTCTGTTGGAGGTAAAAGAAATTGCCACGACCAGACATGCCATTGGGTAATGCAAAAACAAAGAAAAAAGAGAGGATGAGAAATTAATGGATTACTGCGTCAGGAAAGAGGAATGTCTTTGAAACTTTGTTCAGCTTAGTCAGTTTGTCTGTGGATACAGAGCTTGAAATAACTGCTTCAAAACTAAGTGTATCTTCAAGGATTTAGTTCAGGTTCTACTGTCCCATAATTACATGTTGTTTGTGTAGAGGGATGGGCGGGTTTGGTGTGGTTCAGACTTCCTGCACAAACAGGAGGGCCAGAGCAATCCCAGAGGTTATAGATAAGCCCCATCACAATGTAGGTGGAATAATATTGGGCCCTGACTTTTCCTTTAAGCAACAGTTTGAAGGGGTGTTGCTGAAAATAGCACCATATCTGGATTTTTTTAAACATAATTCCTACTGGAACTTTAATGATTGGTTCATTTAGTATTAATAGGGGAAATTTACTCACAGTTATGATGAGGAAGAGAAGCTAATGGAAATGTATACAACACCGACCTGGTGTTTGAATAGTGATTAAAACTATACTTTTATTTAATTGTTTCAACAATTTCTTATCTAGAATGTGCAGGAATTAATTTCCACAAGTCATCACAGGGAGAGTAAGGCTCTTTACTTTACTTTGTGTCCAGGTGTCTCCTGACAAACGTGAATTATTGGTGCACTATAACATTGATGATTTCACATTTTTAATATCATTAATCACAACAAAGGACACCTGGCTTGCAATATCAGTCTAATGCAGTCTTTTGAGGTTCCTAGACCAAGTTTAAAGGAGGACCACTGTGAAAGGACAAATTACAAACAGACTGTCTCATTTAGCTGCTGGTATGTTTGCTGGAATGTGTCCTCTCTGGTGAACTAGAATGGTAACCTCTTATGAGTCACAAGTCACAAGTCATAAGCTGAAATTAAAGGCAGCTTGTTTTCTCTGGCTGGGCTTGATTAGCAAAGGAAACATTCAGCGCACATGCAACATTTATAAACTTTCTTAAGAGCATAAGTGCAGTTTACTTAGTCTCTTGTCACAGAGGCAAAAGGTCAGCGAAAGGCTGATGTTTGAAGAAGCACATTAAATGTTGGTTTACCCCTCTGAGTTATTTTTAAGACTTATTGACCACAGCTGGCTTCTGTATGACTAACGCTATATAATACAGGGAGATTAAACCAGGGTAAACCATCACAATAGCACAATCCTGTAGGCCTGTACACTGAGCAGGAAGAGACTGGTGTAAACTATTTAGCAAAACACTGTTTCACACTTAAAGTTCACAACAAGTCCTAGCCGATGGTTTAGTTATCAAATATAAATTAGTATTATTACTGATAAACTGTAATGTAGATAAACTGTAAAATATTTTGTGTACCTTTCATCCACCAGATTTGCATTTCAACCTCAGTGTAGTGGCAGGAATTCACAATTGACTGGTTTCCAGTAATTTGAAGAAAATAATTGAGCAAGGAAGCTAGAATACCTGGAATAACCTCCACAGGCAGAGGCTGAATATGCCCGCTCCATATATTAAGCTACCCAAAACTATGTTGAGAGAAACTTAAGTTTAAGTTTGAACAGGCCACATTACACCAGCACAGTGGGCGATATGGTCTTCATCCATCCATTTTCCTGTTAATTTATTACCAATTCCTGAAAGTCATCCCAACAGCCACCTCTTCCCTCATACAACAGATGTAGCTGTAACCATACAACAAATCCCCTCTAAGTTCGCATTCATTGATTAGATTAAAGAACAAAACCAGAAGATTTTTTTTTTTTTTTTTAGACTGGTGCTGTCTCACTCCTGCCATCATCCTGTATGTGAAATGAAGGAAGTAATTGGAAAACACTGATAAATCTTTACCAGATATAGAAGGAAAGAGCAAACAGGACATCAGAGATGCAAAGCCCTCGCTTTGTCGTCTCCTGCATTCCCGTATATCCACATGTCACATAGCCAACCGGCCGGTCCACTCATCATCAGCAGTAATTTGATTTTGTCGTTGAAGATGACAATGATGGAGATGGTGCTAATCCTCGCTATGCATTCAGAATGGAATATTTCCCAGTAGCCTCTATTGATCGGTACTGTTATTTGCCATGAGGATCAGCGTGATAATTAAAAACTAAACACATTTAGCTTCTGACTTCCGAGCTTTTATTACTTCTGATAGTTCAGCGGGAAAATGAAAAGGTCATATTGAGGAATGGGGTCCAGAATGGCAGATGGGTTTGACAGGTCCTGGTTTGTTTTGGATATAATGGATTTTAATTAATTATATAAATACAGAATAATAAATGATGATGTCTTTTCCACAGACATTTTTCAAAATATTCAAAAAACTGCACTGGAAACTTTGGTGTGTTTGATTTTTTTTTTCCAGGCCTGAGCTGAGGAAGATGAAAAAGCATATGCATTTTAAGAGTAATGATGGCATAACTCATTTCTGCCATAAGGTCAGAATCAACTTGAAGTCCATGTCAGCTCAGAGATCACATCTGAAGGCAGAGAGTGCAGAATCAAAAAATACACACCTTTGTTGAATGAAACGTTGCTCTTTTAGAACAGATTTATGGAGCCCACAGTCAACTTGCCTTCTGAGAACTTGCTTTGAAAGACAGTAGATATAACATGCATGCTGTTACAGCAGGTTCTCACATACCACAGATTTGTGATGGATACCTGGTGTATCTATATCTTAAGGTTTTAATCAAGGGCTGGTCCAGGCTGTGTGTGCATCCAATGTACATATATTTATATATACATATGTATATATGTATAATCTATGCATATTTCATGCACATCACTGTTTGAAATCCCATCAGAATGGAGCTGACATATAACATTATATTATGATGATTCTTATGTTGTTTCAATGTTTACAAGATGTCATACCTGTAAAATTTCACCATTTATTAAACATTAAGCAACATCTTGTTATCTGCCTCATAAAGTGGTTCAGACAAATGCTGTTGTTTTTGTAATGAACAAAGGAAAATATCTTGTTGATGGGAGAAAATTCCTGGTAAAGCTCGAGTTTAAGATGAACACCACCTCCTGACCTTCTCTTAGCCTTGATTTTCAAACCTTCCTGGCACTTGTGGACATCGGGAGTGTTGTCTGTCCCAGTCAGCTGACACTGACGTGGAGAATTTGAAAACACCGGAGGGAGATGAAGCCTGAGTGACTTTGAGGCTAAAGGATTCCCTCTGCCTCATGACATATAACCAGCCAAAGTGTCCACATTTGATAAACTTTACATGGCTGACGCCTGCTGCAGACACATAACTTTTTATGTTCACCAAAGGACAACTGTGGTATTTTTTAGTGACTATACTGGTTCCAGATGGATTTCTACAAGGCTTAGAGGTGAATTATTTTCATTTAAAATTTTTTGACCAGCATAGCAAATAAACGACTGTGTCTCTCTTCAGAAGATGTAAGGAAGCTGGCTAGAGCCACAAATTAATGTATGAGATAAATACGTGCTTATGTTGAGCACATTTTCTTTAAAATCTGAGAAAATAGGTTCAACTTCAGGAGATTACAGAAATAGAGATTTTAGCCTTCTTCTAGGTCGATCTATACTATACTGCCGTCTCTTGATTGGTTGACCTTTGACCCCTCTGCATCACCACTCCTGACCAATCAGATAAGAGCTACCTGGAAGTGGCCACAGCTGAGCAGGAAGATCAATTTTCAAAGTTGGTGAATGGAACAGTGGATCAAATAACAGAATTTAAGTACCACAGGAGCCATTTGCCTGAAATGTCATTTTTCTGCCAAGCATCCAACCGAACTGGTCTCGACAGCTGGCTGAATACGAAGGACGACTCAGGTGAATCTATTCATTTGTATTCATTCAGTGTTTTACATCCAGCAAAATCGTTTTTTTGCTGATCCTTACTTTCTTAAACCTGGAGACATGTGCTTTAATATAGCTGCCTAGCTTTGTTTTTTCTGTTAAGGTATTATTTAATATTTTTTTGTTTTAACTTGAGGTTATATTAGGCTAAATATAATCTACTACAGTGATTACCCAAGCCACATTTAATTACGATTCATCACAAAAATTGGGATTAATTACTTTATTGTTTTAATCGACTGAGAGCCCTAATTAGGTCAACTTTCAGTATTTTACTGGCTCTTTTGTATTCTCCTGCCCTCCAGGCCACTGAGTACCCAAAGAAAATACAGAATCCAGCAGCCTGATTCACCTCACAAAGGCATTTTATCTGGCTAATAAATTAACAACATGGCTATAGTCTCTCTGCAGGAGCAAACACAAGCACTCCCCGGGGAAGGACGATTTGAAGGGAGACGGGAGGGGACAGTGCATCAGGCCACCGCCTGGATGGATCAAATTGACTTTAAAGACAATCCAGTGGGCAATGCAGCAGAAATTGATGACCATCTGTCAGCGGGATGAAGACGATAAGGGTGAAAGGTAAATGTCCATGGTAGATGTTTGTGCATGTGCGTGGCTCAAGTTTGCACTCAGATGTAGCGCATAAATCAGGAAGCTCTTCCTGGCCACTGCTCTTTAAGGCCCCTTTGGAGCAATTTTACCTACTTTATTAAGCAGTTACAATTCATACATTTCAGTAAAATGAGATATATAGCATTCAATTGGAATGGATCCTATCATAGATGACAAGATCAGGTGATGGATGTAGCATTACTAATCAAATTCATTGGGTTAACCACCTGGGAATTTGCTCTCACAATGTACGCTTATGGTATGTAACAAAACGACAAGTATATTATATAACTGTGGATTATAATTTATTTCTATAAACTCGATTCACCACAATGAAGAGAAAAACAAGTGTGCTGATGTTATCAAGAAAAAACTAAGAAAGAATACTGTAATTTGAGAACAAAATTAGGAGACCTAAACATACTAAGCTAAGGCTTGTTTGTGTTGACCTTTTTCTGTCAATTTTCATGGTAACTTTTAGAATTTCTGTTTTTAATACGGTCAGAGACTGGCATCTAACCGTCAATCTAATATGCTGGATATAATAATACCCGAACTCTGAAATAGCCTCAACATGGATATACCTCGTTCCTTTTTCATTACATGGGGTGACTTGCTCGACAAACTGGTCATTTCGGCAGTTCGCTACTTAAATAAGTAAATCCTCGCTGTAACTGGGGCGCGCACATTTTGAACAAAAACACAAGAATATGAATCACTACAAACCATCCCTCTCCAGCCAGACAAAGGCGGAAATCAACCTGATTCCCAGATGTGTCACCCCCCTCCCCATCCCACCCCCACTCCCAGTTATTCGTGTAACCTCTGAGACTATAAGGAAATGAAAAAGGATTAGCAGGACTCTGAATCAACGAAATGACTTTAAATGACTTCTCCGGGTAGCCACAGGCCAGGCGCACAGCATGTTTAAGTTGACATTTCAATTGTACAAGTAATTTGCATTCTATTTGACTCTAAATGACACCTCTGCATTAAGGATTCCAACAGCAGGTTCTGATTTCCTCAGTTCAAAGATGAAGTTCAGAAACTAGGTCTAATCAAGATGTGTGGTATTCCTGTCAGTCTGTTACAGGACAGGAAAAACAGCTTCCAACATGGTAAGGTTGTAACATGTCCACTCCTACGACACCTTATGAAAAAAGGAAATGTATGAGAAAAGAGGGGATGGGGCCATAAAAGGCAGTGAGATTTGGATCTGATGTTTTTAATGGAGCAACTGAAAGTCTAGAAGTGGCAATTCAAACATGCCCCATGATTACTCATTATTACTTTACAATAAGTATGCACTTTAAAATTATTCAAGACACAATTGAATATATTTTCACTCCAAATAATAACACAATGGTTCCTTGTAGATCTCAGTGACATTTCCAATGACTTACTACGTAGGTGATGCTACTTGTTTTGGGTTGGTCTTTGATTAAGGTTAAGACATCAATAATGTACCGCCATGCATCAAACTTAGAACCAATACTTCAGCTGACTACTGTTTGTCTTTATACATCTGTTTCCTTATGTATGATCAGTTTCCCCCCACTTTAACAGTGTAAAATATAATAAACTATACCATATTATAAATGTTGAACCTGTGGTGCCTGCAAGTACACACACACACACACACCCACCTACACACCTGACCACATTGCTTCTTTTTCTCTTTCATGGAACTCTGTGCTTAGTCGTCACCTTTCAATTCATTTTCTCAAGGTCAGAACATGATGGGTGTACGGCCAGATGCGAGACGGAGGTAATGAGTTTGGAATGGCATTTAGAGTAGTAGGAGGGTCAGCACTCACACCTGACTCAGTCTGTGGTTTCAGAAAGAATTGCAGTGTTAATGAAAACGTGTGGTGTGATCCTCAGTTCAAACTATCAGAACAGAGAAAGAGAAATGGAAGACTATTGGTTCAACATCTTTATTAGCCCAAAAGCTCAAGCTTTATGGGCAATATTCCGTAACTGACTTAACAAATATAAAAATATAATTATTTTAGTCTGGTATCGTATCAACAAAACATTTTTGACCCTTTTCATGTGTTCTAGGCGACTACTTGCCCCTCTAAGTGTGTCCTAAATAGCGAGATGCTCCAGGGAATAAATCTACTCGCACAGCAGGCAGAGAAACTATCATGTTTACGCCGTATATGAATGACAGACACGTTTCAATTGTCCTGTCAGCAGCACAGGACAGACAAATGTTTTTTCAAGTCTTTTGCCACTCAGCCTGCACACTGGGAGAGGAGAAAATGCTTGTTTACCCAGAAACCAACAGGCCTCCGTGATTGCCATCCCAGTGGTAATGGCCAAGGATGAGGCAGATCAATAGCCATCTAGACCCATTCCTGAAGCAATAACATTCAATAGGAAAACCCATTTACTTTTACTTACCTTTGCTTTATTTTGTTTTACCATAAGGACAGCCAGTTTTGATGAAGATGGGATTCGACTGGACAGCCAGTTGTGGTTATAGATCGTTATTCTACTGTATTGGTTTTTATTTTTTTATTTATTGCAGCACCAATGGCAATGAAACTGGGGTATTGAACGTTTAGCTGAATTTAGCTGTCATCTACTTGTTTGTGTGTTAGATATTTCTTGTTAACTCATTTGACCTTGACGGGTGGACAGTGATGAAGAGCAGAGGGTTCAGTGTTACGGCCAGCGATGATTGTTGCCGTATGAGGAAAAATTGGTGTATTACCACAGAAATGTAAAATGTCTTTGCACACATTTCTGCTTCTGTGATGTAGATTATAATATGCCCTAAATAAGGGCTGAGAGGGTTTGCTCAAATGCGACAATCGGGGTTGTTTGCATCAGCTTGAGTGAGCGCGTGCATATGCGCGTGCACCCTTGGTAAAAACAGGAAGTTTAATAAAGTGTTGTGTTCTGCCAAACTTGCCTCAAAGCCACTACACAAATCCTCCTGCAGTCAGCCTGGCCAGCACTCCCAGGTGAACCAGGCACACAAAAACATTCATTTTTGTAGTTTCAAAACCGAAAAATTAAAATTTAGTTTTATTTATCATGAGACACAGCAGATGTGCTTTTTAATTCTGTGGCTGTTCAACCTTTCTGCCTTTTTGCCCATCCAAAAGACTTGATGAGTGCTTTATTGCTGGCACACTAAAAGAATAATATTTCTTTATGGTCCGGATGATCTATACCTGCTGTTATTTGTTTTTGTGATGCAGTGCGTTTGATTTCTCTTTGAGTGCAGACAGCAGTTGTTGCAGTTTGGTATTAAACTGAGAACACAGAGACCTTCAATAATGTGATGTTGAAGACAATTCCTACTAAGACCGCGTTAAGAGAAACATGATTTCTCATTTCATGTACAATATTGTACCATACGTAATGTCCCACAGACGGTTTGAAGTTCAGAGATATATGTCAAATATTTCATCCAGCGCATTTTTAAATACCATGCTCTTCTTGCCCAGTTGTTTGGTCAAACTTTCATCCTTGATGGGCAGAGATATCAAGTGTCCTGAAATACTTTTTTTTCCCCCATTGCTTTATGGAAAAAGAATAAGCGTGACTTGTGCAAACTGAGGCCTGAGTGTTGTGTTTCCCAACACAGAAGTACCCTTTTTGACAGAGCAGCTGCAGGTGAATTCAGCACTGCACTTAGCTCCCCCCTAAAAGGTTAGGAACACTGGCAATCAATTATCCTGTATGTGCGTATTGTTTCCAAATTTATCCCAGTGCCAGGCCTTTCCAGGCATCTCTGTCTAACATCATGCCACCCCGCAGTGGGAGACATGCAATGTCAGCTGTAAATTAGGTGGCACACGGTGACCCCACGTTGTTCCAGCTTTGGTTAATCCAAGCCGAGGACACCACGGGACATGCTGATCCCTGTGACTTAGGTGCTTCAACACTATTTATGCACTTTTGGGTGGCTGACTGCAGCAAATCAGTTCAGAAAGACTGGATATATTACAGCCTGGCTCAGGACATCAACCTCCTGCATTTAGCAGTGGGATGCATTTGTACTTTTGTCAGGATTTGTACTTAAAGAAAGACGCAAATGTACAAAATACACTGAATGTGTAAGCGTGCATAAGTAATATCCGACCGTCCTCCTCTCCTCCTGTCCTGGTGTTACTTCTGTGTACTTTAGATTAAATAACCTTCACCTGGCATGAGTAATAGAGCTGGGAATGGACTGATGGACTTTTGAGACGAAGAAGAATTTCAGTTTATAAAAGTACATGCAGAGAATAGTGCATCTGTTATGAGGGGTTTATCCCATTTTTAAATGTTTCCTTTTACATTTTCATGGTGATTACCTGACTGAGACAACAGTAACTTCAAAAATGATAAAAATGTATCTTCAAAATGAAAAAAAATCTTATTTTCCTGTGGAAATAGTTCTGACAAAACAATGTCGGATGAGGCTTCATTGCTATACTGAAGCCTACCACCAGGGGCAGCTGAGATGACCCAGCTTCAGATATTCTGGAGCCTCCAGTGTCATCCATCTTCATATGCAGTCTCTGGTGTTTATCTGCGTGTTTATGCCTCTTAATAACTTTAGTCCGTGTCTGTGTGTATTCTCCCAGCTGTCTAATTTTTCCCCACAGTCTTTCGGCCTTTATCATCATGAAGCTTCCTAAACAGCTGCAGCCATCCCAGCAAGAACCGCGGGACAGCTGCTCTTCCACACACGCTGTTTCGTTTTATCACACACACGTTCTGCTCTGCTCGGCCTCCCTCCAGTCCTCTTGTATCTATCTCGTATGGAATTGGGCTGAACAATGGCATGATGAAAAGGCTGTTGTTTGGTGGGCTTGGTGGAAAGTGGAATCCTCCCCAAGGTGACCTCTAAGTGGTGGTGGTGGTGGCGGGGGTTGTCGAGGGGCTTTGACGGCGTAATGGACTGGTGTCACTCTGGCCAGACATGCTCCGCAGAGGTAATGATATCATCTCGATGGTGAAAACGCCACAATTCCAATTTATTTTGGGCGGAGATTTTTTTTCAGCATTCTCATTGCTGGAATTGAAAGATGACACAGGCATTTTGTTGTTGTGTTAACAGCAATCATGACCTTTGGTCACTTTAAATGTCAACAAAATTTGATTGCTACGATAATCAACTTTTTTACAGACCAGTGCAACTAACAGTGACTGTTAAGAGCTCCTTAAACCTAAAATAACATATTTTGGGGTGACATTTAGTATCACAAAAAAATTGCAAATGAACAAGCACGCCACTGCAAATAGTCACAAATACCAAACATAGGACATTAACAGATACCTTAATAAAGAACCCACAAAACAATGTATCAAGTTAGTTCTTGATCTATAGATGTGCATAACACAGTTTGATTATCGTTAATCATTCTAATCCTGGACTGTTGGATGGATGCTTTTCAAAGTTTGTGGCCAAGCACATATATTACTTGACATCTTAATAGAAAAAAATATTCTCTCTATTCCACCCTCTACCCTGAGCAATTACTGAAGGAATAAAGCCATGCAGTGTAGGCTGTTCTGTGTGAAGGATAATCTAAATGAAGTAAGTGAATTATTGCTGTCATTGGTGTAAACTTTACTGTATCCACTGCAATAATTGGCTCAAACATAAAGTAAAACAATTACCACCACAGGGTAATTAGCAGCTGCTGAGGCAATACAGCACATAAATCTGCCCGTTGCCTGTGATACCACATGTCAATAAAGCTTCTCTGACTCACACGAGATCCAGATCATGGTTTAATTACCTTCCAACAAACCAACTTTGAGAGGAAAAAAGTATCTTGAACTTTCATATATATTGATCTTAATTATTTTGGCCCCAGAGGGTTCAACACACACACACAGACAGACACACACAAAGTGAAAACAGAAGAGCGTTTCTCCCTCCTCTCCTCACCCTTCCTCCATCTACTGAGTGAGATTTCGCCGTCTCGGTGTGGAGGTGTTCAAAAAAAAGGGGAAGGGAAAATAGCCCGGGGCACCTGGCAGAGGATTTGACCTGTTCCCTCGCAGTTAGAGGCAGAAAAGCAGAAAACACTCCTTTTCCCACACTAGCCATATTCAGGTTCAAAGATAGGAGGAAAGCAGTGCCCCTGTAGGTGAAAGCCTTCATCTCCCTCTTTCAGTATGAAGGTGCGTGCAGAGTGGAACAATCCGGACATTGTGTCAACCCACCCCGTCTGCTCTCAGCTTACACACCCAAAATAAGATAAATAATAATAAAGGTTTCTATGTTTATCAAGGGTCACGGGGTCTGCAGCTTCACATTAATTTACTTTCAGTCTTATGGCATCACAGCTAGTCACGCGATGGTGCGTTAACCCCCTTGATGATGTATTAAACTGGATATATTATACGCCATAATAGATGAAAGTCCGCCCATATGAAAACTTTCACTCGGCCTCCGTGTTTGGTCCCACCAGCACCATTAAATGAAGACTAAGGCATGGAAAAATAGAATCTCATTTTTCAGTTATGAAAACAGTCACATAAATGTGACCTTCAGACGCTTTGATCAGGATGACCCTGGATGGTCATGAAAGCATTTTTTTTTTTTTTTTTAAGCGTTGCACCGTATCAACTATTCGGAATGCAGCGGTTGATTGCGAGTGAATTCAAACGGGATTTGAAATGCCACAGGAAAATAATAAACTTACTGTACAAACAGGGCTGTCACACTAATCCCCAGAACTTTTGGACTTTTCCACGTGAAAAACTGCTACTGCACATTAACTCCATCTCAGAACTCTGGCAGAGCTGCCGAGTAGTTGCTGACAGTGTTTTTTTTCCGCGCCGTGTTTTCATGGTGGAGTTGCGCCCGATGATGGTTATGATAATTTGATCTGAGAAGACACAGAGAATTGAACGAGCAGAAAGGAGGATGTAAATCCCTCAGTAAATCCCTACACTATATAGCACCCCACCCCCCACCCCCCAGCCTGCCGGGAGAGTTTAATATCTACTGGAATGATTAAACTGAAAAGGTGAAACCACTATTGTAGTAATAAAAGGCAGTGCTGTGATACAGGGTTTGGGGGGGTGAGCTAACAGTTTGCACTGTATCTCTGACCTGCAATGTATACAGATTACTCAAAATGTTAATTTGGACATATGCTCATTATATACAGATATTATTTTTAATTATTAAATATTTAAATAATTTGGATGGATTTAAATGTATTGGATATTAGCAAGATTGCACCTATGTAGTTGAAAAAAATGTTTGTGCTTTAATCAGAACAGTGTCTACATCACAATGAATAACAATTTTAGCTGCTACGTGTCTTTAAAAGCAATAAATAATTTGCAACACTATAGGTTGTTTTTTTTTTTAATTTATAGCTGAAAATACATTCTATCAATATTATTATCGTGAGTAAAAATACAGCTTTCAAAGTGCTCCAGATCCTGAGATGCTGGTTCTTTATGATACCAGAGACTGTAACTTCATCCGTGCCATGTTCACCACATCCTCTGGATCCTGGCCTCTGTCTAATGCCCCCCCCCGTGTCACCAGCTGCTTCTTTATTTTCCTACCAGACACCAGATTTTATTGGAAGGTTAGAATATACTTTCCTTACACCCCATCATACACAGTTGGACTACCAAAACACCCACAGCATAAACTGTAAGAAAACCAGGACCAAACCAGCATTGTTGGTAGTATATTTAATTGATTTTCAGGGCTGGAAGTTATTACAATAAAACAATATTGCATGATTTTTATTTTTTACATAGCAACATGATTTCATCAAAATGTCTAAATAATAATAATAATAATGTTGTTGATGATAATAAAAATAATAAAAATAAATAATACTCATCATCATGTGTAGATGATGTCCAAATGTTTAAACCTGAGCTGAGTCTGATAGCACAGCCGAGTACAAAAGGTCACTAAAGGACTAGAATTACCCTTAAAAGTAAATTTAGGACTCTTGTAAAATCCTGCCCCTTATAAAAAGTAGTAAGCATGTAATACAGAAGGAGCTGCTGAAAGAGAAACCCTGAACAACAGGAGGAGACTAAATAATTGCAAATTTATCACAGTTTTCTTGAAAAAGGTCAGGTTTGTATTTATGTGTAATTATTGTGTGCAGTTTAATAGAAATTTCTTTTTTGGTAGGATTTTCCAAAAAATCCTACCAAAAAGAAATTTTTGGTAGGATTTTCTTCGCCTTTCTGAATGTTCTCAATTGCGAGAGTGATTGCTTCTTAGTAATACAAATTAAAATTCAAAATTATTTTGTCACTTTTAATATTTGTAATATTTGCATATAAAATATATGATGCTAAACAATTAAATCAGAAATGATCCCATTAAAATCTATATTCTAACAAATGTTTCTGTGCAGCATGGCTGTGTTTTTGATTTGGGGATATTGAGAATTTTAACTACAGTATAATAGAAAAATGAATAATCAGTCCAGAACTCCAAACTGCGCCTCATATTAACCTGTAACACAGGATAGAAATCACAGTATTACCCTGCTACACGTTATCTGGGCACAAAAGCAACCAACTCACAGGGTAAATGCGACGACTCATTCAGTCTCCATACACAGTAATTCTGCTGCAACTCCTTTAGTCTCTGCCGGCTAAATCCTCTGTTAGAGATAGAGGCTGGGCCTGATCCGCTGCAGGATCTCAGTTTATCTCTCTTGCAAATCTGCTGCCACATGACAGGGTTAGCTTTGTGGACTGTGACTGCCCACGCACTCCTAAAGATCCACACAACGCCTGGTGTCTTCCTGCACTTTTACTCTTCTGGAGGCACAGATGTGTAAAGGCTTCCATGTCGTATAGATTTGAAGAGCATGGTTCATTTTTGTGTTTATGTTTTCAGGTTCTTATTGGAGAGTAGTGTGAGGAATAATTATAAATAAATGGTGGGCTATAATCTGTACGTTCAGATCACACACACATCTGACCACATTCCACTATAACAAGTCCAGTAACGGCATCAAAATTTCAGGTTTTATCTTTGGGTCAAACCAGCATCACAAGCGAAGTAAGATCTGTGAATATATGACTTGATAGGACTAAATAAAGGATTATTAGTAGAGACAACAATTAAGAGAAAAAAAAACACTAACATAACCAGTGTTATTCTTTGGTGCAATGATTTATTCTGCACAATACAGTGGATTTAGAAAAAAAAAAAAAAAAAAAATATATATATATATATATATATATAATTATATAATATATTCTCTAATCAGAATGCAATTTATTGACACCAGTGACATAATTTTTTTTTTGTTTTAATTGAAATGTGTCTTTATTGCTCAGGTAGAAAATGAGAATGAATGCCAAGAAATCCTCAAAAACCGTCTTCTGAATCAAACGGACTGGCCTATGTTCGCCACACATGCCCAGTCACTGCCGTGCATGAACACATGCGCGTCTTGTGTCATCGTTTCTTGAGCGCCATGCAACCAGCTGCTGTTGTTGCTTGCTCATTAAACATTTGTAGAGTCAATACAAATTCCACCAAGGCTCCTTTCCTCAGGGCAAACACTGGAAAATACAGTGTGTAAACGCCGCTGCGCTCATCATTCATCTATGCAGAAAATAGAGCTATCTTCTCACCCCGCTCTATCAATAACTGAGTGGTGGGAGGGGGGACTGTTCAGAAGCAAACCTTCGCAAATTCATTACGGGACCCACGTCGCCTCCGGCAGACGAGGAGGTTTGCTGCTGTTGACAGCTCGTCTCTCTGCAGAGAATCACTGATTATTGTTAAATGTCAATGTGAAATATCAAATCGGCATGAGAGAGCAGCGCTGCAGGAAACACAGAATCTTAATGCACAAGTTTCACACATGAACTTTACTAGAAACTTTAATTATGGAGGAAAAGCACAAACATTCCAGGTACTTTGGATTGGTTTTTCCATCAAAACTAGTGCAGAAACTCAAGTCACCAACTTTCTTTAATGACCTTTTCTGTCTGAGGGCATGTTTTTAAAGAACTTCACAAAGGTGATTTTACAAAAAATACAATCACCCGGACATAATGAAGGTGTTGTTTCTTGTCCGGGGGCCCCTTCAAGGAATGTTTGAGCATCAAAAACTTAATTTCCTGCATCCTGTTGAATTTTTATGCATCACTTTGAAAGTTTTGTTGACGGGCCAACTGTATGACAGAACTGGCTTTGTTCACGGGCGTGCGGAGGAAAAACAAATTCATCAGGTTTCAGTTCAAGTGAAAAATCATCTGACCTCTGACCTCCACTTGAAAAGAGCTTTAGTCTATGTGACAATATCAGCCCAAATGGATCAATACTGTAACCTTTACTGTTACTTGATGTGGCTATTTGAGTATTAGAATGGACCTTCCAATTTTAAGGTTTTGTCTTTATTTTGTCTTCTTCCTCTTCATGTTTTTTTTAATTAAATAAGCAGGGTGGATGTTGAACCTGTTGCATTAGTGTTAGCTCGGTCTTTAGCGTCTCAGAGACGGACATCATGGAATCGTAGTGGCTGCATTATTCTGGACATGCATTTTAATGATGCTGAAATGTAAACGACTGTATGTTTTTACTGCTGGGAAATCTTTATCAGAAGAAAAAAATAGCCTCCTGGGGAAAGATTCCCTGCATTGCAGATATTTCATCACTATATTTTATACACTCAATCAATCACTGCAGCTCTGCAGACAGGGATGAATTAACAAACCCCTGGATGTTGACATCTTCCTCCAACTTTTATTGTATCTTTCAAAGCACAATAATATCTCAAACACCTTGGTCTGTCTGGTTTCTTGAAAGTGTTCCATTCCAGCACTTGTAAAGAATCCAATGTACATCGCCCCTGTGGGCTCACTTTTTTTTTTTTTTGGGGGGCGGAGTATATTTGAAGTTCTTGAGAAATCTTGTTGGTGCGAGGCTCCATTATCCAGGCTATGTGAAGATTCTGACTTGGCTGCTGGCGGTGGGAAATCTGGCTCATGGTCTACCGTGAAGGTGAGAACGGCCAGCTAGGGGGCAAAAGTAGTGCAGGGGTTGCAGCTAGTTAGGGTCTGGTGACATGTTGAACAAACCTTGCAGAAGGCCCTGTAACACCACTTTGAAGTTACTATAAATGTATTCAGCCCGTGAACAAAGGTGATAAATATTCAAAGACAGGTGCACGTCAAACACAGATAATAGTAAATTCACAAGTTAATTTAAGCTGTTGCCAACAGAGTAAATGGCAGTGCACAATTCAGTCAGCTAATTCACATGAGTAAAGTGCAAAGTTAGATTACCACCCCCCCACCCCCTCTCTCGCCGACCCTCCAGCCCCCTCAAGGCTGACCTCAAATTTCCTTAGTTGCAGACACTTTGAAATCCAGTTTGTTTTTGGGCCCTGCAAAAGACAACACTCCGGTTTTTTCATGGGTTAAACTCTCCTGGGCCTGAATTGCAGCAACAGATGCAAACAGTTTGCGTATATTTGGTCAGATGCTCTGAATTTATTGCTTTTAGCATATATCACAGGGTATCTTTGGCAGAGTTTTTGCTAAAAAGCAACATTTTATTGTCTTGGACTTAACCTGTCTCATCAGTTGAAACAAGATTTAGGAGATAACACAAAAATGTAACCTTAAAGTGAACTTTGTGTGAACGTATGACCCCGAGTGGTACAATCTTCCTCTGCAGTATGAGACTAAATAAGTCCAATATGTGGTGAATGATTAGAAAAGAAGCGATGTTTGCTGAGGGTATCTGTCCAGAATCTTGGTTTGTCTCGGATCTTATCGCACATTTCATTAGTGAAACTTAATCACATTTACAACAAAGAAAATGTGCAGCTTGTCATAAATACTGAGAAGCTGACAGTGTAACCCGAACATCGCTGCCCTGTCTGTTTAGTTGCTGAGGAGGTGAATTTACGAGAAATGCTGCATACAGAGCGAGGTGCCAGACAGTCAAAGCTCGCCCCTCGCTGCCGCTAAACAAAAGTAAACACAATTCCAAAGATAGCTGATAGCTGTCAATCAAACCCATCCCCAGCTGCCTTTGCCTGTCAGCCGTCACTCTTTTCCCATGGTACCTCTGGGCCGGAGTATCCCTGTCAGTGTTTTTGGACAAACATATCGGATTCCTCCTCAAACATGCCGCTGCGGTCCTGTTTGATAACAGTGTAATAATGCAAAACAAATGATTCAGCTCTTTGATGAGAGACCTTTCAGAGCTGATGAAGACTCACCCCGATTCTGACATCTGCTTGATTTTTATCTCCTTGAACTTTATCCCCCCGCTGGAATATTTACAGGCTCTGGATGCAGCAGCGTGTTGAAGACGGGCTAATAGAGGAGCAGAGGGGTCCCAGAGCGAGGCGGCGTGTCTTTCCTCAGAGCGTTAACGCTGCTGTCATACGTACATTTTCAAGCTGTCATTTGAGATTTTCCACTGTGACCAGTGCTGATAACCATGTGGAGGATCACCTGGCACATGATAATTTACTAGAGTTGGTGCTGTAACTTTCCAAATATAATTTTAAAACGATAAACACACATTTTGAAGCTCGTCTCTTCGAACAGCTTTCAGCATGTGTCAGATAATCATGAGCAGATCAGAGAACCTGTTAGACTCTCAGACGAATTAGGTGGACTGATCATCAGCCTCACTTTAGTGGAAAATGTGTGAACTGAAAACACAACAAAAACAAAAGTTCTTAATATTGGTGTTATCATCCCATGCACCTCTATATTTCATCCTTTGACAAGGGCTGGGGGTGATGCTTCTTCTCTAGACCCTGGCCGTGGTTGGAGCTGTATGCTAAAGCCATGGTCAGGCCCCAGAGATTTCCAGCCTCTTAGAAGCCTATAACTCATCCCTAGCCCTGCCTCTGAAGGGAGATTTTCCCCCCTCGATCCCAGGCCTGAAATATCCTTTCAAAGGCCGCAGACTGGAGACAGATATGTAGGTGTTTTAGATAAGGTAGGGATTGCATTAAAGGATTTTTCCATTTTAAAGCTGTTGCCATCTTTTTTGCCCTTTCCCATAGACTCGAGGAGAGCAGTTGAGAAAGGATGGGAAGAAGGGTTAGGGATGTACTTTGGCACGGACTACTCCGTACATTTGTGGTCAGTTCACAGCTCATAAAAGACTTGCACTAACCTCAGTAAAAATTGAATAATGTAGAGTGGCGAGAGGCAGCGCAGAACCTTCTGAAAGAATACTGAAGTTATTGACCCGAGTTCGGGGAGAAAGCAGCTCGCTGATCTCTGCCGCACCGTAACTTTATGTCCACTGATGAATCTTTGCATGGCAGAAGACGAAAAGTTCCAGTTTTGAAGAGGTGGGGAGTCTTTTCAAATTCAATTAAAAGCACTGTAAGAAGACCTCAGGCGGGCGTGGATGGTTCTGTTTCTGCTGAGAGCATGCATTAAAAAAAAAAAAGAGGGAGACTCACCACGGCTGCAGGCTGTTAAAGTGAAAAGTCAGTTTAAATAGCTGATTTGTTCGGGTCGTGATGTGTGTCCATGTGGACAGCAAGCACGTAAGAGCTTCCATTTCACTTTGGCCTTTACTTTAAAACTTTGTAATTAAAGTATGGGGTCTGTTTCTCCCAAATGGCTGTTATATTTCAACACTTAACATGGACGCACACACACACACACATAAACACACACACAGGCTGTCACATCAGCAGAAGTGTTTGTTCGAAATGTTTTGAAAATGCTGTTGATGCTCCTTTACAAGAGTCTAATATTTTTTAATTGAACATATTCATGTATAATTCTAACACCAAAGTGATATTAAAATTACTTTCTGCATAATAAAAGCACATTTTCATTTACATGTTATTTTATTTTTTAAAAATGACAATAGTCAAATTAAAAAGTGCTGTTCTTGGTATCTCAGCTGTGAAATATGTCAGTGTGCATGACCAAACCTTTAAGTGTAAAATGTGGGATGAATTTGTGGTTGCATTTTCTTGAGCCAGTCCCTTACATTGTATCTCAGGGCTTAAAAGCCATAATAAAAGAAATTCTTCCTCACATTCTGTAATTTTTCGCATGAGTCGAGCATATGAAAATAATCAAGATTCAAACTTTTCATCCAGTCTGTTTATTTCACGGCGAAGGGAAAGTGTGCCCAAGTATTTAAAGTCATTTGCATGAATATTCTGAGAATATAACAGCGGTTATGATGCGAAAGCATCCCGTCACGATTCAGAGGATTCAAGGGTGAACTGGGTCGAGGTAGTTGCTGAAATAATGTATCGCACATTTCGTATTGGGAAAATTACAGGCAAGCACACCCAGTCTGGGGAAGTGAACCAGACAGGGACTGAAGGACCCACATGGCCAAAACCCACACGTCGCTGGATTTTTACCAGCATTAAACAGTCAGAGAGACGGAGAAAGTTTCAGGAAACATGCATGTGGAAAAGAAGGGTCTGAAACTCTCAAACAGTAAAAGTACTCTACAGTAAAGTACAGTAAAAGTACTTCAAAAATGTACAGCTTTCCTGATTATTACAGCCATCTTATGGAGCTCTAAGGATAGCTTTGAACTCATTGTGCTTTAGTCACCCTCTCTCACTTCTCTATCTCACTCTCTCATTTGTTGTTTGGTGGTGTACATTTTACTATTGAGCAGTGGAGTTTTGTACAGCCTAGGCAGAGATTAAGACAAATTCTGATAAGGACTGGAAGTTGACTCTCAGCATTAAGGAGGATTAATGTTTAGCTCTGTGTGGCAGGGGCCTTCTCGGTGGCTGTGTTTACGCAGTGTTGCAGACCCCACATTAATCCAAAATTAGTATAAAAGATCAGCTGTGGCCACTGAGGCGAGCCTTCACAGGGCTTAGGCCAGTAATCAAGTCTCACTTTGGGACAATGAGAGCCTGGAAGGTCAATGAGAGGCCTCAGCTGAAGCGACCAGGAGACTAAGGTTGGGGGTGGGAGAGCGGTGAGGGACTATTGGTGACCGCATGGTTTAATTTAGGTGAGACACACGTGCGCACACGCACACATACACACATGCGCGCACACGCACACACACACACACACACACACACACACACACACACACACGAGCACAGAACAAAGTTGCTCCCACAGTGTGTGCCTTCTGTTCTCTATGCTGGGTGTCCATGACCATGATTTGTTTTCGCTTCAGCTGTGGAGGACGTGTGTTTATAATTTAACACATAAAAGATGTCGCTACTTTTTCTTCTTTGCAGCCAGAAGCTTGTCTGAAATCTTATCCATCTATTTGATGTCACACAAGTTTACATTTCACAGTGCGTAGTATTAGTTCTGTCACATAATTATAATGTGTGTGGAGGGATTATAACAATAAATACTATGAGACTATCTAACCTCCCAAAGCATAAAAAAAGCATCTCCACTTCCAGTGCAAACCAACACTGAGCAGAGGGGAACCATATAAAACGGGCCTCGGCTCCATCTCTTTACGAGAAAATAGCACTTTGTCCAATTAAAATGCAGAGAGTAAAAAAATTCAGAGGTTTTCCACTCCCAGACTGGTACTACGCCTAATGCCGCGTTGCTGAATTCACTTAGGAAAATAAAACACAGGAAATACAGCTCAGTGTAAACCACATGATGATGAGTACCCACAAAACTGTTGATATCTGCATTATTTCAAGATTTTTTTTTTTTTCAAAGCGCTGGTTCTGTGGGTGGCTACGCTGAAACCTGCCTCCAGAGAGGAGATGATTTTACTGGCATTTTAAATATGTATTACAAACAGAAAAGGCTGTGCACGCGGCATTAAACTGTGGCTAACTGCACACCACTGCAGAAACTTGCTCTTGTAAATACTTTCCAAATGACAAAGTTCAATTATTTATTTATAGGGATTTTATAGCGCCTGGGCAAATTAACAGTGGCCCTGAAAAGAGCAAAAGGAGAGAAAGAAGCCATCATATTTCTGCCACGTGCCAGATTTCGCCATGTTTTCCACAGTAGTCCCACTGGGGTCATCTTTTGTGCACACATGTTAACAACAGGCAAACTACAAATGAAAGGGCAACAGTGCAAAAAACACAACGGCAACACAGCCAAAATGATAATTTGGGCCATTTGCACCACTTTGTGGTGGAAGCAGCTCTCTTCAAGTGCCAGCGGGGTATACCAGAGAACTCCCCCATCCCAGCCACCCACTGTTCCTGCTAAGATTAGACAAATTAAACTGTATTATTCACGTCAGTCCTGCAGCTGGCCTTTAAAGTGGTTCTACGTTAACTATCCTAATGGTTTTGCTTTGAAAGCCGCAGTCTTCTTAATTTACAGTAAGAAAAAAGTACTTTTGGCCAAGATTCAGTGTTTTTTTTTTTCTTCTCTCTCTCTGCCTCATGTTACAGAGGAAAAAATGTTTGAGTTCACTGAAACCAATTAGAGTCTGAAACTGTTGTTGGGATTTTGCATTGACTGAATGTAAACATTAAATTGTGGCTTGTTTATTTGCTAATATTTGGTAGTTTGTTACATTTCAATCTTTAATTGTTGAAGGATTCTGGAGGCAGTGTAATGATCAGTATAATAAATTATCATTTGCAAGAAAACATTCCTGAGTGTTGGTGCTCTCAGTATGAAGACAAGTAGGTCTGCCAGACTCTCACATCCATCCATAAGTTTTTAATGTAGTCTTCTGTTGAGAAAAACCTCTCTTTTCCCTGTTGTATTCCCATAACCTGATAATAGATGTGGTATTGGCCAGGAGCCTGTGGACTGAAGACAGTCGGTGATGGATAACCTACTTTTAGATCCATCATCACCGTACAGCATGTGCCTTATATCTGCAGCAGAATAACCCCCGCCAACTCCAAACAGGCCTTATTATACAAAAAGAGGAAGCAACAGCGGTTGACTTGCTGTTTTTGGTTGCACTGTCACCAAAACCATTGGAAAGGGATGAGCAAAACGCTACTCAAATTCTAACTCTGCTTTAAGTCATGACTGATTAAAAAATAATAATAACAAATTTCATTGTGTGACACCACATTCTTTGCACCAGCTTCTTGATTAGTTCATGCAGCTTATCATTTGGAACTTCTTATTTGCATCTTATTCATGTTCAAGACAGACTAATGTTCCTGAGTGCTACTATTTTAACATTTTCTACCAGAGTAAAAACCACAGTTACTGTGCAAAAAGACATAGTGGCGCTTCTAATAGTAATAATGTAATCAATAACCAAATGGAATTCTGTTGCGCTGTATTTTGGATCTCGTTTTAGCCACTCTAGCAAACCTCCATGAATAAGTGCTTGTGGTACAATGCATCAGAACATTATCCACAGTTTTTTGTTACATGACTACTCTGTTGTGACCCGAGCCGCTGTGTTCACACCAAAACCGACTTCTGGAACCAGTGCCGATGGTTCCAGCCAAATTCTACCAACAGCATGGCTGCAGAAGCCAGGGAGAACAGAGATACACAGTCTGCTTCCACTCATCTGCTCTCAACATTATTAACTCGGATGAGTCTTGCATAAGGGTTTCGTATCCAGTGCCGAGGAGCTGCATAAACTGTGATGGTGGAGGAGGAAAAGTCTCCAGCAGCTTCAGATTAGACATCTGTAAACAGTGACAGACGAGCTGTGTCTCATTTAACATGATCTCTAGTCTGCAGAGTTCCACTAAAAGATGTACCAAATTGAGTTGCACTTCATGGTACCTACTGCTACAATGCAGTAGGTACCATGTGCTTAAATGCATTAGCACTGTATTCTAGTATTTATTAAGTTTTATTAAGTAAAGGGTTGAGGATTTTTTTTGATTGAAAAAGACAAAATTATCTATAAACATGGATGAGTAGTGGTGTGCCATCATATTAAAGTTTCAGTCACAGCAGGCAGGAATCATCATGGCACAGCTACAGTAACTGTCTCATTGTCACCCCAAGTGTTGTGAAGAGCTGCACACGGCTGGTACTCATCCTCAACATGATGATGTATGCCTGGAAAAGAAAAAAAGCTCTTCACATTCACATGTTTTGTATTTCTGGCTGTATGGGCAAAGATGACATTTAATTTCTTACGCCAAAGTCATCTCGAAAGGGCTAATTCAATTTGCACTCCAAGCTGTTTCTAATCATGCCTTCCCCGTCTACATCATCTGAACATCGCTGTTTGATTATATTTTATTGGCTAATGGGGGAGGGGGCAACTTTAACACAGCTGTTGCTAAAGATGTCTGTGGAAGTACCAGTTGGTTTCCATAACAGGATGCACACATTATTAAAAAAAAAACAGACTAGATGGAATATGTGGTTTGGTCTTGTTTGGCTTCAGTAGAGTCATGAATATTTCATGAATATTTCATGTGTGTGAAAGTAATTTTTCCAATCATACCAATCATATGATTAAAGAACATTTCACAGAGATGGTGGTGGTGATGCTGTCATGGTGTATGGACTTTTGATGTTTATCGTATGATTGATTGGCCTTGTGTGTGTGTGTGTGTGTGTGTGTGTGTGTGTGTGTGTGTGTGTGTGTGTGTGTGTTTTAACCCATGCCAAAATCTGAAGTCCCAAACTCCTCCAACCACTCTGTGTAAAATGTTCACAATTGGAATTTAAATGTGAAAACACCCTATTTAAAATGTTTTCCATTAGCATTTTATGTAGATTACTCTTCCATACCAACCTGCACTTCAGTATGATCCCAAAATCTTGCAGTCTGTCATCCCAGTCTAATCAAATTCTAATGCTAAAATTCTAATCATTTTGCCTATTATCAAACCATAGATTTGGTAATCTGTTTGGTGTTTTCTAGGATTTTGGGATAAATTCTGAAAAAGTGATATAAATGGTGGAGAATGCCGAGCGAGGAGGAGCCGCTAATGTCACTCTTGTGCAGGTGTAAAGTCTGTGGCTAAACAAGCAGCTGGGAACTGACTTTGGGAGCTGACGTCAGGCAGAAGAGAATCAGTGAACATTCGCAAAGTTCTAGAGTTGTCTCCAAGGAGAACACTCACATGTGCAGCTTGTAAATAACACACGAACATCTAAGTTTCCATCCTGGGCCAAGTAACATAACACCAGACATAACAGCAGTGATAAACAGAGAGTTCTGGCTGTCGGGCAGCCTTTGGAAGAAGTTTCTCTTCAGCGGCCCCGCACGCCATGTCCCTGCACCGCCACATTTCTGTCCATTAACACATCCTCTGTGTACACACTCAATTTGGGAACATAATAAGAGGCAGATGAGTCCTGTGGCCACTCCCCTCACAGCCGGTAGAGACCCCGAAGGAAGGAAAATTTGTCCAACTGAAATCACCTCAACGGGGGGGAGCTCTAAGGTCAGAAGCTCTTAAGTTGAGACAAGCAGATGAGTTTGCGATGAAAACTGTGCAATCCGTCAATGTTAACGTGTTCAGGGCTGTAATAGTTCTGGGGTTCCCACGGGCCCTTTACTTGATCTCAGTTAAGCTACCATGCATGTACCAAATCTATCACTCATTACCAACGTTCAGGAAAATAAGATAAGCTCTAGGTACATACAATTTCAAACACCCTGCAGTGGCAAGTAACTTTACTTTTGGAAACACATACAAGAATATATAGAGTAATGCAACAAAGTCTGACAGTTTATAATGTATAGTTAGCAATTCTGCATATCTTCACCGATGACATATCTTCACTAATGATGGCCTCCAAAATACCCATAAAGTGTTCTCCTCCTTAGGCCATGCTGGAAAAATCAAAGCTTGTATTTACCGAATTGTGTCACATCGGTGCTAATCTGAGCCACATTGGCACAAAGGTAGTTACAAAAGTCCCCAAACCTCCTGCAGTCGAGACTAGTCTGGCTCCGATTACCACTGAAGCTACTGCCTCTGACGGAGAAAAATACTGCTGGTTTAACACAAATGTTATTATTTGTCACAGGAAACCAATCTGATTTTCCTCTCTGAAGCTCACACTTAGCGCCGTGCACCAGGCTGTATTTACGCATGTGGTTTTCATTCAGCCTCCCCGGCGAGAGAGGGGGGAAACGGACACCTCATGTTTTCATCTTTATGAAGTCACACTTTGGGGAAGGTTAAAATATGGCTTGTTTACACAAAGTATTTGGCAGCCTTGGAAGACAATCTGTCTGTTCACATCAAACAATAGATTGAGTTTCTCCGCAGCGGCGGCGGTGTCTTAGAGACGACTCCTCTGATAGTCGTGATGTCTGTGTTTGCTCAGCCTGACAGCGAAAGTGAAGAGTTGTTAAAGTGTGGGGGCGAGGCCATTCGGCAAGAATTGACCATTATGACAGTATCATTTCACGTTAGATGTAGGTATACTGTTACAGTACAACTCTGTGTGTCTGGGGACATTATTGAAATGTGCACACTAAACATAGAGAAGAAGAAAACAAGAGTGACAGTAAAAAACAGAAAAAGAGGCATTAAAGGCATCTGGGAGAAAAACAGAAACCAAAGGACCCATCAGCATGTCTGCCAAGACTTAGATGTCAGACTGTTTGTTTTGCCTTGTATGTCGACGAGACCGCTCTCTTTCACGCAGTGTGGTTCTGATTCTCCACCAGGCTGCGGCTCATAAACTTTACCTCTCCCGGACACCTCCATCTGGCATTCAGTGAGCTCCCAAACAAACAGGCAATATGTAAATGTGAAAAGAGCCAATTAGGGAATATATCTTATTTGAAAGGGCGTTTAATAGTTTAATACCAAAAACATGTTCCTGCCTCCCTGGTAATGTTTCACATGTGAGGCTGTGGGTTTCTGCAGGGGGGGGGGGGGTTGGGTGGTGAAAGAAGGAGGAGGAAGAAGAGGAGGGGGGGTCGAACGTGCTTGGTGGCAAACATTTGTTTATGTTTTCCTCCTGGTGCATCGTTTCAAAGGGCAGCAGTCATACCCCACCGAGGGTCTGCATCGCATGCCGATTGGAAACACATTGCGGCATGCTTCTTATGCTAATGCACCGAGCCAATAGTCATGTTCGTACAGTGCAGAGGAGAGAGGTGATGGACTTTCTTACACAAACAACAATATTTGATCAGGGACATTAGCACATTTGGTTTCATTTATAATCTCATGTCCCTCCTGACGGGGGGAAAAAAAGCTTGTTTTCCAGGACTCTTGATGTGAGGGGATAAACTGCTCTGTGTGTATATTTCTGTTTTAAAAGAAATTGATTTGATTTTGGAAACAGAAATGACTTAAAAGTGTTTGTCCATGCCCTCAAAGTCCTAAAAATGGCCTCATGTGGGATCGAGTATTATTATTAAATATATGTTTGTTGGTAGGAATTTCTGAAGTAGCAAAGAGAAATATACAAGTTGTTTTATCTAAAATTAAATTTAACAGCAGGCATTTTAATCATTATTGATTCATTAGAGATAATTACATTGCTGTGATGTATATAATAAGTAATTCTTCTTAAAATTAAAGACAAAAATCTATGAAATCCCCATTAAGTGCAACATATTAAAGCTACTATTAAAATCACATTGTGATTTTAAAGCCTCCAATTATGTGAGTTCATCTCATTTGATTTCAGTTTGAATGTAACAACAGTTAAATATGATGCTCTGATATCAACTTACCATATATCTACCAGATAGCGAATATGAGACTGACCAGACATCACATGTGAGCGGCTGCAGTGGAGCAGTGAACAGGACTCTGCACGGCGCCGGGCAGGGCGAGGCCTTATCGCCGCTTTAATTTTTCTCCCCAAGGTGAGCTGGGAAGAGATCAGTGCCACTAAACCCCAGGAATTACCCTAGATATTGGCCCCCTGTGCTCTGCAAATGAAATCCTGCCATCGGCAGGAAGAACATGGTGGTTAACACTCTGAAAATCAGTTTTTGTGCAGGCCACAGCTGATGTGAAGGGGCAAGAGAAAGTAGCAGAGAGGGAGGGGAGGGGTGAAAATGGGGGAAGGATGCTGTAAAAAAAATGCATTTCTCATAAGAGAAAGAGAAATAAGAGAGAGGAAGATGGTTCTTCCCTTCAACAATGCTTGAGTAAATTTATATACGCTTCTGCAGCATATATGTCGACTTATAGTGGTATTTGATGGAGGTATAAAAACCAGGACTCTATATGGACAACAGACACAGGCAAATGATGTGACGACACACTGCAGTTTGTACTTTGGAGTGACCAAACCAGTAATGAAACTGGAACCGAAGTCCAGCTGTCTGAGTGCCTGAGCAGGGGTCTGGGGGCCACGCTGAGTGGTGAGATGGAAATCAGTCACTGTGATTATAACCTTCACTGTCCTAAACTTGACCAGCTGTCTACAGGCGTGAGCCGTCTATCCCACATCCAGTGTATGTGACAGACGGCTAACATTATGTATACTTTAGATGTTATCAGATTTAAATTTTATCTGTACAGGTTAATTTTATACTTTAAAACATTTTATTTAACTTGGTGTTCAGTTTTATGAATTTTTGTTTGTTGTTGTTATTAGCAGTTAGAAACCTGCAGTAACATACACAAAATAAACATTTAATGTAATGAATCATCAATACTGTTAGCTATTTTATAATTATTTAATATGACTTAGTAATTTTATATTCTGTTTGTTTACACTCAAACAGTCTGTTAACTTCACATTAATCTTTTAGATGAAAATGTAGCAGCAGAATTACCCTAATCTAGATTAATTATTTGTCCAAAATCATTTTAACTAAAAATGTTCAGCCAATTAGTTGAGTGTTTTAAGTATTTACTGTCAGAGCAGCAAGATAAACACTACAATCACACATCTATCATGCAAAAATAAACCTTATTTGCACAATTTCAGCAATATCCAGAAGTGAACACTTTTAAATAATTTTGAACATTACATAAGGGGGAGATCAGTCACCAGCTCGTTTCACTATCAGACAGGCCAGACTAGAGGAAACCATATATGCCGTTATATTTCAGCACTCACTTGGGTGAGTCTCAATTTCCGTCAAATAGATACACCAATACACACCCATATATGTAGCACATGCACACACACGCACAAGCACACACATGCGCAAACACGCACACACACACACACACACACACACACACACACACACACACACGTGCACATGCAGATAATATTTATCGGAATGTAAAACAAGACCGTCTCCATTTAGCCCACCCCTTGCCATATGCTCCCCAAAATAGCAGGTGCCTATCCAGAACACCGCACTGGGAGTATTCTAAGCCTCAGAATAAATGGAGTGATGTTTACTCATCACCAGAACGAAAACAGCGTTAATCTCCAATCATTTCCAAAAGGCAGATAGTTAGCAAGGAGAGGCTAAAAATAGTTCAGAGCGTAACACATTCCAGCAGCGATGGAGCTTAGGTTTGATCTGGCTATGTGCAGGCCCTGGTGCCGAGAAAATGATTAGCACCTCTCTACAGTGATTTAGGACATGCTATATATAAATGAATTTAAAATAAGTTAATATGATAATTGGTACATAGTTCATTGGGATGGAAAATAAACAGTGGGGGCAGTGTTTGGAAAACAGTTATGATGTAGTGACATTGTTTTCTGAGTTGTTTTGTTCTATCAGATACAAATCCATTAAAAGTCTAAGAAAGTTCTAATAACTGACAACTTTTATGCTCTATACAAGCTGCAGTTTATTCATTTCTGACACAAGTATGCTGGAAACTAAGGCATGTTGGACATCTGACATAACAGATTAAATTAATTCAGCTAATAGAAAACATATTTGGAATTAAATCTGCCATTTGTGATATATGAATAATGCATTTGAGATGTGAATGAAAGTCAGCTTTGGCTTCAATGAGAAGACTTCACAATATGAACAAATGTTTTACACATGTAAATGAATTCCAGAAATGTTCTTGCACAATTAAATATGTGAGACCATAAGTATTAGATAAATATGGTTTGGATCAATGTAAATATTTTCTCTAACATCTAAACGTCAGTGTGAGAGTAACAGTGAGAGCATGCTGTGTTGTAGTTTATATTATCTTGAGCAAGAGTGTTATATAGTATATTTCTATATATTATATGGCTTTGTAGCAGTTTTGAAATAAGAATCTTATTTTTGTAATTATGTACAAACAAAGCAGATTGCTGCAACCTTAATAGTCTTTTTTGGAGCAAAAAAAAACCTTAAGCTTGATCCAATTACAATTTCACAATCACAGCCCAATATATTTACTCTAGGAGTTTTTATAGTAATTTGTGGAACTGATCAACACATGCCAGATTCACATTTACCATTCAACTATTGTATTTAAATCTGTAGATGGAATAAGACTCAGCATCTCTTTAAGATGTATTCCTAAACATAGTTCTCCATAAAGCTGTATGTTAGAGCTTTTACACTTTGGTTTAGATGCGATGTGTTAATGAGTTGGCATTAAAAGCACCATTTGGATTGGATTTTCCACCTGTTTCTTTATGCTAAGCTATGCTAACAGCCTCCTAAACCTACTTTAGTGACATGTTTAGCCACAGGGTGGTATCCAACCCACATCCAGACAGGAAAATAATGTTTGATATTTGCAGAAACAGATTTGCCAGTACATCCATTACTGAGCGAAATATTTGCCTTATGACTCAGGAAAAGAAAAAGTATTGTTTCTGTTTCTAAAGTGGACTCTGTCATCAGTGCAATATATCTATGAAAGATGAAAGAAATTGGCAGACTTTGACCACACGGACTTGAACATTTCACTCATCAAAAGATGTCGTTTCCTCCGTCTGTCTATCTGGCAGGAAATTCTGTCATCTCATGTTGCCTGCCGTGAAAAGCACACAAGGAGAGGGCAGACGTCATAAAAAAGTGCCTATCCACCTGTTGTTCTGGTACTGGGGGGACCATTTGAACCCCACCTGCAATTCTTTTGGTCTGGCACACTGCTATGTGGATGTATGTGTGCATGGCCCACGTGTGTCTCCCCATAAACGTGGGGTTCCCCCGCCACAGATATCGAGTTCCGCTCTTTGATAACCCATTACAGACTTCATTAATTTCACTGAGTCCGGCCACGCACTCGCCGTCTGACAGCCTCGCTCAGGAATTTCTGTGTGAGCACACCTCCTTGGGCTTGTGTAAGTTTTACAAGCAGAGATTAACATGTGTGAAAACAAATGTAATTTAACACTTTATTGTTGTAGCCGTGAGCCGGACATGCCCAGTGCGGCACTGAAGTGATATACCCGATGAGAAATATGAAAAGTTTCCCTTCCTCTGGGGAGGAAACCACAGGGGAGTGGCTGAAGCCCATTTAAACCAAATCACACCAAAAAAAGGATGGAAGTCTCTGCGTGCTTTAACCATACAAAGAGATTAAACGGAGGCAGAGTGCAGTTAAAGAAACAGAGGTAGTGACAAATCGCATTTTGCAGTTATGCTAATAGGTCTCTAGAGTATGAGCACATTTTTTTTCTGAGCTTTCTAAGCCAGGAAACAACTCTACGCACAAATATCTCCCATGTTCGACCAACTGTGCAGAGCTAATGCGAGCGGTACATTGTTTTCTTGACATTGATTGGTTATTCTTGTCCACATGGGACACCTGACACCACAGCCCCCTTGATTCCAGTTGTGCAGTGACTCATTTCTGTCTGGCAGATGACACAGTGGCATGAGATGAACTTGTGCTGGTCCTGGCTCCATCCACACCAGAGCTCTGAGTGCTGTGCCTCTACAGGCACGTCTAGCATTGCTCCCAACCAGCAGAACAATGCCAGGGGATTAGGAGGCTGAGCTTAATTTAGGCACAAAAGAATGCATGCAAAATCATATGGAGCATTCAAACCAGGGGCTTTTGCTCTACAACTGCCTTTTCTTAAATGTATCGGTACAACTGTGTGGTGATTTAACTGTGTCTGCGATTGATCTTCTGAATTTGGGATTAAAATGAATGCTGGTTAAATTAATTGTCAGTGATATAAGGGATGTTAGCAATAGTGTTTAAGTAACAGTTAATTTATAAACCAAAAACTAAACCTGAAAATTAGATGTGTGGTGTGCTTGCTGAAACATTTCCGTGACGAAACCAAACGCCCAGTCAAATATTTGGATTGCCCAAGATTGACCTTGGTACATAAAGACAGGCAGCTCATTAAGAGCAGGGACAAGTACTGGGCCATGAACTTGACCCGCAGAGGGCAAAAAGGACAGAACTAACAATGTTTTGTATCTCAAGTCTGGAGAAAAACTGATGTTACTGCATTTAAATGACAGTAGGGTTTTTTTGTTTCATTTTTTTTTCCTTAACAGTATCATCCCTTAATCAGTCAACCAATAATTAAGATATACAGGTTGATTTATAAAATGTGGTGGCCAGGTATCCTACCCATTGTGATCATGATGCACAGAAGGCTGAAAACTCCACTGGACTACCTCTCCATGTCACTCACAATGCTATTATGGAATAAAATCAAAACTTAAATAAGAAAAGTATAATATTATTATAAAGTAGTGACATTTATATTTATATATCCCTTTTGTATTCCAGGAAAATACTGTAGACTGGCCCTACTGATAGAGAATGAGACCTCCTCTGTTCAACAGACAAATGGGAGCCACTTGTGTGACATTGTTTAAAGGATACCCATGACATTTATTTTTAGAAAGTTATACCAACTATTTAAAAATGCCCTCATAATGTAAATGCGCAGGTGACTGCTGTCATTTTTCTCGCTGAGTGGCTGCAACTGCTGGGCCCTCAGCTTTTTGTGGTTTTGAAGTTTAGAGATGTTTCTTGGTGTAACACAGAGTTATCTGAAATTTGGTCATGGTCAGAGGTAGGGAACATGCAGAGGTATCTATACATTCATAATTTGGGATTTAATTTTGCTTATGTGAGTTAATGTGTGGTTTTTACTAATGCAGTGCCATGCATTAGCCAGAGCAGGGTCAGTTGGTACCTCTAAAGTGTAGTCTAGGTTCATTTTTACATGTGCGGTGGAGTTTGACAGGAATTCTGGAAAAGAAGAAAAGACCACCCCGACACACACTTTCCCATTTTGAGTTTGCAGCAAACAGACAGCGGGAATTTCTGTTGTGTTTGATACAAAATCATATTGATCTTTGCTGCTTTTGGTTCACATCCCCCAGCCAACATGCACGCACACACACACACACACACACACACGCACACACACATGCACAACCTAATCCTCCCACACAGGCTGTGCTCGTGAAAGATCGCTTTCAGACAGTTTACGGATGCCAGACACACGCTGAAAATTATTCTCAGGGAATATTACCTTAAAACACGGACGGATCCCGCCTGCAGAAATGAGGCATTACAACGGTGCTGAACGGAGAGGGGAGATACGGGCTTGAAAAATGACACCGCGTGGTGAGCTATCAGTTTCAGTGGCTCAAAGAGAAACATCTGGCTGGTCTGGGCTCCAAAGAGCACAAATGAAGCTAAAGAGACTGTATAAGTTGACAGCAGGCAGCCTTCAAAGCAAATGCTGCCGCTGTTGTTGGCTCCTAATACACTTTGCTTAAGATCTTAATCAGTTTTATGACCTTAAGTCTAAGAGTGACAAAGGTTGGGGGGGGGACAATACTTACTCTGTATGATAGCATATGATGAACATATGATACCCTTCTTATGGCTGTTTAATATTGTTACCACTTTGGACATTGGACACAGAATTTGGCTTTACAGTAATCCATCAGCCAGGGGTGAGAAATAGCCTTCTAAATTTGGCCCCTACATCTTTAGCCTGTTCTCTCGGTGGGTACAGGGGCAGCTGAGGAGACAACCCAACCATCATTCATAACTGCTGGCCCGAGGCCCAGAGTTCCTGTCACTGAAAGAGGCTTAAACAAAAGAATCTTCCCCTCATTCGCATAAAAGCCAAGCAGGTCAAAAGGTTCTAGAATGATTTCCAGAGCCAATGAGGTCCTAGCTTTATGACTGTGGTCCACTGTGTTGAACGGACTTTAAGTGGTAGTCCTCCAAGGGCTTATTTTTTAAGCTGATATGTATCCAACGCTACACCAGAGAGGTTTTTGAAATAGTTAAAAGTAATAGCTTGGTTGGTACACACACATACACACGCACACACACACGCACACACACAGACACACACACATGGTAGCATCGTCAGTCTTAACATCCTGAAATAATGATGAACCGTGTTCCCACATGTGTCATTAGCTCCTTCTGTATCAAGCCAATTAATGGTCTTTAACACCAGCATGAGCCACAAAATATGGGCCCTGTAAAAGGCAAGTGTGAGACTGGCAAGAGGAAAACATTTGGGTAAAGGGAGTCAAAACTGGGAATTGCTCCTGTAACGCTGCTGCGAGACCACAAAAATCTCTCTGTGAACCACGTCAAGACTGTGATCATTATTTCACTCTTTCCTCCAGATTTGCGCCTGTATTCTTTTACCACCGCATCAGCGTTTTTGCTCCAAATGAAATGTGAAGGTATTCCCTTTCCGTCTTGTTTTTAGAGATCTTGACGAAAACGGAACTTTCTTTTTCTGCGAGACACAAACTGAAACAGCTGAAGTTTTTAGATGGTCTTTAGATAAAGAGTTTTACTGGAGAGATTCAGAGATGGACGGAAAGATTATGTTGACAAAAAACCTACAATAGTAAATTGTCACATCCACACTAAATCTGTCATTTTAAAAATATTTTGACTCTGTAAATTAAATTCCCTGCATAGATAGAAAAACCCTAATCATGATCCAAGAGTGCACAACTATTCAAAAGATGTTGAATGTGGTTTCACTTGAATTACAAGAAAAGAGAATCATTAAAAGGCCTGTGGCAGTTGTATTTTTCAGTCTTCATGTGAGATCTTGAATACAAACTGGCATTGTCCGAAATAAATGATTTATTTATTATTGTTCTTTGCTCCAAGAGCAGATCTTTTCACACGTCTTCACACCTTAAGCATGTGTAAGCAACGTCCACCCTAATGTTCTTGGATGTTTCAAATGTGTTGAACACAGCGAGGCAATTTCTAAGTTGGAACATAAATATACACTGGCAACGACGCATACCTTGTGGTTGTAGGACTTATTCCACAGAAGTACTCATGGTGAAATGATTGACATGTAAAGTTTAAATAACGGTGTAGCCGTCCCATGCTCTCTTCAAAGTGCAACTTGTGCAATTTCTGAAACGTTAAAAAGTATTAAACTCTTATTCTGAACTATAGGCTGAGGCAGGGTTTCATCCCTTACTAGCTGAAAGTTACAGGGTTATTTTGAGCATGATACTTTCATCCACCCAGAATCTGAACCAAGTGGCGTATACATTTCACATCTAAACTCAAGCAAGAAATTATCTGTTATATTACATCACAGCGACATTTGCCAACGTAGATGCTTTCCACACCAGAATGTCACGCTGAAGGACATGTTTCCCTCTGAAAATTGGGGATGCTAGGAGTTTGCAGATGAAAGGACTACTGCGAGGGTTCGTTGGCAGACTGGCGTTGGCTGCAGTGATTAGCCACTTTTCCACCCAAAGTTTAAAAAAAGTTGAATTTGTGTAGTTCAATCTCTACCGAGATCTGAATGGGTTCTGTGATCCGCTGTTGCCTGTATTTCCATTAACAGAACAATCAAATCGCACCAATTCTCCAATTAAAGCCAGGCGCTGTAGGACATATAGTACCCTTTTGCCAACAGTGTGACCCGCAATGTGACTGACCCTTGCCTTCAGCAACACTAACAACTGGAAAATACATAGTTTCAGGATTTTGATTTGCTTTGCAACTTGTGTACACCCGATTCTTCCAACTGCTCAAAATCTATAAATGTAACATGGATCTGAGCAACAGAGTATACATTTAGGAACAGCCAGGACTTTAGCCTGGGTCCATCTGCATCTATTCTTTTGTTTCAAAATGTCAGCTGTTGTTTTTTTATATGTTCATGCATGTGTTGAACCAGTGGGCTTCCTACTGTGTCAAAACAGTCTTCCCATAACTATCATTGGTTCCAGTTCCTCCCTTCAAATGTGCCAAATAGGCGGTCTTTCTTCTTGAAGTTCTTGCTCAGCAGTTGTTGAAACAGAAATTGTTCATCAGTTCCAATCAGTTTTTAATCATGTCTGAATTCATGGAAGTGATTTATTTAGCAACATGGTACTTCATAACATCTCCAATAAAACAGTAATAAATTTAGAATAAAAACATTCTCATGAGCACATTTGATTTTCTATTTCCACAAGTGCGTGCAATTGAATCAAAGTGGAATTACTGTATTATAATAGAAGTCATTACATTTCTGAGTTCAGTACAGTCATGCATTTCAGTCTGGAGAGACAACACATTGAAATGCAGAAGAAGTGGTTAATACGGTTATCCCACGGCTGCAAAGACAGCACTTGTGACTCTCAAGAGCTCTCGTTCTCTGCTTCAGTTGACCACCACCAAACCTAAGAGAGGCATATGAAGTCATCACAAAAGTCAAGAGCTACTGTGCCACAGAGACTGATGCTCGAGGGGGGAAGAAAAGTTGGCAGAAAATCAGTGGTGTGTCACTGGAAAGGTTTTGCTAGTGGGAGGGGAGAGAACAAATTGGGGAAAAGGGATTGAGAGAGGAGCTGGCAGAGGTTGAAGCAGGAGAGGGACTGAAATGACGGTGAAGGGAAAGTGCTTGGAATAAGGAAATACAGAAGAGGGGAGGGAAAAGTTATCAGCAGAAGGTGTAAGAGTCATAGTTGTGGAGGAGAGAGAGAGAGAGAGAGGGAGAGAGAGGGAGAGAGAGAGAGAGGGAGAAAGCAGCGGTGTTGATGTAAGGAGGTGAAAGACATTTTCTCTGGCTCCAGGCCCAGCTGGTGTCTGTGTTGGACCGCCACGGGTGTCAGATCTTTATTCCAACCCTGGAGACAGCTGTAGGTGTCAACACCACGCCAGGCTCAGTTATTCTTCCCCACAAACCTCTGTCATGTGTTTGTGAACACAGCGGCTCTGCTGTCACAACAACCGCATATCGTACTGACATGGGCTATCCACCATCTTGCAACTACACGCACAAAAATTCTGAATATTTTAGCCAGAATCATGGAATCGAGTGTGACAAGATCAAAAAGTTGTCAGAAATGCTTTTGTGCCACATTTACAATGAAACAGTTATTCAGAACTGGGCTTTCAAATAGTCAGAAACCATGTACAGAGAGAGTTTGACCACAAATCAAACTGATAGGATGACATTTTATGTTAGTCTTAATTGGTTCCAGATGAAAGAAAACATCTCTACTATCACAGATCTGTCTCTGAGGCTACACAGCGAGGTAAACTTAAAAAAGGTTAGCAGTTTTATGCAGGAAAAGGGCAAATACAGGCCAAAAGACAACAGGAATTTAATCATTTCATCCTTCCTCCTAACATGGATATTGACTCCAAAACAAGTAGCACAACATTTTGCACATGGAAGATGGGCTGTGACGTGCAGTGACCTGGCATCTTCCTTCCAATAAGTGTATAACTCTGGATATTAAGGATCTAGCAACAGCAACATCGGATCCAAAACACTATGGCTATGTCAAAACAATATTCAGACTAAAGGAAGGAAATTATGTGTTCAAATAATGCGTTGTGACAAAAAAGATAAGACCAAAATGTTTGTGAAGGATAATATGTAACATGTGTTGGTTTTTGGAGAGGAATTCCTCCAGTTAAGCTTTGACAGATAACTCTAAATTTAGCTGCAGTCTTCCTCAAAATAACGTGTCCATATTATGGGGGTGGGCAGGGGTTCTTTTACCATCTATAAATCAAACTGGATCAAGGGACTAAAAACAGAGTGATCAGCATGTAATAGTATGATTCAATCCTTCATGTGATTTAAGAGGGTGAACTTTGGAGTTGGCCATGATCGCGGCTCTAAACTTTAGAGTCCAGCGTGTTCCAGAGGAAAATGTTATAAATGGCAGAAAAATAGAAAAGACAATGGATTGGAAAGGAAAAGTGTGCAATTTATTTCACCTTCGTCCTTTTGTCACACAGGCTGCATCAAACTCCATATAAGCAGATGTGTTTACTGGAAATGGGATGCCTAATAAATCTGGGGCATAATGTTATTGAATTAGTGAGGACTTTAAAGCAGATACCATATTAAATCCTGTCTTTTCCAGTTCACTGCTTTTGATAGCAATATATTAGGGTTTCACATGATACACTTGCATATCTGCCATCGTTTTTCATCACCTCCACTGAGCCATCGGTGAGAGGTGATGATGAATTATAAACGAGCCTGAATTTTCTGATGGAATTTCCACTTGTGCTCGGAACAATTTTCAGGAAAGAGGATTTGAGCTTAATACCTCGTGGTGCAATCTTCAACAGTGGCTGTTTGTAGCACAGATTAACAGTAAGATCTGCATTTCTTCCGAGCTATGATGTGATATTTGCTGCCATTTAAAATCCACTTCTTAATCTGAGCACTCAACTCTGAAACGCTGAAGATGAATTACAGCGTTGAAGATTATTATCTACAAATTCACAAGGCTAAGACAGTAAATAGACGTGTTACATCTCTACAGGTTGTTTGGATCTCTCATATTGTATGTGTCAATGAAGCTGACCTTTTGCCAGAATAAAACTGCTGTAGAAATGTATTATGTTGGTAACAAGAAATATATTTGTCATGTGTGTGTGTGTGTTTCTTCTGGAAAACAACAACAGTGGGACACAACATCTTCATACTTCTCTAAATACAAGAAATATATTACACATCTGTTACTGAGGAAGAGGGATGACCCAGGATTGCTCTGGATTCCCCTCAGATCCTGCAGCTCCCTCCATTTGATGAACGCACAATCAGAGTTGACTCGTGTTTCCACTGTCGCTTCTTCAATCAAGTCTTTTCAATCATCTATTTCTGCTGATTTGCCAATATTAACCGTAATCTTATCATAACAGTGGATAGGGAAAAATCTTTCTCCCGTAGATGTTCAGAGGGCATCTGATACAGAGTAGGGACATTTCCATAAAGCCTGCATCCACCATGGCCCAAGGATGAATGGATGAATGGAGGAATATTGGTGAATCTTGATGCTCTGAAGTCCACTGACAGTCGACAGTAACTCTTCACCCCTGTGTGACAATATACCACCATTAATTAAACCTACACTAAAATTATTTGTGATCTACACAGTTTCGGATTGCCGTGATGTTGCAGTAATTACATAGCCAATGCATTACACTTCCGGCAGTGGAAACAAAAACCTGATGGAGGCTTTCGAGCCGCAAACAGTCGTCAGTGAAACTGAAGCGATGGAAAGTGTTTGTTTGACAAATGACGAGAGATTAAAACATCCCACAAGTTTATTCTTATCACCCAAGATATCAGCAATAATCCCTTCCCTGTCGTAAGCCCCTTTCCCCATTAAGACCTTGCCTCCATTCAAAAGCAAGAAGCCCCTTTCATCTTTATCAGGATGAAGAAGAACTAAACTCACAAGTAGATATACAAAAGGTTGCTCACCCTCACGTGATACATTTTTCCTTTCTTCTCATCAAGTCTTGTAATTGGACACGCTGATGTCACTTGCCCTCCCTCATTACCCAACATTCCTGAAGGGGTACACAACAGAGCTGCAGAAAGGCTGTTGTGAGGCTGGCGCGGGGCCTAATGACAGTGATTGATTGAAATATGATGGACGGCTGCAGCTGATGCACCAGCTCTGTTTTCAATTGGTGTTGGATTTGACTTCTCACCTTGTAAAAGTGCAAGTAACAAAAGAATAGGATGGTCAGAAGATCATCAGGGGATGAGCGGTGGAATTTAAACAAATAGGTGGGATATTTATACTATCTGGAGGCCTTTGAATTCAGAGAAGATGGCCGCTGCACAGTTTTTGTATGAGACGAAGAATTTACAGTGTCTGTATAACTGGAGCTGGAATGTGCAGCTGATAGTGAAGCATTGGCCTCATAATACTGAGACTGTTCACCCAGGAAGGCAGCTTGCTGAGGGGTTTCAGTAAAGGATCTAAGAAAGAATGTGTTTACAGTCAGGTGCCAGGTCTTCTGGTGGCTGGAGGAATTAATGATATTTTCCTTTGGGCTCCAGAGACACAGAGTCTAGTACAGGTAGGGAAGGTCAGGGGGAAGGTATCAGTCAGTGTAGCACTGAGTCGTTGCTATTATTTACACCAAAGGAACACAACATACTCGGAGGAGTAGAGATGATTTTTAGATGTATCAATAATTTGATGTATGTGTGAGTGTTTCAGTTACTTGAGGTGTTGAACCCTCGGAAAAGACCTCCAGTACATGCTGACAGGAATGGAGCCTCAACTGTGACCTTCTGAGACACCAATACATACCTGCCCTTTACAGCACTGCTGTGGTCCTCCATTCCATCTGCAGACACTGGGAGACTGAAACCAGAAACAAACAGGTTAAAATATTTAACTTATTGTAAAATAATGCCAACAAGATTCCTCTAACTAATTTTTGCATTAGAATTTGACTCACAGGGTAGAAAAATACAATCTGGAGAGATTAAGAACATTTCACTTGACTTTTTTACAACGTAACAATGATGGCGGTACCTGCTGAGAAGAGTCAACGTGACCTTTTTTCCTAAGCCACCGATATTAAAGTTAGCAAAACACACGTGTGTGTGCGTGTGTGGGCGTGTGTGCGTGTGTGTGTGCGTGCGTGTGTGTGTGTGTGTGTGTCTGGAATCACTAGATTATTATTAAACTGGTGATTTACAAAGTCTGTTTCTATCTTATTCTTTGATTTGGCTGCTTTGGTTGAGAAGCTGCAGAGATCAATGGTTTGTATGCTGAGATAATTGGTGCATTCACTAATTGGGTGTCGTGGGAAAAAAATGAGCGAAAAAGAGAGCTATCTTTGTCTTCAAAATATGAGAATGATCAAATCTGGAGCTATGCCACAGTTAGCATGTATTATGCTAATGTGATTGATTCAACTTCATTTCGATCAGATCTTCAACCTAATGTTGACTTCTTTTTCAGATGGATAGTGGGGATGATAGTTGAAAATAAGCAGTTGTTGGTTTTTCTCTGGGTATGAACCAGTTATGGAGTCAGGAGTTGATTGATCTTTTTCCACTAAAGATCCTTGAAGTTGAGTGGGATTGGTGACAAAGCCTTGGTTCTGTTAATATGGGCCCCCAATGACCTGGTGGTATTTGAACTGCCCCTCAGGTACAGTGACCAGAACACTCTGTGTTATAACCACAAGCGCCATGGAAGGGGTTAAGACTCAGTTGGGCTGTAAGGGCCAAGCCTCCAACACACCAGAGGATCTGTGATTCTCTTTGCGAGGATCACAGGCCCGCAACCTGTCAACCTTGGCTGAATTCACGTCTGACCGGATAATGGAAAATATCAATCAATGATTACCTGAGGCCCTCTATTCACTGACAGTAAATCCAAATGTTTTATCTTCCTCGACTATTAAACAACAAAGCCTGTCTTTGTTTTTCAAACAGGATTTTACAGAAAGACACTCAGGTGCATAAACTCTCCATTGATATGGCATTTTTTATGTACAACATTGAGGTTGGAAGTGAGTCTGACTACTGTAATAGACCACTAATTCAGCATCTTCCTTGACTTCCTTGATTGAAACAAACACGCCTTGTATGAAAAGCTTTCATTTCACTCCATCTGGCAACACAACAAGGGTAAAAGGCGTATGGGTACAGCTGAAACATAAATCACTACTCTCACAAACCTCCCAGGTCCTATTATTCAGCCGCATAACTTTTCCGTGTTTGGCTTAAACAATCACTTGTAAAACAAGAACTTCAGATAACTCAGTCGAGCTTCAAAGAGATGTCTGCAACTGAATGTCACAAAAATGGAATGCGACACAATAATGCACAGATTCATTTATCTAATCACATTTAGCTCATGTCACATTTTAAAAGTCAAATATGACAACGTGCAGCAGAAGCAACACGAGCCTCAGAACTGCCTGAGGAGAATGCCTGTCCTACCACACATGCAAAATGAAGTCATGTGCTCCACCAGGGATGCACAGCACTTGCGTGATCCATCACATTAGGCATTATCAGTCATTTAATTATGGCTTTAGTTCCACTCCCATGCTTACTTTTTTCTCACAGTCTTCCGGCTTTTCTTTTTTTTCCCCCAAATAATAAATTCTCTCATTTCTCTGTAATTTTTCTGGAGTAGCCTGAAGGTCAGAAAGGCTCTCTTGTGACCTGGGGGTCGCAAGAGTTCAATGCAGGCCTGTTTTGCCTCTGGAATGTCTGCACAAATCTTACCCAGTCTTAATGGAGCAGCATTAGGCACTATGGTGGCAACAGCGGGTGAATTTGGTGGCCATAAGAATGAACACAGCATCCTCTTCCAATCAGCATCTGTATATTAAAGCTTCGACAGTTCAATCAATATCACATTTATTGACGCAACAGTTGCACCTGGCAACAATTCTTCCTAAAACCATCCTTTTATGGAGTCAGTCACTAAAACTATCAGTATCTTTATCACGTTTTGTAATATTCAATGGCAACGATAACTAGGTATATCTATGTAATGCCTAAAAAAAAAAACACTTCTGCATATACATTAAAGAGTGCAGGGTGGCAGAGGATGGGGGCACAGTTGTGTAAAATGATCTGGAAAGAGGCTTAAATCTTCTAATTACATCCATCAACAATTAGATCTTTCCTGTCAAAGTCAGTGTGTTTGCTGTTAGCTGAACACCATTCGTGACAGCCCTGCAATTAATTGAAATATTAGAGTCGGGGGGGCAATGCTTCAGGGCTTATGTGGCCTTGGCTGACGCTTCGCATGCACTGCAGCCTCCGAAAGACACGGAAAGCACAAGCCATCCAGCTCTGGCTGGGTCTATCCTCAGTGTCAGCAGACTAGCTTTACTCCCAGTAAGAGGGAACCAGATGTAACTTTGCACTCGGCATTAGCGCTTTTTGTTATGTAGAGGCAGCCGCCACGGAAATGTCCTTTTCGTGACGAGGATAAAGCTCTGCTGTGTATTATTTTGGAAGGCTGCTCTTCAGAAAGTATTAGACATTATGTTCTCGTGCTCACATGAGTCACTGAAGTGTGCAGAGGAAAGCAGATGTAGAGAAAGGGTGAAGAATGGAAAGTGGGAAGAGAAAAGAGAGGCAGAATGGACCAGGAGAGAGAGGGGAACCACCCTGGAGTCTACACTTTAGAGGTGTGTTCCTATCAATTTGCACTGGAAGGGTGGCATTCTGCTGCAGTGCTTAGCACAGTCACATCATGATAGGAAGGTTCCAGGTTTGATTCTGGCCCTGGCAACAAAAAAATAGAAAAGAAAACCTAAACATGATGTTAACTGGAGATTCTAAATAGTGCCTATGTGTGAGGAAAAAGGGTAAGTGCATGTGACTGTGTAACTGTAACCTCTCCAGGTTGTTTTCCGGCCTCTTACCCAGTAATTGATGGGCTCAACTCTCGCATGTTCCATGACCCTGATTGGGAATAAGCATCAATTAACAAAAGGCTGAGGGATGAATGTAAAAAAAACAGCTTTAAATGTAGATCTCATATCATGTATGATCAACTATTCTATACAGTCCATCAGTATAGTGTGTGTGTGTGTGTGTGTGTGTGCGTGTGTGTGCATCCGTGCATGTGTGTGTGTTTTGTGGCATTCACAACATGCTGAGGGGTCAGCGGTGTCAACCTGAAGACGCACTTGGAAACAAGCATGGGCATTATTTATGAGGCTGGCGACTGCCGTCAGATGAACTATGACATCACCTAAGCTTCATCCATTAAGCATTTATTTACAGCAATGTGGCACCTCACCCATCAACGCTGTCTTTCTGGTGTCCTCCGCACCTTTGACAGCCTCGACTTAACAGCATGACCCGACGGTTAAGGCCCTCGTGTCTGGACCACTGGTCCTGTCCACTCTGATCCAAACCCCAAATGTACTGTGAGTAATTTGGAAGTTTAGGCACTATGGCTCCTAAATTAGAATAATACCAGTCTTTCAATGATGAAAAAAGACTGGCATTCACCCCTCCCCACCCTGCAGCCAGCAAATTCTAGACATTGATGGTTCCTTGAAGTTTTGTTTGCCAACACCTGAAAGCCCCCTATTGGCCCTGGACCCCCAGTAGTTGCCTATCTTGTCTTATCAAGCAGCACCTCTGGTAATGGCCCTTCCTCCTTCTCTGCCTCATTACACACACAGTGTGAGGGCACACAGTCAAGACTAGCAGATTCAAATGATTGATTGGAGAAAATATAAGATGCGATGTGATGCCTTAAAAGTACTCACTGAAATGGTGATATGGCACCATTGATTGATGAACATTTAAGTGTGTAAAGTTCATGGTACCCAAACCAAAACTGACGAGGCAACAAACATGCACATTCTCACCAAACCAGTCACATTATTTTTGTCAGAAATAATAATTTAAAGATGCAGAACAGGGAGCAAATTCTGCCATTTGCTCTCATCATATTGGTGCCATGGCCTAATCGTGACAAAACTGATCAGTCTGTGGTGCACAGCAAAAGCATGAATAGAAACAATGGACAACAGCTCCATTCAGAAGAGGAAAATGTCACGTTACTGAAGTGAAATCGTGATATAACAAAGCGAGGTTAAACAATGGTGAATAACGCACTGCTCCTCGTAATAAGTGTGTCATACTTAAATGATCGTGAGGGCAGCCGTGGTAAAGATGGTGCCGTGGACATTTTTCCATCCTTGTTTGACACAATGAATGAACAAGAGGATAAATGATGGAGTTAAGAAGCAGCCATTCCATTTCTCTCAGAGTTCGGCGGCTGAGACTGCGTCAGAAGTGCACGCGGGCTTTGAATCACTGCAGAGTTGGCAAAGAACACAAGGAAAGGAAAGTGTTGAATTATTTCTATTATGTCACCTAAAGTAACAACTGCACATCAGCCTAAATCTGAACAGCCGCTGCTTTTGTCTGTTGTGCTGACAGAAATCAAAGCTGGTGGTGCAGGGAAGAATAGTGAATATGCATACCTTTAATCCCCCTTATCCTGCTGTTAGACCAGGGTGTGTCCCCCAGACTTCTATAATAGTCTGCAATGAGAAGCTTGAGTAAACACAATCAATGGAAGATACAATACGCGCCGCCGAGACTTCCGAAGACACGCTTCTTTATTCACCCCTTCACGTATTCGATTACGCACCCCTGCCTCTGTGGTTTCCAGGCAAATTAAAGCCTGAAACAAAGGTATTGACGTGATATTACATGTGGGTTGCAGTAATCGTAATGTTCACCATCACAGGATCGTGTTGAAAGAAGACCTGATTCTGCCAGAGGGGTGCTCTCTCTCTCTCTCTCTCTCTCTCTCTCTCTCTCTCTCTCTCTCTCTCTCTCTCTCTCTCTCTCTCTCTCTCTCTCCTCGTCCATGCTCTCTTACTCCTGGATTACAATCTCTTCATCCATTATTAATGAAGTTAAACTACTAGTGGCATGCTGAATGTGCTGCATGGGAGATTTGCAGCTAATCCAGCGCAAAACAGGCCCAGTCACATAATGAAGGGAAAAAAAGCACAAATGTCAACAGTTTCACACTGGGACTGGATTAGACACCCCCACCTCAACCTCCTCATTCACAAACGGCCTCTCTCCCTTTCTTTCTGCGCTCTGTTCCGTGCCACTCGTGCACACACATCAGATCTTGCATCGGTTGTGATGAGCCACGAGTGCACAAACATCCACCTTGAAGAACACAAGTGTTGGTCAGTGTGAAATTCTTCAGTGCAGGGCTTCTAAAGGTGACTGCCGAGTTTCTTTGAATTTGCCACAGAGTGATAGCTTCTATACAGGGGGTTGACCCAGCTTCACCTTTAGGGTCTTGTGATGGTGGCACATGTGTCACATGGTATCTGGCAATTGCATGAGATGGGCTGTTTTAACTGTATTTTTCCAGATAAGCCATGAGATGAGGAACACAGGAAAGCAGAGATGAACATGAAACACCGGAACTAATCAGAACACAGGGCCCAGGATTCGCATCCTGATTTCAGATTAGTGTCTCCTCACCTGCCATTTTCCTTCTCTGGCTCTCCAGCTTCGTATATTTTATTTTTTGCAGCTTCTATATATTTTTTTTTCTTCTTTTTTCATGTATTAATTTATGTTTTCCACTTTGATTTCTGTTTTATTTTGACATTCTGGTCAAATTTGTATTATTTTTCAAGTTTGTCATTAAGAGGAAAGTTAAATAGACAGTAAAAAGGAAATATTTTGGCATTGTTGGCTGGGATATTTTTGATTTGTGCTAGTGTTTTTAATCCTATTTACTTGTTTAGATTTCTGCTGGAAAATGTTGGTAACCTGTCCTTGGTGCCAGGTACTATTTTTGCGACCGCCTTGATTGTACTCAGAAGTGAGTCCTGCGCTGCTGATTGGTCCTGGAGAGTGTGGGTGTACATAGTTTGCAGTATTGCTAATGTTAGCATACCCTCACACATTTCCCCGAAGCTCCAGTCTTGTCATCTGCACTCTGTAAATAATGTTTCGCACACTCTCCTGTTTGTTTTAGCACCGGTTGTCTGTTCTCATGGAACTCCCTCTCAGCCACAAAATGAGCGTCAAAAGTGCTTTGACGCACCAGCGTTAAAGACATGCTACTGCGTTTGCACAGACAAAACATACATGAACAAGTCCATGCAGTGTCTCAATGTGTTTCTTGGCCTCAGATGTTCTGCAGGTCGCTCTGTACAGCCTAACGAGTTCCTGTAAAGGCCAAGGGTGCTTCTCCATCTCTGCTACATTCAGGATGTGTGATTGCTACAGTGTCACCTACAGCGTAACCCCCCGTAAATGTAATTACACATCAACCCCGACAGACTGTAACAGCTGCACTCTCGCGCTATAGATTTGCTGCTACGCATTTTCCATTTGAATTTACAAAACTGTCACGTAGCCAAAAATTCATGTAATTTTCACAGGCTCATGGAGGAAATGTACACCAGCAGGGCATTTTAAATGCCTCCGACAGTGCATGGACTGTGGTGCGGGGCTCTGGGCAAAGTCTGCTCCACGCCTGAATCCAGCCTAGCCTAGCCGCACTTCCTCACTTACTCGTTGGGACATACCCTGAAATCAAATAATAAAGTGATGGGGGGGAATATTACAGGTCACAGATGGTCACAATTTATCAAGATGGTCTGACATGACAGGGTGAGAGAAATCCCCAAGTTACACATATGCAGACGACACCCCCCTCTCCGTCTCTCTCTCTCTCTCTCTCTCTCTCTCTCTCTCTCTCTCTCTCTCTCTCTCTCTCTCTCTCTGCCACAGTAGACCAATTAGAACAGAACCAATTCCAGCTGTGACCTCCGGGTCCAGCTCAGCTCTGCTAACAGGAGACTTAGTATGTAGCCAAACTGTTTTACATGTTATCGACGGGGTGAGAGGCATGATGGTCATTTTATCACACCAATTTCATTCTTGGCCGATTTCCCTTCAGGCTGGTTAGTGGCAGATTCCCATTGATTTTTCATGTAATTGATTAGAGACCTGCCGGAGCAATTTATTGGGCTGCTCGCACCTGTGATTAAGGCCCACGCCGCATGTGTTTATGCATGCGCTGATGAATGGAAGCGCGCTCCGCCGCGGCGCTGTCCGCCCCGTCAGTCGTGCTCTGACAGGGTAACGAGTCTAGGGGACGTTTTTAATCATGTCTGACCAGGACCATGTCATGCCCACAGTCAGGGTGAGTGGAGACAGGTCCGTCTGACTGACCAGCAGTGACAGGAGTTAATGTGTTCACATAAAAACACAGACTAGAGTTTAATTCAGAGTAATCCTTTTGAAACTGCTTCACGCATGGGATTAATATTGGAGCAGTCAGAGGGCCAAAACCACAATGACATCAGCGAAGCATTTTCTTTGGAAGCTGAGGATAGGATAATTACAGAAGAAGAGACAAATGCGAAAAGCTGAGTACTTTTTAAATATACACCATGTTAGCTGGTCTTACTGGGAGAAGTGAGGTTAGCCTATCATGTAGATCATTTACTGGCCTCGCATATAATGTTAGAGACCGCAGGCTGCGTGGCTGAGCTGCAGCGCTCAGCGTCGGTGCATCTTGTCTCCCTCTGGTACTGTGACAGAGCTGGAATAGTAAGGATCAGCCATAAAGCTGCTCAACAAGCTCAAGAGCTATCAAAAAGCTATCCTTTTAATTTGGTTAATTTACAGGCAGCTTTGTAGCTAATAACATTCTTGGAGTGATACTTGACAAATGGATATACACACATTTGTGTCTCAGAGGAGAGTCTTCTCATGTTTTATATTTCTCTAACTCTTCTCCTCCACCTTCCTCTCATCTGCTCGTTGCCCATTCATATGCCGAAGCCCCACCAAACAATAAAACTACATTCCCAGCCATTACAATATTTCTAACATATTAGCAGTGCATAAACTGATTTGTTTAAAGATTTGTGGCTTTGGAAACACCAGATTTTATGACTTGGCCACAGATTGTTGGCCAGACAGAAGGCTAGGCGACAATCACATGTGGTTTGAGGGTAAAAGTGAAAAAAGGAGAAACTTGGGCTGGCTTTCTCAGGCAGTAAGCACCCCTAAATAATGGAACAACATCACTTCCACATTACTCAAGCTTCCCAGTGCAACAAAATAATGAGGGTGTATACATTAAGGGCTTGTATATTTAACATAATTCAGTGCAAACTGGTTTTAATTCGGCTTTTAATGGTGGCCTAGGAATTAATTTAGAAGTTAAGATGACGGGAAATTGTAATATAATTGATTTATCCTGGCTGATGAAGGATTTATTCCATTGCTTAATTTCTTACCAAGTTTTATATTTGAACTATGATTTTTGTCCACAATATACTTAGAATTTTAGTGACGTCTTCCTGGGCCATTTAAAGACTAAATGCTTCTGTCAATGAAAAGTAGGCTATATAAATGGAAAGCTCCGAGTATGCACTTAATAAAGGGATGGGACCTTTTAATATTTCTGCCTGTCTGTTCAGGCAAACATTTCACAATTCTGCTCCAGTCGTGCGGATCCGTGCAGGAGTTGTTGAAAAAGTCCTCCACGGTGAGCAGGAGGGAGAAAAGTTGAAATGTCCAACTGTACTGACGCTGAGGGCTGATGTGCTCGTTAAGAGTCAGGAGAGAGCGTCAGGCAGAGCAGGTCACCCCTTTTTCTCACATCACAGCCGCGTCAGAAATTCTTTCAAGTGTCCTTCTGCGTCGCCGAAGATGACAACGGAGAATCGATAAACGCTTGAAATGAAAAGAAGCCGCCGGTTTGGCCCCGAGGCGAAAGATTTCATACCCGCCAGCCTCCTCTGAACTCCAGGCATTCATCTCTACCTTTGCTGCGTGAGAAAGAGGAGGCTCCTCACGGACTTCCCCCTTGTTGTATTAGGAGGTAAGGGGAGAATATTGCCGACCCTTGAGTCTCTGCGGAGAGGCGTGATTTGTGCGTGACGCACCGTGGATGTCTGCGGGCTTCGTTTACCTCCCTTTAATTTCTGTGCGTGTGCGTGCGAGCGTGTGCGTGCGAGCGTGCGTGCTTGCGTTATTTGCATTTGTCTCAACGCGCGATAAAATGCGGCCTTTTGGCCTTTATTTAATAATGAGGAAAGTGACAGAAGCAGCCATTAAATGACTGTTGTTACTCTTTCACAGGGCTGCAGTGTAATTTGGATCTTTCCGGGTATAAAACATGTCTCATTTACTCCAATTTTGGAGTTTTAAGGAGGGGGGGGGGGGTCGAGGCGCCCGTCTTGCTTCGGTGTCTCTTTTCTGCCAGGAAATTCCCGTGTGGACGCGCGCATTAATTACTGGTTTAATGGGAGTATGACTAAAAATGTAAAAGGAGGATTAGACGCGGAAAACGCCGCTCTGCGAGACGCGGGCGCGGAAATCAGCCGCGCGTCTAACGAAACAGATCTATAAAGAACATTTGCATCCGATCCAGCTGTTCACTTCATCTGCACATAAATCCGCAACATGATAGGGCTCGGTCTGGCCCTCCAAACCCCAACGCTTCCATTTAAATACCCCGTGTTTGTCTCCAACCATCTGACTCTCTTATTCCATTTTAATTATTGTCTCATGAGCGGGTGCGATAGTCAGAAAAAAAGATCATTTTATTTCAATTTCACCATCAAAATAATCGTATATGAATCATAACGTGTTAGTTTAGGGAGCACGTTTCTCTCCTTAACTGAGAGTGAACTGCCGGTTGGATGCCATTATTGCTGTTTCTGCTCTCCAACATTGTTAGAATTAACGCACGGCCGGGGTTTACCCAAAAACATCCCCGCGTGTGCGTTTTGAAGATGCCATTCATTTTTGTTTGATTGTTGTTGAAATTTGAGAGGCTCCAAGTTTGCCCTCAGCCAGACTACACAGGCGCAGGGGCGTAGATACACAAACACACCCCTTTGGAAGCGCGCGCACACACACACACACGCACAAGCGCGGGGTCCCTCTGCGAGCTCAAAAGAAGGAGGAAAAATGCGCCAGTCTCTCTTTGAAGGGAGAAAAAGTTAAAGAAGACGGGAGAGGACGAGCCCAGAAGAGAGTCGGATGAAAGCGCCTCCTTCGCTTCTCCTCACGCAGGTTATTTATGCGCATAAATGAAACAAAGCGAAACGCGGCGCTGCGTATCTCCCCTGCGTTTTTTTGGATGACACAGCGGATGAGCCGCATTCAAAGAGCTCAGGCTGCCGGAGAGAAGCTCTTATCCTTCCTGGACCCCGAAGTTGCCCCAACTGTCGTTCCTGACGCGAATGTTGGCGTCTGACAGAGTCTAGGAGGTGGAATTTAACTTCTCACTGTAGAATAAAAGGTCGACGACCAGAAGGGAAAGTCAAGACCCCACAAGTGTATCTACAATTGGTAAGTGCAGCACAGGGTCGGCGTTAAATTAGTATCGGGAAGGGATGGATTTAAAAGTAAGTTTTGCCTCTTTGGTGCGTTTCTGGTGTGACATTTAAAACTGTGACAGAACGAGGTGTGATGTGAGGGCAAGGTTCTCCCCACAGGTCGGGAGATGATCATGACGCGTCAGTGTCTGTGATGGATTGCGTACAGATTAAAAAAGGAGAGGCTGAAAGTAACGTTAAAGAAATGGGGGGGAAAGGGGATTTTTGTTGCAATAATGTGCTGTCAAGTTGGCCGTAATTGCACAAAATTTAGATTAACCCCCCCAAAAAAATCAACTTTTACAGACTCGCCTCGATCTGTGCGTAAACCTCAAAAGATTCGTGTTCCGATTTAAGAAAGTGTCCAGAAACTGAAGGAGAGCTACGGCCGTGACCACCGGGGCGCGTCGTTAATTCCGACAGAAGCATATGCTGGACGTTAGTCGATCCATCTCTCGACCGCGGCTGCAGTTTTCGGCTGTTCTGCGTCACAAGTGGACTGAGTGTGTGGCAGTGCCAGCTGTCTGTCTGTGCTGGGCCCGCGGCCATGTGCGGCTCACATTCACATCAGTTTGGTGAGGAGAGAAGAGTCTGACCGAGATTGGATGGAATAGGTTACGGGATTAATTAAGAGCTATTATTATTATTATTATTATTATTATTATTATTATTATTATTATTATTATTATTATTTACTGTGTTCTTAATTTTACAATCACATTATTTTCCGGATTTTTCCCAATATGGCTCACCTTAAACTATTCGCTTTTCTATTGTACTAATTGTGTGATCCATTTTCTGCGTCTGATTTTATTTTAAGAGCCGGAATAAATGTGAAAATGCAGAAATCAAAAGTCTGTATTTAAAATATATATATATATATATAGGCTATATATATATGCTAAAAACCATTTAGAACGCAGCGACATTTTGAGACGCTGAGGCCACCCTTGCGTTAAATCTCGGTGATTAAGAGGACGCGGAAGCCTGTGCGACAACCTCGCACCTTCCAGGCTGACCCTCCACCATCTCGTTCTGCTGTGGCGGCGGAGGAACGACAAGAAGGCGGGTTGTACAGGTACACATGGAGGGGGGAAAAGAAAATTAACCTCCAGCGTCTTCAGCTTTTGAATTAAAGAAGGAAAAAGCAGCGCAGATGATGTCGAGCAGGTGAAGAGAAGGAGCGAGGGGAATGGTTAGCAGCACGACTGCATGCAAATTCCCCCCGATTTAAATTATCATAAGCAAACAGTGTGAGCCTGGACTAATAAAACCCCATCTGTGTAACTTCATATCGAGGTAGTATGAGGGCCGCGATAATGAATTTTGTAATATCCCACCGACAGACATCTCAATCAGACTCTAATCCTGTGATTTTACGACGGAATCACTGCACCTCCGAACTGCTGCAGGCTGCACCACAACCGCACATCCGACTCGGGAACAACACGGCGGCTTTTAAATATTCACGGAGAACAACCCGAGGCTGCCGCAGAGCTGCTCACATGGAGACACGACGAGGATTCAAACGGGGCCCTCTCTGGTTCAATGCTTTTTTTAGGGTTTTGTTTGTTTGTTTTTTTCATCTCTTAAATCTTTTCTAAAAAATGTACATTTTGTTTTGTGGCTCAGAGTTAATTGAATATTTGACACGTTTATAATGTCTTAATTGTGAATATTAAACCTGCAGAGTTACTTGAAATGACTGCCCTTATATATTCGAACACGTTCATTCAAAAATGAATTTTACCCTCTGGAGTTAGCGATAGTTCTTTTTGTTCCACCTTAATATTTCTCTTCTAATCCGACCTTTATTTGTCTTCTAATCAACTGTCATTGGCCGTCGCGGTGGCTTGACTCGTACCCAGGCCTGATTGTGGCTCTTTGTGCTTCTTTTCGCAGAAGCGGTTTTCCTCAATCGCCATAATGGACTCGCACTGCCGCAAACTGGCCACCACCTGCGCACAAATAGGTGAGCATCTGCGCCAAATCACCAGCGCCACGAATACAGCTGTGGGAAAATACGAGACAGCTACATTTCCACTCCCAGTAATGTTTCACTCTTTCTTTAAATTTCGGTCCACTCTTGTCAATTTCATTAACATCATTCTGTATAAAGAATAAATATAAAGAAATAAATCCGATTTAGTTCATTTGGTTCACTCAGAATGGGAAAATAATGGGATTAATTTTCAAATCTGGCTGTCAACGGTTGAAATTACTTTCTATACTTGTTATAAGGATTTTTCCCCTCTATGTTTTGACTAATGAAGGTGATGAAGGTATCTAAAAAGAGCTCCTAAGTGTGCTCGACCGTGGTTTGATCACAAAGCTCCAGCAGGTATTTCGGCCTCTTTTTAGCGCCGCTGTCGCTTCGGGCTGCTCGTTTCGCTGCCTTAGAGCGACACCTGGTGGTGAAGGGAGCCTCTGCAGCTCCACAGCCTCCACACTCCAGCTCAGCATGAGGAGGAGGAGGAGGAGGAGGAGGGTCAGGCTTTTATGCAACAATTAAAAAAAAACTGGCACACTTAATCATAAACAGTAATTTGTAAATTGTCTTAAGAAATAAAATAAAATCTTCTTAATGCGGTTTTCGCGATGATTATCAGACGCACATTTGCTCAAAAAGTCGTGAGTTGTGGGGGGAAAAAACCACATGAAGCCATTCCATTGGAAATGATTATAATGAAATAATCGGATAACGCGGCTTCAGGTCTTGTTGGGGTCGTAAATGAGACAATTATTCTTATTATTTGATGTCATTTGGGAAACGCTGATGAGGCGAAGCGGCAGAAGGTCGGCCCGTGCGTCGCGTCGTAAAAGGCCATTGATTAAGAATAATAAGATAAGACGAAACACACAGAGCAGCGTCGACTGTTCTGCCCTAATGTATGCGGTGACTGTCGGGCTGACTCCGGGGAGAACTAAATATATAATGAAAGTCCATTCGTGAGGAGGAATATACTAATGGAGGAATGTGATGTCTTCTTAATCCGATGTAAAAAGCCTTGTCGTCTCCCCCTGTATTGACTGAATTGCTAATTAATGGCCCTCTATGGCGGAGGCCCATTGCGCGCAGTAATCCGCAGAAGAGAGATAACGCATTCAGAAGGTAGAAATGAAGAGGAAACCGATAATCCACTTCAAGTTTAGTGTTACAACGCGGCTGGATGAGGGGGGAAGAAGAAATACCGTTCTTGAGGTTTGCTGTGAACCCCCCTTTTTTCCCCATTGTTGTTATTAGTGTTTAGAAAAAGAAAGAAGCAACTTCAATTCTATTTGTTAAACTTATTTTGCTTGCTTATTTGTTTCGAGTATCTGTGCGTTCTCTTTTTTTGACTTTTTGATAAAAGAAACTATTTTTCGCAGCAGACTTTAACACCGTTTAAGCCGAATTAATAACAAATAAATAACGTTCAGCTTTGAGCTTAATGTGTAAAACTGAAAATATGTTGGATCCGCGCGCGCGTGTATGTGTGCGTGTGTGTATGTGTGTGTGTGTGTGTGAGAGAGAGAGAGAGAGAGAGAGAGAGAGAGAGAGAGAGAGAGAGACGTGTGCGTCCTCTGATCCATAAATGCGCTTTAACGGCAGGTAGTTTTTATTTACACTTTTTAATTTACTCTTTTTCACCCATTATCGCGAGATCTGACATCAAGTCATAACTTTATGATAATATTCAGCTCTTGGAGACACCTGTAAGGTCCCTCCTCTCACGTCTAGAGTTTTAAAAAAGATGTTTTTTATTCAGACCTGCGTATTGTCCGAAGTGTCTTACAAGTGACGCAGTGTATAAATCATCTAACTCAGTCTCGTGTAATGTCCTCTTTTCTGGACGATTCTCGAGCGAATGAGAAGGAAGAACGTGCGTCCTGGCTGGGCAGGTCTGAGGGGTGTAAACGCGAGGAGAGGAGAGATACCGAGTTAAGTAGCGGGATAAAGTAATCCGTCGTCAACAGACCTGAGTCTGCGTGGTTAACGGGGGCCCGTCGGGCTCCATTTAATGGCGCTTTGGACTTTATCTCTGCTGAGATCATGTGGATCGTCTCATTTGACAACTATGACGGCGCGTCAGCGAGAGTGGATTAAACGACGTTGACTCCAGTTTGGTCACGTTTTGGAAAGAGATGCAAACTCGCCGGTGTTGGGGACCAGACCCCGCTTCTCACTGTGTTGCTCTCCGTTTGCCCCTCGAACCGTCATTTCTCCTCACTTTTTTTAAATCCCCTCTCCGCGTCGCCTCATCTGGTAAAACGCCGCGCAGCACGCGTGCGTGAGCTGCAACAGCTGCACACATGTTGCTTTTAGCACACTGTACATGTCTGGCAGTTACCTCCGTTTGACAAGTGCGCACTGACAGCTTCGGAGCAGGCGGGCGCGGTGGATGCGCGATTTTTTTTTCTCCTTTTAGCGACTTCTTTTCGCAGGATCGCTGGGTTGTGTTCTGCCTCCGTGTTTGTCATCTCCATATTTTTTCTTTCAGTACATTCGATGCGTTGGCTCCTTTTATGCACGTCCAATCCCTCAGTAAACTGTGGTGGTGGAGCCCGGGTGTCAATAGAACTGCATTTTGCTGGGCCACTGGACCCGTCTCATAAAAAGAGGCCAAAGTGTGTTATATTCGTTTTTATTTGGTCTTGGGCTGCTGCGCAACGCCACCCCGCAGCGCCGGCGCTACGCGGCGCGTCCCATCTCTCTTTACATGCTTTTATTTGGAAAAAAAAGAAGATAAGCGCCAGCCTCGGCGTGCACACATCGCCACACACACACACACACACACACACACACACACACACACACACACATCTCGATGCTCCAAGATTCGGTTGGTTGGAGGCACCGTCATATCCACGATGATGCGCCGGGGGGGCGGGCGCAGCGTGGTCACGTGGACGTCTAGAGAGACGCAGGGTTAGCAGCGCAGGCTGAAATGAAGAGAGAGCGTGGAAGAGTGCGTATGCCTCTGGATCTAATATCACCTACCTGTCCTTGTCACTCTGATAGTCAGCAGAGGTTCACCGTCAGCGGTATGGCACCGCGCACTGGTCTCAACTGAAGACTTTCCAACTAGAATCAGGTTCCATTTATCCGCAAGAGGAGCCGCACAGTTGCGCATTTGTGGAGAGCTGAACTCGTTCCGCGGACGGAGCACGGAAAGCAGGAGTTAATCTGGTTTTGAAAGACCAGTCTTTGTTATCTTCACCGATGAACTCTATGAGGGAGCCCTTGAATATAGACCACCATCACCTCCCAGGGAATAAACTCACATCGGCGCACCACACAGCTCTGACGATGGCCTCCAGTTTACAGCCGCTGCAGCGGTCTGTGGACGCCAAACACCGGTTGGAGGTGCACACGGTGTCGGACACGTCCAGTCCGGAGTCTGTCGGTAAGAGCCGCACGGGGCGCGGACGCTTTCAGTGATATTCACGTAGAATGTCTTTTGGCGTCCAACCAGAGCCGGGTCCGGTTAATTAGCACTCACGGAGTCCTCCATGCATGCAATTAGGTGATTAACGCGATCAGCGCAGTCACACTGAGGCCGGCTTGTGTGTACTGAAGTGTTTGTGATGTAAATGACAACCCGCTTAAGAGTCAAGGAAATTTATTTCCACGCGCAATTAAAATGTCAAACGAAATAATTGTTCGAAATTTAATTATGGGAAATAAAAAATCGCCACATGGAGAAAATTATATTTTTATTTTTTGCCTCTTTTTTTTTTCTTTCTCCTCTGAACTTTGGGACTGTTAACAGCTCATTCACTTACCATCCATGGCACGCATCCAGGAATCTTTTCCCCCTCTCTGCAGCACGCAGGCCTCAATCCGCCCAGCCCTGACTGCTCCAACTTTTCTCTTCGCAGAGAAAGAAAAGATCCAAAATAAGAACGACGACTCCTCAGACGATCCCTCCAAGAAGAAGCGCCAGCGGCGGCAGAGGACTCACTTCACCAGCCAGCAGCTGCAAGAACTGGAAGCCACTTTCCAGCGGAATCGCTACCCGGACATGAGCACAAGGGAGGAGATAGCCGTGTGGACCAACCTCACAGAGGCTCGGGTCAGGGTTAGTATCCCCATGGGTGCAAACAAAAACAGCTCGTGTGTAAAAATATGGGGTAATTGGTGCCACTTGTCCGACTTTTATTTGATACTTTTAGGAAATTACGCGCAGGGAAGAAACTTTACGCGCGGCTGAAAATTCCTTTAAATAAATTTAAAAGGAGACATTATTTAGCTAAATAATAAATAATAAAATTAAGTTTGAATATTACTGGTTTAAAACTGGTTTAATTAGATTTTATTGTTTATTTATGTTGGTAATGCAATTTAAATTGTCTGCGCACAGTGCAAAACAAACTTTTTGTCGCACTGAATAATGGTTTCCTCGCTTTTCAGGCCGTTCTTTTTTTAAATAAACAATATTGTCGATGTATATTAAGGATAATTATAAGTCATTGTACTGTTAACAGTCCGGGCCATTGACGTGTGTCGGTGACAGATACCAGTCGTGTTCTCCTGATCGTGTGAAAGAGGTGCAAAGCTTGTATTTTGCGATTGTCGCCCTCGTGTTGTGTGAATAAGGTCACAGTTTGTGAACGCACGCAGAGCAATACACATCCTCCCCACACCGAGGCTGCTGACAGCCCGCTGTGTATTCTGCGCAGATAAAGCACAGCGGAATTTTTTTTTTCTCTGCGAGAAGGAAAGGTTAAATGGCGGGTGTAAGAAATTTCAAGACCTCGGCGAGGCAAAAAATAAAATTTTATTTAAAAAAAATAAATTACGACTAATCAGTGAAATTAATTAAATTTAATTTCTCTTTAGGTTTGGTTCAAGAACCGGAGAGCCAAGTGGAGGAAGCGGGAAAGGAACCAGCAAGCCGAGCTCTGCAAAAACGGCTTCGGCCCGCAATTCAATGGACTCATGCAGCCCTACGAGGACATGTACCCCAGCTACACGTACAACAACTGGGCCGCCAAGAGCCTGACGCCGGCCTCGTTATCAACCAAAAGCTTCCCCTTCTTCAACTCCATGAACGTCAACCCCCTGTCTTCTCAGACCATGTTCTCGCCGGCGCCCAACTCCATATCCTCCATGACCTCCGGCATGGTGCCCTCGGCCGTGACCGGCGTGCCGGGCTCCAGCCTCAACAGCCTCAATAACTTGAACAACCTCAGCAACCCGTCTCTCAACTCCGGCGTGCCCACGTCGGCGTGCCCATACGCGCCCCCGACCCCACCTTATGTGTACAGGGACACTTGTAACTCCAGTTTAGCCAGTCTGAGACTGAAAGCCAAGCAGCACTCGAGTTTTGGATACGCTAGCGTGCAGAATCCAGCAACCAACCTGAGCGCTTGCCAGTACGCCGTGGACAGGCCAGTCTAATCCCCACCTGCACTGCAAAAGATGACCGCCATAGCAAGTTAATAGAGAGCTAGTGGTGACGCTAAAGGGAGGGAGGAAATCTGTATTGTGCAAAAACAGTGTCAATATAGCTTTCTTGGTCCTAAATGGTTTATTCTGAAAAAAAAAAGAAATACATTTTTGTACTTTGGAATTCCCCATACATATCAAGAAACAAGTGATTTTCCATCGCGCTGTGGATAAATTAATTTTGAAAACATGATTGTGTGGGCGCTTCAGATCAAGCGGCTTGTTATCGTGGTTTTTTGCAGTGTGTGCGTAACGAGAGGCAGGCGGCCACAGGAACAAGAGACTACTACAGCAACTACTTTTTTTTTTGTTTTTCATTCGTCGCAAAGGGCACTAGAAGACTGAACCACTGAAGCGAGATGGCCTGCTTCACACCAGATAAGACAAAAAAAAAAACACCGCCCCTTTTCATTTTTGCATAGCTCGGGTTTGATTTTTTTTTCTTCCCGGTGGATTTTTTTTCCTGGACGTTAATTGTTGACTGAAAAGGCTGTATATATTTGAATTATCATCTCCTATTTGAATGCGCTCTAACCCCCCCCCACCCCCCAGGTCCTCTCCAGGCTCGATTTATCATCGCATGTGGGGGGATAAAAAAGAACCCTTAAAAGGAATCATGTTGTGCTTGCAAAACAAAAAGGGAATGTACATACTAAAACGCACCGACTGTGTGTGTTTCTAACATATTATAAATTTATTATGTCTGTGTGAATATCACTTTAGAATAGCAATTCTGGATTTAAAAAAAAAAGAAACATAAAAATGTTCTTTTTTTTTTTTTTTTGCTCTGTGTATACTATTTGGTACGAAGCATTTTTTTTCCAGCATCCCCCCAAAAAAACCTATTGTGTTTTATTTAATGGAAGTAAATATATTGTCTAAAATGACTGTGATTGGAGACTTTTATTGAACCTTTGCGTTAGCAGTCTGTTAGCGGAGTGCAGAGCAATGACAGTCTGTCTATAGCCCTTCGATTACGCGGGGGTTACTTGTGCGGCAAATCTATAGAGAAAAAAACAATGGGCCGCTCCAATACACATAGCAGCGAGATGCCCCGTCAGATTAGCTGGTGAATACATGTCTGCCCGCTCAGCCAAAGAGCCTCGGCTGCAATCGCTGGTGCTTGAAATAACACGGGAATCAACAAACAGGACTTGGACCACACAACAATGACAACAGTCCATTAGGGCTCGTCTCCTGATTCTGAGTGTTGGTGAGGGAGGGGGGGTCACCAAAGAAAAACATTTTAAACTGTTTGCTTCAGTTCCTGCTGTAGTTGGATTTTTCTTTTTTTTTTTTACAAATCAAACTTCTTTTCAATGCCCAAATGAATTCATGATCCAAAAGTAGGAGCAACACTGCTATTATTTGTTCTCGCGCATGAATTAATCCGATTTTTTTATGCATCTGTTTATCTTTGCAGTGTTGTTTTCCTCCTTTTAAATAATCCAAACGCGCCAAAGCAGAACAATGCCGCACACTACAAGGGAACTGTTCGCGGGCTTGAGCAAACACGCGGCGCACGCAGGCACAGAGGTGTGTACGTGTGTGTGTGTGTGTGTGTGTGTGTGTGTGTGTGTGTGTGTGTGTGTGTGTGTGTGGGCCGAGGCCGAGGAGCTTGACGGCGGCGGCGGCGGCGCGGAGCTCAGGCACCGGGGAGGGCGAAGCGGCGCACGCCCCGACAGGACAGGCGCAAAAATAAACACGCGGTTTGAGTGTTTGCGGCTTCAGACCGGTGGCTGCTCAATTACAATTGCAATTAATTTAAGTAGTTTATCTAATTTGGCATCTTGGAAAAAGAACCGAGAGAGTTCTCACGCAGGGTCAGCTCTCCAGAGAGGAAGAATAAATCAGCCGGCTATTATTTTTACAAGCGCTTAATAACAAACACAACGGGAGCTTTCAACTTCCCCGAGCTGCAGGCCAGAACTCCTCAAGCTCCAGAATAGATTCTCATCCTTAAAAAAAAAAAGAAAAGAAAAGCCGCGCTGCACAAGTGTCACCTTTTGATGGAGTCTGTAACGCGAGCAATAATCAGCTGACAGGGGATAAGCCTCGGCTGCTGCGAGTCTGCAGCCTCAATACACATCCACACAATCAACATGTGAACAGAGGATGACCTCAGGAGAAAAGAGGATTCAGCGGGGAAATGCTCATTTGGCTGAAGCGGCGCTCCGGATTGCGGACCTTTGAGCCTCTCCTCTCCTCCGCCGTGAGGTAAGAATTCACTGAACACTACAAAATCAACACCTTTTTTTTTTTGCTGTAGCTGCGTATTTCTGCAGGGATTCTCCACAAATACGCGTATTTTCTTTTTCTTTTTCTTTTTTTTTGCGCCGCGCTCATTTATATTCCGCTCACGCGTTTGGCTGAAATTTACATTCTAAATTCAGGCAATGAAGAGTCATTTATGCGTCAAACCAAACTCATTTTGAAGTCGGGAAAACAGCAGAAGGCCCGGGAAGTACACACGATGCCTTTTATAAGTATTCACTTCATGTTCCTATAAAGACACAATTATCAAATGCTGAATTCATATTTGTCCCGCTCCAGATTTCTTACACCTTGACGCGCACTGCTACATCTTAATGCGAGATTTGTTCCGCCGGATGATTAAAATTAAAAAAAAAAAAAAATCCAACGAGCAGTAATGCGACACAGCTCCTCTGGGAATTCAAATAAAAGGCGAGGAAGTGCAAATATCCAAACACGAAGCGTTACAGCCCCGATCTAAATAATTAACAGTCCCTGTATTCAGACAGAGACAATACAGTCGTTTGAGAATAACGTGAAACATTAGTGTATTAGTGTTAGAGCTCTATTCATATCGAAGGAGCTAGAACGTATTTTTGTTTGATGTGATTTATAACATCCTTCCTCACTGTTTTAAGGCTAATTGAACGTCTTTCTATACAATTTTAACCTTTGCTGTGAAGTGGTTTAAGATGGATTTCCTGTACAAAAATGTTATTATTTAGGTTTTATTCCACATAGTACGAAAATTTCAAATTCACAAATAAAGACATGTTATATTCTAATAAAAAGATTGTTTTAGTGTAAATTAGTAATATATTACTCTGGGTTTACCCTATGTGAAATGGATGTAATAATTCCTGTCATTATACATTTGTGAACACACCAAACCATATTTCTGTTTACATCTGTGTGCTGCGTCTTCTAATCCAGCTTTACATCATTTTGAGGAATATGGCATTAAAGAGCGTTCTCTGCTGAGGTTGGTGGTGTTTTTTGGCTGTTCAGAGATGATGAACGGTTCAGGAGAGAGGTGCAACAGGATGGCGAGAATCAGAGCAGGTTCCTCGTGAAGGGGAACAGATTTGCGTGTAATCGCTCCAATCCGTCAAGAAAACGCAAATCAGGTGAAATACTGCCTTGCAACATTAATACGGACTGTCAGATGTCATCCTGTCTGTGAACAAGTGTGTGTGTGTGTGTGTGTGTGTGTGTGTGTGTGTGTGTGCGGAAGTGTTGGCCAGGGCGCTTTATTTTGAGCTCCTTCAGCACAGGGGACGACATCGTCTGCGCGGACTGAAACGTGCGAGAAAATAGAGCAGAAAAGCAGAGAGAGTCTGAGCTGCGGGCCTGTGAATGCACCGCTCGGGCAGAGCGGAGGGGCTGCAGAGTCTGGGGGGGGGGGTGGCGGGGGGACAAGGGTTCGGGGTTTTGGCTCTTGACCAATGGCGGCCCGGCGGCTGCGGCTAAAGGTCGCGCAGGGTGACCCCACACATTCTCACCCTCACCTCAGGCCCAAGGAGAAGTTCACATAATAAGACAGCCGTCCGTCCGTCTGAGCTGAGCTCCGGAGAGTCTCCCCCTCTAATAACTCCGAGTCCGGTCGGAGATTTCAGCAAAACAGTCGAGCGAAAGCAAATAATGGGACGTGCTTTTTTTTGTTTTGTTTTTGTTTTAGAACGCGAGGAATTAAAAACACGCCTGAGCGACTGGCTTTGATCAGAAAGTGTGCTTTGTGTAAAAAAAACAAAAACATTGACACGCTGGTGTTCATTTGCGTCTGCGTGCTTGATAGATGGCTCGCAGTCGCCCGAGCGTGCTCGCGGCTGGCGTCCGCCGCCCGCACGTTAGTCGCTCCTCACCGCGTGGCGAGCGCCCGTGCGCGAGCGCGCCGGAGCCGCGCAGCAGCGCATGTGGAGGGTGTGTGTGTGTATGTGTGTGTGTGTGTGTGTGGGGGGGGGGGTCGGCGCTGTCCAAGGGGCAGGCGGCTGGCCGGAGCGTGTGAAAGCAGATAACCAGGGCGAATTTCATGACGCACACACTTCCTGCCCTCTGAAGTTCTATTAAAGACGGATGAAAACAAAACACATGTCTCATATGTTTCCCCTCAAATCAATTTCGGCCCATTAAGCGCGATGAAAAGATCAGTGGAGCAGCTCTCATGGCCCTGGTGGAAGCCTTTAAATGCATAAAACATCTAAATGCACTTTACGCGCTCGCATGTCGTGTTTACGTTTCTCTGAAAACAGTAAAACCACCGCTCAGTCTGTCTGTCTGAGGTCCTGAAGTGTGAAAAATATATATCATTTTAACAAAAAAAAAAAAAGACACTCAGAACCAAGTTAGTCCAAAAATGACTCCTGCGAGATCCCTGTGAAGTGTGTTTGTGCTACTGGGCTGAAGCGTCATGCTCAATTGGCATGGATTATTTAGTATTAAGGCTAACTACAGTAAACCTGCCCAGCTCCAGGAAACGCCCCGAAGCTTTTGTAGACGGCCGCAAAAAAAAAAATCAAAAAGTGCATGGGTCTCGGTACACAATCCACGCATTTTTCCACTCCCTGACATCAAATGCGCAGAGAAGACATCTGCTTCATGCCTCTTCATGTTAAGCTGTCACGTCCAAAGCGGCTACCATTGAAACGTGGGCCGAGGCGTCGTGTTCAGACACCTTCGGTTTGCACAGGCGGCCCCCAGTGCGCCGTCTCTCTCCCCCCAGCGCTGTTTTCTTTGGGCCTGTCATCTAGCCCAACGTCTTAATTGGCGTTTACCTCTTCGAGTCTGCATCTGATGAGCAGCCTGGCACAGCAGCTTCCCAGGCTCCAACTTTGGGGAGAAAATTACCCACCGGAGCTTTTGTTTGTTTTGCCCCCGTTTTGTCTCATTTAGCACCGTGTGATTTTTTTTCCATCTGGGCCAATGGTAAAAGTGCGATGTGGGGGGGGACACGACTGCTGTCTGTGTAGGCGCTCGTGTCGGTTCATGTCGATTGTCAGATCAGGCGAAATCCTTCGTTCTTCGCGTGGTCTTAACAATCAAAGATCGGATCATGGCACGTTTTGTTCTTGCAGGACTAAACTCGGCTGAAGCGTTCCAGTCTCGGGACGACTTTGTGAAGATCCACCCTAAACGGTTCTGCTCCAAGTCGGTTGGAAGGTTCCTCCACAGATCGTCCCATTAGCCAGATGCTCCCCACTCAGACACGTATGTTTCTGCACCGCGTGTGTCTATAAAATAAGCAATACTGTGCAGGGAAATATACATTAATGTCAGCAGCAGTTTGCCAATAAAATGGACTGTATATGTGTGTGTATATGCTTGACGTATACTTCATCAAGGTGATTTATCTGAGCTCGTGCTCATGTTAAATATTGAAACATTTCTTTTATTTCTTTTATTTCTTTTATGGTTTCCTGCTAGTTGACCTCATTCATCATCAAAGACAAACTGATTTTACAGCAGTTTGACACCCTCATCTGTAAATATTTACATCTGTTACCCTTTTTCCCAGTCTTTCACATTCTTTTCTTTCAATTTTAACTCAATTTAGAAGACTCGGAGATGTTAACTAAGTACAAAAAAAATTGGGTATCTCTATATGCTGTCCATAAATATTGTCATAATATTGCATTACATCTTGGGATCCAACTGAAGAGGGGTCATCGGATCACTTCAGTGTTTTCACAGTTAAGCATAAAAAGTAAGCAAAAGTCAAATTCAAAAGACTTATTACAAAGCTATAAAGTGGCGTCGGCTCAAGTAGTCTCAGCTTTCACTGCACACATTTGTTAAAGCCATTACTAGGAGTAAATTTGCACATGTACATTAGTGAATCTGTATTTTACAACTCAGAATTCTGCACTTGGATGTATTTTTGTGTCGTGTGAGTGGGAGACATCCGACTGCTCTTTGTCTTACTCTTAATAAAAGGCCTGAAATTGTTAGCTATGTTTCCATGACTAAATACAGTGGGGTCAACTATATTTTTGTCCTCTTCTTCCAGTGACAACCAGTATGATGACTTCTTACTGGTCAACAGCTGGCATTGTACTGTAAAATGTTTTCGCTGCTTAAAAAGTTGAAGCTTTCTCCTTCTAAATCAGGCCTGGAAACCATTTTTCCTAATTTGATTGTAATCATTGGAGTGTCTAAAAGTTGTTATTATTTAAATTTAGAGTGTTTTCGTGGACCTTTGACTTCTTTTTTCATTCTTTTTCCTGTCCACATGAAGTGGGCAAACCAGGGATGGATCGAAATGCATAAATACATGTGCTTTTAACTCAATAAACAGTGTCCATTAGTGTCTTTGCAACAATTGTTGAACATGAATTAAATTACGTCATTTACTATTCGGAGCCCAGATACAGTCACATCTTCCAGCCTTTGTTCTAATGGTCTCCATGGATGCAGCTCTCCTCTACTTCATTATCCCCAAGCAAACATGGTGAGTAGACCAGTGCAGCGTGAACCTCAAACTCAACCTCCATGGTTAACACACATGAGCACAGGAGACACTTTTAGAGGAGGAGGAGCTTCTGTCCATGACCACGGTCCACCACCAGGGGCAGTGTTGTCTCCTTTGGCTTAATGTCTCCACTTCATGCACATCTATCTGCCTGTAAATGTGAATATGGATACACACACTATAGTTGTGTTTATATGAAATATGCCCCACAATACTCTTGTACTCATATGCAGGGACGGCGGCATGTTATTTCCCAGTGTCTTGAATGGTTACGGGTTGGAGCTTCATATTTACTCTACAGACCTGAGCGTATTAATCTTCTTGTGTAACTCTTTGGAAAAAGCAAATCAGTACATCTTCCAGTATCCTTTTAAATAATATTTGGTTTATAATATAAATAGATTGTACATAGTCAGCATACCATTACTCAGTTTCTGTTCCAAAGGAGGAAACATACCCTTCCCCTCTACTTCAGTCCACACACACACACACGCACGCACGCACGCCACAGTTTATGTGTCAAATACAATGATAAATGGCTTTTATAAACATGAAGTAGCAGTGAAAATAAAAGAAGTAAATGGTGAAATAAGCGGTAAAATGATACAGGGTAAAAGTGAAGGCACCACCTGGTGTATCCGGCGGCTGGGCTCGCCCGCCCATCCCTACCTACTGCATTTCCAACCCAACAAGAACAGCCGGTGTGGAGAGCGACTTATTGGATTGGATCCTACCCAGCAGTGACTTATACGCTCAACCTATATGTCACAGATGGTAGGATTTCAGCGCGGTAGATGTAGGAAATCCACTCAGGAGTATTGATCTTTCTTTCTCTCCGCCTGATCTCCGCAGGAGCCGAACATCCGCACCAACCTGGAGGAGGAGCAACGCAAGTGCTCAAGGCTGCGCCTTGGTTGAAGGTGGCCACGTGCAGCAGTTTCTCAAAAGAAGAGAAAAAGCATTTCACCAGCAGCAACAAAGCTGATGATTGGACATTGGGTCCTGTGGGCCATGGCTGTCTCCGGGGGGTCCTGGTGGTTTGAGGCCTCTGTTTCCATGCGCATCACTGTCGTCTGACTGGTTTCTGACCCAGGATGTCTCCCTTTCTGTGCACAAAGGATGCCCCATGCGGTCATACCAAACACACACGTGACATGGCTCATCAAGAAGGGACATTTATTTGCTGGAATATCCAGGACAGACGTAGATGCTGGAGACAGGGGTTCCCAAACTCTACCATGCCCTCGATAAGCATTAGCTTCCTTGGGGACCCCATCGCTATGAACACAACATGTAAAGAGATATCAGCTTTAGCAACTTCTATTCACTAATAACTGTGCTAACACTGTTGTATTTGTTGAAGAAGTCAGCAGTTTTGCCACTGCACTTTTGAGGGCTTGAACATTCATTGGACAGAGTCTGCAGGCAGAGGACGCATTTTGGGCCGAGGTAGCCATTTTTCTATGTGGCTGTAAAGTCATGGTTAATGTATGCTGCCTCATACTTGTGTGTTTTAGTTGGCCAGGAGTCCTTGTTGGGTTTGGGGATCTTCCACGGCAGGGAAGATGTTTTGACAGGCTGGTAATTAGAAAGATGAGCACGGCAAATAAGATTTCAATGTTGTTTTATTAGAAGTTGCATTTTTATAATCATGATTTAAAACAATCTGATTCCATTTTGTTATTTTTGTGGGTTTTTTTCCTCTCAAATTCCATCCAATGTTCTGTGCCCCCTAGCGCCACCTAGTGGGAACTCAGGAGACAGCAGCCCCTCCTCTGAAAACCAGTGGATTAGATGGTTTAGTCTGCTGGTCTGGTGAGCAGAGGGTTGCTCGTGGAGTTGTCCTTCAACATGATTCCGAGCTGCTGTTGATGCTGCATGTTCGGTGTATGAAAGCATGATTGGTTACTTTTCCAGATGAGTCAGAGTCTTTGGCACAAACGGATTAAATTAATTATTATCAGTGCAGATTGGTACAAAACACTTCAAAAGTTATATAAATAGAGATAAACCGACTGAGTCAACCTCAACATTGTTTGCTTTTACTTGTGCCTGTAGGACAGCTCCATAGTGAAGTGGACCCTGTGGACCATGACAGGGCTTGCAGAGTTCTGATCGACTCAAAGCAAAAGAAATGGACTTTGGGAGGATTCAACATGGCATAAAAGAATCCTGTAGTCGATTCTCAGTCTTACCAGAACCAGTACCATCTGGTGCACGCTAAAGTGTCAAATCCAAAAACACGCCATACACTGCCTCATAGAGCTTCTGTGCTGGACTGATTGTCCATGTAAATATGATTTCTTGTTGGTGATTCATTATTTGTTCTCCCATCAATATTTTACACTCAGCATTTCATGATCACCATTTCATAATTCCCTCCTAATCAGACATGTGCAGGCATTTGTAAAGAAATTAGTTTCAGATTAGCTCAAATAGAATACAATCAATTATAACAAATGAGTAGTGTGCCTGTAAATACGTGTATACAATGTGCAGCATATGCAAAAAAGTATCACATGTAAACAAGATAGTATAAGGCCTTTTTTTTTTTTTTTTGCTGAAACACTGCACATGAATGGTGTTGAACTGCACAGAACACCCCCCCCCACTCTCTATCTAAACCCCCCCTTGGTTTCTCAGACAGTTTTAATCAGTCACGTCCAGATTTGTAGGCCAGCCCGTGCCTCCAGTCTCTGCAGTTCTCCTTCATTATTGGACACGGTAGGAGAGCCGGGGCTCTCGGCGTGGTAATCCCTACTGGAAGGAGTCGCCATACTAATGAAATGGAAGACACTCAAGCTCATGACCTACTCACATACATATGAAATGGAAGACACACATACGTCTGACCTACTCACACACATGTGCTGGGGCGGTGTTTAGGATCGTAGACCGCAGCAGTTTTTTTTTTTTTTTAATCTCTGCTGGAAAAGTTTTGGTGGCTCAGATATCTGCAGTCTGAGGGAGAGCTGCTCACGCAGTAGGTGTTTAACACCGTGGGGTCTACTGTAGTTTTCTTTGTCCCGTGTAATGCCAGCATCTGCAAAAGCCATGTCAGCAGAGACCTTCACCTTAATGATCCTCTCTGGGATTGTTCCCAGAAAATCCCTTTTTGATTTGTGGCTAAACCAACCCTCCTCCCTGCCCACACATTTCTATCTCTCCATTTATCTGTTGTGTAGGTCTACCACTTCTAAACCCCAATTATTTAAGCAAAGTTATTGAGCCAAGTGTGATTTGCTGTGTAATTCAAGGTAAATATGTAGATTTAAAAAGTCTGGGAAACTAAACAATATTAATTATATATGAGATATTTGTTCCCGTAATGTGTCTGTGTAATGAACACCTACGGCAGCACTTTTTTTTAGATATTATATAAATGATCGAAGAGGACTGTTTGACAGTTTTTAATCTGAGACTTTTATTTCGTGATAGATGTCAGAATAAGTGCTAAAACACAGATTATGTGATGCACCCTAATAACCAAAAGAGGGCGCCAGAGATAATTGCATTTGTAAACACAACTTTGAATTAGATTTATTTGCTGATGAATTTATAAAACAGTATAGTTTGCAGTCTATTTCTCCCATTCTTTATTCTTTTATTCAAACAAGTGGCAATCTTTTTGAAAATCATATTCCAAATTCTTTACCACTTCTCAGATTGAAACAAATTAAACAAATAAAAAGAAAAACATAAAGTCACCCAGAGGCTCTGGCACTCTCCATCTGTTAAAAGCAGAAAGCCGCAGTTGTGTTGTGGCTCCCCAACACTGTATAGTCCTCAGTTTATGAGGTATCATGGCGGGTAATGAAGTGGAAAGGTCAAGAGGGATATGTTTTTATCCGATCTAAACCAATAGGTCAGATTTCCATTTTCCACGCCACAGCTCTGACTGCAGCTGGTGTCCTTTTGGGTAAAACAATACATTCACCTTGGTCACTCGTACATCACATCGGCCATTCCTCATCTCGCTGACAGCGTCACGCTCGGAGCACGGCGATATGAGCGAATAGATTTACCGCAAGAGTTCTCTCGAAGGCGACCGCCAGATATAAGGAGTGTGGGATGTAAGCCATACATGAATCCAATTTGTTTGGAAGATATCTGATATTTTTTAGTGCAAAATTAAAGAGCTTCGATGCCGCATTCTGGTCGCTAGATGGCAGCGTGGTGGCGCATGAAAAGAGGACGATGTCGTTATTTTTAAAGTTATTTATATGTAAGCTATCTCGATAGATATCCAATATGCAATATATGACCAGCGTGAAGAACACAATTTAGAATATTATTATTCTAAACTATATTTTTCTCACAATTGTTTCATATTTCCAAAAGAAACAGACAAGTAGAAATTATTATTGTCTTTCTAGATTTTTTTTTTTTTTTGCTGATATAAATCCTGATATAGTTCTTTATCCCCTCAGTCACCAGGTATCCAGTGGTCTCCAGACTACCTGGATTAAACCCAGTCAGATTACCTGCAAACCTCAGCTTCTGAGGTGACCCCAGAACCTCCCTGCCATGACACGGCACTTAATCCTCTGCACCACCTCTGACCAGATGACTATCATTGAGAAACACGCACAGACTTAACACTAACGCAAATTGGCGCAGCAGATGGTCTCGCAAAAAAAAAAGAAGAAAAAAAAAAAAAGATGCTTTCAAAAAGAAACAGCTGTGTTTTTGCCTCAGGAACGGCAGTAGCAAGGTGTTCTGTGAAGTGCTGCTTCTGTAGAGTCACAGTGATCTGCTTTAATGAACTATGGGCCTGACAAAAGCTGCAGGAAAACTGCATTTTCCTAAATACAGATACCTCAGCTGAGGTGGTGCGGTCGCCACCAGCGGCACACACTCCACTTGGAACAGGAAGATGAGGTGTTCAGACAGGCAGGTGAGAGGTCAAGCAAGGGCAAGTTATTAGAAGAACCCAGTCACACCCCGATTCAACCTGATGGCTGGATATTTTTAAGAAGCAAATTAGATAATGGAGAAGAAGAATAGACGCAGGAACATAAGTGCAGGCACTCAGCCACATAATGTCAGACTGTTCTCTTTATGTGACTGCACAGTTGCTGTTCTGACCTCATCTGTGTACTCACCGTTCTTACTTTCTTTTTTTTATATGTTCAAATTAGATCACGACATTTATCACACTGAACTCATCTTTTCCACATTTGGGACATAAATACGTTTTTTGCTGCAGTTATTGAAGACTAAACACTTTGAGGTATCCTATTTCACACTTTATGCTCTGTAACAAGACATCTGTGGCGCCTTTTAGTTTCAGTTTGATGATGATTCAGCACTGAAGGAAGGCCAACTTACATTTATTTGTTCACAATGTATTTTGGCAGTGAGTTGAGAAAATAGGAAATGCTTCTCCAGCATATAAAAAGAATCAGAGATTTAATGAAAATGAACATTTTGCTTAAGTCATTGCACAGTTTGTGACTGCTGGATTACATTAGCTACTTGGAGCATCATCGGTGTTGCGCATGATATAAAATTTGTTGCACAATGTTCTAGTTTTGTAATACCTGCCTTATCAGCCATTTAGGATACGGGCTATTTATTAATCCAGGGACAAAACTAATCATGTGGCTCTGGTTGAAATCTCACCTGGGTCCTGATGACACAACTTCCCGCAAACACAGATGAGGTGTTCTGATGTGTAATCCAAACAGGGTTGCTGACTGCACAATTTTCACCAGTGATATGAGAGATGGCCATATTTAGTCCTGGATAATGAGCTGATTGCATCATATCCCACTGGGTTTCAGGGACATGTTCCTGGAATTATGAATTCAAACTGGAGGTCCAGGGGGAGAAAGATGAAACCCAAAATCAGGGTGACAGGAATGTATTAGGACAAAATAATCATTTGTAAAGGGTTAAGTTTGATTCAACTTTAGCTTAAAAGATCATTTCTATGTGTCTGGTATGAGGAGGTGTTTGCTGTCATGCTGCATTCAGCCACGAGAGAGTTTGAGATTCTTCTCTTCATCCTGTCAACATCCCATAATGCCCATTTAGCCAGGAAATAATACATACATACATACATACATACATACGGATGGATAGATAGATAGATAGATAGATAGATAGATAGATACACAGATAGACAGATAGACAGATAGATGATTTTGATAGATAAATAGATAGGTGGATGATGAATAGGGATTTATAGAGGCTAGATGATGCATGGATAGATAGATAAATAGATGATAGATGGATGTACATATAGATGTATGTATAGATAGATGGATGTACAGATAGATGTATGTACAGATAGATGGATGTACAGATAGATGGATGTATATAGATGATGTACAGATAGATGGATGTATATGGATGGATGTACAGATAGATGGAGGTATATAGATGGATGTACAGATAGATGTATATACAGATAGATGGATTTATATAGATGGATGTACAGATAGATGGATGTATATAGATGGATGTACAGATAGATGATGTATATAGATGGATGTACAGGTAGATGAGTGTACAGATAGATGGATGTACAGATAGATGGATGTATATAGATGGATGTACAGATAGATGGGTCTACAGATAGATGGATGTATATAGATGGATGTACAGATAGATGGATGTACAGATAGATGGATGTCAGATAATGGATGTATATAGATGTATGTACAGATAGATGGATGTACAGATAGATGGATGTATATAGATAGTGTACAGATAGATGGATTTATATAGATGGATGTATAGATAGATGGATGTATATAGATGGATGTACAGATAGATGGATTTATATAGATGGATGTACAGATAGATGGATGTATATAGATGGATGTACAGATAGATAGATGTATATAGATGTATGTACAGATAGATGTATGTACAGATAGATGTATGTACAGATAGATGGATGTATATAGATGGATGTACAGATAGATGGATTTATATAGATGGATGTACAGATAGATGGATGTATATAGATGGGTGTACAGATAGATGTATGTACAGATAGATGGATGTACAGATAGATGGATGTATATAGATGGATGTACAGATAGATGGATGTATATAGATGGATGTATATAGATGGGTGTACAGACAGATGGATGTACAGATAGATGGATGTATATATATGGGTGTACAGATAGATGGATGTATATAGATGGATGTATATAGATGGGTGTACAGATAGATGGATGTATATAGATGGATGTATATAGATGGGTGTACAGATAGATGGATGCATATAGATGGATGTATATAGATGGATGTACAGATAGATGGATGTATATATATGGGTGTACAGATAGATGGATGCATATAGATGGATGTATATAGATGGATGTACAGATAGATGGATGTATATAGATGGGTGTACAGATAGATGGATGCATATAGATGGATGTATATAGATGGATGTACAGATAGATGGATGTATATATATGGGTGTACAGATAGATGGATGTATATAGATGGATGTATATAGATGGGTGTACAGATAGATGGATGTATATAGATGGATGTATATAGATGGATGTACAGATAGATGGATGTATATAGATGGATGTATATAGATGGATGTACAGATAGATAGATGTATATAGATGGATGTATATAGATGGATGTACAGATAGATGGATGTATATAGATGGGTGTACAGATAGATGGATGTATATAGATGGATGTATATAGATGGATGCATATAGATGGGTGTACAGATAGATGGATGTATATAGATGGATGTATATAGATGGATGTACAGATAGATGGATGATTAGTGGATGATGGGGCGTCAGTCGGACGGGCGTTAGGACCCGGGGTCGCTCGGGCTGGTGAAGAGGGCGTAGGCTGTGCCGGCGGAGGATGAAGGTTCCGCCACTGGCGAGCAGTCCGCGCACAGCCGACCGGGTGTGACAGCGAGCCGAGCGATGCGAGTTCAAATCCGCACGGAAGCCCACTAAACAAGACCAGCCCCCCGCAGCCCGAGAATCGTCCTGCCCGAGCATCGGAACCCGCCCCCCCCAGCCCCCAGCGAGCATGTCGGTGCTGGCCCTGCAGGAGTACGAATTCGAGAGACAGTTCAACGAGGACGAAGCCATCCGATGGATGCAGGAGAACTGGTAAGGTTCCCCCCGCGATGTGCCCGTGAGCCCGGCCCCTCGACCGGAGCCTCGAACTGGACGATCGAGCGCGCATGCAGCCGCCGTTCTCACAGGGATTAAACCCGCATATCCCATTATTCCAGCCCCCTCCTGTCATCATCTGCAGGCTGCCCGCCCGCGCTTCCTAAAACGGGCTCCTTCCCGAAAGGCCTGCTTCCCCGCTCCACCACACTTGCCCCTTAAAGTTGCATGAGGCTGGGTTTGCCCTCGATTTCCTGTGATGCACCCCCCCCTCAAACCCCCCGATGGTGGTCACCACGGTGTGATGGCTGGTAAAGGTCATCCGTGTCCTTGGCCCTGCAGCGCGCACGGCTCAACCTGGCCAAGACCGTCTCACCAAGACTGTCTCACTACACCCCCCCCCCAGTCATGGTGTGGGTTTTCTCATCCATACAGGTGGTTTTTTTTCTGTTCTTTTAAGTTGATTCTTGGAAAGCCGGCTGCATCTTCAAAATTCTGAGGATGTGCAGGGACAACGAAAGGGTGCACGAACCCCAACGTTAAAAAAAACAAACAAACAAAAAACAAGGCCAAATGTAGATCGTGCAGTGACATAAAACTAAACCATGATGAAACATGCAGGGAATCCACAACTCAAATGTGACATTTCACAATTAGACTCTAAATAGAAGAAGAAATATGCACCAGAGAAGCCTTTATTGATGAACTTTTGCTCCCGCAGGGCTGCAGGTGGGTCTTATGAAGCGGTCCTCGTTATCTGAGGTGCGGTAGTGTTTACACAGCAAGACTTTAGACCGGAGCAACTCTCCAGACGGATATTTCAGACGGATATGTCATAACTGGGGTTATGTAAATACGGCTTTGTGATTTTGTGCAGTGATGCGTTTCATATGTAGGTCATGTTGGGGGTCCGGTTCAGCCTCCCCCCGCCGATTCGAGTGGCGGCCCGTGGTTGTTTGGCCCAGGCCCCGTCCATGCAGGCGATTGGTTCCGAGCAAAATAAAATGAGTCATGCAGAAAGTTAGCATAGGCGTCATTAAGCATTCAGCGGCCTTCGCTTTGGGAAATAAAGCCACAACATGCAGGGGGAGGAGGTATTCAGCCCCCTGCTGCTGGTGGAATGAATGAAAACTATGTGTTTGTCTGGAATTGAGCATTTAAGTCTGATCAGAGAGCAATTGAATATTGTTTGTGTGTGTGTGTGTGTGTGTGTGTGTGTGTGTGTGTGTGTGTGTGTGTGTGTGTGTGTGTGTGTGTGTGTGTGTGGGAGGGGGGTTGGTGAAGAGGAAGTGAGAGAGAGCATGTGTGCCCTGTGTGTAGGAGCTGTCCTCACCCTGGTACTGACAACCGGCCAATGGCGTTCATCTTCTGATGTCTGCTGACAGAGCGCCGGCCAATCAGAGGGCGGCTGATTCGAACCGACTCCTCTCCGTCACTCTCGCAGCCGGGGATGTCAGACGGGGTCTAGCGCACGTGGCTAATGGAGGCGGCGGCAGCAGGAAATGGGCTTCGAAGGATGTTTCTGAACATTCTGAGAACTCCTGGAGAGGAAATAAATATTGAAAAAAAAAAAAAAAAGAGCGGGGAGGACAACGGTGAAATCAGTGAAAGCCAGGTGTCAGGAGCTGGGAGGGAATAAAGAATGTGGAGTAAAGCATCTGCGGAGTTTTACACATCAGCCTAATTTGAACCGACTCACTAAATCTCCAACTAAGAGTTTGTCTTTGTGTGAAAACTTTGCAAGAGAACAAAGCAAACACGCGTCTGGCCTGGAAAGTGTGCAGACACACACATTCCCTCTGCAACTTATTGGAGCAAAGGGACGCCAACCTGTGGACATGTGAGCTGCACATACTCTACGGATGCGTGTGGCCTGCCCTCTAGACTTTGCCATTCGCTTGATTTCAGCCCTCTTGACCCATGCATTTTATTGCCCTTGTGCAATGTCACTGATATTCTGTACAACTGCCAACATACACACAGTGGGGCAACAGTACACATTAACAGAATTATAATATCGGCATAGATGTGATTTAATTTTTTCATCAGTGACGGCACGGCTGATTTTAAGTCATCGGAAGTTCTTCCGTCATCCCTTGAACTGTTCTACCTCTGACAGTGGGCCATAACTTCAGAAGGGGCGTGGGGTGAGGCCACTCTTGTCGCTACCCTGTGGAATCTCTGAGCCCTTCTGAGCTGAAGATGTTTGGGAGGAACGCCGCCCTTGTTGGGAGAGCATATCTGAGCGGTACGGCTGCCTCCGGCCCCAACAGAGCTGTTCTCACTGTCTGTCTTTGCTACAGCCCTGATGAAGGTGTGCTTCTGGTAGCCGGCGGCTGGTTTGATTCCTCCTTTCATGAACACTTTACTTGTTTTGATCAGCGTTTTAGATAGTTGGAGGAGAGTAAACTGCCGGTTCCATCCCTTCCACCTTTTCCTTGTATCCTGGATTTCATGACAATTTGAGTGGCTTGAAGGAAGAGAACAGGGAGAGAGAGGGGAACGGCTGAATGTGTTCTACCATGAGGAAGGTTACCTTGAGTGCACCCATCTAACCATCGCAGGTCCTCAGATGTCCACCTTTAGTCCAGCCACTCTAATCCAGACGTGTACTCTCTAGTTTAAATCTGGAGAACAATTTCTTCTGAGTAGCATGTTGAACGTTACAGGAAAAGCCAGTTTGTGTGTGTGTGTGTGTGTGAGGGTGCACATGTGTTGAATAGCTCTAGTTTGATTGAATAAATAGAGTAAAGTAAATTCTTGTCTCACTTACACACCCTCCTGCTGGAACTTTACACACACACGTGTCTGGACACGCTCTAGATTATTTTAAATATGAAACGGCGAGGTGTCTTAAAGACACAAGGGCAGGTTCAGAGACAGTTTGGCCGGTCTCATTACCACATCACACCCCCCACCAACTTTCTCTGCTTGTCTCCTCTTAATCTTTCTTTATTTAGAAGAGATTGGGATTCGTCTGCACACTCGTCTCCGAGCCGAGATGACACAGCAGTCCGAAAACATGACGCAGGCAACAGTTGAGCTGTTTTTATCCAGTGACCTCTGACGCCTGGGGGGCCAAAGTGAAGGTGAAGCCAAGTACTTTTCTAAACTGGGCTCGTCGTCTGCTCCAAGTAGCAGATCCTTCAACGAAGACTGATCAGGAGTAGAGATTAAGAATACCACAGAAATAGCTCGCTGGGCTTCTTAGTGTTACAATATTAGTAGAACTACAGAAAAGGTCTCCCCGTATGACTGCCAGCGCTGAACAGCATCGCGTTATCCTCAGACGAGGCGCCGATGACTCTTATATAAAGAGTGAGTCATTTCATTTAGTCTACGAGGAAGGCGAGAAAGCAGACAGAAATGCAGCTTCGTGGTCCTCGCGTGCCGGCGTGGCAGCGTTCGGTCGGGGATTGACTCTTCAGTCACAACGGGGCTCTGCTGGACAGGAAGCCAGATGAAAGAGGAAAATGAATGAGAAAGGCGACGTCTGGGACTCGCTATCGGAGGCGAAACTGCACTTCATCCTTCGGAAATCCAATTCCCACTGAGAAGCAATTACGTAGAGAAGGAGCCTCACAGGGAAGCCAGTGTGCTCATAACATTTGCAGTAGTAATTACTATATTTATACAATTCATAGTCATTAGTCTGACTTAAGTTAGACATTAGCCAAGTTTCCAGGACCTTGAATTTACTAATATATTTATCCTTTCCTGAGCACTGAGATTATATATCTTGCTGTTTTATCACTTATTTCCATATCTAACGATGCGTGTATCTCTTTTAATTCTGACGTGGGTTGGTGTGTGCTTGTAGTCAGGTCTATAAAGGGGTTGTCCCTATTCTGTGGCTGCAGGTTTTTGTGGCTCTGGGTTTTTGCTCAAGCACTCACAGTTTGACCAATCAGCTTCCTGAAGACTCTGATCAGCAGATTAAATGAGTCTAGTCTGATGTGCTGTTGCTTGCACACACACGGCCCTTTGTGGAAGAGTTTGGACATCCCTGCTTTATATCATTATTATCAGTGACGTCACTGATTGATTGTTTTTTTGTTCCTGCCTCTGATGAGCTATTGCTGGTGAGATTCGTTTGCAGTACACTGTGTGTACTTGCTGAATCACACCGTGCTCATTAGGATGCAGCTCCCTTCTAATCTTTTTTATTTTTTTTTTTAACAGCCTTTTGGGTGGCAGTAGACTCCATTAATGGATCTCTGGTGGTTCTGCTATGGGCTGATAATAACCGGTGCTGCTGAGACTGCTAATGATGCAGCGATAATGAACAATTAGGTGTCTTCTGTCTTTATTTATCCGGCCTGTTAATTATATAATATTATAGCAAAGGCATATTGTTCATGTATTGTATTTGCACGGCTCTCTGCTCTGTTTTTAGGGATCAAGTTGCAACAATACACGTACACGTGTTAATTGGGTGGAGCTGTTGTTGAGTTCCTGATCGGGCTGGAAGATACCTCCCTCTTGCTTTCACTGCCCTACACACAGGAAGAAAGAAAGACGGTTAGAGTTGTGTCCATGATCTTTTGTTCCAGAATTGAGGAACATCCACAAATATCTCTTAACACGGCTGTTTTATCACCTTCGCCCGGCCAAAACAGTCCAAGTCTAATCTTTAATCAGCTCCGTTTAGGTCACAACCCCGAGATTAAACAAGTAAACGCAATTTCCTGTATGAATTGTTTGATTTGTCCTCTAAATCCTCTGGCCTGTCTCGGGTGTTGCGTCGGTAGAAATCCAGCTGGAAGTGATGTTTCTGTGAGGGGGGTGTGTGTCATAACTGACCTCAGGTCAGCTGATCTCCGTTAATATCATAAAGGGTGGTTTTTATGAGACCACTAAAGATCTAGAGTTTTGCATTTGAGTAAAACTGAATGAAAATCAGGTTTATGATGCCGTCTGGCAGACTGTTGCTTCATAAATCGCCCAAATGTCATTGTCGTCCTGTTCGGGGGAAGGGGTTACGACCTCTAACCTCCCTGAAGGGTGACGCTGATCCTTTCTGGCTGCCGCCGCACATGGCACGACGGCTCCGTTGGCTGCTGCCTCTCACAACCGCTGAGTCCGGAGACGAGGATGTGGGCTGGCTTCCCGGGCTCTGGGGTCCGCCTGGAGTGGGGCTCTGCTCTCATTTCACTTTCGGTTTTCATCAGGCTGCCAGGAGAAGCTTGGATGCAAACAAAAGATAAAATCTCTAAATTCCAACCAAATATGTGTCAAGTGGTCTTCAGCGGTCGCACCCGTGCGCGCTAACATTCGGCGGAACTGGCTCTCTCGTCTATTATTTATCTCAGGGCCAAACAATCTGCTGCCAAACCGTCTTTCCTGAATATGTTTTAATATTCATGTCCTTTTTTTTTTTTAGCTGTTTGCTAGTGTGCGGACTAGCTGGCGGGGGGGTTCCCACCTCTAACCCACTGACTGCTGGGATAGACTCCAGCCCACGGCCTTGATTAATAACAAGTGCCGTCAACAGAAAATGGAAGGATTGCCTTTTGTGTGTCTTACCTATGCGTCCATATCAAAAGCTATATTCAGCTGCTGTCTACTCTTAACGCAAAGGTTCATGTCCGGCACATAAACACTCCACGGTCAGTCCTCCAGCACAAATGTAGAGTGAAGCGGTCAAAACAATGGATCTGATTCTTTACAGTTCAAAGTATGACATTTGTAAAACAACCTTATTAAAACGGTCCCATTCTTATAACTAATCACATTTTCTCCCCCTTAAGAGCGGTCCAGCGTGCACCATAATGCAGGAGCGATGCACACCATAATGATGGCCCGTTGGTGGATTACATCTGGATGCTTCCAGAATGACAGATTATGGTTGGGTCTTAGTCTTATTTATTGGCTTACTGTCCATAACAGGTTAGCCTTAATAATCCAGCAGACTCTGTCCTGCCATGCTTTATGTGGACCGTCAGCGGCCTGGAGGAGGACCTGATTCTGTGAAAGGTTGCATACGTGCGTGTGCTTGAATGTGGACCGCTCAGAGGTTGCCGGTGTGCAGACCCAACCTGGGACTGTGGACTTATGTAATGGGGGAAAGGCCGGCTAATGCAGATCCGAGGTCCTCAGCAGGATGTCAACCAGCTTTATGCAACGCTGCAACTGGCGAGGGGGGTGGGGGTGGGGGGGGGGGTCCTGCTGTCACGTACTGACCCACTACACGGGTCAGAGTGGGCACCAACTGGTCTTTAATTACACTGCAAATGGTATCTGGCGCAATCCTCCATCACAGATGCCTGTATAGTTTGATTTGAAACATTTTTGTTGCCCGCTCATCGACAGACTTTCATTTTGGCAAGAGTACAATCTGGGACAACACCCAGACGCCAAGACGGGAAGGCATGCCAGAGATGCCTTACTTAGCTGAACACCTCTCGCGCACCGGCCGCGCACGTGTTCACCGACGCTGTTGTTTTCAGTAATCCTCGGAGCGGCGCACGTCTTCAGGATACGTGCTGGAAATCTCAGTGGGAGGAAAGCAGCTGGTTTCCAGCAGCTTGTACGGTAGTAAGCAAGAGGCCGGCGCTCATTCCGGAGCCACTCCACGATGATGAGCTCTGACATTGTGGGTTTTCATTTGTGCTGCCTTGACCCACTTAGGCGAGGCTCCCCCCTCCTCCACCCCGTCTATTAGTGCCTCCTGCACACATACTGTCAGGATTTATGCTAATCTGTGAGACATTTGGATTCACTTTCCCCAAATACTATTTGATTGTGAGTTTGTGGATATCTTTAATTTATCACTAATATATTAACACCTTAATTGTTAGATTTAAAATTGAACCTGACATTTTACGAGATGCATTTCTCTCAATTTACGCAATTTGCTAAATTCCTTATTACACATTATTAGTATGGTACTGTTAATACTTAATGGTAGCCCCCATAGATGAACATATTTGCTATTGATTATTTTAGCCATTGCTAAAGCTTGAAAATGTTGTTTTTGTTTACTGTTGTGCAGTTTTATGATGTGATTTCATATATTCGGGACAAATCAAATGGAAGGGAGCTGAGGAGGCTGCGCTGAGTGAAGAGATGACGAGAATTCATCCTGATGTCCTAAACAGATTTCCTTTGAATGAAGATGTGGCTTGGCCGTGCCCTCAGCTTCCTTTTTCTTTCCTGCCAGCAGGATAATTCATCTTCTAAATATGCTGCAATGGGCCATCGCATTCATGCTGAATGCACTCACACATACTGAAAGTGCCCTCTAAATGTCTTTGTCCTCGGCTTGGGCAATAACATACACTGCAGCTATCATTGCCAGATATTTAAATAACTCTTATCTTTCAACTGATGCTAAATATTGTGCAAAAATTCTGCTTAAACTTGCTAAATGTCTTCATACTAAGTGCTTCTATTGTAGGACGATGGCTGGTGTAGAAAATTTGTCCAATTTTGTTGTGGTATTTTATTTTTAAGCTCTTAATATACAATATTTACTCTTTTTTTTTTTTATATGCTGAATTTTTATTCAGCCATCCACACACACTAGTTAACATGGAGAAACACTTGAGAGACTTTAAAGGTCAGTTTTGGGGCATTGGCTGTGTGCCTGAGGGGCTTTTGTACATGCGTGTTACATGCATCATGCTCAGTATGACTCATTTGCTGTGCAGCCTGGCCGGGAGGATGATGGAGCCCGTGTCCCTTTGACCTTTGCCCTTCAAGCTCGGACAGCCGCGCAGTGAAGAGGAGTGCAGAGATTGTTGTGCCTCTCTGTTCCTCCCAGGCTCTGCAGCATGTTGGCCTCTGTGGATTGTGGCTTGCTTTGTTCTCCCCTCCTCCTTGTATGGTTGAGAAACAGTGATGTCATTCTGCAGTCTAACCCTGTTATCATTCTGTGAAAGCGCCGCCTTTTGACTTTGAACGGACTGTTATGCCCTTCGCTACAGAGGTACCCTTAATCATTTTGTTGCCTTTTTGCAAGAAGCAAAACACTACATGATTTATAGCTTCGGTATAATTCAATTCATTACGTTAAACAACTTATTTAACCTGACGTTCACTTTTAAGTTGGGTGTCAATGAGGTTGCAAATGTACCAGGACCATAAAATAACATTTTAAAATTAATTGGAGTGTCCACAGCAGTCTCAGCATATAAATCATGATGTCGTGAAGATAGATTGTGCAGTGCTTCATCGGCCAAGAACGGGCCCAATCTTATACATTAAACTGAACATTACAAGCTCCGACATCATTTCTATGAGCTTTTCTTTTTTTTCCCCCAGAATATTATAACCTTTGAACAACACAAACAATCTTACTGAAATCAACCATCATTCCAAGGACTTCTGGTCCCTCTCCTCTGAGGGCCGGCCTGATCCGAGTCCTTTGGGCCGGTTAATAACAAAGTCCTGAGGCGTATTCCGGCCGGCCGGCTGAGTACGTATCTGCCAGCCCTCCCAATTCTAATTTCCTCATCATTTTTTGCTAATGCTGTTTAAAACGGCGACTCTGCGCGCCGTCCAATAGACCAGACACCGCTTTTTGGCACATAATGGTCCAGCTTTAGGCAGGATGCCACAGAATGTGGTTGGTTCCAGTCTGTCAGATATACCACCTGTGCTTTGGAATTGCACTGAGGACTGGGAATGTTCAGGCTGGGCCAGATGGAAGCGCTTCAGAGGTTTCTCATTCTTGGGGCATCATTTTCAAAATCAGAATGGATAATGAAGTTTAAAAAAACAAAACAAAAAACATCTTAGTACCTGGCATTTTTGCGCTGCTAGAAAAAGAGCAACCCTTCATGTCAGTGAGAAGCAGCAGTTGTCACATTTGGACTTGAGTCACCACGGAAGGACGGCTGGGGGCGGGCGCTTGACCACAAGCTGCATTTTTTCCCAGCAGACAAACCGGGGAGTGTTCGGTGGCTGCTGTTCTGCTCCGTGTTTGGATCTGCGCTGACAGCATCGTGGCGTGGGTGGGGTCTGTCCCAGAAGCAGATTGCGACTGCTCCACAGATTAACGCGGCAGGTGCCCCTTTTTGATGGAAGCCTTGTCAATCTGCAGACAAACCAGCCAGTAAATCCAGTCAGAATAAGGCGCCATGCACTGGCTGCGGGTTTATAAAACGGATACCAGAATGAAGAACCGCTTGTGAATGGCATTTAAACAATTACCGAGTGGTGTCGTTGATCAGGAAAATTGGATCTTCACTGGTATCCAGGCTGTTAACGCCTTTGGTTTGTTGTATTTCCAGGAAGAAGTCCTTCCTCTTCGCTGCCCTCTATGCGGCCTTCATCCTCGGAGGGCGCCATGTGATGAAGCAGAGGGAGAAGTTTGAGCTGAGGAAGCCGCTGGTGCTCTGGTCCCTCACGCTCGCGGTGTTCAGGTGAGAGAGGACAGCACGTTCCCATGAACCTTCCAGCAATTCTCATTCCAAATGGCAAAAATAAATGCTTAAGCCTAAGATTAATTTGGGGTTCTCAGGGGTCATACAGATGCTAGAAATCCTTGAAAATCATTCTGTGAATAAACAAAACAAGAAAAAGAACAAAAAGAGTCAAAGACCTTCTGTCCTTCTGTCCTTGCAGTATATTTGGTGCCATCCGTACTGGGAGCTACATGACTTATATCCTGATGACTAAAGGGCTTAAGCAGTCTGTATGTGACCAGAGTTTTTACAATGGGCCTGTCAGCAAGTTCTGGGCATATGCCTTTGTACTTAGTAAAGCACCAGAACTGGGTAAGTCAAGACTTTCTGTGTCACTTATTTGATTCCAGATCACAATATGCCCAATGTCAAACTGTATTTAGCAGAACTGCTGCCTTGAGCCTGTTTCTTTGCTGATGAATTCCCTCTCTCTTCTCCCTTCATTCTTCCCCTGCCTTTACAACCTCTTGGACGATCGCTTCATGCTCTCAGGTGACACTCTCTTCATCGTCCTGAGGAAGCAGAAGCTCATCTTCCTCCACTGGTACCACCACATCACCGTGCTGCTCTACTCCTGGTACTCCTACAAAGACATGGTGGCTGGCGGCGGCTGGTTCATGACCATGAACTACTTGGTCCACGCCGTCATGTACTCTTACTACGCCCTGCGAGCGGCAGGCTTCAAGCTGTCGCGCAAGTTTGCGATGTTCATCACCCTGACCCAGATCACCCAGATGATCATGGGCTGCGTGGTCAACTACCTGGTGTACTCGTGGATGCAGCAGGGTCAGGAGTGTCCGTCGCACATGCAGAACATTGTGTGGTCCTCCCTCATGTACCTCAGCTACTTTGTGCTCTTTGTCCAGTTCTTCATTGAGGCCTACTTAAGCAAGTCCAAGCTGTCGGCTGCGACAGTCGACAGGAAGATCAAGTAAACGCTTGTGGCATGAGTTTGGGAAGAAGGAAGGTGATGAAGAGAAAGGGAGATGGAAAGGCAGGGACCAATGACTTGAGAAAAAATCTGTTCGGGGGAGGGCAAGAGCAACAGGAAGGGTGGAAAGACAGATGTCATGATTGAGGACTGAGGGGGCGATAGTGTAAAGGCCAGAAGATGACTGGTGTGTGCATTTGAGCGTTAATGTGCAGAATTAAAATGCCTCAAACGAGGTCATGTTTCTGTTAAAGAGTGCAAAAGAAGCATCGCCACCATGAGAGGCCAGCACAAGCTGAAGTGTAAATTAAGAAAAAAAAATCCCTGTTTTGAAATAAATAATTTAAAAAACACAATTTTAAAAAAAGGACATAATTGCCAGATTAAAACCTTTACTCTGCCACAAGCATATGTTTACTTGATTGAAGGAAAAAAAAACAACTTGTACATATGAAGATGGATCTCTGCTCATTAATTTAAGCCATCTGAGTATGTTATCTCTTCTGTATGTTGTCAATGTGAAGTTTGTTTTAACCTGTCAGAAGAACAAGTTTGAAAACCTCCGGTTGAGCGTGTGAAGCAGCCGGCCGGTGGTCGGTGGGGGGGCGAGCTGCGCCGTGTCGTCTACGCGTTAACATATGTTTCTCAGGTTTTCTGTTATCTACTGAATACTAATATGCATATCAAGACAAAGCAAAAACGGTTACATCCGCACCCACGCACGCTGTGGCCGAACGTCACAGTTAGGCAGTTAGGACAAAAAAGGTAGAGCTGCTCGAGGGGGCAGTCTAAAGAACACCCTGCTGACGGCTGTGATGGGAAACATGCTGGCAGTGGCCTGCTCCATCACTTGTCTTGACCTGAAGGACGTCGCGGACCGCAGTTTTGGGAAAGTGAGCAGGGTTAGGGTTCCTGACGCTTCTCTTTTCAACGCTCCCCACCGGTAATGAAAACTTGTTCGCTGGACACTGATGGGTTGTTGGACGACATACATATTTATGTTTAGCAAAAGAGAGAGTAAAAAAACAAAAAACAAAAAAAACCCCATGAAATGAAACATGCAAATTGTTGACAATCTGCTATGTTGAATTTCAAAAAATAGTGTGTATCCTTAATGGTGTCTGTTGTGCTATTGTGCATTTGCACTGTTAATGTCAAAACCAGTTGTTGCTGAAAAAAGCTTAATGTAGGAACAATGAGTGCAAAAACAAGACTTGCCTGTTGTTTTTATTTTTATTTTTTTCTATAGGCATTGTTCATATTTCTGGTTGGTGCTTCAAAGCCATTTCAGGGACTGCGTAGCAGGTTAAATGTGAGAGCAGCAGCTTGTAGAACGACTGCCAGAGGACGGGGACGAACATACCTGTTAGATGGACTCACAGGCTTAAACCAGTAAACCATATTGCTCACATGTCAATTGTGGTTATGTCTTATACATCAGTATTTGCAAACATCCGCCGGCTATGAGCTAACCATTTGAAGGATTCCATTTCAGGTTGTCATTTTTGGAAAAAATAAATAAATAAATGCACCAAATGTGCTGGTGATAAGATATTAAATTAACATGTCATTGATTTTACACTGTATAACTATCCCATAAATCCTGCTGAGCTTTACATTTACACCTCTTCCTATACAGTAGGTCAACGAATGTGCAGTTAAATTCAGTGATTGAATCTGGCTTTTAAACTATTATTATTGAATCTTTGGGTTGAAATAATGTAAATATAGTGATCAAAACTAAATTTGTTTAGAAATATGAGCTGTACCCTTTGCTATGCTAATAGTAAAAGTAACTCTAAGTATTTGTAATAGAATGGGTTGTCAGTATATATACCATCCGGAAATAGCTTAATACAACTAATTCAAATATCTGTGTGATCAGGTAAAGTGAAATGAAAAATAATGTGGAAAAAAAGATCACCAACTGTAAAGAAAATAAGTTCCATCCTAAAATGTTTTCGTGTAAACTGTAAAGTCATTCAATTCAATTTAAGGGTGGGTGGGCAATCCCGTCCTACGAGGGCGGAGACCCTGCCAGGTTTTCTGTCCTACCAGGTAGACGACCGACAGGAACCCAGCTGAATTCTGGGACTTGTAGTCGTGGGCTGCAGATCCCTGCACCAACACAGCTGCAACTCCACATTCGTGATCATTTAAAACGTTCCAACATAGTGGCTTGTAACGATTGCCTTTATTATGAACGAATTCATGGGCGATTAAATTAATGAGCAATAGTCCGAACACCAGACGTTTCCATCCTCTCTTATCAGCGTATTTTTTTTATTTTAATTGTTTGCAAGTGCACGCATGGCCATTACTTACTAAAGAACTTTGGATATATATTCAATACGGGGTTTGAAAATCTCCAGAACATCATCGTCAATACTGGTAAGTCAGGTTCAACATAAATAGATAAAGAGCACATTTGATTCCTCCTTAACAGACGCTATTGAGCAGCAGCAGCGTCGTGTCGATATTCGATGTGCAGCTCGTTGAAGACGGAATCTGCTGCAAGAAAAAAGTTAGTGAAAAGACTTTAGTGAAAGGACTGTAACTGGCCGAGCAAACAAATGTTTGATTTGATCACAGAAACGACACAGAACGAAGCAGCTTGTTGTGGAAATGACCTCATTGCAACAATCAGCTGCGACAACTTAAAACACATACATACATACATACATACATACATACATACATACATACATACATACATACATACATACACACACAAAACATTTTTGAATAATTGGACAGAAACGCCAGTTAAGCTTTAAAGCATCGTTTACCAGTGGGGATTATTAACCTAACGTTCATGAATTGGAGTAATTTATGATTCAAAGGGTATTTTCAGTTTCCTCTTGAAGTCCTTCAGTGTGAATCTATTTCTTAATTTTCCATCTTTCAATAAATCAGATTTTTTTTCTTAAGCACTGTCGCCATCTGCTGGAAGAAGAACAGTACTACTTCAGATACAAGTGAGGACATAAAAAATATATATGTATATATTTTTTTATTTGAATCACACGTTAAACTTTTAAAAAAGGAGTTTGGGCACCGTTATATACCAGTATCAGTGGACATCAACCCAGGCCCACAGGCCCATTTTCTTCTTTTTCTTAGTTTGCTTTTTCTTGGATATCCCCATTTTCTTTGCGGAAGCAGTTTTCTACCTGGTAGGACTGAAAACGGAGAAGGGCTCCATTCTACACCTGCTATGTTTGTGATAGACCAAAAAGCAGCATTAAAAAAACCAAACGTTCTCTTGTTGGTACCTCACAACTGGGAGTTGGCTGAGTGGTAAAGGGAAGTATATCAGTCGATGCTTAAAGTCACCTTCAGCCCGCTCTGAGGAGCGTGCTCCTGGAGGGAAGCTGGGGACTTTCTCCTCGGTGCACTTTGGGTCATGTGCCCAGTGCAGGCATCACACACACACACACACACACACACACACACACACACACCCCTTCTGCTTTTGATCTTTCTGAATCCTCGTCAACTCGTGTTACTTTGTCCTTCCCAGGAGCCGGGGGACCGAATACTGACCGAAGGATCAGAGCAAAGCTTTTGAGTGGGTAACTAATTCCCCCTTTAGCCCTCATCAGCTGTTCTCTGAGGCTGAGATTGAGACATGGGTGAGAGAAGAAAGCGAGCCATCTGGCAGAGAAAGTGCAAAATTAGCCAACAGAGATTAATGTCATTATCAAAGCTTCACACACCACTTAGCAAATCAGCGGAGGCCCATAATTCTGGATTCTCAAATCATTTGATCCACGTCAGTAATGCGGAAATATTAAAAAGCGAGATTTATTGTACTAGACACATTGACAAATAAACATTACATAAACAACAGCAGGTGGTTCAGCCAAATCTGATAAACGCTTAACATATTATGAAGATGAATGAAAGTGTGTGTGTGTGGTAGTTGTGTAACCTACTGAACTGTCGCTTTTTCAGAATAACATTCAAAAACAATCTCACCTCCAAAACTGATCTAAAATGACCTTTGGGGACCCTTGTTATTTACTGTGTCAGTGACTCTATTGGCCCCCGTTACCCCAAATGAAGAGTAATCTAAGAGAAATTGACCCTGGGCTCAATTTCATCTTTAGTTGAAGGCTGAGCTGCTGCGTTTTAGTGGGGGGCCCTCTCACCTGTCTGTTAGCCCTAATAGAGGCCAATATATAGATAACTGGGCCTTGCCAGGAAAATCAATATCGATGTGGCCCCTGATGGGTTTTGAGTTAAAGTGCTTTGTTTTGTGCCAGTGCCTCGAAACAAAGAGGCAGTCAACCTTGAGACGGAGTCACAGACGGGGACAGAAATGGAAAGTGACAGATGGGGGGGGCTTGCTGGTACCAACACCAGTAGAGCGTTAGATTTGGTGGAGGATAGAAAAGCATCGTCGCTGGAGCAAGGGCAGCAGCTCCAGAGCAGCGCTGCACCGGGGCCAGAAAAAGGCAGTCGATGGCCAAAATAATCCTCTAAATGGTGCTAATGTTGTTAGAAAAGTAAAAAAGAAGCTCAGTTTTCTTTTTTTTTGTGAATTATTTATTCATTCAAATCAAAAGCTTAAGCTCTGCTGCTCTTCTATGTTGGGAATGAAAATCTAAAACAAGTGGTTTTCTGGTTTAAAGTAAATACATATAAAAAGTTAGTGTGTCATTCTCATTAAGATACCTTCCCTTTCCATACATAGATAGTCCAGTTTAACCTAGTTTTATCATTACATATTTAAGCAGAACAAACCAATACTCACTGTATGAAAATAAATATTTAAATTGATCATGTCATACTGGTTAGTTCACTGGAAGAGACTTTGACTGAATATCACAGGCTACGTTTTAAATGACTCATATTTGTGAGGAATACTCAATTTGTTGATATGTTATCAGACAAATGTGAAAATATATATTCCAATAAATGAAAACTAGAAACAGACAAATGAATCTTTGAACGCTTCAACACTACTGATCTTAGTGAGTGTACGAAGAAATAAAAACATCCAGGAGTGGTGTTAAAAGAACAAACTAAACCAATGCTTCGGGGTCAAACTCCTGATTACACCCGATCAGACCGAGTTAGTCTGAAAAACCTGCAAAAAAAAAAATATCAAGGGAACTTTAAAATGAAAGTCTGTTAGACATGTTTCTGTTCAGCTCAGTTGTGTTTCCTAATGCTTATGGGGAAAGAAACGTGAACTAATATCAACACTAAAACACTGTTGTCTAGCACCAGCAGGGTGGAGAGTCGGTCTGTGTGTGTCTTTGTCCCCATTCTACACCAGTATTCACAGTGACCTTGAGTTGACCTTGCACCGCCCACTTTTACTGTTGTTTTGTGAGACCGTGTGCGAGGCCCGCTGTTGTTTCCCCGTCAGCCACATGTAACCCTTTGCAGGGTTAACGTTGCTACTGTGTCACCCTCTCTGGGCTCCGGGGAGGCGGGGCTGGTTGCCATGGAGATTGTTGTTGGTTTGAATGATGTAAAAGTACACGAGTGTTGTAGGGGTGGACACACGTGGGGGTCAGGGGCCGACACGGCGGAGCACTCGTGTCCTCTGTTGTGTCTGGACACCGAGTCTTCAGACACGGGAAGGTCTCCTGTGGGGGGGTCCAGAAATGACATTTCCCAACAGTATAATTATTGATCATTTCTGTTTTCTATAGACTTTTATATAGGTGTGTGTACCTGTTTCTGAGGAGCAGGACGCACAAATGGTTCTCCTGGGCCAGCTGGAGGCAGGGGATGTGTGGTCTTCAGCTTCACCATCCACCAGTGGGTAGAACTGCAGATTTCATCATTCAGACATGCATTTTCTATTTGTTTTTAATTCACTTTTAACTTCTAGTCATATTACTCATTTCTTGATTGGTATTTAAAGTTAAAGTTAAAGTAAGGTTAAAGTTTACATTTATATTTTCTTGTTTGTCCTGCTGACTATGTCCCATATAATCTACCCAGGCCTCTGTTCTTTTATGTCTTATATGACATCATACATGTTACCCTTCATAAGCATGCCTGGAACAGTAGAATGAGCAGACATTTCTATGACTACTTTTCCTTCTATTAACTCCCAATCTGAAGTTGCTGTTGTGCTGCTGTTCTGACACTTGGGGCTGGCAGGTCTTACCCTGGGCACGCTGGTGGTTGTGGACTCAGACATGCTTTCATCTGTCACACTGGTCTCGCTCACATCATCCACCGACGGGCGTTTACCAGATCTGATCTTAGTTCTGCGTGGAAGAACATGAAATCGAGGATGGTCAGTCGGTTAGTCGGCACAAACGAACAACGATTCGGACGAATCTGTTTACCTGAAGAGACACATGTACACCCCCGTCATGAAGGTTTGCTCATTTGATAGAAAAAGGCGCGCGTATGCCTCAAGGTTACCTCTTAGGTGTTTAAAGGTGGTGGTCTTCACTCCCGTCGCTACAGGCTGTGTGATACTGTGTGCTGCACAGACCCCGACCTCAAAAATGCACTGCCAGTGTTCTTGCACTCAAGTGCAAAAGGCAATTTGAAGCAGAGCTATTGGCGGCCATGTAGCGTTTCCATGGGGGTTATACCTCAGCAGCTCCATTTAGTAGCTGAGAAATGACCTATTTTTATGTGTAATTGCTGTTGAACAAGCTAAACCAAGCATGTAATTGAAAGCGTGCCACTTCCACGGGGGGACTCCAAATATTAGGATGTAGTAGGTGGAAGGGGGGGGTGAGTGTTTTGTCAGGCAAAACAGTAGCGAATGACAGCAGCGTGTCCCTAAGCCACTGAAACAACCATAAAACAAATCAGCCACTTAGAGAGAGCTCAGCTGGAAATAAAGGATGGGGAGGATGGATGGAACTGTACACTTTATGTATGCTTGTCTTGGCTAACTGGGGGCGCACGCTGCCATTGGTTCCACACTTGACCTGCGCCCACGCTCTCAGCTGAGACACCTACATTACACAGCTCACACTCCCCCAGCTTGATAGACATCATGAAACGCTGTCGGCTCACTCACGGCTGCTGGAGGTCCCCCATGGCTCTTCTGCCTCCTACCAGTTACCAGGAGGCAGAAGTCTGAAGGCAGCGCCGCCTAAATGATACTAAACATACTCTGAATTGGATCAAATCAATATTATTGTTTGCCAAAAGAAGTAGGGATATATTAGTATGTGCTTATATGTTATATAAGTTATGTGTAATGCAGCCTTTTAAGTGCTCACGCGTCATTTTCCCTTTGTGTCCTCTCACCTGTAGCAGTAGGTGACGCATGCAGCGATGGACAGGAGGGACACGAGCATCACCACGCAGGCCGCGATCAGCACGTTCTTCTTCTTCTCCTCGTCGGCCTGCTGCAGGTCCCACCACTCGAGGTCACTGAACTGACAACGCTCTCCGATATAGCCCGCCACACAGCTGCAACAGGTACCCAATAAAAATGCATATTTATGTGACTTAAGATGCGTGGGGTCACGGAAGAATCTTTCACGGTGCAATATACAGCTTGATTGTGATCACACGTTAAATATTAGGCTACCTTTACAGTTGTGGATGATAAAAGTGATGTAGCTGCAAACATCATGATTAAAAACATAAAATTAACATTAAAAATATTTGACTCTTGTTTATAATAAGTCATTATAATATTCATATTATAATATTCATTGCTTTAAGTGGTTTTTATTACCAGTTGGTATGCAGCCAGAGGCTTTCATGATGGAACTATAGCGACACCTACCGCTTGTGAGCTGTAATTGATAACATAACACAAGTGTGTGTGTGTGTGTGTGTGTGTGTGCACCTCACAGGAGTGCAGAGTCCCGTTTTAAGCGGCATGTATGAGATGAGAATATCTTCTGTCGATTTTAACAGTAGTTGAGCTGATTACATGGTTAAGGGTGTTTACTTGCAAGCGTAAGAATCCACTTCGGGGAAGTAGAAGCAGACGCCCTCGTACAAACAGTAGTTGTCGTGGCTGGAGGGGCAGCTCTCCGAGTCACTGCTGTCATTCTTGATGATGACATCTGCAGGGCTGCTGGTCGGCAGGTCTGGCAAACTGGCCTCCAACTCTTGAGAGAATTATGGAATTAATTATTTTAACGATCAGGAGGCTACCGGGCTTTAGAAGAGCAATGGCTTTATTCTCTGGCCGTACGTGGTTGATCAAAGTGTGTCTTCATAACCGCTGACTCGGACAGAAATACTCACCCACACACAACAGGCCATCACCCGTAAACCCCTCCAGACAGGAACACCCCGGACTACCAGCGTTCACCAGGCACTGTGCATTCACATGGCAGCGGAGTGAGTCACAGCCATGCTGGTCTGGCAGAGAATGAGCGACATGTGGTGTGAGCCCACTGAGTCACAGCAACGTCCATTGAGCAGAACATTCCTCACCTGCAACCATCTTGTCTGTGAACGAACTTTGTTCACTCTCGCCGTCAAAACGAGCCTCGGTTTTGTGAGTGGACCAACGCGGCGTTGTCCGAGGTGTGTCTTCACCACCGACTTTGTTTTTGAGAGATGCTGAAGGGGTGGATTCAGGACCTCCAGGACGGGGCAGGCAGCCTTTTCCATCATCTGCCAGCGCGTCTCTTGGCAGACAGGAGCAGTGGGCAAGTCCATGTTTGCTTTCACAAATCTGGCTGCAACCTCCATTCATGTGAAGGCAAACATCTGCCCCTGGAGGAGTAACGAAACTAGGCGCATTAGATTGTGTCTAATATCTTTTTTTTTACATACATTTAAAAGCACAACTGCTTTCAAGCTAAGACCTACTGGTGTGAGCGCACCATGTACCTGGTTTGGCGAGGGGATGAACCACCACGATGGAAGCTGGTTGCAGCAGTCCATGGATATTTTGGAGAGTCTTCCCAGTCCTCTTGTTGACACTCCTCAGCTGCTGGTGCTCCTGATCAGAGATCCACAATCTGTCCTCAAATACGGCAAGGTCAAAAGGTCGACCTGGAATAAGCAATAAGGAGTATAAGAAGAGCAGATTCCAGCATTTAAATGTATTAATTATTTCATGTCTTATCTGAGGGGTTACGGTGCTTTTTGATACACTGATCAAAGTGTTACTGACTTATATTGTGGATTTATTTATCACCAGATATAAAATAATACAGGAGTAATGCTTAAAAACGGATACAATTTGAGCTTTTTTCTTTTGTCCAGACTACTTTTAAATGTGTCTCACACAAACCTCACCTACTTGGTTGTCTAACAGGACCTGTCTGTGTGAGCCGTCCAGGGCAGCCGTCTCCACCACGCCCGTCCTCAGGTCGCACCAGAAGAGACGATCCTCTGTCAAGTCCACGGTCAGGCCACTCGGCCACACAAGGTCAGTGCTGGCAACGACGGCGCGGCTCTTTCCCTCCAAAGAGGCGCTCTCCACCACGGGGTGAGCACCCATATCGGTCCAGAACAACTTCCTCAAAATAATAAAAAAAAAAGAACATTGTAAGAAAAAAATCGTCCAATAGGTTCCATGACGAATGAACGATGGTCCACTAAATTATACAAAAGACATGCCATTGTCTTTTTTACTAATTCAGCACAAAAATAGCGCATGTGCCTGCAAACACACTCACTTTTCTGATGGATGAACTGCAATTCCTCGAGGTTTCTCTAGTCCTTTACTTGCAATAGTTTGTCTGTTCGATCCGGCCAAGGTGCTACAGGAAACCGTTGCCTGGCTGGGGGACAGAGAAAAACTATTTTGATCCTGGCTGTTTGCAACAAACGCTACAGGCACATGTTTATTACTTGTTTTTATTCAGGTTATGTTTACAGTCTTCAAAGCAGAATCGATAGAGCATGGCCTGAAATGAAGCGCATTCCTATATGCAGCTCAAGTCAGGCATACAAATCTTTCAAGAACGTCTTAATTTATTCTCTAAAAACACCACTCACCTCTTATCTGTCCAGTACATCTTGCGGTGGAGCCAATCAATAGCTATTCCCTCTGGAGAGTCCAAAACATCAGAGACAAGAACTTCTCTGGACTCGCCGTCAAAATCAATACGTTCAATAGTTTTCTGGCTTGTACTCGCATAGTACACCTTTAAAATACACACAGACAATTTATTAATGAATGCAAAGAGTAACAAAAACGGGCCAAACAGAACAAAAACACTTCTGGACAGCCTTAACTATTTTTTCAGACAGAATAAAATCCTTTTCACAGTCTAGTGATCACTACGGACGTCATGACGACCTCTGACCACTAGGTGTCAGTAGGCGTCTTTAAAACCTGAAAGGGGTTCCCAAAGCGCTGTCACCTGTGGCCTCTCACAGTTGAACACGCTTTTATTCACATTTTAAAACCGAATTTCAGATGGAAGGAAACGAATATCACCTTGTTTTCAACAGGGTCGTAGTCCAAAGCAATAATGGCTCCTTGTGTTTCCTCCACAAGAATTTGATCCCCTGATCCATCAGGATGAATTTGTCGCACATCCACATGATTTGCAACAAGCAGGAAAGATGGAGGACCTGGCGGGCATAGAATGGTGATACCTTAGTAGGCACTGTGTTAATCGCAACAGGAACTGTGGACGTGAGTGTGTGCAAATATAGTGTATAATAATGTAGAACTCACCAGCAGCGATGCAGCGCTTCCCATCAAGGTGGAGCTGGTAGCCTGGCAGACAGCCACACTGCCACCCCGTCGGCGTAACAGAGGTGCAGAGCTGACTGCAACCCCCTCTGTCTGGTGACGTACACCCTGCAGAATAACTTGACTTTTTAAAAGTAATCCCACACACCAGTGCTATACAGCTGAATGCATGTGTTATTAGACAGGTATAACCCAGTCATACCAGTACAGGCACGTCCATCCTCTTGTAGTAAAGATCCCTCAGGACAAACGCACACAGCACCCTCATCTGTCTGAAGGCAGCCATGGCCGCACTTAATGCTGCCTTCACAGGGCACGATCTCTTTAAAAAAAGTATAAAAGAAAAGTATTCTAGAACTTTCACCATAACAAAGGTAGCAGGTATGTCTCAGATCAGAGGAAGTGATGTTTCCCCAGGTTATTCTGGGGTCAGCTGTTTTAGACTGTAACATGGCCAGATGGACAAAAAGCTTCTTAGATGCCTCTCTGGTACAATCCCTTCTCGAAGCCTGCCTTAACCCTATCAAAATAGGTGAAAATGTGATTAATGCAGTCAAAGGCCATCGCGGTGACGTTGTGCTCAAAGCGCGAGGCTTTCCTCAAATGCTCCTCACGAGGAAGCCCGAGAGGCTCATATCTGTCATCTGTCCCATATTATGACCATTTCTAGAAGAAACAGCAAGTGTAGCTATTAGTAATGTTTTCTTCTTTTTAATAAATGTACCCGTTTCTCTTTTCTGTCATCTAGCCCTCCCCTCCCTTGTTTTTTGTTTTCTGCTCCTTGGCAACGTTTGTCTGCTAAACAGCTTAGCCGGACAAAGCTGCTGACCAGTTATGTTCCCTGTTGCAAATGTCACCTCGTCATCTAATCTCATTGTGTTTCCCAGCCAGTTTCACTGCCACTTTGACTTTAGTGTGTTAGGTTGGAGCAGGCGCTCGTGTTTTAAGGTCATTTGTGGCAGAAGCTTCCCAAAAGTGATCCCAGCACTCGTGTCATTCAAAAGTGGTCTTAAAGCCATGAAATATTATTTAGTGAATCACAACCTAAATCTTCTATACACTGTTTGCATATGTTCATCCCAAAACATGAGATTTTCCTATGTATTTGTTCCTAATATAAAGTATCTTTTTTATGCTTGTAAACAACAGACCTGCATTATATCAGAGATGGAGTGCTAAACACGGGCTTAATGAAATAAAAAAAATATATCAATGTGTCTTTATCATAGTATTTGTCTTTTTTTTTTTTTCAGAAAAGAAGCTAATTATATAAGATTTGTTGGTCTAGCCTTTCTTTTGTGTACCTTCCGTGACTTCTTTATTAGAGTACTAAAGGACACTGACCCATGTCAGCTGACACACAATTGGCTGCTCTCAGATTCTGCTCTAGAAAGCCTTCTGACCCGGCCCGTTTATGAGGATTTACAGGGTCAGGACAACTGGTGGACAAATGCCTCCTTTCAAAGTGCCACAAAAACACAAGAAAAATCTGAATGTAAGACATTTATAGTCACCAAATCATTGTACAAGTACTGCTGCTTTTGATGGAATATTCCAATAATAATAATAATAAATAATGATGATAATATTTTGATTATAATTATTTTTTTAAGTGATTTATGAGATGAAGATACCTTGACATGTCTTCCTGTCTGGAAGTAGCGCATATCCTTTTGGGCAGGTACAGAAATAAGACCCAGGGATGTTTTCACAACCAAGAGAGCATCCATGGTTCCAGAGGGCACATTCGTTCACATCTGTAACACACATACACACACACACACACACAATGTGTAATGACATGTTTTAGTAATGTTATTAAATGTAATCAACATGCATAATAGATTTATTGTTAAAGTTTCAGTAGACGCTGACCTTCACAGTGAGTGCCTTCCTTACTGAGAGCAAAGCCTTCAGTGCACTGACACTCTCTGTCCTCAGCTGGGCTGGAACACACAGTGACACAATCCCCACTCTGGATATCACAACCTGTTTGAAAAGAGTTGTTTGTAATGTGTTAGAATATCTTATTTTAGTATCAATTCTAATTAACAATGTTAACTTGAGGTGTAACCTGGAAATGGTGAATCTGCCATTGGCTGGTTGAGATGATGGACCACCTTGATATCACCTGGGGGCTTTGCCAGTGGTTTTAGGTTAACATTCAGCACCTCTCCCCCAGTGTGCTTGTTCACCTGTTTTATGACCCCAGATGTGTCATCAGTGTAGTATATATGCTCCAGAAAAACCGATATTCCTGAGTGAAGCCTGGGAAAAGAGACCAAAGCAATTTAGTCAGAACAGGAAACTACAATTGGGAGAAAAGTGCAGCAGACTGCTCACTCAAGGGGGACATCTAAGACGCGCAGGGTGTTCCCGTGGTAGTCACACGAGGCAACAGCGCTTTCCCCTTGCGGTCCAAACTGCACCCAGAACAGTCTCTTCTCCTGTCGGTCAATCGTCAGCCCTTTCACGTGTTCAGTCATTTTAATGAGCGTAGTTTTCTTTTGACCTGTCACATGAGATCGCTGGATGCTTGGTGTCGTCTCATCAGACAGCCAAAAAAGAAACCTGCAAATTATATTTTCATAAGAGTTTCGTAGTGGAGTATTCCAAAACATTATGAGGTTGCTGTTGTTAAAATGGTTAATTGGTTAAATATGGAAAAGTTGGATTTTCTTATTGCCATCCTGTTATTGCTGATCTAAAGTTTGAATGGCGTATTAAAGCAGAAATGAGTACTGCACCTGTCAATGGGGTCAACAGTAATAGCACTAGGTTGGGTCAAATGTCTTACTAGAGTCACTCCATTTTTTCCATTTAGATCAGTTTTCTTAATTCTCCCCTTTTCTTTACTCGTCCAGAATACACTTTTCCAAATCCAGTCCACAGCGAGGCCCGAAATGTGTTTGTCAGAATAAAGTTTCTGGAACAGAAAGATGTTTAATGAGCATGCTGTTAATCCAGTTAGAGACCAGTGCATACTCAAACCATTTATATTGGGAAAAGTTCCTTATTTGAAAAGACACTTTAAAATAGGTTTAGTCTGATTAATCACCTGTCTTTGTGCTTCTCTCACTGGTGCTTTGTAAATGACCCCAGTCTGTTTGTCAGCCCAGTAAATTGTGTCATCTCTGAAATGAAAATCGAGGAAGATCGATCTTCCCACACCAGCCACAAGCCTCCTCTGGTTCTTCCCGTCAAGGTCCATCCGATGAATGGCTTTACCATGGCTGAATATAAAAAAGGGCTGGGTAGCTGCGTTGCAAAACAGGAAAGTACACATTTTTGTGATTTCTTTACTGCTGAATTGACCAATAATCTCCTGACAAATGAGCAGCTACATGTTTAATGATAGTTAGATCCATTCTAGGTTGCAGTATTAGTTGGTCTGAGGCCTCTTTAAAACTGGAATATACTCTAGTCATGTGCATCCATGGATACTGTTGTTGAGTCCATGGAATGAAGAAAACAATAAGAAACACCAGACAAACTACCTAATGAAATATGTGACGCACAGATGGCTGCTGCTGTTGCTAGGAGACAACTGGATGAATCATTATCACAAGTTCACTTAATGGTCAGCACATTAGATTTAACCTGTAGCCTCATTTTACTCAGTATTTTCCAATGAAAATTTAATGTTGAATAGAGATGTTCAAGTTTAATATAAATTTTACAGCACTTGAATTCTTATGACTTAGTTTTTCAGATTTTTTAAATTAAATTTTATATATATATTTTTTGAAATAATGTCTATTACTGTTAGTTTTATAATTTGTAATGCAGTTGCCATGCTTATTAGATGCAACTTCAGAACTTTTCCATGAATTTCCTCCACTTCTTTGAGGGTGTGGCATCTCATCCCTGTAGCTCAAGTGATGGGCATAAGTATTACCTTGATGCAGCAATCGAAATTAGAAACATCAATTCATTTCTATGTCAATTTATTCTAAGTCTGTATGTGTTTACACAAATATTTCATCAGCAACAATCTATTCTAATTTATCTTCAATTACCTCATATATACTCAATCAATTTGTAACATTTATATTAGCTAAGTAGTTTTCTAACCCTAGAAAACCAATTTTTGTAAAAAAAAAAAAAAAAATTCTTTATGCTTAGGCCTTCATATGCACCTTCATAAGAAGAGAGCAGCTTACAGGTCAGGTTTGCTTTATGGATGACTTTCATTTTCTGTATGGGGACATTTAAGGGACTTGGGTACTATATTTTTGTCACACTACAACATCTTTTGTCCTCTAGAAAACCAAAAACAATACAATCAATAGTAGATATAAACGAGTATCCATAATACACACACACTTTACATTACACACACACACTCGTTTTTTAACAAGCATTTTAAACTTCAAATATAACTCCCCAAAACAATCTCCAACAGACTTACAGATGCAGCTGCTGTTTGTCTCCACTTTTGGTTGCCTCTCATCCCAGCATGCTGTAGTCAAGGCCCAGGCTCCACTGCTTTGCACCATCAAATAGATGAACGCTGCTGTGGTGGTTGCAGCCAGCATACTCCTGTAGTCTGTCCCTGATGTGCACTTTATTAAATATCTTCAGGCATTCCCGATATTGGCACTGCCACACAACAATGTCTGAAAAAAAAAGGTACTTGTCCGTCTGCGGTTGGCATCCTTGTCCAAAGCAGTGAATCTCTACATAGATACGTGCGCTCTGCTGTTTTCAGAAAATAGAAATGAGTGGGACCCTACTCACGCCCCACTTTGGCCCTTACGGCTGCTCTCTGTTTTAGAGCCAAAGATTGAAATTCCTGACACCCTTGTGGTAAATATTGCACATGCTAGTCCAGCACTGGGGCAAACGTTTTCTTCAACGTCTGAAGCAGAATGTGGAATATTCAAGACATGAGATTGCCAAACAGAGTTCCCACATGATAACAACTTAGTCTTACTCCACCCCCTGACCCATGTCCCTTCTCAGTGTGCATGGATGCGTCTGGAGACAGAATTTTTGTGTCTGAGAGAAACAGACAGACGGTGGTAGTGTTGGACATTACATAAGGCTAGAGTCACTATAATCCTAACATTTTTTTAACGTGTAGTCATATAATGGAACAAAATGTATCCTCTTTGCACTTATTGCTTACATTTAGAAATGACGTCCCTTTACACTGGTGGCTCGACTTACATGCCACTCACACAATATCAACTGTTGTTTTACATCCTGTGTTCCACTGAGTAGTCAGTATATCAGTCTGTCTCCTGCCGAAGTTTATTTGGCTTCCGGGAGCATCGGTAAATGAGTAATTCATAGAGAATGAAGCAGTAGCGTGGCAGATTATACCTAAATTGTTTGCCCTTATTTTACCCATGAGAACAAATAACAGACTCCATGAACCAAAACCTCTATTCATACCCTCCATGACTGGGTAATTGTCAACCACCAATGTCACCGGTAACCTTGTAGAGCACCAGTAGAAGATTTACAAGCCTAAGACAGTTGCCTTGTCTCCAGACTAATGTTAGCAGTCAAACTAGAGTTTCCCACAGTTCCATCCCTGATATATAGCAATGAAAGGCAGTCAAAGTTTAAATGATGGGTATTTCTAGGACATTTTTAACATCAATTTACACATGATGCAAGTCCAAATCTTATATAGAAACAGTCCTCTTCCACTTTGCTTTTCTCCGCGCTCTCACTAAATGCACCAAACTGTACATCCAGAGAACAAATATATCCTTGTTTCATTGCCTATTTGTTATTCACCCCTCTTACACCCACCTCTCTACCTATTCATCCCTCTTCAATCTGTGTATATATAACATAATCTGTATTAGCTCAGGCCATGCTCGCGCACCATCTTGTTTGTTAGATTTGCTGTTGCCATGATAACAACACAGCTGGCATTACAGATTACTTTGTGATGCAAGCTCATGCAGCCAGAGGTGTAGGAGGTAGCCATGGGAACAGTTATCTAGGCCCTCCTCATCATGTCAACAGCAATGTATTTTCACATTTTAGACATAGCTTTGATCTAGTTTTTTTTTTTTTAATAAACATACCTGTAATTGTTCATAATGAAGTAGGCACATCTAATGCTCATCAAACTAATAAAAAAAAAGGTTCTAAATGCAGAAGTTTTCCATTTTGTCTAACATCATTACTTGGCTGAAAAGATTTTCTGGTGATATGTAATTTCTTTTAAATGAAATGATTACAAAATTTCAGCTGTTTCTGTCAAGATACAAATGTGAGCAGTCAAATATTGTATTTGGTTTATTAAAAACAAATTTACATTTTAGTTAATACATGCATTTACACAAAATCGTAGAAACAAGGTTGTGTTTTCTACTAAATGCACTGACAGTCCATTTTTTCCCCATTAAGGCAGCAGTAAGCATAGTGCTTAAAAGAACAAAGATGCAGTTTTGACAGGAAATGGATAGTGTTTTTTTTTGTTTGTTTTTTTGTTTTTTGTTGTTTTTTTCCTCTTTAACAGCACACATATCGTACTGTGAAACATTTTGGCATAACATTAGACACCACTCTAGGCTACTGCTTTTAGTGCAATCCTGATTCCAGAAGCAAACATAGATCTGGTCGTCATCATCATCATCATCATCATCATCATCATCATCCAATAATCAAACTACTTGGAAACCATCAGTGATGCTTTTATCAAAGATTCTTGAGCATATGTGGTGATATCCTGTACTACTCAAGTACCTGATGAAGAGTGAACCTCAATTCATTCATGGTACTTAGGTTGTTAAGGTTTCTGAGAATAGATATTTCATGTGAAACTATGAGACTGTGACTCTTGACCAAAGGGTTTTGGGACTAGGCTTGCACTATTTGTATCTTAAATTCTAAAGATGGTGCCCCACTTTAATGGCAATCAAAGTGGTTCAAATGCAAGGCTCCAAAATTAATAAGTGCATGGATGAAATATATTAGCCATTGTTTTGTTGGTTACTTTGATTCATTGCATATTGTCCACTTTGAAATGTGGAATAGAAAATTGGTATAAATTACATACATGTGTTAAAAGGCATTTTAATGTTGGCCATAGGTTCCTGGCATCAGCAGAGATACTCTGAACGAGAACTGTCACTCTTGTAGGTCATCTGAGAATCAATACTTGACCTGGAGCAAAGGAGCATTCGCTCAGATTCTTGAGTCGGTCTTCGTGCCCAAATCTCTGTACGATTTGGGTTCAAAGTCCTTTGTTTCATTGAAATGGTCTCAAACTTGACGTAGCTATCTTTTTCCAGTTCTTCGTCATCCACACTCGGGTTGTGTCCCTTACAGTACAAAGCAAGAATCTTGTAGATCAACAGTGCAATGAGAGGTAAAATTAAAGCGCAGGCGATGCCACTTATGATCATGAAAAGTTGGTTCTGCCCGCCATCTTCTACATTGTCAAGGGTGTAGAAGTCAATGCAAGGGTCTTTTCCAGGAGCACTGCCTTTTGCAACAAGGCACACCGAGTACCTCATTCCAGATGATAGTCCCTCCAGCAAGACCTTTCCACTGCCAACATTAGTCTCTATTGTTCTTTTGCTGTCATCCTCCCCATAGGGCGAATACACAACTGTGATTGGAGCATCCTTTGGTAATCCATCTGCAGTCCAGAGCAAAACCGCAGTGTCCGATGTTTCCTCTACAATCTTGAGGTCTTTTACAGACATTGATACATCACTTTTCTTGCTCTTTTCATCTGCTGCAAACTTTTTCCCATTCCCTCCTGGTTTAGTTTTTCCCTGTTTGAATGAGCTTTTCTGTAAATTATTGCTGGGGGTTGTGCTCGGCTTTGTTAGCACGGGGGTCACTGTCGTTAATATTTTAAGCAGAAATGTGGACGTGTTAGTGGTTAAGTTGGGGATGTCTGTTGGGGGGGTTAATGTTGAGTCTTGGTTTATGGGTCCAGTTGCAATGCTAGAAAGTAGTGATGGGATGGTTGTACTGATGGCACCAGCAACTGAAAGAGAAATCGTGGCTTCTGTGCTGCCCGCCTCATTCTTTGCTTTGCATCTGTAGTCGCCAGCATCTTTATGTAATATCCCATGCAAACTCATGATGGACCACCTAACGCCTTCCCCTGGTGACTCCTGGACTGTAGATAGAAGTAGAAAAAACAATGAAGCTTAACAGAACCTTTTAAAGAAAGTTCTTATGGGTGCTAATATAGTTTTCAGAAATAGAAACAACAACAGAAATGAATTTTTTTCTAAATTTATAAACAGCAGGGCCTAAATCATTCTAAAATACTTGTCATACCTGTGTTGTTAACTGGAGATCCATCTGACTTTTCCCAGTAAAGAACTGGTGTTGGTAAACCTGTGGCGTCGCATCGCAGGAGAACATTGCTGCCCAAAGGAGATGTGATCTTGGTTGCTGATGTCATGACCGATGGTTTCACACAGTTGTCCAGTTCAGCTCGCTGGAAAAGGACACCAGAAAGGTGTTCTGGTCCACTGCAGGTCAGGAAGAGGTCCATCAAAACCACTGGTGTGTCAGCCATTTTGGAAAGGTCAATCACTTTGGAGATTTTACAATCACAGAACCAGGGATTGTCTTGGAGGCCTGACAATAAAAATGAGAGACAGATTAAAGAATTTAGTGCTGTTTTATATCAAAATAGCAAGACAAACCATTGCTATGCAAAGACTATTGGAAAAAAAATTCTATCAAGTAAGGATGATTCAGCTACATATTATGAATCAAAATTTAATTGTAAAGATGCCCGTAGTCCTGAGAAGCTCAGATCTGGGAACAGTTTTCACAAGACTGTTTAAATGATTGATTCATGAGCAGGAATGTGCCAGATCATACATCCAATTAATTCAGACTTCACTGCTTCTTGATAAAAACAAAACTGAATTCCACTAACAATAAAAATGACTACTCAGTCAGTTTAAGAGAACCATGTACTCTATTACAAATTGCATTATTGAAGCATAGGTAAGCATATGTGCAGCTACATATTTAATCCTTTTAATGAGATTAGTTAGTCTTAACACAGGCTAAGAGCATAAGCTGGTGCTGGCCTTCTTCTACTTTGTGACTACACAAGTTCCATTACCCCGCTCTGTCTTTTAGTATCATCTGTATGTGTGAAAATACACTATTTGTTTCATATTTGAGTAGGGACATAAAAGTAGGTTGTTGTCAAAATGGATTAACAGAAAAAAAAATAATTTTAAGGCAAAAAAGTTATGTTTACTCTTTCTTTAAATGCTTATTTACTTTCATATGGTCAATGAATAAATACTTGAATATATTGTTCAGTATAAAAATGCTAACATGTCCAGTGTTTGTTTTGGCTCACTCCTCCCAACATCTTAATCCTGTGCTTCATTCAGTGCTCACACGTAAGTTTTCTGTTCCAGCTTATCCACCCTATTAACTATCTCCCTCTCACAGTCCATTCAACATGATTTCCATTTTCACACCATTGTTGGAATTTGTTGAAAACATTATGTTTCATTCATGCAAACAGAAAACATGTTTTATACTGTAAGGTAAGGTTGTAGGTATTATAGTTTAATCCCACGATCTATCCTTGTTCCACTCCTTAAAAACTATAAAAAATATAAGTTGGTTCTGTAGAATAAAGAAGTGAGTGTGTGATACATTTCCTTGTGCAGGAAGTGAATTAGGATCATCAATTGGGAATTAAGACAATTGGCCCAGTAAAGACCACCTGATACTCCCCCTAGAATAACCTGGACAAAAGGGTTTGGTTGATAGTTTCAGTATTATTTAATGCCGTTACAAATATATGTGTCATCAGAGCTGAATATCCATTAAAACCAGATAGATCGACTTTTGTTCTTACCTAACACAACTTTCTGTGTGGCATTAGTGGAGATGGGAACTCCATTGAATGGGGGCCAAATATCCATAAGATCAGGTGGGAGAGTAGATAACTTGTTGCTGGATATATCCAAGTAGGTGATGTTTAGAAGGTAGGGTATTGCTTCAATGGGGACACTGGTGATGCGGTTGTTGTGCAAATCCAGCGTTCGCAGCTGTGGCATCTCCTTAAGGGACTCCCAAGGGAACATGGAGATCATATTTCCATCCAACCTCAGTTCATGGAGCACTTTCAGGTTGTAGAAACTTCCAGTGTCCACTGAGGTAACTGAATTATAAGTAATCCAGAGGTACCGTAGCTCCAACAGGTAATAAAAAGCTTCTGTCGGGATACGCCTCACTGCAGTTTTTTCAATGCGAAGTTTGGCAGTATCCACGGGGACGTTGAGAGGGATATCTGACATGTCCGGATCATTGCAGAGTACAGATCTGAGAGAAAAACACTGTGTTAAAAACTTAGTTAGCAGAACGTTTCCAAAGTTATGAACATAAATGCACAGTTTAAACACTGTACCTTTGTAACCCCATCCACACTTGACTTATTTTTGCTGATATGTGCTGGTCAAAAGTATGTTTGTTTTTATTAATGGGGAAGAATTATGGGGGGGTTTGTAGCTTTCCAGGGAGTAAAATCTTTTTGCTCTGTAATTATGACAACATGCTGTTCAAAGTTTTCAATTTTAGACGTAAAAGTTGGGAAGCTCAGCAGATTTTGCACAGCAGTTTGGAAAATAGACTATAGCATTATACAATCTTTATATTCAACCCATCCTTATGATGTATTCGATTTGCTAGCTGAGTTTAAATATCTGCAGACTGTTTGTGTCTCATGTGCTTCAGCACTAATGACACCGCTTAAGCCGGTGGCTGTGATTAGGTCTTACTAGGGGCTAAACAGATTGTTCCAAAGCCAACTAATATATGTCAGTACAACTTGTTTATGGAATTTTTTTCTCTTAATCTATATGTTAAGGTTTTTGTTTTTCCTCTTGAGTGAATCCATATTTTAGTAATTTAGATAACGATTGATGACAACATACACAAAAAGAAGGAACATGACTGGCTCTGAAAATAAAACTTTTTAGATGAAGGCAAATTTCACCTATATTATAGCTTATTTATCATCATCACATCATCATCACCAAGTGCTCAGATGGTAAAACAATCATGACTCTCCACTGCCCTGCCCCCACCCAAAAAAAGAAGAAACAAAAATGCATAAATATGGATGTTAAAGTAAATGACAACGCAAAAAAAACCAAAACATTAAAAGTTACCTGCTTCCTGTACCATCTGTACGTCCATGAGAAACACAAGTGCACTGTGATGGACAGAATGATTGAGCCATACTGAGGCAGCATAGGAGCACATGCACACAGAGAAGTCGAATCATTATTCCAAGGAAAGCGGCCACAGTCCTTTCATTTAGTCAGGAAAGAGGATGTCCAGGTTCATTCAGAAGATGAAAAACTTTGTTTCCCTCAAAATGAAAAAACCAAGTGGCGGAAAAAGTCTGAAATGCTTCAAAATCCATAGAGAACAACAATACACGAGCCGGAGATCTAATTACAGTGCAGGTGACCTGTTAGGATGACACTGTGGAGGACGGGCCCAGATTAGTGGAGGATGATTTGGAATGGTGGGGTCACGCAAGACAGGCAGCAGGGCAGGAACAGCAACGGACATGGTGCTTATCAGCTAAGTGTGGAGATTCTCCTCATTTGATCCGGCCACCTTTGTTAATCCTCTGCTAGATTTTTCTAGGAATATCAAACCCTGACAGGGTTTGCGTATTATCCTTATTTTGGAAGGTTTCTTTTATATAAGCCTAAAAATAGCCGTCAAAAATGCCATCAAAAATGCAAATTAGAAGAGGACAGCATATGGGGACATAAAGTATATGAATGTGCATGTTTGCCAGGTCTATTCTTGGATTTAATTATCACCTAAATGGGTAGAGCAGTTACTTAAGATAGAAACAAACCTGTCACTGGATGATTGGATGTACTACAGATATACCTTTTGCTTTTCTTATCTTTTTCATACCCGTGGACAGCTTTTCCCCTAAAACATGACAATAAAACAACTCTAGGGATATTATGTTCTCGCTATAGGATATTTTTAACAAATGCAGTTTAAAAAACTGATTTCAAGATAATTAACACCAATCAAGCATGAGACATTAAATATTTACTAACAAGTACACAAGTGAATTTTATTAATGCAAGCAAATTTGATCATACAGGTCAAATAAGCCACTTCAAGCTGTTGGCACATGAACGTACAAAACCGATCCAATTCAAAGCTCGCTACTAAGCATTCATAGTGAAAATACAAAAGACTAATACAAGGAGAAAGCTGAAAGCTGTTTTTCAGGTCATTACAGAATAAGCAATGTTGGTACAAGTATTAGTTTTAAGACATTTTGAGAGCTCACCACAAATTAAATAGACACAACTCAAAGACTACAGTTTCTACTATCAGTAGCATAATGTTGTGAATGGGAAGTTTAGTACTGCACACAGAAACAAATGGTTCAAACAGATGAAACAATAAAATATTTTTGAGTCGGTAAGACTTCCAAAATGCATGTCCATGCCACTAAAAAAAAACAAAACAAAACAAAAAAAACCCCAGAACTCTAAATTCACAGTCTTTAACAATATATTTATCCAACTTTGAGTTGGACGTTGATGCGCTTACAACAAGAGAGAGCACAGAAATGGTCAATAAGTGCATGAAACTAGCTTTTGAAAATACAGAGAATTATTTCACCAGGCATTGAAACTGACAGAGCACCAACCGTAGCATCGGGATGTGGAAGCAATGCAGTTACTGTCATGACAAAAATCACTGTGATACACACATTTCTCACATGACAATTCCATCAAGGAGTGTCATAACACCAACGATGTGGTTATTAGGATAGATTAGATTGATGTGGAGTGGGCTGACCCACTGTTTTGTTAACATTACATTGATAGTCTGATGTCAGTGCTTCACATGTACAGTATGATTTGATATTGGAGTATATACAAGGCAGAGTTATGCTACAAAAAACAAAAATAATGGAGTTTCACTGATATAATGCATTTTCATGTTTCCATGTGCTTTTCTATCAATGATGCAAAGACAACCAATTATAAAATGCAGAGATTATAAGAAAATATCCCTTCTTTATCTTTTATAATTTTGATATGTCAGTCATATCTTCCCGTTTAACAGGGTTGGCACATCTAGCAAATTAAGTCAAATAATTTGGTATTCATCACTGTTGTCTTTCTATTGCGTAATCCTAAGTAGAAGAAACAGAGTACAATTAGTTTAGTGTGAAAATGGTTTAAATCCCTGGGAATACTGGCATGAAAGCGGTTTAGAATGGTCCATGGTTACGTTGCAGGACTCAAAGCATTTAAAAACATTTATTACAGTACATTTGTATTAAACACATCATCTTCAGACACATGACATGAGAAATGTGCTTGAAAACCCTTTTCAGCCCTTGTTGACCCCTTACAAATAAAAACAAAACTGCATGACAGCATCACATAGCATCAGAATTTAAGAAAACAAAAATAGCCATGCACAAATTATAGAAAGATTAAAAATAACAAAACAAAAGCAGAAACACTACCGCTACTTCTTATTCATCTATGTTTATACTATCACAGAAGAAAATAATACAATAAACTGCCATAATTACTGTTGAACACAATCCATAAAAGAGGTAACAGGGCTCTTTTTTTAAAAAAATCTGAATTGCTGTTAGTGACTGTAGAGGTTTGTATGAAGTCCCCTCCAGACCACATTGTCGTATGACGCACCAGTGACATCAGAGGTGGCAGGGACCCGAGGCGCCATCCAGCTCCCTTGGAAGGGGATAGCGGAGACAGACGGCGAGAGAATGGGGGGGGGTCGGAGAGGCAGGGCCAGGCGTCACGCCAGCCCTTTACGTGTAAGCGTTGAGACGCTCCTTGGAGCGAGTGGAGTGGATGTCGTGAAGCTCTTGCTCCTCCTTCGACTTGATGTCCTCGTATTTCTGCATTCGGCAGGCGTCCTTCACATAGGCCCAGTTTGCAGACAGGACCATTAGGTAATGGATCTAGAAGGTAGCGAAAAGGGGGAATTTATTTATTTTCATTTTAACATCACTGTGCCAATACAGCCACAGTTCTGCATAAAACCCAGTTTACAGAAATTTGTTATGATATTTAATTCCATTATCTGATGAAAAATATTTGTTTTACGTTATGAACGAACAAATGAAGTCTAACTTTCAGGTGTTGTTTTTTTTTAGTTTATGATGATGTTTTCAGTCCAGCAGGTGGCAGCACTACACTGCTTTGAACATCCTGCCGTCATACATTACGTTTGTGTTTTCATGACTACAATTGGAAAACTAATAGATGTTTAGTTTGGTGGTGAATTCCGTTTCACCAGGTTAGAGTCACACCAATAACGTGAAATTTAGTTTTCAGCCTCTGTCCTCCGGATCAATAAGGAATCCTACATAATATTAGTGATAGAGAGTATCCACCTTTGAAGATGTTTAAAGGACTACTAACGCATCATTATATACCGCATGTATATTACTGTGTTTTGTTGTCAAAAATGTATCCCTTTATGAAAAAAAAACATCTTTCCAAGACATCAGACCTGACGTCATAGGGAACACTTGTTTTTCTTTCAGACGGTGGCTTTGCTCAAATTTTCTGACTGATGTTTGCAGCAATCTCAGAGCTTTTTCTTCTCAGTTTCCATGACAACAACTGTGACATGCCTGCACCTTCAACAGAGGGAGGGAGGCAAACCCTTTTCAGTTTCACTGCAGCAAAATGCTTCTCTTCTCCATCTCCAGTCAGTGTTTCATAGGCAAACATTACATAAATGCAAATCTGTCTTTTTTTTTTTAACTGTAGGTCAGGGTGTTGTTGAGGGAAGACTTGACTGATTTTCATAAGATGCTTCTCTTTGAGATTCGCAGGCATAGAAATAAAGGTGCAAGCATTCGCTGCTATCTTACCATGGCAATAACAGCAGCTCCTGCTCCGGCAAGAGCGCAGACGAACAAGTGGAATGTCATGTTGAGCTACAGCAAAAACACATCACAGCATTAGTCTTCAGTAAATCAGTTTGGACATTTAAACTGTGTCTCATTTGACATTTCCCTTTGTGGGCTGAATTAATTTGTTGCCATTGTGTCAACAGATTAAGCACAAGTTGGTTATTGATATTATATTGTATTTACCTCATTGGATTCACACATCTTGTAGAACTTCTCTGTTCCAGCACACACTGTTTTTGCTTCAGAAAGTGGGATAATACCTGAAACAAAGATGTCTATATATAAATATGAAGCTGCACATAAAGCATATATATATACACATATAGCCAAGTGTATGTAGTATATATGTGTGTATATATATATATATATATATATATAATACAGAATTTTTCCATTCATATTATACACAAACAACACTTTACTATAATGTGCTCTGTTGTGTAGGTTGCAGTACAAACGCTTGTTTACTGAGAGGCAGAATGTTCTGACCAAACTGCTGTCTATGCTATCTGCTGACTATCAACAGATAATAATTGAAAATACTTATCCAGCCATGACATTTTTATTTATATCTATATGTTTCTATGTTTGGTCTAAGTCCAGATTTATGATATCAGTCAAACCAAAGGAAGTGGTGTGAAAGTGACAAGTCCACTATCATCTACAGTGTGACAATGAAAGCGTGGACTTGGTCTTGGAGACTATTATTTTTCCTATGTATCTTATGTTATGGCATTGATAAATAAATGAAATCATCAAGATCTGTGCAAGCAATGGGGCATCAATTAATGAAGATCAGCCTCACCGTACTGGCGTGGGTCCAGGCAAAGCGAGGTTCCCTCAAGCACAGTCGCATTCTGGCAAATGTTCCAGATGTTAAAGTATATAAAGACTGGGATGGAGGTAAAGCCAGTAACTCCAAGCCAAGCCAGCATGAAGATGTATGTCAGCATGATGAACTACAGGGAAAACACGGGTTACATTTGTTACATTTTGAAAGCAACTGATAAGAATTATCCCATTTTCTGGTTACTGGTTCATTTCTACTACAGTAAAATATAATGGATTGTTGTACCAGTTATACCAGGCTGTAATAAAAAAGGTCTTGGGGGGATACAAATTGACTGCAATTACAAACCCATGACCTTTTGGGTTGCAGAGCATTCCCTAGCTACCACATGTCCAATATTTCTGAACTAATCCCAATTTTATATGGGTGTTTAGGCACATGATTAGCAACCACTAACAAAATGACCTTAGTGACCCCAAGTGTCACAGCACCACTAATTTATTTTGCCTCCCTCTGGTGCTTCAGATTTGCTAAGCAATTATATCCCATATATAATCTTATTAAAACTGCTGCATACTGTGGATTTACACAGCACAACCATGGTATTTTTCCTCTTGGAACTCTAATTGAATCATGATGATATATGTATTTCTCATGTGGAGGCTCTTAATATGTAAGCCTGTGTGGTATTATGCATGAATTATTTTTTAGGATACTTGTACAAGCACAAACGGCCACTTAAGTACATGCAAACGTGCTTTGCTGCCTGAGCAGCAAGTGCTTCATCCTCCTTGTGTCATAACAGCAGTGGCTTCACTTCATCAAACTTTGGAAATAATGCAACACATCATGTTAAATTATTCCTACCCAGGCACTGACACAACGTCCACATGTGGTAATCTTGAAGTCTCCATACAGGTCTTTGATGGCTCCACTGGTGAAGAAGCCCTCCACCATCAGCAAGATGCCATAGACGAAGAACGCAGAAGCAATACCGTAGATCACGTACTTGATGATGTCAATCCTGCAGAATTAAAAGCGACCAGAGAAGACATGTTATAAAACTTGCATCTAAATAATTGGATGCAGTGTGGTCAAAAGACCAGTTAGGAAGTTCACGATGCATTTGATGAGCTGCTGTGGTATGTCATGTGGTCAGTGGTAAACCCGTTAGTCGAGTGTGAATCTTTTTCAACTCACATGGTGAAGACATCAAGTGCGTCCACAGGGCTCCGAACAACCTCAAAGTAGTTCTGGAGGATGGTGACGGTGCCGGAGAGGGCCTCGTGTCCACAGCCACAGAACAGGGCCACCCCCGCGTACAGCAAGATGGTTGCAATAAGAGACGGGTATGGTATCCCGCCCAGGCATTTGATGCAGCACTCAAGGCATCCTACGAAAAGGGTTAAAGGCCATTATTACATTCAAATTAAAATACTGCTGCTAGTCACTGTTCATCAGGATGACAGAAGGACAATGTAACCTTAAGCGTTTTACTGATTCAAAGCACAGTCATGCAGTCCTCCGCCTTGGAACACACTAAAACTAATATAAATATAGTAACAGACAAATTAATTCTTTGACACAGGCAGCGCATGGAGCACAGATGACGCAGATCATCTGTGTTCCATGCAAAAAACAAAAAAACATCAAATATTTTTTCATAAGTTTTAAGGCAAAAGGAAATGTTAATGATAAAATAATAAAAATAAATTATCATGATTATTTAGGAAATTTAGAATCAAACAAAAGCCAAATATCAAAGTCAAGATTTTGATATGCAGGTATCAAGTTTCTTTTCCCACGATAGCTTGACCTCTAACCTCCGTCTCCTTTGCCTAGTTTGCTGTCCTTAGTGCTCCATGGTGACAAATCTACCACAGGCTGACACGTGTGTGTGTGTGTGTGTGCGTGTGCGTGTGTGCATGCATGTGTGGGTATAGAGGGAAATCAAACTTGACCTTTTTCTGTTATTTGGAACATTTTCCAGAAAATGTTTGAACATGTTCTGGAAAATGTTCCAGGGTTGTTTTCTTTGTTAGAAGATGATGAGATTTCCTCTTTGGTCAAAGATGCCTTTGTGTGATATCTTTTTAATGGCTACCTCCCTGTCATTACCTGTATTACAGAGCCACAGCACACACACCCCTGCTTCTGACGGACCAAAACCTGAGATGAATATCAAGTAGTTTGCGAGAGGTTCTGAGCTCACTGCTTAGATGCTATGCGCTACTCTGATCCTCGCCCAGCCGTGCCTTGATTAAATGCATCTCCACTGATGTAATCCAATGCCAGGCTGCAGAAAGAATCTTTATTTTCAATAGCTGTCTTCTAAAAGTGAGTTGAGAGACTGTCCCCTCAAATGTGCAGCTCATCTGCCAGCTTAGGTATTGTTAGCAATGCACATTTCCCTCATAAATCCACTTAAAAATGAAGAGGTTGTACTCTTCCAGCAGCCCCTGCAATGGGCCTGAAATATTCGTTGTAATTTGCAGCTTTAATAAAAGTGGCAGGCTCGTCAAGTAAGAGGCAGACATTTCTAATCATGAAGCTCATTAATGTTGCAACAAAAAGAGGTGTATTTAAATCAACTTTAATTTCATTCTAGACAGCACGTGACTGTATAACAGAAATTAAGTAATATGTCCCTTCCCCACATTCTCCCATTTTTATTACATTTTACTTTTATATATCCTCCAGGATCTCCCAGGCAAACTTGGGGATATCCAATTTTATACACAATTTCCAAAATTACAGACTGTTTGACTATCATTAGTTTCATTTACTCTAAGGAAAAAAAGCCAGAGGTTATTAAGTTCTTGCCATAATGAATCCCTTCAGTAAGAGGATACTGGATTGTTTGACATTTTTCCACTCAAACTCTTGTCTTCACTGAATCAAGCAAATCTTCCTCACATACAATTACACGTAACATCATTTCTAACTCTCCATCAATCATATGGAGTGGTGGTATGAGATGCTTCATCCATAAGTTAGAGGCAGAAACATTCAACTGCACACATTGTCGTTCATTATTAATGTTCTGTCGCTAGGCCTCTGATGAAAATGAATAATGAGAAGTCACAATTTTAATTGATCTTGCACACACAATCTTGATGTAATATTTTGAATTATAGGTAAAGAGTCAAAATAGCTATTTTGTCTGTCTGGGCTGTTGCTTCATGTGTCAAAATGCCCTTAGCATTGTTTATACAGGAAATGAGTCTACAGTATTTCAGTTATTTACTTTTTAATGGTAGGCTTTGCAAAGATTTCATAAAATAGCATACAGGACATACCACACAGACTCTTTCTAATATTGCACTCGATACAACTATACAATGACAGAATAATTGTTATTTGGGAAAATTAGAACATCTGCCAACATGAGAAAGAACAATTCTAAGGAAAGTGGTTTACAGCAGGATTTAGTATGGTTCCGTCCACACAAAAAACTTAATCTGCTTCACGACTACAACAACAGCCTCAAACACCACAATCCAATCAACACAGAGCATCTCCTCAACACAATGGGAAAGTGACTGATGCCACTCCCACCTCCCACTTCACCGTCTGTCACTGTCACATCTGACATGCAAAAGAACACACACACACACACACTTACACACTCAGTGACCCAATCTACATTCATAATAGGCATGGGTACCATAATATAATGCTACAAGACATTATTTAAAGAACATCTGACTGGCATGAGGTGATTTAATGGAGGGATCTGTGCCAGATATGTGTTGGTGGTGGTGTTTAAGCAAGAGAAAGGGTTACTTTTTATTCATAATGTAAATTGAATAATTATTAACCAATATAAGTCATCCACCCATTGTCAGAATTGATAAAGTGTGCAGTCATTACAATCATCCACACTATCATTACATTTTCCTTTAAAGCACCATGGCATTTGACCTGATGGCTGTCAGATAAATGTGTACTTTTACTTCTCATCTGCTTAAATTTGAGAAAATTTGTAAGGCTATTTTGCAAGGTATGGTAAATCTTTAATGTTAAAAAAATAATAGTGATTTAAACAATTGAATTTTCAACTGTCAGTTTATGCAGGTGTAGCTACAGAGTACACTAATAAGATGCTGATTTAGAAGAGGGTGTTTGATAGAGGAGAAGGATACCGATGTAAGTGAACTTCACTTAAATTACGAGGCATTTTCTGAGATTCCATTTTGTGCATTAGTTTTTTTGTTCCTTGTTAGCAGCCAGCAGTCTCGTGTGGGGGTGGGGTGGCAGCCTGCTGCATGAGAGAAAAAGGGAGAGACCTCGGTGGGGGATGGTGTGTCTGTGTCGGTCTGAGAGTAATGGGCGTATACAAGTCTCATCATTTCCCTATATTTAATGTGCACAACCCCCGCTCCCACCTCTTCCCTTAAGCAAGCAGGGTTTTTTTTTTTTCTGCTTCCACCCCCTCCATCATCTCTGCCCATGTTTAATCAACCAGTATGGTTGCCATGTCAACCACAGAGCAAAATCTGAGAATAGAGTGGGTACTTCAGAGCTGTGACCCACTTACTGTACGTCAACAAATTCAGTGGGACAATAGTGACTGATTCATATTACACAGATAACCCCTCCAGGCAAAAAGGATGTTACAGGCCAGGTCCGAAAGCTGGGCCACCAATTTGATCACTTTTTTTCACTCTGAGATAGAAAAATCTGAAAGTGGGTGCGTGACTGCAGAGCAAGGACAGGTCTTCTATTGTTTCCAAGTTAACTTCAGGATCTGAGCAAATGTCGTGAAGTCAGGAGGAGATGCTGTTTTTTTCTCTTCAGCCACTTCACAGTGAATGTGCAGCTTCCTCTAACTGTCATGCCTTTAATATAATCAGAACATATTGACTTTTTTTATAGCTTTTCAGGAATGTTTTAAACAAGGTTTTCAACACCTGTTATCCTGCCTATGCTGGGCTGCTGTTCCTGTCAGAACAATGAGAACCTGAACAGTTTCTCCACTAATAGCCCCTACAAAGTTTGTAAGAACAATTGGTGGAACTCCCTCAACGACTACTGGGCTGGGGCAGCTGAGGACTCAGCACAATGATTGAGAGAGAGCCGGAGGCATGACATCTACAGCAGCATAACCAGGATTTGAGGATTTAATAGTTAAATCATGCAGTATTTCTAAGAAATTGTATTCTGGTGCTGTTTACAGCGATATTTACTAACTTTTTTCCTACTTATTTTCTTATTATTTTGATAATTGTATTGTTTATTAATGTCATCACAAAGTTGGTTAGACTTAGGGTTGTCATGCCATTTTAGGCTCCAAGCAGTATTTTATTCTTCTAAATCTTTGATAATTTATGATTCCCAATGGAAATAATGTGCATATTGTCTAGATCAAAATAATTGATAGTCATACATCTTGTCTTAATAGTTTTTTCTAATAAGCTGTGCCAAAATTACATAAAATATATTATTCTGATATAAGTAGACAGTGATTTTAAAACAATATTTATTCTTTTGGAAATGCTGTCTGACTAGTTTTAGCTCCGTGTTTGTCACCTGGGGCCGTTGTCTGCTCCCTGGTGGTTCCGGCTGCACTGACACACATTGTGCACTGATACATTTGCTCCCTGCTGAAGTGAACACTGCACACCTGGTCCATCTGACTCATAATCTCAGATTTGCAGCATCAGAAGGGGAAGAACATTATCATACCGCAGTAGCACATATTTGCCTTTTATTATGTCAATAAAGTCCCGCATTCATCTCCACACAGGCACTGTTCCACAAGTAAACAATGCTGTGTGACATTTGTAAGCTTTTAAATCCATTGTGGCTGGAGAGAAATGTTGTTCTTGTGTCTGTGCAGAGGAGATAAATAGCGATCTTTGATGGGCAACTTCAGACTGTTTCCACTTTTTCCAGCTCTTCCCATCAGTTCATGTTAAAGTGAGCAGTGATTGTATAGAAGCTGCCAGTCATTTACCCAATGGTAGGTATGAAATTAGTGTGATATGAAATTAAATCTGACAGACTGTATTTTCCTCATCAGATCAGTCGTTTCTTATGTCACCAATAAAGGAGCTGACTGGTTTGCTATTCAATTTGAATAAAGATTATGATGAGGTGAGCAGTGAGACCTTCTTATCTTTCTCCAGTAGACAAAATTGAGTGAGGAAAATAAGATCTGACAGATCGGTGTAGCCACATGAACCATCACATGGTCACTTCCATAGTGTGTATGTCAGCTCTAATGGCAGTTCGTTACGTCTCTAACAGCATTAAGTAATTCCGTAAAATCTTGGAAATACTGTCTGTCTGTCACATGTCCTGTGGGTGCTCAGCATGAACTATTAATGACTCCAGTAAGCAGGACCACTGGGAAGAATGTGTATGTTTAAGTACACATAACTTTTGGCAAAAGCTTTTTTAAAATAAGAAAAGCTCCTTTCAATGAAAATTCCTTTCTGTTGAAATAAAAAAGGAACAGTAAAGCCTTAGTGTTTGAAAACCTGAGGCCCAATTTAAAATCTGTGAAACAATGTCAATCAGAACATAGAAAATATGTTCGGAATGATTTTTTAATGGCTGCTGTAGGAAATCAAGCATTAAAATTTGACTGCAGGGGGAAGTAAATGGATTGTTAAATCTTGTGGTTCATATCATGTCATCTCGGTTAGCCGTAGGCCTGAGAACAAAACTTGTTATCAAGCAACAGGAAGAAAATAACACTTGATATATATTTATATTCATACATTTTCTTAAAGAATTTTTTACATATTTGCAGTTTACATAGCTGCCTCTGTCATCCTCTTTTCAGTCTCAGCTACAGACTATTTTGTTTCTTAAATGTCATCAGCAGAGTGAAGCGAGAAAAGATAAAGACCCCACTTGACCAATGCCATGGCAACTGTCTTGGCTCATCTGGGATGGATTCTAACTCACAGGGAAGGAGTGGGAGCAAAAACACCAACATATGAAGCCATGCCCATGGCAGGGGAAGAAACAGCTTTATTTCAACAAGTAATAGATTCTGGTGATGTTAACATTGGTTCCATTTTACACAAAGGACAATTTTGCAAAGCAAAGCTACTGAATATAACCCTTGGATATTTGGGCACAAAAGACTGGGAACACTGACAGATTAGACGTCGCTGTTTGGTTGGGTTCCCTTATGTTTTCCTCCACCATTCATGACAACCATGAAAGCCTTATCAACCAAACAAAGACCCTCCATCTCTTGCTGTTGCTGTTCACACCCCTCAGACTACCCAAATGATATTTATAGATGTGCACTCCTCGGTGGAGTGCTGACTCTCGATGGACAAAGGAATCACCGCAAACAGCTGCTCTCCCATTCAGGAAGCAAAAGGCTAACATTTGTGCAATTGTCTCTGCAGAGGCACCCTTGACACACTCACAATACAGCTACGTCAGATTCACTTACCCAAACATACAACAAAAAAAAGGCATTCTTACCTTTTTGAGTCTGCCCCTCATCCATGTCTTCTTCCATTGTGCTGATTTTGGTTTGCAGTAGCCAGAAATGTAAGAAAAATATCTGTTTGGGCTGCTGTTTATTTTTTTAAGGGATAGTCCACTGAGCACTCGGTTCCTTCCTCTGTCTCACTTTTTGCACTTGATCTAGATGTTGCTGGTGAAGGCTGGGATTGCCTGTCAACTGTGGTTTCTGTCAGTCGGGGTGGTGGTGCGAGGGATCACTGAGTCTTTGTGGCGCTGTTCATTGCTAGCTGCTACAGCAAGTGTTAAAATCCTCCTTGGTCCCCAGTGGAGGAGGAGGGGAGCAGGAGGGGGGGTGGATGGAGCAGAGGGTGGTCTCTGTGTTCAACAGAAAAGCGCATGTGTGACCAGAGCGGCCATATGAACACATTTAGTAGCTGTGTGACTAAAAGACTTACTCATTACATGTGCCATTGGACTAAAGACTGAACAGTCGGTTGAGGTTTTCTCGGTGTCATCTGCTGTTTATGTTCAAATATGTACATCGTGATCACTTCCAATCAGTCCCCTGACACCCCTGGCTCTCAGAGTAGTTCAGTCCATCGTGCCCCCTCCTCTTCTGGGCACCGACTCTTTTGCATTCATCTAACCTGTCCTTAACTAAGGGTGGGGGACATCTGATTTTGAAATAGGATTCTACTTATCCTATTCGTCACACAGATTCAATTACACCATCACCCAGGGGTGTCTCGGATTAGTTTCATGTCAGTATACATATGAAGAAATGCACGGCATGAGTTAATGTTACCCCGTTAAGTGGTTTTAAGATTTGAATGCAGAGATGTGATGTTCTTGGGACCTAAAACCATAGGGCTGTCAGCACTGGTCCCCCCTCCTTGAGGAACTTTTTATCTGACCAATGATGGTAAAGCCCTATAATATTTAAAATGAACAATGTACATCACATAAGTACAGGATAAAATATAAACCTTCAATCCAAATAAGGGCACACAGGTTCAGAGCTGGACGATTGGGCAGGTGGATTAAATGAAACTTTAACGATCCCTGAGGGGAAACTGCTGCAGAGAGACCACTCAGGCAGATTCTGAGGAAGATGGAAGTAAACAGATTGAGAGAAATAAATATTAAATCATACAGGGAGAATACTGCTGCATTGCAAGGCCCAGTCAGGACATCAAAGATAGCGACAGTTCAGATTTTCAGGAAGAAGAGCAATAATAAGAATGCTCGTGACTCCCAGGGTAACTGATACGTGACTTCATTACCTTTTTTTTCCCCCTTCAGATTCTAGAAGATCTTGTTTGGAAGTTAATTTCTGCTCTTGATTAAGCAACTTTATGGTAATTATTTCAATATTTCATTATGAATCTAATGACTAATTGATGTTTTAAGTGTAATGTTTGATTCATATTTAATTGTTTAATTCAACACATATCATGAATAATTAAGTTACCCTTTTTTTTGCCAAATATATTCAGTCTTTTTAATAAACGTATACAACTTTGCCAAGGAACAGCGATGTCTGCTTGTTTGCCAACTGGTGGATGGCTCACAGCTGACTGGTTTCATCCAGCTATCCTTCACAACCACAGGAGAGCATATACTTTCTTAAAACCAATTAAATTAGTCGTCTTGAGTAATGTACTCATGGCAATATTCTTTAATGCAATATCCAGTTGCAACAGTACCATCACTGCAGCGTTTTCTGACCTCTCTTCCTCGCTCTTTTATCCAACTCCTCCTGTCTGCACATATTTCATTTCTTAAGAGAGAAAGCCAGATAGAGAGCCACATATTTGTCCAACATTTAAATGGTATTGTGGAGACATGCCTCTACTGTAGAATTTAGTGCTCCCTGATAAAATCACATTCCAGAAATGTGCTGGGGTTACTCAATAATTTAGGCGTGTTGTAAACTCAGTTTTATTTACTTGCATTAATTCCATGCCCAAATGTTTTACTTTTTAATATGAATCATTTCTTTATTTGTGTGACGCTCTGAAGATCATCAGACCATCTTAGGTTAGTGGTGTTTCAACAATTAATTGTTACATAATTCTTCTCGTGTCATAGCAACACAGATACACAGAGCGCCATGGCTGTGAAAATATGTGTTAACAGATTTGCTGTGAGTTCGGGGAGGGATCTTTTCCTTTTTTTTTTCTTCTAAGGGAATCCTTGGATTAGAATCCACCCACCATGGGCTGGCTGTGTTACTGTCTATGCATCGACAGGGTGACCCCCCTCCCTTGATGTCTCTCCTCTCCTTCACCATCTCAGCACCTTTCACCATGTATGTATCATGATACCACTTGGAGGAAAATGTCAGCAGATGTAACCAGTTCAGAATTGTATGAACCTGTGGTTAATAAGAGGTGTTTTAAATTCCGTATTGTCGTTACTGACCCTGGCTGTCTAGCCTGTGTGAATGCATGCATGTGCAGGCTGCAATCCTGCAGCCAATCCCCTGTGCTCATGATCAACAGAAGGAGCCAAAGAAGCTCACAGTAAGCTTATTAAAGTCTCTTGGCCATGCACCATGTGGGGCTTGCTAGTTTCCATAGCAACCAAGCCCTAGATATTGTTCAGCAGGACAAGCTTGTTGTTTTAGTATAAATATAAACGTCACATATTACAAGCACTTCATATGTTAAGAAGGCCATCTTTCTAAAGACCATTATATAGACTGTGAAGGTCTAAAGATGTTCTGTAAGCAGTGGGTATATTTTCTGCATGTATGTGATATTGGTAGCTACTGACTCGAGCTGCATGTTGAAATCTGTGTTTTGGGTAAACATTATAAAAAGGTCATTCAGCCTCAGCAATGAAAATTCCAATTTTGATACAGCATCTGCAGAAATCAACAGGCGTCAGTGCTCTTCATCTTAAGTGCGGATGCGTGTTCACGCCCAGTCAAGCTGAGGCAAATCAAAAGTCAATGAAAGATTAAGGAGGCATGGGAATACTGCACCACTGAGAAGCCGGGAGAGGCTGGAACAGTTATTGACTTCTGTGAGGAAGGGGGGCTTATTCTCAGAGATATAGCCGGACAAATGTTGAAAACCTATTCAAGGGAGAGGCTTGATGAATTAATTTCAAAACAGGATTATCTCTCAGCCTTCACATTAGATGAAACAAATGCATTCACAACACTTCAAGTCAAATTCCTTTGCATGAGCAACTGGGAATCTGAGGTTATCATTCCTTTGAAAGAGCAGGCTTGTGTGAAACTAGGTATTCATTCATTTTTTACCAGCTCAGTTCTATTGTACACCGAAAATCTCTGGGTGCTTTGAGCTTAGGTTTATTCAAAGCTGAATAACTCTGGCCCAGAAAAGAAATAGATTCACATATAGAAGAGTCTGCAATTAATTGTAATATCAATAATGTACAAAGCACTATTGGTTGTGCTTTATTTTATTTATTTTCATCCCTGACTTCTACCTATATCTGATCAATCTGAGAAGGAAAATTAGGGAACGTCTGCCCCATTGCTGCTTTTTCCTATATGACAGCGAGAGCAGCATGGTTAATTTCCAACGGGGTTTGGATATCTGAGGGGAGCTCTGTTCTTGACTCAATGCTGCCTCTTACTGGCATAAATAGGCATGGGCAAAAATGGTGACGGAGGCGGCATAAAAGCGCATAGTCCATAACACATTTTCAAAATATTTCTTGCAGCTTTAACAGAGATGCTTTACAGACATTGATTTATTATTATAGACAATGGAATGTAATCTCTAAAAGGAAAATGCAAAATACAATCATTACTGACAGTAAAGCATCAAATAAACAGAAATCTTTACACCCTGCTTTGTTATCACCCAAAGGAGAAACCAAGAAAAAATATTTTATTCAGTGTTGTGTTGAAAAATGACAAGATGTTTAGTGTTGGTACACACGAGAAAATAACATGTCAACTGGTCCCCAGTATGAGGTTCTGTTACCAAACTAGATAAATCTGTTCCATTCACAGAAATATGACTGATGACCTGAATATTGGCAATAATGAAATTCCTCTGTTTTTTTCTTTTCTGTTTTTTCTTTGAGTAATGTTTTCAGCTCTTGACTGCACAAGGAACTCTATATTTCCTCTATCCTAAGCTGAATATGAACCCTGGGTAACTCAGCAGGGTAGAGAAGCCCCTCTGCATCTCTGCTCTGAGCGCTGATGGAGAATAATTCCTGCTTTCCTCTGGTTTGTGGGCTCAGACCTCATTTCTGTTACACTAAGGCTGTTATTAATGCCCTTGGAGGTCATGGATTGAACTTCTGTGAGCAGCATCTCCTGGCACTTTTTTTAAAAGCCAGACTCTGGCTAAGCATCTTAGATTCTCCAAACAGAACTGTGAAAACGTAAGTAATGAAAATAGTCCTTTTGGTTAAACTAGTGTAGAGTGACTGCACCCTGCTCTGCTGAACCTCTGGCTCCACTTCCACTGTTTGGGGCAGCAATTGATGCCCCTTTGTAACATCAATCAAATGAAAAGTGTTTGGGCTGATGCTGAGTCAAATATTATTGCCACAGAGATAGTTATTAATAATAGTTCATTATTTATTCATAATTTCTTTCAGCTACCTGTATAATTCAATTCCAAGTATTTATACAGCTTCTTTGAATGTATATAATCAGGGTGAACACTTAATTCAGCCTTTCTCATGTTTTCAAACATTCAACTTCTCTTCCATTAGGAAGCTTTTTTTTTAAATGAAGACAACAACTCTTTCAAACCATAGCCCACTCATTAGGTTTTATACAACGTCGGTCATTAAGATTTCTTACTGTTCCAGCAGTGAGTCTGGTCATCTGCAGCATCAACATCACTTTCTACATCACCTTCTTTAAATTTCTTCTACTTTCTAAATCTGAAGTTCACAACTGAACAGTCAGCTTAGCCTTTTATGCTCCATTAGACAATCTTTGAATACTCCAAGTTATGAGTTGTGGAGTTTATCAAATATCTTTTAAATATTCTGTATTTCTCAAATAATATTCATATTATTCAATTTTCAAAGTTGACCGCGTTGCAATCTGGAGCCTGCTGAGTTGCATTTTCTAGTTATTATAAATGCTGAGTCAACAAGTTACAAATTGATCTATTCAGTCTGTATTCAGCTCTGTGATCTCGACCGTCCTTCTTATTTATCTTTTGGGTCATTTCAATCTCATTTTCAGTCCGTGAATTTCAAGTTCCAGGTTTGTCTGTCCTTTTTCAAATTGTCATGTTTATATAAATTTCATAACGTCTTTTGTACTTCCTTTAGAATATATTATATGTATTTGATGGTTTCATTTCATAGTAGTTTCTTTTGACTACTTTTTGAGGCATTTAGTTTATATCCTGCCATAAAGAATGAGCTACCTTTACTTTTCTCACAGCTGTAGATGCTGATTTTGAACTCTGGATTTGACAGTAATTGACTGTTAAACTTTTATCTGCTTGTATATCCCCATTATGGATCAGCAGACTCCTGTGAGTAGGGTGCTGTAGTACATATTGATTTTTTTTATTTAAAATAAAAAAATCCAATTCATATACCACTCTCTGTCTGCTTCAGTAAGAGTCACAAAACTTGAATTCATGTTTTTCTGCCTCTCTATATGCATATTGATATTTTCAAAGATAACTCTTATGAAAAACACAAATACCAGATTACCAGGAATAAGAATGAAACAGTTACATTTATAGTCGGTCTTTATTGGTGCAATCTTGTCTCAGCAGTAGAAAAAAGCGCTTGTCTCCTCACTTACCGTCCAGTTTTTAGATTGTCAGCTCCATCCAATTTTCTGCAGTCAAGCTTGGTATGTGTAATTTGACTGACAACCAACACAGGGCCTGACATTTTGAAAAGACAATGTAATTGTGGGGGCACAGTTTTCAAAACAGTTTAATTGTTTTATGGCTGTCTTATGTTCTACACATCAGGTCTATTTATCTAACAGAAAGTAATGGATACTACCCTATTACATTATAATCTCACAAAAATTAAGGCTTGATGTTGTATCTCTCTGCAGTCATTTTTACAAATTCCAAAAATAACTTCTAAGTTCAACATACCAGAATTGTAAACCATTTAATCATTATTATATTTAATCTTGCAGCTCTTGTAGGCTAGTTTTGTCAATAAAGGTACAAAAATTCAGCTTTAAAACATCTGGCTTCACAGTCTGGTATGATATACAAGTCAACTCATCACTTTAACACGGTGCTGCTTATAGATTTATATGTTTTTTTCTATTTGCATAATTGCTGTTTAAATAGACTTCCGTGACGAGCTGCGCGATGGGCCATAATCTCTCGATTTCCAGCTTCAGTGATACTGCAGGTAGCTCCTGAGCCTGTTTGGCAGGGGTAGATGGGCCAGAAGGTGGAGTCTGTCCCGGCCAACACAGCTCCTGATGCACTGACGACACAGCTGGCTGAGCAGTCGTGGAGTAGCTATAAAAAAAGACTCGGCGTGAGCTGGGAGATAGTGCCTTTATTGCTTCCAAAAATGCTGACTTGTTGGGGAACATTTTGGAAGTGCTGCACTATAAACATGGATAAAAGGGTTACAAAAATAGACTTTTCATTCTTGCACAAGAATTATGTTGGAACACAAGTTCTACAGAGAAGGGTTGCAGATGTTCCCATACCTTCATATAAGAGGAGGAAGCCCTCAGTTAGGCTGCTGGGCGGAGCCACATCTACCGGTCTCTGAAATTCTGTGTTCCTGGCATTAATGTCTGCCCCAAAGTCCAGCAGCAGCTTCACAACATCTGTGCAGTCTTTTTCTGCTGCTGCATGTAAAGGTGAATCCAGCGACTTGCCTTTCTGTACATTTGCACCTGCATACACAGTAGTTAGACAATCAAATATATATATTTCCCTGCAGTCTGTTAGGGACATACCTTTCACGGTTACATTGTGATTACACAAACAACATTGTATCTTTTAAGTTTTTGCCTCTCTTTGTGTGTTTTTTTTCTCTTTTTTTTTCATTTCATGAAAATGACTTTCAGTAGCCCTGGGCAGACAAGAAAGGTTTCAAATCATGATCACTCCGCTGTGGGCTGCATGTGACCACTGTGCTGCTGCTGGAAATCAAACTTTCCATATGTGGCTGCTAGTATTATGCTTCTGGGAGGAAATAGCCACCGTTCACATTTATATCTGCTTAAATTACTCAAATGAAACATAGCATTTGCGAAGGAAAGTGCTTATCTGCCTGCATGCTCGTATGCAGATGCTGATATAGGAAGTGATTTCGGCATAAGGAAACGTGAACACTGCTCCACACTGACCTTCCCTCAGGAGTTTACTGGCGCACTCCAGCTCCTGGCAGATGCAGGCTGTATATAGCGCTGTGCCCAGGTGAGGAATGTCCATATCCACATCTGCCCCCCAAGTTAACAGAGCCTCCACACAGCCATAATGACCTGGAAGTAATGGAGCATGACCACCGCAATCAGTAAATGGCAGTAGGAGATAATTCTCCAAGCTGTCTCCTCGGGTCATGTTTGAATTTATTTTTAAAGGTGTTTTTCTGGTGGGAAAACGACTTCAGTGCAGCAACTGGCACAAGCTTACAGCCATTTCAAACCAGCAGAATTTTAATGAAATTTTAGTTCCTGTCTTATTTGATAGAATGGAGTCGATAATGTAGAGATACATATTTAAAAAAAATCACTGCAGCAGTTATAATTTTGGTGCACATTAGCTGTATATATGAGGATGACCTTGAACAAACTTGTGAGTGTCACAGGACTTACTGCAGCTTCACTGCTTTTAAAAGTGGGGTAAATAATTTATATATCCATAATATTGCCATAATATTATAGATACATGAAACATATATACCCATAATATTATGGCAATATGATGGATATATGAAACATATATATCCATCATATTGTCATAATGTTCCTATGGTTGTGGAGGCTTACCAGGAAAAATACCTTAAATATTTATAGCCTTTTCACAACACTGTGAGAAACAACTGCAATAATGATGCCTTGTACTACATGGTTCAAAAATGCTGTTAAAATGTACCTTTACTCGTTGCTTCGTGCATTGGTGAGGGATGGTACACTAGGCTCTGGGGTTGTGCTCCATTTTCCAAGAGAATTTCTGTGCATGCCACACTTCCCACTGTACAGGCATTGAACAGAGGGGAGGCTCCATCTATCGTCAAAGCATTGACCTGTGAACACATTTATTAAGCTTTTATTTTAGGCCTAGCCTAGGCCTTAACCGGGCAGATATGAACAGCCTTGGAACTTTCAAAGGGGAATGTGGCTTCACAATGACATTGTTTCCCTCCAGAGCGTTTTTAAAAATCTGCAGTCTGAATGCGTGACTCACATTTGCTCCTGCGTCAATGAGCGCTCTGGCACAGGCGACATGGTCTCCAACACAGGCCTCATGAAGGGGTGTCACATGGTCTATTGTCAGAACATTTACACTGTGGCCCTGGACACAGACACAGAAATTAGAAGCATTACAAGTGACATTAAACAGCTCTTAACCTTTGCTAATGTACTTATGATGGTGCAGCAAAGTTAATATCTTTGACAGCGCTGTGAGAAATGATTTGAATAAATCAAAAAAAGAAAAAAAAATCCATGAGAGGTTTGGTGCATGTTGACATTGATGCAGTCTGAGAAAAGATGAGATTCCCTTACGCCCTATAGGTTCTGTACTCAGGCCTCAGGTAGGCTATAGACCCAGTGGCACCAGACTCTTCAGTCGCTCAGTACAGGAAACGGAAGAAATAAATAAACAAACCTATGAACCCATAACCCCCCATTCCTGTTACAAATGAGAACAGTTTGTACTTTAACTTGTAAACATTGCGTATGTTTTCTAACCTCGGATCAAATGACTTATTTATCTGTTTGCTGCATGAAACTCTGTGCTCACTTCTGAACTATGCCCAGCACATTTAGCCCAGCTCTTAATGGTCATCATCAGCAAGCCTAGGCAAACTTTTAAACACAATATTTGTTATTAATGGGTAGCTGTTGCTTCTGCCATTTATATGTTATTTTTGGATGTTTAGCTGTAGTTTTTTTTTTTAAATTTATACCCTGTGCCTCATTTGTACTCCATGCAGAATTCTGAACAACCAGTATTGGCCAATGGGAGGCCACAGCCTCAACAAATTTCGCAATTAAGATTCATTATTACTATAATGTTACAACATAATTTTAATCTGATTACGCTGTGTTATTTTTGGTAAAAGAGAAACTTGATTGGACTGTTGGAAGGTTGTAAATTAACAATGAGGTGCGGCTGGACTTGGATAATTACAGTTAATTGCAGATATGCATAATTACCCCATTTGTACCAAAGCGTGGCGCTGATGGATAATAATTTGCCCTTGAGAGCAGCTCCCTAAGAACCCCATTAGCACATTGCTCTGTCAGTGGATTGCAAAATTCACCTGTAAAATGAGGTTCCTCAGAGCCAGGAGCCGGCCCTGACTGGCAGCATCATGCAGGGGTGAGCGGTCAGCCCAGGATCCTGTAGATCAGGCAGGATTTCAGTGCATAATGGAATTTTTTCATTTAGAAACATTGGGCTGATGCTGTTGTCCAGCAATTAAAAAAGTGTAGCACTAGAATAGATAAAATTGTTATTACGTAAGTGCTGATATTTACACCAGATATGCATATAAACTACAGTTTAATACAATAAATAATGACATAATAATAATGATTTTAATGGCTTACTAAGAAGCTCGTAAATCAACTCTTGCCTTGTAATAAATGACCTTGTCTTCATTGTATTGTATAACTGCTAATTAGATTTCCCCCCAACAAACAGTTTCTTTTTTAACAAATTCTCATATTTCAAACTTCTGAGCTGCAGTTTCCCATTTATCTCTTGACACTGGTGTGACAAATTGATATTAAAGTTGGGAAACTGGCTGCAGCGGTTCAATATAATTTCAGCAGATAAAAGTGTGTCTCTCACTCAGCGTACCTGAATCAATATCCAGAATAACAGCTGATGCATTCCACACTCTGTCATCATCATTCTCATCTTCATCCATTTTTAATCAGACATTGCTGACGATAATCAACAGGAAGTTTTATTTTAAATGCCTGCTATTTTATTTGCACTGGGAATTTTCCTTGACACTAATCTGAAGTGGGAAATCACATGAAAGGCTGAGCTGCAGACATCAAACAGATTTGCGAGAACAAGGTAAGCTATCTGCAGGACTGAGACTAATAGCCCGGCTTCTAGCTGATCAGTATTCTGCAGCACGAATTGTCTTTAAATTAAACATCCTCCCGAAAGATGGATACAGGTTATGTTGTTGTCGTGCCGCTCCTTTTCCACCGGAAAGTACCTCCGTCTGTCCCTGAGAATATGGAGTGTTGTGTTGGTTGCTGTTGTGAGTGTGAAAGGGTTCACTGCATAGCTGGGAATGGAAACTAGGGCAGGGCTGGGGAAAGGGTGAGGGGGGGGATCATGACTAGGTTCTATTAATACATTAGAGAAAAACACGCTGCCAACCTAGGCTGGCTTCATATAATATTCAATATAGTTTTTCAGGATTTATTAGTACCTATTAAGCTAATGAAAGAACAGTAGCATTATTTATCTATATGTGTCTATAGGAATGGCTGTTATGGTCCAATTAGTTTAGCAATAAAGTATTTATAACTCCTTTATAAACATGGAAAATGTGAATACATGTCTGCCTGTGTGATCATGGGTGCATATCCTGATTTTAACCTTTCAAACTAAGGTTTTTTCACTGGTTTATTTGTCTTGATGCATTGTGGGGGCATCATGTGGTTCTCTTTACGTTACGTTTCTTATCCTTTACATTTATGTAATGAGGTGAGAAAAGCAAATCTTGAAGAACTAAACATTCTTTTATCTAGTGAGCGATTTTATGGTGGTACTTACTGTGTTGACCGTAATCATAGAACTCTGCTGATATCCTGGCTGCCTCTTTGCGATTCCCCCGGACAATGTAGAAGTACGCAAGCAAGTTTAGGGAAATCTTCACAAAGAGCTTAAAGCAAAACAGCGCCAAGATACTGAGGTAGACGTGGGACAACTGGGCCGCAAAAGGCTTGTTGGACAGATCCCTCGTTGGCTCCGACATTTCTTCCAGTGGGTAACAGAGAAGTTTGGGTTATTGTGAAGACAGGATCAGATGCCACTTCAAATAACAGGCGAGTGGTCCTGGTTTTCTGTCAGAGAGCTGACAAGTTGGCCCGTCCAGACAAAGTGCAGCTCAGTGAAAAAATGCTCTGCAGCTGCCAGAGCTTCTCAGCAACTAGTGCAATGCTGCATACCTGTGTGTGTGGGGCTTCTTTTAAAGTGGATAAATTCTACATTCAGTGATCATCAGTGATATCAGATTACATTTTCTAAGCTATGAAAAAGTTGTTTTAAAAAAAACAAAACAAAAAAAACCTCACAGTGGTCTGAAATGTGGAATATACGGTCAGTGAATTCTGAGATATGAGATGCTTTGGCAGCACAATAGCTTTGTTGATATTGCCCAAGTAATAATAATAATAATAATAATAATTACAACAACACACGCGATTATGATGATGATACTACTAATTATGATAATTATAATAATAATACGTGGTCCTTATGCTGATGATGATAATGATTGCGTCTGGCTCAGGAGGCGCTCCTTGCTCGGTGCGCATGCGCCGTCACGTCTCACCGAAACTTCTTGGTCATACTTTCGGTTTGTTCTCGGGGTCGTTTCAACACTAACCCTCCGTTAAATGAAGGCTGGCGCCTTATTTCTACTTTTCCTTCTGCCCCCCGCGGTCGCTTCGACGCCGCTCGGTCAGAACGCCAGCCGCGATGACACCGGGCCGAGGGCCGACGCGCTGGGGGGGGGCTCCGGCCGCGGGTCCGAGGGCAGCGGGCCGCCCTCCGACCGCCGTCTTTTCTTTTTCCAGGTAGGTGGACGGCGGAAGGTGAGGCGCTCTCCTGCGTCATTTGACGCCCACAAGCATTTGACTGATGCAGATGTGGCCAAACAGCTCGGCTGACATTTACCGTGGGAGCTCTGGAAATGTCAGTGCGGCAGTACAAGATATCGATTGATTACAGCGATCACCTTGGTCACGTCCAGGGGCGCTGCAAATCATTTTAGCGCCCAGGGAGCCCTATCTGATGGGCCCCCCATACACCCCCCCATGTCTTATTAGTCCTGTGGACTGTGAACTATACATTGAAATGGAGTTATAAAATCACTACAGAAATAAATGCAACTCACTAAGACTACAGCTAATAATAATTGTATTGCATATTGTTCATTTAAGTGACTATGCATGCACGGTCTTCACTGAAATACTAGATTCTACTATATTTATTATTACACTGATGATATTAGTTTGATGTGCCGTCAGCACTGGGTTATTCATCCAGCAGCCGGTCTGAAACACCAAGTGACAGACAGGTGATGCCTATTATCAGAGTTGGGATGACTGCAGTGATTTATATTTTATGTCAGGGATGACATTCTGCTCCGTTTCGAAGTGGAAATGGCCAGAGACACAGGCGGGATTTCACTGGATGGCAGCGCTGTGACAGCTATTAAATCAGCCAGTCCTTGTTTCTCAGACTGACGTGCACAGATGGGCTGCTGCGTCGCACTAAAGCAGAGCAGCATCTGTCTCCACTTTTACCCGCAATTCTGCACTGACATTCGGGGGAATTGGGCCTTTAAAAAGTAACATTTAGTTGAGGGCAGGAGCAACACTTTTCATGTGAGTGATGGAGGATTACAAATATCTCTTTTTTCCCTTACAAATTGCTTCATGTTTGGTTGATTGTTCTTTTTTTTTTCTTTCTTATAATGCTGTTCTATAAAAGAGGTCATTAAATCAAAATGTAACTCAATATTATAATCATACATTTAAAAGTTGTTATATTACTCCATTGTTAGGGTGCAGTTTCAATTTTATCATCATAAAACTTTGTTTATGACGCAGTTCTTATTTACCGTTATATTACGTTTACAGGTTTGAATAATGTTGAACATTTTAACCTTAAAGATGGCGGGATTTATTGCAAGGCTGTTTTATCAGACAGCATTTGTTTTAGCTTATCCAATAAAATAAAATAAGTACCCCAGAGCTCCAATGTTTCCACGTAAAATATTTTCTAAAATGTAGTCCATAATGATGCACAAGTTTTTTTGTCATATTATTTAAAGTGCAGCTAAAGCGCATTAAGGGACTCTTCACAGAAATAGTAAATATAATCCTCTGCTGATGTAATCGTATTTAACTGTTGTAGTGGGAATGTGATGTCATCTTCTGTTGCCTGAGTTTCATAACTACAATTAAAGTGCAAAGCAAAAAACCAAATATTTTCACAGATAGTAAATGAACATCTAATGTGGATGAACTGGCATTACAATATAAGTTGGTCATTTTCTTTAATTCAAAGAAACATTTTCATTTTATCATTTTGATTATTGTATAGATAATGTACATATATATATATATTTAAGGCTTCCATTGTTTTTATGTCTTGAGTGTAGTATTTCAATAGTGTATTTTTTGTACTTTTCCTACTCCTTTGTCTAACATTGTATTACATGAATACTAATTTGTGTGATTGCAGGAATCTACAAAGCGACATGCGTATTTGAATTCATTCTCCACAGCACCACAGTCTGCCAAGTACGGCATAAACCAGTTCTCTGACCTGTCAGAGAGGGAATTTAAAGGTTTGTAAGCTGCTCTGTCACTTTTCCACATTGGTTTTGGGGCTAAAATGAAACTATATGAAAGTTGAAATCTTCTCCACAATTTCAGGCTTTGATGGCGTAGAAATGTGCATACTTACTGTAAATCTGCCCAGAGGGGTGGTGAACCTTCCGATTTCCTCTCCCTCGCTGAGACCTGGGCTCAATTGGTGCTGCTGTTATTTTTAGCATGCATCTTTGTGTCCAAGGTTTTCTTTGAGCCGTATATGTAATCCACAGATCTGTACCTGCGAGTGAGTGCTGACAGAGCTCCAGTCTTCTCTGGGCAGAAAGCAGAAGGGCCCCCAGCCAGATTTGACTGGAGGGACGATGCAGTAGTGGCGCCCGTCCAGAACCAACAAGCAGTAAGGCAAAAGCTGGGGACAAACTTTATCATATTACTCAAGCAAATTGTTATGAAATAAATCAAATCATGGTGTTATTAAAGTAATTAGATTATATAACAAATGACCCAAATAGGGATACATTTGGGCTTTGTTTAGTTGTTTAGTTTTTTCCTCTCTGAAACACATCAGCTGTTCTCTGTATTAGTGCTAATAAACCGCTCTGTTAGAGTGACTTGATGGTGGCCTGTTGTCTCTCAGAGCTTCAGGAGTGGACATGTCGGTGAGCGTAGGCATTTATATTTAGCAGATGAATGTGAAAGCATTTGTCTCGATAAAATCCACGTAATCGTCATGTGGTAATGACACGGAGGACTTATAAGTCTGCAAACATGCAAAGAGGCAACTTATTTTACAGTGAAGGTTAAAATAAAATGATAACCTGAGAGGTTAACTGGGGCTGTTTATTAAGCAAGGCTGATGAGAAGAGGCAGAGCTGCTTCTCCTTGCCGCAGCTTTATAAAGGTTCACTTTCTTTGTCATGATTTCCTTCAGTCGGTTTGCCATCAGGGCTGATATTTTCTCCGCAAAAAGCAGCCCATACTGGCTAACGCCTACAGTCTTTCACTCCCTTAAGTTTATGAAGGGTTTACCACTTCAGGGAGTCTATATAACCACACTCAGTGAGCACTTCGCTCTGCTGCAGCTCTTCACACAAACTGATTTTTTTTTTATATTCAGCCAAAGAATGGAATATAGAGCCTGAAAATAAATGCAGTACTCTATAAAAAGACTCAAAAATCACTAAACCGCACGCATCTCAAAATCTTGGTTTAGTTTTTGATTATTTAAATACTTCATATTTATGACATGAGCCCTCAAATTTGATAAGGAGTCTACTTCATATTTATGACATAAGCCCATTCAAGAACAGCACATGGTTGTACTTCTGATGTTGAACTCCAGTCTAAGTCATATTTTTAACGTTTTCTTAATTTATTTTTTTCAAGGGAGCGCAAGCTTTCATCATTTTAATAGGATTTTGTTGTACAAGGAAAAACATAGTCCATCAGGAAAAGAATGCATGTTTAATTGGATTGAACCCATTAATTTCCCATAAATAAAGAGATTCTATCCATCCACAGCTTATGTAAGAAGCTACTGTTATTAAAAAGAAATATATTCATAGCACATATATGCAGACTATAGAGGAGTTAATCTGTATATAAATATATCAGTTTGTGTCTCTTGAATCAAAATATCCAAATGATCTTCAGGTGATAATCTTTAATGTAGCAAAAGAGGCAGATGGTTTTCTTTGTGCACTTAACTGACATAAAACCATATGATATTGCACTGTATTCCATTAATATCCTGTTTATTGACAATATACATTTGAGGGAACGAGCAAAAACAAAACATCGGTGAATCCAGCCAATACCTGATGTGTATCTGACAGTAGATGGCAGTAGAGAACAATTAGTCACACCTACTCAGACACAAGTGTGTTCAATTTTCCAATATATGTCCAAACCTTGAGAATTTTAATAATAAATAAAGAGAGAATAAAGAGTTGATTATAAAATATTATCAAATTTGCACTGATTCAAGTTCAATTCAAGGTCCCCAAATTTGATAAGGAGTCTACTTGCTACCAGGCCTTATAAAAACTAACTTTATTATACTATTAAATGATTAAAGTTGCAATTTGGAGCTTAATTTAGTTAAAGCGAGAAAAACTGAAACTGTTTTTCAGGAACTGGTGTTTTTCATTGGCAGTTTTTGTTTTATTTTTTCCATTTTTCCTAAAACCGTGTGTCACAATTTACTGTAATTTTCCATGCAGTGTGGAAGCTGCTGGGCCTTCAGCGTTGTTGGTGCTGTGCAGTCCGTCCACGCAATCCGCAGCTCACAACTGGTGGAACTCAGTGTGCAACAGGTTCTGGACTGCTCCTTTCAAAATAAAGGCTGCGACGGAGGAACCCCCATCAGCGCTTTGAAATGGTTATCTCAAGTATGTGGACTTTTACAAAACACTTGTTTAACATCAGTTTTTGGATTGATCTACATTGAAAGTAATTCTAGAACACTGTTAAATACAAATACCAATGCTTTCTTACTGAATATGTTCACACACACGCACACACACACACACAGTGCTTCTCACTTGAGTGTGTGATGAAAAATTATATTTTTTGTGTGGGGAGGTTTTACTTAATTTTTCTCAAGAGCCAGTGCAACCTTAATATATTGTGCATGTTTTCTCACTCCTATAGTTGTAGCTATTTGTTGTAATTTAATTTGTCAAGTTCTGGAAATATCAAAAGTAGATATTGATGTCCAAGCTCTTTTGAAAGCGTGAGCATACAGTAGGCATCTTTGTAGTACTGTTCCGGCTCCTGCCAGCGCCTCCTTGCTGCCTATGTAGTAACAGCCAAAGCACCTGAACTATCGAAAACTGCTACCTGCTTGTTCACAGACTGGGCAGCACAGTCAGATTACTGACCATGATTGGATTGATCGATGTGGAAAAAATTCTCTCATGGCCCTTCAGCTTCAGGATGAGCCATATTTAGCCCCTGAAAATATTTTTCTGGATGACTGAGCAAATGAGATGCTTCATAGTATAAAATTAACCTTAAAGCTTTATCCACGTGCATGGAAGAAAAGAGGTTGTGGCGTTACGATTAGCTGGATTATCTTAGTGGTGCTCCGATTAAGTGGATTAACGGCTCCAATCGCGTTGAGCTGCCACTAGTGTGTTGGCACACACACAAACTATCACATGCACACACACACATTTTTAGAACTCCCCATTGTCCCCGGTCCTTTTTAGTTCACCCTCTGTTGGATCAGGGTATCCTCCCTAACCTTATCTTCATCACTGCTGAGTCTGCAGTCTCTGGTGAGTGAGAATAGGATGGACTTCAGTTTCAGAAATAAAAAACATACGGATGACAGTGTTCAACCATTGGAAGGACAACAGAAACAAATGAGGCCTTTGCTTCGTCAGTGTTTTGGCTGGAAAAATAACAAATTTCCCCAAAACACAATACACATACTTTTGAAAGGATCTTTTATACAATCCATATTTTATTTATTAATCTTATTTATTAACCTCTATTAACCTCTGAGGTTTATTTAAATATATACCGGTAATATATAATATTTATCGTACAACTTTTCTGTACTTTTCTTTTAGTAAAATGTGACACTTTTTTGATAATTTGCTGGTGGGGGGGTTATTTATTCATTCCATTGAGGTCAGATGTTGAAAATTTGTTTTCAATATACATTTACAAAGGAGATTTTGCAAAGACTCCAACACAAAGGTTTAATATGGACTCCACAGTGTTGTGTTCAGCTATTGACTTACTAATAATTGTCTGTTTTAGTTTAGGCCTTGAAAATCAAATTCCATTGATTGCCCCCTGACCTCCCCACTTGGCTTTGCTGGCTGCACCACACACTGCTGTTTTCTCATTCAGTGCACTTTAAAAAAATATCAGCAAACTCCCCGCTTTGTGCTTGATGGCAGTTTTGAGCTGCAGCCCTCCAAAGGTAGCACTGCACTCAGCTGGTTTATCAGTTTCTTCAAAGAAGGCCACAGAGTGGTTTTACTGCTATTTGTGGTCGTCTTAACTGGTGCTTTGCTTGTGAGGCTCAAAGCACATTGTGTCCTTACTACCTATCTCCATATCTCTAAAGTCTACATTTGAACAAGGTTAAAAGGTGTTTATATTTCAAATGTAAGGTCATTATTCTGTTTAAATATGGCAGTTTAACTTTGTATTCTTCTCATAGTGGTTAGATTGGTGTTTGTAGTCTTCCAGATAATTCAATTATAACAAAAATATTTTTATTGTCATCAGTGGTTTAGATTGATGCAATAAAGATGAATGATTCATAGTGTGATTATTTGTTTATCTTTTGCAGACTGGAGTCAAACTGGTGCCTCAGTCAGAGTATCCCTACAAGGCTCAGACAAGAATCTGTCACTTTTTCTCTCGTTCCCACAAAGGGGTTGATGTGAAGAACTTTACTGCCTTTGACTTCAGGTAAAATACACATTTTTTGCAGGTATTTCATTAAAAAAAAAAAAAAAAATTTACTGTTCTTCATCCCAAGGACAAATGGGGGAATACAAGTTGATTGACCAAGAACAAAGTTCAAGAACTGTTTACTGTGTCAACACAGCAGTCGACTGCACGTTCATTCCGAGGTCAGGAAGATTGTAATATCTCAGTTTCAAAGGGAAAGAGAAGGTATAGACCTGAAATAACATTACCGTTCATGGAATCCCCACCTCCCTTCAGTGGAGTGACTTATCTAGAGTAGATGAACACATTCTGTTTGAAAACATTGCCATTTGACCTCAGGGCTTCAGCAAATTGCTGAAGAATGTGCTTAGGAGATTTGTAAGCCACTTTATCTTTAGTAAGCATGGCATAAATTTTCAACATTTTTTATGATCTGCTTGTAAATTTCTTTAAATCTTTATTTGTCTATATCTTTGTTAGCACTTACATATAGTTCACACCTCAGAATAAAAGTAGACAATATATTTGGTTATAATCAGTTTGGCACTGACTCGTCTTATATGTTACAATCCTGACTAGAGGAGATTCTAATTATCCCATGGAGAAAGCCCAGTGGACACATACTGCATATGTGAAGCAATAAGAATGAGGTGCAACATTTGATTGGAAATTCATTCACTGAGAGGATGTGTGAGGTGAAGAGAAGAGTGCCAGAACTGTCCCATTGGATTGTTGAATTTTCTCTGTAGCATGCATAAATTTCGCAACCCTCTTTCTTAATGGTACATTTTACATGATACGACAATAAATTGGCCTCTTCACAGAGCCAATTTTGCTATATTAGAACTAAACGATCCTGCTGTCCTCCTCCAGCGGTCAAGAAGAGGCCATGATGGGTCACCTGGTGAAGCATGGTCCCTTGGCTGTGATCGTGGATGCGGTGAGCTGGCAGGACTACCTTGGTGGAATTATTCAGCACCACTGCTCCAGCAAAAGGTCCAACCATGCTGTTCTGGTGGTTGGATACAACACTCTTGGTACATACCATCGCTGTAGAATCAATCATAATAATCGTGGTTTGGAGGTTCTTTAAATCTGTGACCAGGGAAACAAAAGGGCTGAACTAAAATTTTCTGACGCACATGGGACAGTCCATGCATGTTGTGTTTGCAAACATGATATGTGTTTCTGTCCACGTGATGTGATTTCTAAGAAATGTAGGTAGGTAGGTAGGAATACTTAATGCTTGGTTTAAAACCCAAATCATAACAACAGACACCTCTTGCATTTAAAAGTTTTATTTTTGCACTTTTCATATTGGTAAAATAAGACAATACTGAGTTTTTGAATCAGACTCATTAGAATTTCATAACAATTTCATTGTTAAACCATGTCATAAAAGCTTGGGGTCTGTGGATGTTACACAAGGATTATATAACACAGTAAGTGGTTTCGACGGCACTGCACACAAACATGCATGGCAGTCCTTTTGCTCTGTAAATAATTTAATCCTGAAATGGATGTTGTCTCTTGTAGGGGATATCCCATACTGGATTGTACAGAACTCCTGGGGAACAACATGGGGAGATGAGGGATATGTTTATATAAAAATTGGCAGCAACATTTGTGGTAAGTAATGACCTTTGCTGCAAGTTTTTTTTATTAACATTAATTAAATTCTCTGTCTCTGCTGTGCCTGTGGGCTTTTTAAGGACTATAAAAGATACATTTTTCTTTTACTTTTAGGTATTGCTGATTCTGTGGCAGCAGTTTTTCTTTGACAAGATTCTGTGTGTGTGTGTGTGTGTGTGTGTGTGTGTTTATATTTTATGTTAGATAATGTCTCGTTGCCAACATGTAAATCAATTTGTCTTCACTGTATTGTAATTATACATGAATCAGCATGTAAATAACTGTAAATAATGCATACACTGTAATAAATTACCCTTTTAAATATGAGGCAGAACAGTGGTGCATTCTATTTATACATAAACTGAATTAAGTGCATAAATACATACATTCGTTTTTCAAAATATTGTACAAAACACCACCTGAAGACCAATATTATTAACATTATTTACAAAACTGTTCAGTGACTGCAATGCTGGGTTTCCATTGATGTTGCTATATGTGTAACCCTTTTTGCCCAAAAGCCTTAAAAAAAGTAATATGATCTAAAATGGTTACATGTCTTGACACTTCTCTAAGACATTGCTTGAATGGGTGAAAACCCATGCATAATTTTAGTGGAAAACATTTAATTAAATGTCAAGGACCCATCTGCTTTACTGTGTGTTGCTTGTCTAATATAACTCACATTTCTGAAATATGAACCTCAGCACCTGCAGCCTGCTAGAGCTTAAAAAAGTGTTCTTACTGTTACCAGAGGATATGTGTTAGAAGTTGTAAATGCACTGGCTTTCTCTGCTCCAACCTGTATTGCTTGGACTTAGTTGGCTTTTTCCAAATTAGGTCAGTTACAGTGAAGAAAGACAGCAGAACCAGTCAACTGAGGCACCCCTTAGTCAGAGTCTTCGCTGCAATATGAACTGTCATTACATTCAGCCATGTAAAGGAAAGTGTGAATGTTGGGATTTAACTTGGGGATCCAGTGGCGAGGCACCAAGAACGTTGCCAGATTGAAGAGATCCACAAACACTTTGTAGCGATCACTAAAGTAAAAAAAAAAAAAAAAAAGGAAAAAGATGACATATTATTGTAAAACATAATCGCTTTAGTTATAAAATATATTTCATAAATGAAAAACACTATCTTAAACTGGTAATAAACCTCAGTGGATGCTGCAGTTAAAAAAGTCTGAGCAGGCCAGATCTTGTGATTAGTTATTTTAACAAATCATAGAGTAGTTTGTCTTAATTACCTGTACAATCTGATATACTATGATAGCTGCAAATAGAAAGTTAGTTTCCATCATACCATACCTTACGGTAGATCTCAGGTAGTGGTAACCTGATGACCCTCCTGTTCCGGATTTGTTGCCAATCATTCGATGCACCATGCAAACGTGATTGTCTGATAAGACACACATTATGGTGTGTTGACAAGGTTATTTAATTTAATCATATTTCATTTAATCATATTTTTGCAAAGATAAATTGCAGTCAATAAATACATACATCTCCATTTTGTCATCAGGGTGTCAATATCCATGAAGGATGTCAGCAGTTGGAAAGGGACCTGGAACCTTGGCTCTTCTCTGAAATGTTAGAAAATGAAATTTTAGATTGATTGCAAAATATTACCAAGACTATATATTTTATTTTTATAATATAACTATATAATTATTTAACTTTACAATATAAATATAATATACTGCTATGTTAACAGACTTGGTAGCCAGTAAATGTACAAACATACCTGTAGAAGTAGATCATCAAGGCACCTTGAAGAGCCTTGTAAGAGAGTCGTCTTTCACCTAGTGAGTAAGATTGAAAGAGAATTATCCTCATTAAAGTTTAATTCTTAACAGCTCATAAAGGTAGAAAAGAAAAATTCAACTTTGTCACACATTTACCAGAGTGTGATCAGTTGGAAAATTCAGTTTGTAGAAAGCACTGACCTTTGCTAAGGAGATGGTCATGACGTTTTTCATCAAACAGAGACGTAAAGACGTCCTTCTTTTTCTCCAGCTCCACCATCAATTCCTCCTTCTCCTCAGACTTGGGCATTTTCTTAACCAAACATTTAAAAAAAGAAAAAAAAAATTCAGTCACTGTCAATCATCTGTGCCACAGAGGAGAGCACAAACATGTTCTCTGAAATCTGGAGTCAACACTTACCTCAATTTTTTCTTTCTCCTCATTCAATCCTCTAAATATATTGATTTCCAGCCTTCCCCAAAAATTGAATCCATCTACCTCCAATCCTGGTGTTCGCTCTAGCCACTCCTAACAAAAGGCATTTATTGTCACAATTTCTTGTTTATATAGCATGTTCTTACACAGAGGTACATCAATACAATATAGAAAATAAAAACAGAGCGGAAGTGAATGTGTATGAAGGTTATTTAGTGGTGAATTTACCTCAACAAGTTTCAGAAGCGATGGTTCCTGTTCAGTGTTGGTCAACATCTCACTTTCCTGACCCTTGAAATTGTCCCTATAATGGCGTTTGTTGTATGAAACCCTCAGGCTGTCCGAGACTCCGATTTTGTTCTCGAGGATCCGAAACTGAAGACTTTGGAATCCAGAGGCAGGAGACAGGTACTCTCTACAGCAGGAACACACAACACATGATGAAAAAATGCATCTTATTAAATGTTTAACTGTGGCCAAATGTAATTCACCTGAAGTCAAAGAAGTCCAACGCTGTCATTGTTTCCAAAACTGCAAACTGGTCGATCAGCAGTCTAAAGATCATCACAATCCTTTGGATGCGCGTGTTGACTTTGAGCATGTTGCGCTCATCTCGGACCTGGTGAGTCACACACAGGTACTAATCAGCAAATAATTGACAACGTTATAGGATCATTTCTGAACGGAAGAATGCCATAGCAGGATGAGTGTTAATTCTTTTCACAATATCTATACCTAAACTATCTTAACGGTTAAACTCCTGTTTAAACATTTACTTACGTGTCCACTGATAAAGATGTCTCGCACTGAGTCAAGTTCAAACAAAATCTGCTTGAACCATAGTTCATAGGCTGGGAAAAAAAAAATAAAAACATTAATATTACAACTAGTTTAATCATTTATTGAAAGAATGAATACTAAACACTTGGTCAGAATTGTCCAGCGGCTGGATTTGTCTTCAAACATTCTCAAGTAAAATCAAGTAAAAAATATCCTGGTCTATTTCAGATTAAAGTTTCATGTCACTCCACTGCAGCCATTGTTAAGTGAACAGATAAAATCTTGTTAATGATGCAGATTTGTTGGTGAGTCAAGTATAGTCGAGAAAATTACCTTGATGGGTGACAATGAAGAGGTGCTCGTCGTGGATCTTTCTACCCTTTACTTCGCTCTGCAGAACCTGGCTGCTGAGGACCTTTTGAAGCTGAGATAAAAAGAGAAATGAAACATTTCACACACACATTTCACAACTCTCTTGTTCTTCTTTGACAAAGACTGATCCAGGGTGTAAATATGATTTTCTACCTGGAGGTAGTCTCCATAGATAATTCCTCCTTTGCTAGCCTTATTATCTCCCGCCTGAGCGGGATCCTCATCCTCTTCTGCATCCGCTGCCTTACTTTTGAACAACCTGGAAGAGAGAAAACATTGCATTATTTTGTAGCATCCCCTTGTAAGTCTTGACTCTCTGAAGTATACCAGCAGAATTTCTGGGCCCAGTGACCATTTACACTTACAGGTGCTTCTTCTCAAAATACGGACATCTACTCATGACTTATCGAATCAGTACCAAACAGTGATTCTTCACTTTGAACCGTAAATACTAAAATGAACTCAGAGGCAATCCAGATTTTTTAAAGACTCTCCTCATCCAATCATTCATGAGGACATAATCACTACCAGACACGCCTCTGTTTGCCTTTTGGAACATTTCCTACCTTGGTGTCTGGACTTTGTTTTGCTTGCCTGGAATATAGTTGTTTGTTGTCAATTCAAATCACCATTATTTATCCAGCATGTGTTACAATCAAAATTCCAGCTAGGCGCTTTCACCAGTGGTGAGGGTGACTAAAATCTAATATAATCTTAAAAGAGAGGGAGTCAGCCTCTCCTTACCTGGACTGGGAACTGGTTCCTTAGCAGGGGGTCCAGATAACTAGATACTCGGCCACCCATTCTTTTAGAGATGCTGAGAACAGCGCTATTGGGAGGGTAACATTGGGACAGTGGTTAAATATAAATAGAAGTACAGAAACATTGATATCAAAACAATATATGTGTGTAATAGAGCAAGATATGCTGCACACTACATGAAAATATAGGCTCAATATACAATAACATAAAAGCTATGTTGCTATCACAGTAGCTGTCTGAAATGGTGTATTTATGTGCGTTGTCTATATTGCAGCAGTTCTATAATTATTTGGATGTTTTAGAAATAGAAACGGACAAGTTTTGTAAAAAGGGACTAATGTCAACAAACAACACAACTGAACACAGCGAAAGAATTTTAGAGTTGAATGTATTTTGGTGTGTTCTGTACACTGACACCATTTTTTTGTTACGTTTTTTCATTCAGAATGTTTGCAAATGGGTTAATATTTAGTCCAAGATTTCACTAAGGTTGTTTAAACTGCATATTCATGTTTTTATACATGTTTATTTTGGGGGAATCCGACCAATCATAGCCCTGAGGTGGAGATAATGACTCACGTTGGAAGTTGAAAGTCACCATTTATGTAATATTTGTTTTTATGCGTAATTACACAGTAAATTACAATAATTTTATTTGTGAAAATGTTTTCATTTTACATCATATGCACTCACAATGCAAGGCAAAGTTAACCCATTTTCATTGGTTGGAGTGTTATTTTATCCACAATCCACTCCCTCTGAATCCCTCCAAGATCATTAGCGGCCTTGTTTTTCACTCACATTCTTTTGTAGACCTCTCAAACACAGTCCCAACAGCCTGTGCAACTGTCCTCAGAAGATCAGAGGGATGATAACAAGCAGCTATTTCAGAATTGGGACATGGTACAATCCAAGGAACACAAGGATGCACATTGAAAGGAGAGCAGAAGGAGCCCAAAAAGTCTTAGTTCTTCTTCCCATTAAGCTAGGGGGGTTCAGATGACGATTGAAATGAGATGAGACCATCTGTGTCAGACAACAATGTCGAGCTCACTGAGGCCCTGTCCCACGTTCTTCTGCATTATCTCCAAGTGAAGAAATGATTAAAAGAAGGTGTTTTTCAAAGGTGTGGTTCCCACAGACTGCTCCACCTTCACCTTTAACTGCTTTAGCTTTGAGATGAGGCCTATCTTAATTATGACAATTATCAACCAACTTCAAACAACATAACAAATGTTTAACACAAAGATCAGCTATATATATATATAAGTCAATTAAGACCTGGTTCCTGATTCTGTAGGTTGAGGGTGTATGTGTGTGTGTGTGGGGGGTGTTACAGAAACTTCCTGTGCCACTGCTGATATTGTTGTAATTATGGCATATGAAGCATACTGTAGAGGATTAAATATGAAAATCAAACTGTGTTGTTTTTAATTTTCCAAAAGAAAAAAAAACTTCAAAATCTTTAATTTGCATTTGTAACCCTGATTACAGAGGGGATAAGAGCCTCTCAGATTAGTATAATATAATAGAACACATTTGATATAGTGTGTAAAACAGACTATCCTGCCCAATTTTGTGACTTCAAATCTGTTTAAAAGGCACTAGAGAGCAGGATTAGAATCATTCTCTCAGGGCCTCTGCTCTGGTAACCGGAGCCCTTTGGGAAATGTGGCAGACGCGGTCTCTTTATGGTTAACATAAGGTTGACCGCCTGTGGGTTCTCCTGCTGGCTCTACACTGTCACCTCTGCTCATGTGATGCAGTGCTAAAGAACACTTTGTGAACATTCTATTCCAGCGTACTGAGTCAGGAGGTTATCATAGAAAATGTCTGCAATGCAAGGTTTATTTTCATTTTTATTTTCTTTGGAGAAAAGATTCTCCATGTCCTGATAAATAAATGGTTTAGTAAGAATATAATTTGTGCAGGATTGAAATTTTGTTGATTTGGTGTAAAATAGATGAACAGAATGACAGTATCCCTCCAAATATGTACCAGTAGAAAGCATGTCAGTGTTGGTTCCACACTGAAGTTTCATTTAGTGAAAGCTCATTAAAGTTTGTTTTCATAATCACTAATGAACTTGGTTGCATGAATGAAATGAATGCATTTGACTGCAGTGTTATAATACAGTACTTCATTTGTGTGTTATTACTAGAATCTCATCATTTTTGAAACAAATCCTCTCTTTTCATGTACCCAAAAAAATATCAGGACCCAAATAAGGAGCTGTCACCAAAGAATCTTTACAAATTTTTTCAGAAATTTACCAAAAAATAAGGCTAAAGATATACTTACCGCGCTGGTGCAAGTGCCCTTGGGCAGCGCAGAGTTTTAGTTGAAAACTAAAATCAAACTGTGAGATGCAAAAGATTGCTTCTATAGCTGAGTGGAGAGACCTACTGAATGAGGCCAAGCTTCATTTCATGAATAGATGAAGTAAAAAAACCCAACGTATAATTAATGATGAGCTCAGCTTTAATGACTTTGGCTCACCTTGGCCCTTTCATTTCATCACATTGACTGAATAGAAAGAATGTGCGTCTATCAGATTTCAACACATAGATGCAACATTAATCATCGTGAATATTCTTTTTCAAATCCCCTTCAAATTCATTTTCTTCTGCAGCCCAATTCAGTCCTGCCTGTATGCTTCACCTTTCTCTGAGGCGATTATTTCATGATGCATATGGGTCTTTGATATCTTTTAAACTCATTCCTTTTTTATCTTATCCTTTGAATTTTGTCTGGTTGTGCAGCCTGATCTGCTGCACACTTGTTTTGGCAGTGCTTACTGTGGTCTCAGTGTGACACTGCATCAGTGCTGCAGGTCATTTCATTGTTTCCACTTTATCTTTGCTGTCTCTTTAAATCAGCCTGGAGTGTCTAGAATTGATTTTTTAGGGGGGTGTATGTCCCCCCACTATGCAGCACTGTAACCCCTGGAACTTTTTTACTTCAATATAATATGTCACATCAAATGATAGATAAGCAATCACCTGGCTGACTCCCTGAATTAAGCTCTTCGTGCCACAAGAAAGCAGAGGTTGATTTTATTTGACAGAGCTCTTTGTGATGGAAGACTTTTTTTTATTTTTCTCCAGCTGTTTTGTTCAGCATGTGCAGTTCTGTGTTGAAAGGAGAGAAAAGCTTTGATTTGCTTTGTTTAACTTCCCTATAATCTCATTGAGGACGAATTTCTGAGATGCTACACATGGGAGCTTTGATTTTAAAGACATTTCATTATAGTTTGGTGAAGTGTGGGGTTCTACACCCAAAGGAACTGTGGTGAGAACTTTGAAGGCACTTATTTCAGACTTTGTTCTGAGCTCTGTTCAAAGATCTACAGTTTCGTGGAGCTCCACAGTTTTTTCTGAGCCACAAAGATGCAACCGTTGACTGAATTTACTGACTTTGCTTTCATGCTGGTATGAAACGCTGTTTGTCATGTTCTCTTAAAAAAAAAAGTTTTACATTTTTAATAACATTAATAACCCTCCATTCCATCAGATTTTGCGCATTAACAAAATCTGATCAACGTAAAAATACAAGTATAAAATCAGAACCAGAGATTTTTGTTGGCATGGATTAATCACACCTGAGTGTTTAAATTTAGCCACATTTTACTTCAGATTAGCTTCAAGCAGCTAAATTATAATTGATGATATGCTTGTACACAAACATTTTTTAATTTGACAATTTATCCACTTGACATGTGGTTTTTACGCTTTGGTGGTAATTATGTTGCATGGTTATCCATCTTTTTAATGCCATTTGCTGACAAAAAAAATGAAGATAAAACAATAGAATCAATAAAACAATAGAACCCCAAAGTCATTTAATCCATGAGTGCTTTTATCATTTAAAAAATATATATACTGTATACTTACTGAGAACAAGAATATGGTTTTATATTTGAATCCACTGTAACCTTGTACATGTGAGATGGGTTCATGAAATATTTGTGTTGATAAAATATTAATTGGACAGGAAGCCAGGTCAAAAGGCATTATGCCCAATAAACATTAAATTTAGTGGAAATAACAGTTGACTCCATGTTATAGATACATCACCACTGATCACTACATGCACAGGTTTCTGTAAATCACTTAAACAGAGTATTGTGAAGAAAGCCGACACTAGCTTACAGAACAAAATACATAACTGTAAAAACAAATCTAATTCTGATGGTCTTTATTTGTCATGTATAAACACAACATAAATAACTATTAATATGACTTAGTACAGACATTTACTGATACTCGATAAAAAAGAAAGATAAAACGTTTGCATAATTTACAAAACATGGTGTGTCCTGTGCTGTCCGAGGCACACGTGTGCCTTCCCAAACAGAGTTCTTCTTACCTTCACTGTATTTTTCACAACGAATACTGGATATTTAAACATGGAAATTGAGTCTTCTTTTGTTTAAAAATATCTCAAAGATAATGACATTTTGATCTTTACAGTGCTAAATCTGGTATACATAGTGGTTGTTTGGTGAACAACAAAAGTCTTTCCTTTTTAAAACCAGACAGAGTATGAGGGCAGTACTTGCCCTCAAAGTGTGTACTCTTGAGCCTTGTTTATCTAGAAGTGCAGATATGCATAATGTAAACATTCCCTTTGCTCTTGTAATACTTGTTTCAGACTTTTCATTAAAAAATGAAAAAAAAAAAAATCTTCAAACACCTAAATTAGCGGTTGTTTCTGCAAAGACACCAATAATCCTCTGCCTCAGAGTCCAGAAGGCTTGTGCAACAGAGGAGCAGACCTGTAAATTGCCATATTAAGGCTTGGTGTAGTTAATACAGTTAAGTCCTTCGGCCACAATGCACAGCATTGCTCTTTTGGCCCCTCACATTTTTTTTTTCTTTCTACAAAAACACATTTACAGTCAAAGTACACAACAGCAACATTTGATTACAGTTGCTTTTCGTTTTGTCTTTTAGCATCTACCAAAACAAAGTCTCTTTGGAAGAAAAAAAAAAAACATACGTCGTCTTGTTACCTTTTCCCAATTTCACTTTGCCGGAGAAAGTGGATGTTATTAGAGCTGTCTGCCAATTCTGGGTACTGTTCAATAGAGAGCACATAGTACCCGTCATAGCTCAGAACTTTTCCGCTGCTCAGAAGTTGCCTCTTTTCTCCCTCTGTCCAGGGACGGACGCCCTCCTCACCGTCTCGCACTCGCTGCTGTTCTCTTGCCCATGCACCAGCGAGGGCACGCTGACGGGCAAGCTCAACAACTCGCACCTTCTCCTCATCCACCGTGGATCCATAGCGGATGTGAAGGGCCAAAGCACCGGCACGGATTTCCACATCTGCAAAACGGCGAGTCCGACTATCCATAACTGTGGTGGACTGGGAAACAGTCACATTGACACCATTCTCCAGAGTTTTGTGACCACTGGTGAGGTGCAATGCAGCAAGGTCTGAGTCGGGAAGGCCAGGCTTGACAAAGTAGTGTGTGTCCCGCCCTTCAATTGTAAAATGTAGGTCTTCTAAATAGAAAGCGTTATTAAGAATAGTCGCAACCTTGATGCAGTCTTCACTGGCCACGTTGAGAGTGTGAGTATGCACGCTGCCCTTGTAGATTGCAAACATGACAGCTCTTCCGATTGGAGATATTGCAGCTGAGAACCACAGCCAAGACTTTTCACCTCTGTGACCTCGGCTCAGATGGACCTCTGGCAGTCGCTCGAATGACAAGAGAGAGTGCGCTTGCCTGGTTACTTCCTGCTGGACCCCAGAGATAGACTGTAGGGAAAGTGCAGTGAAACATTAATGCCTTAACATGGCAGAACTGGCCTCTACAGGCTCTTTAGAACCAGCTACTACTTCTTTTTTTTTTTTTTTAACCCACATCTGATAATGGTGTTTTTAAGATGGGTTTTAAAGCCAAAAGTAGATGAATCCCTCAAGACAATTTTAGGAAAAAAAAACTTTTTGGGTCAAGGTCCAAGTGCTATAAATAACTTCAAAAACTATTCAACAGCAGTGGTTCCAAATTATAACACATACAGCAATGTTAAAATGTGATAAACTTGCAACCAACCATGACAGAAGAAAGAAAACATTATTCTTAGTTTGCATAGTATTATGCAAATATTACCCAATTAAAACTGATATTCTGTGAAATGAAATGCAATCCAGTTACAAGATAGCATTTTTAAAATTCAATGGGAGACTACTTTGTCGCCTTTCTCATCCAACTTCCTCAACTCTACTTTTAAATCTGTATTGTTGACAGCATGCTTGAGAGATTAATTTCACCCACCGGCAGATCATCCCAGCGCTGACTCTTTCTCAGTTCATAGGAAGGCATGCTCAAATCAAACTTAGGGACCGGAAACCCAGGAATAGTGTTGTGGAGATGAAATCCAAAGGTTACGAGCCAGCTGTTTACATCTTCAAAAGGAAGCAGAGTTTGAGAAATTGACTTAACGCCAATATAACTACTCATTGCAGCCTAAATAAAACTTTGAACCTCAAAAATAAACTCTTACCGGCAACATATTCCCTGACTTCGTGGACTTTGCTGATGGGGTTATTATTTCTGAACATGTATAGATTAAAAGGAGCAGGCTCTTTGCCTATGCTTTTCAACATAGAGACATCTGGCGTAGTCCACCTTCCAGACATTATGTCATAATCCTGCTCACCGAAGTGCAGCAGTTTGGTCAAGGGGTCATATAGTCCTCCATGAAAGCCAACTACCAGCTGGAAGTCTGGGTTGGAGTCAAAGTAGACCTCACCGTATGCTGTGTACTGGAGCTGTTTGACAAGGAGGCCATTGCTAGTGAAGACGGCAAGGGGTGTGCCGGTGTTATCACAGGCAATGTAGAACTCTTCTCCACTACTGATCTCCATAGCAAACAGGTGTCCTTGAAGGTCATAGTAGAGGGATGTGATTTCTGAACTGGAATGGTTGTAAACATGTGTAATCCTGGCTGGGTAGCTCAGGTCAGCGTAGAAGTACTGCATGTGTTGGCCCAAGCTACTCTTGCTGGATACTCTGCGGCCGAGTCCGTCGTAGCGATACTGGATCGTCCAGCTGCTGCTCTTGCTGTAGACACGCACCAGAAGCCCTTTGGAGTTGTATTCGAAGATCTCTGCGCCCCTCTGACGTAGGAACCCGTCTTCATCCATTCTGTACTGGATGTCTCCGAGGCGAGTAATGCGGTCTCTCAAGTCGTAGCGCAGTGGGAGGAGCCTGGCACTGTTTCCTGCATTCAGCAGATGCAGATTACCGTTGAGATCATACGTGTAGCGCCACATGACCTTCTCGTTCAAGTAGACTGTCTGGAGCTGCCCATCTACGTCATACTCATAACCGTACTTGGTGGTGTTTGCAAAGGGGCCGATTTTGATCTCCCTCTTGATGACTCGACCCACATCATCGTACTGGAACGTGATCCAGTACATGAGCGAACGGAATATCTCATACTGGATCTCCTTGATCCGTCCATGCGCATCAAAGTGTTTGGTGTAGGTCATAACTGCTGTGGATATGATTTGATTTATATCATAATAGATCACCCCAAACTTTCCAAACTGTTCCACCTTTCCCGAGATGTCATCGTACTGATACAGATCAATTGGCAGTGGCGTTTCATTGATGACTCCTTGCACACTGGTGACACGCAGGCTGCTGTCGTAGGTGTAATCAAAGCGGGCGTTGACCATGCCGTCTTCGCTGAAGCGGAAAATCTGCCGGTCGATCAGTGGGCCCACTTGGCGATAGCGGATGGAGCAGATGAAGCCTTCATTCTGCAGGTTAACGGTCTTCAGCACCCCTGCTGTCTCGTCGTAGGTAAAACTGACCCTGGTGCTGTCATACAGGATCTCTGACAGCTTGTTCTGCCGGCGGTACCTGTACAGGACCCGGCGACCCGTGCCCAGGTGAGCTACTCTCAGCAGGAGGCCATCCTCGCTGTAATCCACAGCCACTGAGGCATTGCTTTCTGGAGGGTGGTAGAGGTTCCTGTAGTAGCCCACCGAGCGGATCGTCTGCATGGTGTAACGGGCGACACTTGGCATTGTGACAGCAGCCAGCCGGTCCAGAGAGTCAAAATCAAATATGTACTGCCGTTGACTGTGGAGCAGGAGGACCATTGACTGAAGGGAAAGAGCAGTGAGTCTGTTATTCATTATCGTTTTTAATTACTAATGCATAACACGTGGGTTGAGCAGGAATTTCTATTAAATATTCTACTGCAACAGCTGCTTTTAACACTAGACAGACAGTTTATTTCAAAATAACTCTACTAGAAACACTTAAAATGAATATCACAGAGTGGATCAGATGGTGCTTCACAGAAACTGTCCTGATGTAGAAGAAAATGTGTCATTTTTTCAGAACGCACTAAATGAATAGGCAATGTCCTATTCCTGCTCCCCACAGGAACCTCTTTTTTCTCATTTACAATGTATGAAGTTGGGACTGTGGTCTACTTTAACACCCTTTCTGCTAAAATGTCATGTGCAGTCACCCATTGCTACATTGCAGTTCTCTGCATTCCCTCATCTCCCTATATTTATGTCAGTGTTGACATGTCTTCTCATATTCATGCCATGGAAGGCCATGACCAGGATGCTGAGGATATCTGTGCATGTCTTCTGTAGTTTCCCTTTTGTAGTCTCAAATGCTTTTTTTTTTTAAATTCTGTACATACTCTATTTAGACATATATTTAACTATTACACAATTACCAAAATTAATTACACTTAAAGTCACTGACTGGAACTTCTTTTCTGACCTTATTCCAAATGAAAAGCTCTATAATTAAATGAAATCAACCCTGACAAAGCTGACTAATTTGCCAATTCTGACTTCTAATTTCCTCAGGTCCAACCACCAAATTTCAGACATGATTTAAAACCACATATAACCGAAGAGCCCACTGAAAAAGAGTACAGCTAAATATGTTTTTGTAAATATATTGCCTACTGGGAACACCAATTACACTTAAATTTTGGACAATGCTGAAAGATCAGCCAGGAAAGAGGTCAAAATCACAAGACTGGGAAAATACTGAGCTGCACTGGTTTGGCTGTGGCTCAGGGTTGTATGCCGAATGACAGGAAGGTCAGGAAAGCCTTGCTTTTTAAAAATGTCTGGACAAAACACTCCATAGCAAATTGCTCATCTTTGGAGCATGGACTCGTGTTCATGCTGAACGGGCAGGTCACTTTTGGTGACACCTTAAACTAAACTGTAAACTATAAAATGCCATTTTCTGAAGTTTGAAGTATGTTGAGATGGGAAAATATAGGCATAATACAATTACAGACCACTTGGCAGTCTATTTACTGTAAAAAGAAAAAAAAAAAACATTATTAAAGGTGACAGTGGCATATCGCATGACTTGAAAATGGTGAACACAGGCTGTATATGTGTGTGCCTCCTGCTTTAATTTGCTCTACACAGCCTCCCAAATGTTTTGGAATTAGGTTTCTACAAAACATAGCAAGCCTCCGGGCTCTTTTCCTTCATTAAGATAGTGCAGGAAAACATTTGGATGAACCAGGGTCCCTTTTATGTTTTACCTCCTCCTCATCGTGCCAAAGAATTTTATTTACTGGGGAAATGATGCGAAGCAGCTTGTGAATATGATTTTCATATATATAAAGATATAAAGATATAAGCTTGTAGTTAGTGTGAATGCATCCTGCCTGTTCTGTGACACTTGGGTACCCCTTCTCGCAGCTATATATTTCCCTCTGCTAATCACACTGTATCTTTTATATTTCCTCTTCCAAAGCTGGTGTTTTGGTGTTTTCTCACCTGCTCCAGGTAGGTGTAACTCCATATCTTCCCATCAGCAAACACCCTGGAAACCAGGCGGCCTTGACCATCATATTCCAGTCTCTCTGTGGTGGGGCCCCTTTGCAGGGCGCTGATCTGTCCAGTGCTGGTTCGGCTTACATTAACTGGGAGGAGCTTGCTGCTGGGCACCCACAGTACCGGGTGGCCTGCTGTGTCATATATAATCTTCAGGAGGAACTTTCGGTGGTCATCATAAATCTTCTCAGTCCTCAGTGTGCGATCATAATCAACAGAGAGAATATTCCGCCCATTTACCTGTGAAAAAGATTAAATGAAAACCAAAACTATACAATACAAACCACTTTACAATGTCTAATCCAGTTTAAAGCCATTAATACACCCAGAAGAGCAAATGCATCATTTCTGCACAGCTCTTGAAATGGCATTGAAAATAGTTTTTACAGTGCTTGAGAGATTAACTGCCCCTTCACTAGGGTCATTAAACTAAGTCACACTCAGTCAGATTGTTCAGGTAAATCTTAAATTACAACCTCCTAAATTTAGAGATGAAGCTTTCTCACTTGCAGCTTCACTGTGGAAGGTAATGAAGGACTATGAATAATAAATAATTTTGAAAGGGAACCAAAAATAGATGGACTCCCATACAATACAATTTATAGCCACTGAAACTGGGGGATAAATGTTGATACAATTGCATGATTTAGCTGGCTACTTCTTGTTCCAGGACTCCAGGAAAAGTCACCTACTAACTTGGCTGTTGCGTGTTAACTGTCAAATTACGAAATTTACATAACAGTGAATATTGCAGATTAAAAGAAGAATATATATGTCTATATATTTTTTTACATTTAGATTTAAAGTTGGCTATAGCAAATGGAAGAAAACTTAAGTTGCGCTTACCCTGAGCTTGCGCCCAAACACAATAACTTTCCCTCTGGCTTGTTCTTTGCGAAAACGCCACTCAACCAAGTTTTGCCCACTCTCCCCTGGCAAGCTCATGTTGCGTCTGGCCACAGTCGGATTAGCAGCTCCTGCCAGGATGTGCGGCTCTGTCTGGTAGTGAGTGTCCATCCCATTGGCATAGGTGATCCTCAGTGAGTTGTCAAAGCCAACTTGATAACTGCTTCTACATTGGTCTGGTGAACACAAGCATACAATAAAGTCCAAGTGAAAAACAAAGTATTTAGTGATTTAACTCAGCTTGCGATCTTTTCTCTCTCGGTAATTAGTCGTTTCCACAAGTCCTCATATTTCAAATTAAGTAATATTTACACAAGAACTAACGGGAATAATGGCCTTGGCCAAGCGGAACAGAACTGAGGCAAAGGTGACGTGTTCCACTGACACACACCTGAGAGTAATCACTCACACCACCTCTGAGCTGCAGTGATACATGACTTGAGCTTACTCAACATTGCCCCGCTGACCCCTGAAACAATGACAAATACCAGCTTACGAAATGGCTGCCAGAGCCGGGAGATGAATCTCGTGCCCTTACCCTGAGCCAAAGTGTAGAAGGCACGAATGGTCGAGGTATTCGTGGTGATGCTGATTTCCTCCTCAGTCATGGAGCTTTCAATATCCACCGTCAGAGCGCTGTAGAGGTCCGTGTACAAGTTATTCACCATGCCAGTTGGAAACGTAACGTTCATGAGACGACCTTCGCTGTCATAGCTGTTTGAGAGAAAGATCATGTAATGACAAAGTGCTTTCATATAAAGTGTCCTTAAATGCCACCGTGTATTTAATTATCATCTCTTTTATAGTTTTGCGTGAGACCATCAACCCAATTGTGATTAAAATGTCACTTTTATTTCACAAATGACAGGGCATCCTCTGTCAAGCAAAGGTTCACCCCAGATATTTGATAGGGGAGCAACACATCTCATCAGCTAGGGTACCATTTTTTTAAGATTCTTTTTTCATGTTCTAGATATAAATGGATTCAATTATTTGGATGATTGATGCACCGTTATAATCTCCACTGAATGCTTTGCTTTTTATGCTGAAGTGAAGGCATCATTCACGGCATAATGTGACATGACAGCAAATTACACAGAGAAGAAGAATTCAATCAGGGAGGAACCGTGTTCAGGAATAATGCCCTCATGGTGACTTATTCAACAAACTATAGGCAGATACTTCTTTAAAACAATGTCACAACTGTACATCTCAATGTCTGTATCTATTTATATTGATCTGTAGATTTATTTTTAGCCCTATAATTTAAACCTGGAAATATTTTTCTACTTTGAAGTGAAGGACAATTTGATATTTATTTAGGATAGTTTGTTTTTTAGCTTTTAATGTTTGTTGTGTTCCACAAATTAAAATTGGGCATCTCAAAGAGTGCAGATGACAACAAAACCGGCCAATGAGGGAGCGCTACACTGTTAATTGTGCAAAATGGGTGCTATCCCATTTTGCAAGGTCAACACTTAGAGGGCTAATGGTGACACCCAGAGTGTCAAATTTAACAGGTTTCTGTCAAATCCAGTTGGAGAATTGCAACAGCCATGATTCCCCCAACACACACATATACACACACCATTGGCAATGACCCAGAACACTATTTCTAGCAAACCTTTCAGTCATGCAACATTGCCTATACAATATAAACAGCAAATAGGATGATGGAAATGTGTATGTGCTGGCTTAAAACACACAGAAGACTTGCACTGACTACTAACTTGTACTTTCCATACAGCTTTTGCATTTGCTCTCCTCTGGAAGTCATTAATTGTTTTTCAGCTATCAGATAACGGATGGCAAACTTTGACACCATGTCACAAAACCACAGTGACGTTCAGCATTTAATTTAACTTTCACCCAACCTAAATATATGGTTGCTTATATTGAAAAGAAAAATATACGGTAACATTTGTACTGTGAACTTATTTTCAGTACATCCTCGTAAGTAATTTGTTTTTTTATTTTTTTTATTTTTATGCGCTATCAGGAGACATGTTTTAATTTGTAGCCTGAACAGATTCCAGATTTAGAAGGCTTAAATGAATTGCTGCTGAAATTATTATGAATTTGGCAGGGTATGTATAGACTTCCCCAGAATGAACCTGTCAATCTCTGTAATACTTACTCGTAGAAAGTTGTCCAGCCAATTTCTGATGTCTTTGTAGCCAGCAGACCATTGTTACCATGATAAGTGAGAAGCACCAGTTCCTGGCCTTGCGCCGCAAGCGTTTTCAACCCTCCATTGGTGCTCATCGTTAGCCATATCACCTGGTTGTCCGGGGCTACGATTCTCACTGGCGTGCGGTTAGGATCGCGGCGGATCCTCAGAGTGTTCCCGCTGCTGTCGGTAACAGCTGTGATGTCGTTCTCTGTGCTGTAGCTGAAAGTGTACTTCAGGTCACCAGTGAGCAGGCTGGCAGTGTGCTGGTGGGTGCCATTACTGTCGAATGTGTAGAGCTCTTGGGCATCGGGTGAGGCCACTTCATATACACCGGCACTTGAAGTCAGTACTGGCCCATTTCTGGAGATGGCCCGGATACGAATGTTGCCCAAGTCTGCCACGTAAAGTGTTCCATCTGGGGCTGCGACTAAAGAAGATGGAGCATTGAGCCTTGCGTCTTTTGCATATCCATCTCCTGTCTGGTAACAGTCGCAGTTGGCATCGTTCTTGCAGTCGCAGTCTGAGGGGGCCCCGGCCAAATGAGTTATCTCGCCATCCACGGAAACCTTGCGGATCCTGCTCATCTTCCTCTCGTCTGTTTCGGCAATGTAGATGGCTCCGTGGTAAGAGACGGTGATGGAAATGGCGGATTCCAGAGGGGTTAGTGGTGCCCTTTGTCCAGCAGCCACGCCACGCTCCAGTCCAGCCAGCGGACAGTGCGTAGGTCGTCCGGCAGCGATGCTCACTTGACCGTGCTCTGTGATGCGCAGCACAATGTTGTTGTCCAGGACATATAGCGTGTTGTCCATGGGACTGACTGCAAGGTCAGTGGGCCATTCCAGAATCACCTGAAAGACAGGACACGTGAGATTTCTATTTTTGCTTTTGACATGATTAATGTGGGACATTTAGAGTAAAGGTTATAGCTGCTCAGTTATTCGTACACAAAAAATAATCTGACCTATAGTTGAGTCTAAAACTAGCACACTTTGTTTTTCTGACTGATAAAATGCATCAGTGAACTCAGCCTGAGCAGTGGACACACTGGACACATGGACACATTAACAATTTTGGATATTATCAAGATTAACTGATCTCTTGCGACTCTTTGTTCCATTACAAAATACTTTATCTTTGCTTTCCACAATGTCAGCGTTTCCTTCCTGAAACCCATTATTATATTTATTAGGTGTTTATTCCCTGTGCAACAATACGAGATGACCATCGAGAGCAGTGCAACTCCCATCTCAGAGTTTCAGGACGCATCTCATTCTGCTGTGGAAAAGCTGGTAAGCCTCACACTATCAGGGAAACACTGTTTACCTGTAGCACAGGAGATGAGCTGGATTACAGAATCTCCTCTTTTCTGTTGATGCAACAAAACTGCCAGATGTTATGAAAGATGGTGGAAATGGGAACTGTATTCTGCTTTAGAAACCGAAAAGAGGCACTTTTTAACTTTTGCATCCAGAAAAAGAGGGGTTGGCGCTTAATATCGTCTGTGAAGGCTATGTACACTATTTTTTTTTGTGGAAATCAATCTTTGTGAGAAGGGATTTTCTGATTTTCTGCTCCCAGTGACACTCCAGGTCCAGATCTGCGCTTTATGCTGACAACACTAATCCCTGGCACCCAAAGACCAAACATGATCATCCATCAAACTGAAGGTATGTGCATATGTATATAGAATACATGCATTATGTCTGTTCATCCATCTTCTGTTCACAACTGCTTAATCCCTGTGAGGGTTGCAGGGGCTGCTGGCGTCTACACCTGGAAAACATGTGAAGCCAGAGCTGGAATCAAACTTCTAACCCCCACTGTGCTACTCTAAATTACTGTCAATCCAATGTCATTTTTCGTCGCCGTTTGCAGGTAATTGTAAAAGCTGACGCTATTTGCGTTCCAGAGAGTTTCAAGTTCATCCCACTTCCCTGTTCTAGAGCTGCCAAACCAAACTGGAGCAGGCACATTACACTATTCTGTAACAATTTAGGCAGCAATAATTGCTGAATCAGCTGGAGTGGGGTGGGCTTGAGTTTCAAAGTCGTGTCATTAGGCAGTCATATTGCTCCAAGATTTCAGTTTCCACGGCGTAATTAATCATAAAAACATGAGCACACTGGCTTCAGTGAGCCAGGTCTCTGGCTGAGCTGCCTGAGGATCACACCATCACACCAAAACCACCATCACAAACTACAAAACAAATGACTTAAATTAACAAGTGGAAAACCTTCTACTGGAATCAAACCCCAGAAGGACGATTATTTGGTCATTTCAACTCGCTCAGTCCCCTTTTCTTAATTCTTTTCATGTCTGTAGTCCTTCACTGGCACTCCCTTTTTAATCCCATATAGACTGTGCAAGTTCAGCAGACATTTAAATAAATAAAATTAGTTATTTAAAGTCAGAAAAGAACTACTGCACAGTTCTTAGATGGTAGAACGTGACTGCTTGGTAATTTCAGAAGAGCCAATTAAATTAAGGATTCACTTTTGGTAAAAAAAAACATCCTCAATTTTGCTTGATGAAATATCTCCTCATTTTCTTCTCCATTTCATCTGCTATGACTTGAAAACTTCTCTCTTCAATAAACTCTTCATCCTCCCACTTTTTGTCTAAATAAGTTCTTCCTCTGAGCTTGTGTTTTTCATCCTTTGCTTTAGAGAAAATACTCTGTTCTTCTGAAGTTGGCAGGGTTCTTTCCTTTTTTTATCTTTGCTTCTTCGCTCAGGCCCTTATGTATTTTTTCTAGCAATCAGAATGCATTTCCTACAATATATTTAAATTGACTTAAAAAACTTACATATTAAACATTCGTCTAATCAGGGGCTGCTTCTTATTTTACTACAGTTGTCATAACAATATCTCACAAAATCAGAAATAGATGGGTCTGTAAAATATTAACTCACAAGTACAACTTAAAAGATAATTCTAAAACTCTAAAAACCCTCTTTATAAATGAGCAGGAATATTCCACACTGCTATCAAATAGGTTGCACGAAAACAGTATGAATCTCATAAGTTTCTTTAATAGCGGTCGAGCAGAGCTTCAACGGTGATGATTTAAATTCCCAGGAAGTGCTGGGTTTCTGCAATTTTAAATTTAATTATAGAGTTTGAGGCAGACGAAAAAGCAGTTTTACTCAGGTCGCTGAGCAGATTCAGAACGAATAATATCTTAGTGAAATAACTTTGAGAACAGTTGATCAACATGATTATTATTCATGTAAGCAGAGGAGCGGGTAACATGATGTAAATATAAATGTGCTTACGTAAGCCTGCAAACCAAATGGTGAGTCAGGGCTGCGTGGGCGGGGCCAGAACGCAGCACTCCGATGTGCTCTGTGAGCACATACGTGGGGGATTAACAACCGTCTGATGGTGCTGGGTAAATCACCTGATTGATGTCCATGCTGTTGTCACATGTCAGAGGCCGAGCCGACGTCAGGTCATTGGATCCCAGGAAAGTAGAGATGATGCCGTTCTGGTCCACCTTTCTGATTGTGGTGCCATCCACAAAATAAATCAGGCCGCTCTTGTCCACAGTGATGCCTGTTGACGGGAGGGTAGAGGGTGGGTGAAGAGGGGTGGTGAGCGGATGGGAGGGGGGAAACATGGTGGATACACAGCATCTCAGCTTGCATGACTCAGTGGACAGAACACGATGAATACATGTGTCAAGCTTGGCTTCCTATTATTCAGGTCACTGCAAAAAGCACAGCTGTCAATTATTCATGGGCTGCTTTTCTGCTATTAAATAATTTCTGAAGCAGAAGTGGGAAAGGCTGTATTCATAAGGTGTATGTGCACTCGCCACACCTTGTTACCCCCCCTCCCTCCCTCACCCTAACAGAGCATCTCAGTAGGTGGGGTCGTCACTGAGTGGCAAGTTCAAGCGATTTCTGACATCCGCAATAATCAACAATCTGTTCTCCATTTTAGAAATGAGTGCTCCAGTGAGCGGATATGACAGCATCGACCAATTTCAGATGAAAGGGGTTGAAAGGCGGTTGCCATGGTGACAACTGTGAACTAAATTGTCTGGCTGATTGAGTGTCAGCTCCTCGATGTAAGTTGCAGGCGAGCCAAAGGGGAGTTGCAATAACCATTTGTCCCAAACTGGGAAAATACATTATCAGAGCAGGCCAGCTTCCACCTCACAGGGTGTCACTGTGCTGCCTAATGGAGTCCAGCACCTATGGGACTCCCATTACACCTCCAATCCAGGAAGAGCAGGGCACATTCTCTGTGTGCCATAGAGACTTTAACATGCTGTGTTCTTAATTAAACAGACCTGAGATCTGTCCCTGTTCCAAACATGTTTGTGCATCCAAAAATAGTTTTCTGCCAAGTTTAAAAATGTTTTCAATGAGCTTTAACAATTTATCTCCAGAGTACAATTTCTTCTCCAATAAAGGCATTAAAAGCTTCTATGGAAGGTGAGTGGTTTGGTTTGACCTGTGGCTAGCTCTGTGCAAGATTGCTTTCTGTTAAAACATTGACGAGCTGAGGGAGCCCATGGTGGATCCTCGGGAGCTGGCTATTTGACAGTCTGGGATTTTTAGACAGATTAAAAGTGTAACTTTTGAACAGAGTTCACCAAATGTCTGAGGGGGAAGAAGAGGGAGGGAAAAAGAAGAAAAAAAAAAAACAACAGCCATCTGCTGTTGCTTCTCTGGTCTCAGCTTCCACCCACTCCATCATTACAGGCGCTCCCTCAGACTGCCACCGCTGAAGCCTTCCTCGCCCAGCTAAAGCTGTGCTATTGCAGTTGGCATTCACGATGACTGCGATGCAATTCCTCTTAGCCTTTGTAGCCAGAAGAATTTACTGCAAAGTACATAATGAGAGCGCAAATAGGTATTTCAATCCAGAACTGAACGTACAGGGCAGGTATTGTTAAACAGTGGCTTCTGCTGCTTTTCTTTTAGCCCACGATTAAAACTTTAATCCTAAAATAACAGTCACAGTCGACAGTCGCTGCTTTTACAACACAGCAAATAAAAGATGGCCAATAAAGTCCCTTTAGTTACAATCAGCCAAAGCCTGCAGTGAAAGACATACATTTTAATTTAGCAGTGGCTGCTCTCGAGCGTGAACCCTGACGCCGTTTCCCGCCACTCACTTTCCTGCACGCCATCCTCATTAGCTCGAGACCATACCTTTGGGTCCTGTTAGCGAGGCCTCTGTAGCTTTGCCTCCATCGCCACAGTGGTTCTCATCAAAGGGCAGACAGTGCTCCCCGGTCCCTGCCACCACTTCGATGTTCGACTGGAGGTCCTTCGTCCCGCTTAAGGATTTTGGTCGGTAGATCTTCCGGGAGTTTGTGTCAGACACGTACAGCTGGCCAGTTACTGGATCGGTGGCCAGGTAATATCTGTGCGCTGGGTTGTTACTGTGCCAAGAACAGGAGCTCAGTTATATATTATACAGCCTTCTTCATGGATTTATACTCAATTAAGGTGCAGCTTTCAATATCAGAGCACTGAAATTGAACTTTCTTCTGCATAAATACAGTAGAAGAGATGATTTGATTAGAATAGTCCAGTTTTAATGGTGGTTGTGCAAACACAAAACACGACTTAAAGAAGTGTGGCATTCTGTTTGAAACCTTTATTTAAGTGGCATCAAAGGAAGGCAGCAAACTGTAATTAATCATATTTTGTAGCATTTCAGCAGCTAATTAACAGCTTCTTTCCATGCAGCAGCCTCAAAAAAGAAAGCTTTCAATTTAATACAATAAACAGTGCTGTTATTTGTGCCCACAAAAAGCTGAAAGGAAATCATCTACAGTATTTAAGAAATGTTTGAAGTTCCATCTCAAGATTAAAAAGAAAAAAACGGTTAAAGGAAGAGGAAGCAGGGAAGGTACAGAAGCAGGATGCCAAACTGAATTTAACAGTAGTGGGCTCACTGTTTATAAAACACAGATGACAACTTGTGAACCAGCTCCTTTTTTTTTAGTGCTCACAGTTTGGCTGCGTTTGGAAAAGCCTTCAGGAATTGCAAAAGAGACTTATTATCAGTGCAAATGCTACTGTGGCTGAATCTGATCATTTGCTTTTTAACTGCTTTTTATGCATCAATAATAATGAATGAGAGCAGGTAGCTGATGAGAATCCAATAAGTAATGATGTAGAATGACTAAATATTGATTTGCACTTAAAATTAAGGCAGACTTGATGCATAGCTGTGCTTAAGTGTCATTAAAAAGGCTAAAACAGGGGTAGTTAACATAAAAATATAACTTTCTTTACAGCACAGCCATAAACACAGCTCATCTGGTCGTATTCCAGCTTAATGGTACCACAGTAGATGCTGGTTGGCCCCCAGAAGTGGGCTAATGTGACGGCAAAATAAATACGGCAATGAAACATCTATGTAAAATGATAGAGCCATAAAGCCTGACAGCATTATGAGTCAAACCTAATGCCTGAAATAGGCGGCAGCCATCAAGCACCTATAAAGAACACTGAGGGTGAAGCACATTAGTAACTCTCAGTTTCACAGTCAATTCTGAAGAAACAGTAAATAAAGCACCTGTGTGGCATAATGCAGTTCATTATAACAGCTCTGCAATAAATGATGCATTCCTGGAGCTTTCTTCCGCACGTGATTTAGAGCTTCGGGATCTTGGATCTGTTTTGTTCCCCATTCAGATATAAAATACTCTCACAAACTCCAGCAGAGGGTAGCTGTCAGCAACGCAGTCCCATTCCCATCTAAATCTGGAGCTTAGGTGCCGTCTACACTCATAATAACAACCCAGTTCAGAGTTATTCCTGAGCAAACATAAGCTTCTCACTGCTGGGACATGCGCATGTCCTCCCTAACCACGTATTTCTATCTTCTCCTAATAGTATCGTAAAACATGGCCAATAACTACAGCTAGAGCGACATTGGCTTGTGAAGGTAAATCAATGCCACAAAGTTTATTGTGACTAATAAAAGTCATACTGCACTTTAGTAGGAGCCTTTATTTATCTGTCCTGGTGGTGATGAAGAGCTTATGAAGCTTACAAGAAAAAAAACCCAAACAAACTGGTCAATATGGAGCTGCATCTGATCCAAGTTTCCAGTTGAGCCAAGCGGTATTGATTTTAGATTCACAAAAGTCGACCGAGTCACTGGCTACCAGGGCCGAGGCCACCTTGACAGCCAAAACCAAATTACCCAACTTTTCTTTCTGCAGCTCCTTCAGCTTGACGAGGACCGGCTAATCTCCCGGTCAAACTAATTGCCACCAGAGTGCATCCTCAGAACCAGAGCTGTCGCTTTAATTATGAATACAAAGCAGTAGTGTAAGCCCCTGTGGATAACAGCAACTGCCAAACAGCGTCACTATATAGGAAGTAAAACCTTCGCCATGTTTTCTTAGAACAGTGATATGGTATATGACTGCATTACACCATCACAAGTTATAGTGGCCACTTTTTCAGGTTAACTCGTAAAATTATTTTACGAATTTGTTAATTTTTTTTTTTTATTTATTAAATGGCAGATGCTGATTTCAACATGTTATCACTAATTTATTACAATTCGAATCATACTTCTGGGTGTAAAACAATAAACAGTGCACTAAAGTGATGGACCTACCTGTGTCTAAAGTCTTTATTTCTACAACATGGTACGGAAGGAGCAGGAAAGAGGGGAAAAGAATCAGAACAGTCACATTTAAAAATTGTAAAAGGATACTTTAACTTATGCAACATTGATACCCCGAGGACTCGAGATTACTGAGATGCCAGAATTGAGCAAACACAAAAACAACGGTTCTTTATCCCCTGTTAATGTACTTAATGGAGATTAAAAAAAAGAAACAACCATTTGAAAGTCTGGAAGTTGAAGTATCCCAGTGAATAATCAACAGCAGAGAAAGTCAGGCAATGACGACATGTTTGGGAAAGAGTGGGGGAGTGAGACTGGGGCTGAGATGCAAAATAAATACTCCCATCTCCACAAACGCACTCTCCTGTATCGCCATTACTTTGCTCAACTGCACCACTCATATTGAAATATTGATTCTGCCACTTGTTTTATTGGCCGCTAAAGCTGATGTCTGCATACGGGATTTATGTTAAGATCAGCCGGTTCAGAAAAATCCTGTTTTTGTGAAGCGAAGCATGCAGATCACAAAAGATGGATCCGCTTTGTTTGTATTTTATTTCATCAGAGAAACTTGCATGGAAGAAGAGTACAAGTATTAGCAACAGCAAACACTGCTGCTGCCCCGCATGGCCCAAACAAGCCTTCATTACAGCACTTTCTTTCCCGGCTTGTAAATACTGCAAAGTATCTGCTTGCAGACATGAAACATTCCTTAAACCATTATTTATCTAGTAGTGGTTTGCTGAGCATGCAGGCTCTGCAGCAGCACCGTCTCCTAATTTAAAACAACACAGTTCTGTGTCTGACAAGCCCTCACCTCTGGAAAAGTCACGGCAGCAGAATCAACGATGGCCTGTTTTTATTAGAGAATATTTGAGTCGGCAGTGATGTCATTTTAAGGCGACTATCAGGGTTTTTTTTGTTTTTTCTTTCTCTTGAAGAAAGCCTTATGTACATTTAGTCAACATCTGCCACTGTAAACTAAGCCAACTGGCCAAACATGAGCCACTAGAGACAGTGGCCAACTTGGCATGAGGAGGCAAGTTATCTCAATTAGGAGGTGGAGACAGGATGTCCTGACTAATTATGGCGATTGTTCAGATGAAAAGATGGGAGCTTTAATTCTACTATTACTATTTAAGAAAGAATGCAAGAGTGCAGATGTGAACATTTAAAATTCCATATTTTACGGTGAGATTAAAAACAATTGATTTTCCACATAAATAGGCCGTATTGCCTGCCAATTCACTGCACAAGTCTCACCCAAACTGTGGATTTCAGAACATGCAGAAGTGATTCGCTGCAGATTCAGTCACTGCCCATTCCTGCTGCTAGCATTAGCAAACTGATTGTTGGATGTGCCGTTTTCGGCTCGGTAATGCATGTCATCAAACTGCTCATCCTGCAGGAGATCTTCTCCGCTGCGCTTAACAATTTAGCACAACAGAGTTTGCGGTTGGTCTAAATTGCTGTGCCAACAGGAGGAAAGTGGCTAGGGCAGCACCACTGGTGTATCCTTAAATTCAAAGCCAAAATGACAACTGATATGTAGCATGCTGTTGAAAGGTCTTGGTCTTACCGGAGCTCCATGATACTCGTGACATTGCCGGAGGGGTAAATGCGTCTGATATAGTTGAAGTCTCCCACGTAGAGGCTCCCATCGACGCCCCACGCCAGAGCAACGGGCGCCAGCAGTTTGTTACCTTGGGCGAGTCCATTACAGCTGGGGCAGGAGATGCTCCTGCGCCGGCCATTCCCCATGACAGTGGAGATAACGGGAGGCTGGAGAGAGATGAACTGGTTCTCCCCGCTGCCTTTGTAAAGAATCCCTGCACAACAAAGTCACGGTTATCATGACTGATGTGTCACACTTACATGTCACAGAAGTCATACCTGAAAAGAATAAAAGTGTAAAAACAATAGAGAAATATTGCATTTTTTTTTTTGTTAACCTAGATTTAGTTTGCCTCTCCCCAATTAAATCTGATAATTGGTGAATCCATATGACCAAACATGCAGGTTTAAACTGTGATCTTATTTTCTCCAGTACTTTAGCTAATATTTACTCTCAGAAAAGCCCACTGAAGCTGGAAAACCTCCTCAAAGCCAATTTCAATTAAAAAAAACAAAAAAAAAACAATCTTTACACTTGACCTGATTCAGCTTTACCTCCAAGTAGTTCAAGCACCTTTAATGGTACCAACATTTTCAATGATGACTCACCAAATTTGGTGAGTCACTACCAGATCAATTATTTAACATGAAGCAGTTATAACAGGCTTGTTGGTTGGGGTGGGGGGTGATTTAGTGGGACTTCTTCAAAGAGTAAAAAAGCGTGTGTGCGCACGCACACACACACACAAAAACACACATCAAAGTGAGAAACTAGATGCCGGAAGCCCTTAATTATTCCCATCAAGTAACTTGTTTGAATTCAGACTGCCCGCGTCCTAATTACTGGATCTGTGGCACAACGGACACATAACAGTGTCCTCCCACCATTTTACCCCACCAGCAATCGAACCCCTCGATATATGTGAAGCCGAGCATGCCGCCGTGCTGCTTGTCCCTTATCTGATTTGTTCCTTTCATTGGTTTAATTGATTGAAGGGCAAATTCAAATGAAGGCGATGAGACTCCTGACAGGACCATCTGACCAATCCGTCTCTCGTATCCGAGGGCAACATACACGAGGCTCTCTAACAAAGACAAATAGGTCCGGGGGATGGCTTTACCCGTGACGCCATCAAACATGCGACCTTGGGACTTTAATTGAACTGTGATCCATGCATCTCCTCACTGGAAGAAACATGCTGTCTGATGAAAATTCTGGCTGAACTGAAAGGTGAAACAAAGCTTTAAATGTTGCTTTCTGCTCTTTATTCTCAACAATCTCAGAAATAGGGCCATTTATAATAGTCTAGACCTTGAGTAGCAGTGTAGCATTTCGCCTGATGGCCATTTGAAAAAAGACATGAAAACTAAAAAATAAAACGGTTTTAGACAGCAGAGCACAAGGGATTAAATCACTAATTAGTTTTTTCAATGTTCCTGCACAACCCCACCTCAAATAATATGGACTAAAACATTTCATTTTAATTTCCTCACACACTGGGTTGTATCACACTCCTTCGTGTCTCATATGCGATCCAATGTCAGCTTGAGTGAGTGGAGCAGTTGTGGTATTCTTCCCTCAAGGACACTTGGTCATAACGCATTACTGTTGATGACTGTAGCAAGGATCAAGGCCTGTGACGTCTCAGCTGGAGAGCTGCACTGATGGGAATTTGGCTCCTGATCCTGAGCCCAAGGGCCAAGAGGAAAACACAGCCCAAAAATAAAAAAATGTGTCATGATTTATACCAACAATTTTTCCGTGGTTTGAAGCACAAAACATAAGGTCTCAATATGATCTCAAAACTACAATCTAGTATCTGTCACCATGCAGTACAAAAGAAAAATGCAAATCAAACAATCTGTGATTCTGAACAGTCTGAAAGAAGAAACTCTTCCTTGACAGATTTTGAGAGACCCCTAAGTTGAAGCATAAATTTGGTTGTTGAAAGGATTAACGAGGAGGCACGTGGCTGCTCATCGGTCGGTAAACAAGAGCACGTCTAGCATTTGAATAACACCAAGTTAATGATATAAAAAGATCACGTTTGGTCGCTAGACTAAAAAGGCCTTTAAATCCCTGTCTCCTTTGTTTCAAGATGATTTGAGTGCCACTCCATCCAGCAAGCTCATGACTACTTTAAAACACCACTAACACTAGGGTATTTGGCAGCAGACATATTAAAAAAAAGATGCAAACCACACAAACAAAAACGAGAAGATGTGAAGGTCAAGAATAAAAGTTGCTGCTCTGCTTTATTCACAACCTCCTGCGGTTTAAAGTCTCTCCACTGGAATTACAAGTCCATCTGATCTGAATATGGATTTCAGAGGATCCCTTTGTTTGAACAATGAGATAATCATTGGTTTGATAAAGGCTAATTTGAGGCATGTAGTCTGAAACAAGGCGGATTTCTTGATGACAACATGACAGCTTTCAAAGATGATTAATAGTGTGAATGCAAAGCTGAGCCTCCGTACTTGGAAGGATAAAAAAAAAAAAGATGCCCGTAGCAATGTCACCTTGGTGACACAGTGAGACTACAGAGATTGCTAGGGGAGGAGATGGAGTGTGTCTTAATTGCACCCTGGCCTTCATGGTATCCTCTGTGCTGTCTCAGACTCCTACTGATTCACTAGAGAGATGCTGCACATGCAAAGGAACCCACTCAGTGCTTCAAATAGAGTATGTGCATGAGGCTGTACTGTGAGGACCCTCCAACATTCTGAGCTGTTGAACTCCCCGACGGTGTTCAATAAGAACCACAGTGTTACTCTAGATGGAGACAAGGCGCAGACTGAGTGCGAGGAAGAGTCACTTGTAGTAGAGGAGGCAAGGGCAGGAGGACACGACGAAAGCGGAGACACCTGCAATTTCCTTTATCAAGCCCGACAGGCTCCGAAGGGACGGCAGATGCGGCGATTTGGGCTCAGCGAGATCCTTTTTCGGCACAAACAATGAAGAAAAACACTTCCAAAGAGCCGGAGTGCAATGCGGGAGCAAACGTCTCAATCCGCTGCTGCCGAGGTGCCGGTTGAAGAACGGCAGTTCACAGCATTAAACAATCAATACTGGAGCAACAATGATGGCAAACTGGATTCATCTTCATGCCGACCTTGGATATCGATCCGCATTCTTTGCCCAAAATCCACATGGGCCATAAATCTCAAATGTCAAAAAAGTCGCTCAATGCAAGGCTGAATAATTAGTTTCAATTGGAAAATGCAAAGGGTACATATACATGAAAGCAAAGACAGATGGGGTTATAGATGGAGCTGTGATATTCTGATGTAAACGCAGCACACTGTGATTTTTTTATTAATATTCCTCCTCCAGAGCTCAGTTTTTAAACTGAATGAATGCGATTCTTGCGTGAAGCCCATTTCTGATTAAGCTGCATTTAGACAGAAGCAAATGAGACAGAACGATGCAACCTCACAACTTGGCTTGAGCGGATCTTAATTTTAATTTTGTCAGACTTGCGATTTATTTTGGGGGCTGTGATATAATAAGACAAGTGAAGTGTGTGTGTGTGTGTGTGTGAAGGGAAGGAAAAATAAATTAAAAAAAAAAAAGCTGCAGGGAAGCTGTCGCTTTGACTGTATATAAAAGGCTCAATGCCATCTGGTTGTTGCTTTATTTCCATCTTTGCTGCTTCCACGTGAAAACGTGTTTGTAATGTTTTTATGCACATGTAATTTTCTGATAAACCCCTCACATGTAGCTGTGTCAGGCAGGATGCAGCATGCATTAGCATAAAGGATGCGCTGAACCTATCTGTTGATCACAAAGGCAACTCGCAACCGCCCGAACTCCAACCACGATGCCGCCACAGAAAGCTTTGGAGATGGGTACACTCCACTTTGAGGCAGGTGGGATGAAATACAACCCACCGGCAGCAGTCAAGCTCAAGGCGGATTTCAGTGTTCTCCCGCACACTTAACAAACTTCACGCTCCGGATGGCTTGACAGATTGGGTACGGGAATGGGCCCTTGCGTCTCTTTTATTTAATGTTCAACAAAGAAGCAGGCTTGAACAAAGGGAAGAGAGACTCTGAAGAGACGAAGGGAGGAAACCGTTTCTGTGACATGTTTTCTCCACAAATGTATCTGACTAAAGACAGTGTGTGCAGCCTGGAAGATGTGAGGATGTTGTCATACATGCACAATACACGTGTGTCATAGATGTTGTGTAAGAAAAGTGAGTGGTGGAGGATGAGCAGTGCTGCCCTCGCCTTGTAGGTGTGCATCAAGATGCTATAAAAGACAAATTTTAAGATGTAGGCTGACTGGAGTTCTCGTTACACAAGCTCCGCTCCTTCATGTCCATGGGTTGCCAAAATGGATAATAATGGAAATAATGAGGCCGGTTTAGAGATGAACTGCTTTAAAGCTTTAGACTTTGTGGCAGGAGTTTATGCAGCTCCACTGGATCCTTAATTACACATTTGGAGTGTGGAGGAACCGTGCAGGGCTGGGGGAGCTCTGCTTCTCCAGTTTGGGCTGCTTCCGTTTTATCTCGTGGCTCAGATGCCAGTAATGATTAAGGGGATATTCAAACACCACCCCCTTGAATCTAAAGTGTGTACTGTACATTTTTATGCACAATTAGGTCCAAAAACATTACACGGCCTGTTGTTAATCTCATTAACCTCCTTTAACTTTTCAGACCCACTGCTACTGAGCTGTAATTTGCCATTCAATCAAACACAAAGGTGACAGATTCAGCAGCATATTTAGATTAATAAAAGAGCAAATCATATAGAAAAGAGTGAACACAGTGTTTGCAGTTTCAAAGAAATATATATAATTTGATTTTCAAGTGATTAAACCAGATATCACCAAGAATCCAAATGCATGATGACAGCAATTACTGGAACATTTATAATTATGTGTGCTAAAGTGATTATAGCTGCTGATGCCCAATTGATTACATGATTTAAAAAAAGCTATATTATAGCTGTATTTTTGCTGCTATTGTGAAATTTAAGCAAATGAAGTTGGCATGTCACAGTTAACGCTTGGGGTTGTGCAGGGATCCTTATATAGCACGGTCCCGATGACACATTGAAGACAAAACGCATCGATGAATGAGATGCTACCCATGAAGAAAAACATCCAGAAAAAAAAGTAACATGTTGTGTTTTACTCTGAGTTGCAAGCGAGTGACTTAAAAGTTATCACTTTCATCTTGATTGGCTGTGACTTTTCCACTGACATTTTCACTCCTGAGAAGTTGGGGACCGTATTGTTAGATGGTGATATTTCCTGCAACCTTGAAGTATCTGCTGCTTCTTTCTAACAGTCCAAGTCTCTCTATACCTCCCCAACAGACTGTTTTTCAAGTTCAATAGACTCTTGAATCATGAATGGTACATTATATGAGGCCAGATGTAGCAAAAGATGACCTGAGGTTCTTTCTTCCTCTACTGGGATGTAAAAAAATCTGTTTTTTAATTATCGGTTCAAACATTTGTGCTGCTTTATAAATTATGCTCTGAATAATAAAGGCAGAAGAAGAAAGGTGTGATAATCAGAAAAGCCCCCTGTCATATGGCTGCAGGCAGTAACTAACAGACCATCAACTGCCACTAAGCTCAGAAATGTCAACTGCCCACTAAAATAAAACATGACAAATATCCTGAACGTCGAAGAAAAACCTCAATATCCACTCCTAAACTACAGCCTTACAGTGTGACACTGTGGACTCCGCTGAAGGCCACAGCTCTAACCTCGACTATTTTCAAGATGAAAGGGCCACAAATTGTCTTGGACAACTGGAACAAGCATTGTGAGCGAGGAGGGTTTAATGTCACAACAGCGACCTGGCAAACGAAGGATGTGCACTGCCCTGAGGCCTACCTCTGATGATTGCAGTCGCATTACCGCATGCAAGTTCTAACATTCTCCGGCGCCTGAGCTTCCCGCCACTGTATCCTGGCAACTGCTCAGCCCAGTATGTATATTTGATAGTTTCATTACCCGTGTTTCACTTTCTCATGTCTGTGTGCCGTTATGACAGAGACAAACTCGTGTCCATTTATTGCACTTTGCAATTAAAGGGATTGTGATCGATGACAACGCAAGACATTGATTCAGCTTACAGAATTAAAGCAATAATTAAACATGACGCCTGTTCATCAAAAACGCGAAAAAGCCTTCTGTGCAGAGAAACGCTGTCTTCCTGAAATAGCTGAGTAGTGTGGAACTACAGCCGGCGCTGCACCCTGGTGACTTCTTCACTGATTTATTCCATCATTACTGTGAATGATTGGGCCTTCAAACATGCCTCAGGTGGGATGACGAACCATATTTCATTTTGATTCAAGTATTTATTGCGGTGATTCAGGGTAAAGACGACCTGCTTGTAAACCTGAAGGGCCACCCGTGTCTGCCACACTCATTGTAATCACACACAGGCTGCAGGAGCTATTCGTACCATTCTGAATGTCCAGGACGTGATGTTTGTCAAGCATCCACCCGCCCATGTTGGAGGCATCCAGCTCATAGCCCTGCAATGCCGCCGTCCTCTTCTCCCAGAGCACCACATCAAGACAGGACTCGTACTCATATCCCACCGACACTGAAAGGCATGATGGGAGATACCTGCGGTGAGTGAGGTCAGGACCTCCGTGCCTGACATTTACGACAGCGGCAAAGCTCATAACCAATAAGACGTTCAGAAGACGGTGCTGTATTTGCTGATTGCGCTTTCAGTCTGGCTCCGATTCTCTCCAGCTGGGATGGTTTCAGAAGACCTGCGGGGCTCCCGCGTCACACCTGTACAGTTTAAATTTGATGTCCTTGCTGCTCGTTTGTCTGTTTTATCTTGTGTAAACTTTAATAGACCGTGACTTGAAGTAGTGTGTATAATGGCATGAACTGCTTACACAATAAAGACTCAGATGGTGCACATCAGAGTAAATGTCATAAACACTGTGATGTGCTTGCAAACCATGAAGGAATCCTCTTGAGTGCCGTAGCGTAGCATTGCTCTCACAGACCATAATTAACTTCTATTTACTTTGTTTTACAAACAGTGCACAGATATGCAATATACAATTCTATAAAGAGATGAGACAATATGAATGTGTAGTCAACATGCAAGACTTGTTAATATTCTATTGTCAAAATGTAAATATATTAAATCGAGACATGGTTCTTAGTGCCAGATGCTGAAAATCTTACACATTGGACCTTTAAATGGAACCTTATGAAATATCAGATTTTATGATACATTTTTGAAAACAAAATTCAGTTTTGTCTCATATATTGAGCGTACTTCCTGAAGCATCCTGGATAAAAAAGAAAAAGAAAACATTTGAGCAACAGCATCATTATTTCTCATTAAGTTCTGTCCCAAAAAAAGCATAACATGAATTTTCAAAAGTTCAGCCCAGGTTCACTGCCCGAAGGTAGCGAGCAGAAGCAAAGAAACGCTTACGCAACATCTTCAGTCGGCAGCTTTGCGGCAAGAACTCACCCACGGCCTCTGCAAGGCCAAAGACCTTCTGGTTGTAGGCGTCTGTTTTATCCCAGATGAAGGTGTAGGAGAGGTCGGGAAAGGCTGGGAAAGACTTCTGGAACTGACGGCCCATGATGGCCACCATCAGGTGGACCTTCATCAAGCCAAAAGGGAGCCGGTCTTGGGTCAGCAGCACCTTCAGGATGGGCTTGTATCCAGCTGCCCTGGAGCTCAGGTAAACCAGGTTGAGGTCGCTGCCCGGTATGGCCACTTGCTCATGAAGAACCTATGATTTAATTAGCAGTCAGCACAGTGCCAGACACACAGTGGGAAGCTTCAAAGTAAGCAGTAGAAGCAACAGGAACCGGCTGGTATTTAAAGTAGCAGCTGAGTCTTACCGGATCCAGCATATTTAAATGACTAAAACCACTCAATTGTTATCTCTTACTAGCTAAAAAAATAAAGCCATATTTTTTCAGGAGGTAAATATTAAAGTTCTTTCTTCTTCCAAATCAAAGTAAATGTGAGCCTTTTTGGACAATTTATGCACAAAACAGGCTGCCAAGGCTGTTACCTTAAAGTCAGTGCTGTTAATTTGCCCAGGTCCTTGTTAAGGTTTAACCACAAGTCTGGGGTCGTTTAGAAGCAGCTCAGCTTTTACAAAATGACTCTTCTATTTTAGGGTTTTTTTTTTTTTTTGTCTAAATACATTTTAAAAAGTCCCATTTGTCATTTAGGGATTTCTCATTGTGATTTGAGCCAAATGGATGAACAAACCAAATCTTGAGGCATGTGACTTCTGTGTGATGTGAATATATCAGCATTAGTGTGAGACAATTTATGGCTTAGCTTTTGGGGAGATGCCTGCATTCAGTCAAAACTCAGAGAGAAATGAAGAGACAAATGGGAATTTAAAATAAAAACAAATTATGGTAAGAGAAAGATAATACAACTGATATTGCTCCATGTCTATTTTATTTTTATTTAGCTGAAATAACATGTGGCGTTCATGACCACAGACTCACCTGCGTTTCGGGAACGATGGGACTGTCCTCTGGAGAACTCTTGTAAAAGGTGGATAATGGCGTGGCCAGGATCTGGGGGTTGGGCCTGATCAAACCAGTCAGATAGCAGCTGGGGATGTCATTCTCCTCCCTCTTCATCACCACCGTGTCCATCACGTGAAACACTTTCCAGGGCAGCCACACGGTGCGGTGCAGAGTGGGGAATGGAGCGCGCTCGTATCTCAGCGTTAGCGAGGCGCCGCCATTGGCCACAAGGTCGAACCTATGCACGTGACAAAACACTTTCACAAACTGGCAAAACTGTTTCATCATCAAAAACAGAGAAAAGTCTACCCTCTTTTTTTAAACACTAGATTGCCCTGAACAAACCTCCATATATATATAAGAGCACCCTCTGAAGCTGTTTTGTGACTTGTGTTAAGCCATGCATGGTCTACATAGACTGTTTTGGTTTGGTCTGTTGGGACCAACAGTCTCCTCTGTTGAACTAGTTTTAATTAATATGAAGTTACTCGTTTGGAAATGAAGGGCATATCTTTGAAGCGCTGCACTGTATACATTTGCCAGGCTCCACTGCCCCAGGGGGGTGGTAAAGCATCTGTGTGATCCATGCGGTGACACTGCATAAATACACACTGACACGCTCACAGATCCGAATGTCTCGGCGTGTCTCTTGCACCCACGCCCACACTGTGCGATGGCGTACCCGCCAACAGCCAAGCTGTGCGGCTGACCTAAAACAGCTTCCTTCTCGAGCTCTCTCCAGTTTGGCCAGTGGGGAGCTCACAGCTGCACGGGGGCCGCGCTCCCGACACCACCCCCACCTCTGACTTCCTTCCACAGTGAGCCGAGCTGTTAGCTAACCGGGTCTGATTGTCCCCATTTACCGTGCTCCTTGTCAAAAGAGTTGCAGGCGGAATATCTGAAGACAGTAGCTAACCCCAATACATGCAGGGACCCTAGATTGTGCTTTAGAACAACAGCTGTACAGTCATCAGCCACTCAGAAGCCCTTCATTCCAACACATGAATGGAGCTTCCGACTAGTTGAATTTGAACAAAGGCCCAGTTCGCCATTTTCTTGATTAGATAAACCCTTCATGTAAAACGTCATATGTCTCGTAGGTATTTGCTGTCCTGTTATTAAGAAGCTGTCTGCTGTAGCAGCAGGAGAAGGTCAGACAGTAATCCCGTGTTTTACTACACCGTGGGCAGATTGATTCTTCCCTCGCTGATTCAATGCATTTTAAACAGCCGGGTTCAAAATGGCCTTCACCACTGTGACATTTGCATGAGATATTGTTCTAAGGCGCAATGTGCCGGCGTTTCATTCCGCTCTGGATAGGTGCCAGGGAGACCCTTCCCTTTTTGTACAGCTTTTGCTGCTTCTTCCCCATTACGTCTGAGGACAGCGGTTCACGTCACGTATAAATCACTGCAAACGTTGCAATCGAGCGACCAACTTTCCAGCTGGCCGCGACTGCGCCGGAACGTAGAGGCTCTCTCTTACATTCCATCTTGCCGGGTGATGGTGTAGCCGTACTCCGGATAGTGCAAGAAGGAAACGTTGACTCCGATCAATGGCGTCCCGTCTCCCGTCAGGACCTGACCTCGGATTACCGACACCAGGCTGCATGGACAAACAAACAAACAGAGAAAGGGCGGGGTAAACAAACAATGGCAAACGGACTGTGCACGCGGGCGTGGCACCGACACCTTTGGAAATGATCTCTTTCCCAGCAACAGCAGTGGGAAGGCGTGATTTGCTGAGACAGGAACACGCGTGTCAGCGGTTGTTATTCATGAAAATGCCTCCTTGCAGAGCACCTACTTCTCTGTCTCCATTTACTGCTTTTAAAACCTCATAACTCCAGGGGACATGGTTTTCCAGACGCACAGCATTAAGATTCAGCAGGAGCTTGCACTTGAGCAGCAGCATTTCTGTGTTTCCACGAGTGCATCCACCCAATCTGATGTTTGCTGCTCCCCATGTTCATAGCAATGAAAATGTTCTAGGTTTGACCCTTTATTTCAGATTATCATCATTTATCCTCACTGTCACATTTGTGAAAGAACTCTATCAGCAGGGGAGCAAATTTAGAAATTACAGCCGAGGATCCAGTGTGAACATCTTCAGCTCGTAGGATTTTGTGTCAACTTTTAATAACACGGTGGCATGTTTGATATGTGTGCCCGTTGGGTGGTGTGACTGACTGATACAGTGGTGCCAACAGTGGTCTATAATAACATCAACCATGACTTAAGGGTATTGTACATCAGTTAATCACACCACACAGGAAGCCCGCCTATCACACAGACCCAGATGCTATTTGATTAACAAATCACACCTGTCTGGCAAAACGCTAAAAGCTAACACACACATGTGATTCCTCAGCTGTAATTTCTAAACGCGTGCCCCCATCCTTGACTTTTTGTCATTATTATAAAATGATGAGTGTGATGCCAGCAACAATACATATTTCCATCTGTGCTGGTTAATTTGTGGGGTCAGCAAAGGCAGAAATAATTAGAAACAGACAGAAAATGGTTCTCATCACAGTCAAATGATCAGTAAGGACACGAAAAGAGTCGAGTGAACTCCTGACAGCATTGATATCACTCGACCGTCGCTGCATTGCGCTTCCACGAGGCTCTGATCCAAGCGCCAGTATTCTTGCAGCACCAGTGCCAACCAGCGCCAGTGTCATCTGACTGTCACGCACGCCGGCATGATAAACGTCTGTGGCACAACTCATGATGAAGGATAATAAAGCAACAAAGAACGGAGTTCGAACGGGCTCTTCAGTGCCGTTCCGCAAAGCCTCTTGATCGAGCGAAGCCGCGGAGCTCACCGGCTGACGTGTCGAGAGGCACTTTCTGGCAACGCTGAGCAACACAATGTAAAGCTGCAGGCACACTTTTATGAAAGAAATAAAAAAACATAACAGTTTGAGGGGGGAAAGGCTACATAAATGAATCACCGGAGGAGCCAAGAAAAATGAAGTGAATGGTCCAAATGTGAGTGTTTTTGTCAGACTGAAGACTAGAGGGGGTTCAGAAGCCTCTCCCTGTAAAAATAAATAAATAAATGTTGGATAGATTCTTTTTGAAAGGAAAGGTTCTCTCGGTAACAGATTTCTTTTTTAAATTCATCCACACCTGGTATCTGCGTTACAGCCCCTCGCCCACCGCTGGTCAAAGGGCAGCGGCTGCAGCACGGGCGGAGGAGGTTAATGCTTCACTTAAGGCCGTCTCTGTGGTCATAAGTATAGCACCAGAGAGCATTACACACCCCCCTGCCCGCCACACACACGCGCACACACACGCACACACACACACACACACACACACACACACACACACACACACACACACACACACACACACACACACACACACACACACACACACACACACAGGCAAATGGATTTGCTCTTAGTCAGAAAAAGAAAGAAAGACCCCCAGTGCCCCGTCTGCAACCTTCACCTGGAAACACTGATTTTTATGGCATTTTTCCCTCCATAAATCACAGGCAGTGTAGATTCATACATGATTAAAGCCATGGTATCTTTTTTCACTAGTGAACATGACTGCAAGCTCTTCAGGTACAAATATTCTGCCTAGTGTGATGCAGTTTGTTTGAAGGAAAAAGTAGAGACTGTGTGACTTCTCCATCAACATTTAATCACCCCCCCTCACTTCCCCCACGTCTGAGCAGAATTTTAAACATTTTTCACAGCACTGTTGCCACTTTATCTCCACGTCATTACATATACGAGAGGAAGATGATCAACAGTTTCAGCCTTCATTCACCCCCGCCTCCAAACAGCCATCTCCCATCCTTTATTTAGCGGCTCAGGGAACGGGGGCCACTTAAGAGCTGTTCACTCTTTCTTTCCCTGTGTCTCTATTAATCTTTTCAGAGGCAGACAGATGCTGCAAAACCCCCAAACAAACGCGCCAGCCACACCACCTGCTGAAACACCACAAATTAATCATTTCATTCATGCATTCTTATCGGTCATTGTCTCGCGCCAACCAGAAGAAAGCCATCCGAAGGCCCGATGGGAGGATCGCGCGAGGACATACGATACGACCGGGGGACGTGTATCGGGGAGAAACGACGCTTAGCCACAACACATGTTTTATTCTGCGTGCTATACTTGTGAGGAGTTTACTGCCGAGCTGTGAAATGCGACCACATGCTGAAATCCAGTCCCTTTTCTCGGGGCTCGCACAAAGAAGAAGGAAGAATAATGACCTTGGTTTCCCGTCTTTGAACCTTCACACATCAGATGAATATGCGCTGCAGTCATTGTTGCTTTTGGAAGGCTCAGTGCTGTTCCAGCTTTGTTCCGATCATTCAGAACTGTTTTTATAAGCGAGGCAATGTTGGTGATAAATAATTCAACTTATACGCTCAAATGAATGTTTAAATATATTCGTCTCCAAATAAACCACTTCCACTGCAGGATTATGTTATCCCTCAAAATTATTCTATGTTTTATAGAAATCCCAACAAATACACTGTAAAAATAACCTAAATAACGATTCTGTGTTTTCCATTTTTTTGTCTCAAAAACAAAAATCACCAGCTAGTCTCCCACTCTAAAACTGAAACTTATACAAGTAGGAAAAAAGGGCAAATGAGTGTTCTAAGCAAGAGGACTAATGCCTGCGCCAGACATGGACTCAACAGTAAGCTGGAGACAATGAGGTTGAGGATTACTGAGAACTCAGCAGGGGGTGGGGGGGTGCTTCATTCTATATTTTTGGTAAAGTGTGCTATTTACATAAGGATTACGTAAAACTATTGGAGGAAATATTCCCAAAGCCCACTGCACACAGTCAGCAATCATTTTTCCTCTCCGTCAGTCACAAAAACCAGCTTGAGTCCGAGCAGATGTGGAAGGGCAGAGAGGTTTTTCAAAAAGCAAAAAAAAAAAAAAATATTTGCCCGACAGTTCATGCATTGATGTCGCCCAGCAGTCATTGTTATTTCACTCAAGGTATTTCCTGCTTTGATATTAAACTTTTTTTCATCAGGCTTTTTTTTTTTTAACCTTGAATAATCCATCTAAAACTTTCAGAACTGCGAGAAGTCAGAGAAAGTATGCCGCCACTTTTCTGAGGTTGCACCAGAAAATAAAAAAAAAAAGAGCGTTTCATTCCTGACCATTATTTTGGAGTTGTCTTTAAAAAACGCAGCCTCTGTTGTGGCTCAACACATGGATTTCCAAGAGCATGCAAATGGAAATAGAAGAAATTAAAACAAAATGAAACGCCGACAGCCATTCAGGCCAGGCTGTACTTTACACGTGGTAGTCCTCAGAGCTAACATCAGCATATGGCCACAAGCTGGCACATAATATTTACCATGTTCACAAGCACAGATTAGCGTTTTAACATCTGCTAATTGGTGCATAAAGGAGCGCATGTGCTGACGCCTGCTTTTTTTAATTACAAAGCAAAGCAGTAGACAAAAGATATGCCGGCGCAAGACAGACCGTTAAGGGATGAAGTTATTAAAAACCATCTTAAGGGGAATATAACTATCTGTAGCCCAGTTTACTCACAAAGAAGATGCACCAATAAACCAAACCTGCCAACCTGCTGGTGGTGCTGGCGGAAAAGTGCTGGAATTAGCCTGACTGAAAGTCTGGTCGAAAAAAATTCAACAGTTGAGATAGTTTAGTGAGGGTAGCATTGCATAAATCCAAAGAACCTTCACTTTAATACCTATATTATTAATAAATTAATACAATTATTAAAAAATGTTTCAATGCTACAGCTTTACGCGTCAAAGAAGACAATTATGATACAACATCTAAGACAAATTAAAGTTGGGTTTCACGATCAGAACCAACTTTTCTGATGGGTTCTTAGAACCTTACACCAACTTTTCTGATGGTTTTATTTTTAAACATTTTGAAATAACAAATATTAATCTTAACTTTATTTATATAGCGTCTGTTTAAATTTTGTTTAAAATTAAAAATAAATAGTGATTAAAAAAAATAAGACACCCAAACCCTAAAGCAAGCAACAGTGGGAGGGAAAAGGTTCCTTTTAACAGGTAAAAACCTTGAGCAGGACCAGTCTTATATGGGGTACCCTCCTGCTACTGGGTAAGAAGGGGTGTAGGACAGTAAGGGGAGAACAGACACACATATCAAGCACATTCATTCAAATTGATTCAGATATCATATGTAATATAATGCATATGTAATTAAACATCAAACCTAATGATGAAAAAGAAACTGGACTGCACTTATATAGTGCTTTTCTACACCATCATGAGGCCTAAAGGGCTTTAGAAAACCTCTCTTTTACTTTTACACACACAGACACACACACACACACACGCCAATGAGCAACTGCTGCCGCCGAAGAACACAACTTCCTCATGTTGGAAAAATGACTCCCTATGTTTTTACAGGCATGAGGTCTAATCAAGAACAAGATCATTCTTGAGCAACTTAATCTCGACTGTTGAACAGTAAATGATTGTGGTGGTGACACAGCTGTAAACACACTTGTCATTGTTGCTGAAAAGACACAGAGAGACGTGGAACGCTTTGACGTCTACGAGTGGCTGCGCAAACACAGGTGTCTCTCCCAACTGGATCTGTGACGGCGCACCGCTAACGTGATCCAAATAATTAAAGAGCTGTCAGCGATTCATTAAGCTGCTTACCTGCTGTTAAACACGTTATCCCAGGGTACCACATGACTGCCGCTGGGGCCGATCAGGAAACTGACACGGTCGTAAAAGCTCCTGGACGAAGCCTGGGCGGCGGAACCCTGACTCTGGCTGGCGACCCCGATGGGGTCGGGCGAGCCGCGACAGTAGGTCTGACCCTGGCAGGAGATTTGAGCGCAGCAGTCTGGGTCCATGCAGTCAACGAGCCCGTCTGGAAAAAGCAGGTGGGACAGCGCAGACAAAGAGGGAGAGGCTGTGCTGACATGGGTTTCATTAAGGAGAAGCATGAACGTCTCCATTCTTGTGCTGAACTGATGACTCCAGGCATCATCCCAGTTCATTAAAGTGACAGCAGAGGTGCCCCGATGACATCAAAGCCTGAATTGTGCCAAAGTGTATCACCTCCTCTGAACATTTAAAGTTCCGGGCTTACCGTTCGGGCCAGGAAGCAGTTCATTACCTCCAGAGCGCTCAGTCTGGAGTACTCTTCATAAGCGATCTACTGTATATTTTAAAGTGTGCTGCTTAACAAACTCCTGTGCTTCAGCATTTCCATAATTCCAGCGATGTTTTATGTATGATTGATTTGTTTTGTTTGTTTGCGCCGTCACCGAGGGGCCACATCAAAGCAAATTCTGCACAATCAGAGTCGCGCACCAGCTGAAGTTAAGAGGCTATTTGTACAAGGCGTCTCCTTCTTCCTACCTCCCTCGTTATCTTTGCCATCTGAGCAGAGCATTTCGGTGGCCACGTCGCAGCCCAGGCCTCTCCATCCTGACTGGCAAACGCAGTGCCACACGTTCTGATCCAGAACACACCTCCCGTTGTTGTTGCACAGCCCGGGGCAGCCATCTGTCAACATATCACGCGCATGTCAGAAGGTAATAAGAAGAAAATCTGGAGGAGGGTGTGAAGACAAGATTGCAGGGGGAGGAGGGGGGGAATGGAGGGTGTTTAGAGTGGACAGGGAGGGGGGCTGGGGAGACAAAAATGATAAAAGACAGCATTGAGTGAACATACAGAACAATACACCTCTGACAGGACTGGAGATGTGGATAAGGGCGTGAGGAGTGGCTGTCATTTCACATGAGTTTCAGGAGCATCTTTAGCTGCACCAGAGAATCAAACGTACAGAATTAAAGTCCATCAAATTCTCACTGAAGCTGTGTTTATTACCCAGCGGTTCCCAAACTCTAAAACATCACTGCTCAGTATGCATTTAAGAAACATGTAGCGGGGAATATATACACAACGACCTCATTAAAATGTTTATTTGTAAGTATTTCAAAGAAGTTTGGCTCTTCTTAACCACATGTGATCACTGGTCCAATGTCTAATGTAAAGGTTTTACAATCATTAAATGCGGTGAGTGTTGGAATCCACAGGACTCAGATGTGGGCAGTCAGAAATGAGGCTGAGGAGCTGAAGCGGGGACCTCGTGGGCTCTGACAGTGTCTAATTGATATGGATGCAGAGATACGGTTTCTGGCCGAGGCGGGCTGGACCATCAAGGGAGAAACCCCATCTGAGTGTCGGCGGAGCCCTTCCAGGGGCCTGTTTGCAGGACACAGTGGAGCAATCCTTCATTATGTTCTGGGTCTCCTTGAACTCATCCTCTGATCCTCTACCCGTTATCATCTCACCTTGCTGACCTGCTGCCTAAACTGCATGCTCTGAATAGTTTGGGAACCTCGACTTTAAGAGACGATGCTGCAGCACCAATTCTGATACTTTCCAATTTGGATTGAATTAAGCCCTGGAGGCAAATTCACGTGTTTTTGTGTGTGTGTGTGTGTGGATTGCAGCACAAAAATCCCACTTAAGTGAATAAATTTAAAAAAAAAGCACTGCCAATTCTGAGGAGATCATTGCCGTTGCCTGAAAGCTAATGAAAGTGCGAATGGCCTCTTGTAGGTTTCAAAAGCACTCATGTGAAGTAACGGCGACGTCAAAGGGAGAAGGAAGTTTACATGTAAATAGGAGGGTGAGGTGCAGGGAGGAAGGATCTAGAGTCTGGGAATATATAAAGAAACAGAACATTTGTTGCCATATCACATTCCTGCTAGTGTGTGAGGGGGGAGGTGAAAACAGGGAGCTGGAAACATGACTAAACCACACCGGTCTGGGGCATTTAATCTGGCAGACACAGGGAATTAAGACAGGGGAGAGGAGAGGGGACCGTGGGGGCTGTGTGATACTAGTTAAGACGGACAGGATGTGAGGGGACATATCGGGAGGGGGTGGGAGCGGGATCACAGCAGAAACATTATGATCGACTCGGACATAGAACAGGTGTATATACGCCGTGCTAGGAAAGACAAAGAATAGGGAGGGATTGTTCATGACAATCTCCCTTGGGTGGGGGGGGGTGTAGGGGTTCAATTTACCTTTATATCCTATCTTGACTGCTCCTATTACACAACCGAGGAAAGGGAAACATTTGGAAAAGAAAATTACTTATCTCTACTGTGGCAAAGAGCTGAGACTGACAAACACATTTGCTTATTGTAATTTAAAGGGAGCACAAAAAAAAAAAAAACTGGAAAGGATTGCTGGCATAAAGCTGACGTACCTGCCAACTAGGTTTAAATATTTGGAAAAAAAAAAAAATAATTTTTTTTTCCCCAAGATTACTGTAGTCTTTGGCAGATCTTAGCTTCTTGCCCTAATTTCAATATCCTGACTATGCATGTAAATCAGTTGTTCAGTGAAAGGACATTATAACTGGAAGCTCAAGTTGTTTTTTTTTTTTTTTTTTTTTACAGTTTATAGAACAAAAAATGTGGTCAACTGGATTATGTGGAAAAAAGGACATTGTATGAAGATTATAAATGAGGCGAAAAGTGTTTTGTTACCTGATACTCTAGAATCCAGGGCTATACGTGTAAGCCAACAAGGAGACAGATAGGAAAGCAGACGGGCAAACAGACACAAAATGGAGAAGAGAATGAATATAAGTAAGAGTTAGGCAAAAAAAATGTTAATATTAAGTGGGAGAGTGTTGTGACGGAGACAGAAACTCAGACTGAGGGTATTAACAGTAGTTACTCTCATAACAGGGGGGGAAATGAGAAACATTTTAAATGATAGAGACATTTTCTTTTACATTATGATCATAATTATGTCCACTGGAAGCAGCATAAATTAGATCAACTTCTTGAAATGAAACATCCTTTGTAAAGTCTGCACATCTGCCTCACTTCTGCACAGTGGCACAAAGGAGATGTCTCACTGTTAACACCGTTCCCATCTCCATCCAAACATTTTACCGTCTGCTTGTCAGGAAGCATGCTTCCCTACCCTCTATGTAATGTGAACGCACCGTGAGGCAACACACTGAACACCGGCCCTCAATTCAATTTTGCCGTCATTTCCACTTCAGCGATTTGAGCAACGGCAGAGCGAGGAAGCGGCCGTGTACTATGGCGAATCAAAAACACCTTAGTGGTAAACTGCAACGCTGAAAATGCACCCACAATAGGTTAAGCCTTGCATATAAAACAGGATCTAGATGCTTTTGTGACAAAGGAATGGCCAAGGAAGTCCTCTATTCAAGCTCTGGCCGTGTAATGTGATTAAAAGGCGCTTTGAGCAAACGGTAGTCATTGAGGGTTTGGAAGACAAAATAAGCTCCTGCTCCAAGAAGAGGTAACGCGCTGCCTATTCAGGCTTTCTGCATCCAAGTAACATTCCTTCTGGGAGCCTCAGGTGGTGCACAGTCTGCCCTGAGGATGAAAGGATTAATAATCCCAGGAATGTGACCCCGTGGGCAACACTCCAGCGCCACTCCTGCTGTGGACCACAGATTCCTGATGGAACTGGAAAACTTGTGAAAAAAATACAATTCAGGTTGAGAAGAGTTTTGAGTAGCGGATCTGTGTTTCACAGGGAAAATGTCATCATTGAGAGGCTGGGGATGACACTTGGGGGATTGGTGTTTGATGCGGCGTGTCAGGGTTTAACTGCTGGACCTCTGACCAGGGGTAAGATGTCAAGGAAGTTTGAGTTAAAGGTCAATTCAAAGTGACATCTCAGAAGTCATTATCCTCATTAATGCTCAGTGAAGCGCTGCCATTTCAGAAAAAATGATATTCCAAAGAGGCACTAACCATGGCTGTTCAGCTCCCTAAATACCTGCCCTTGACTCGCTAATAGAGGAGCATCACTTCAGCAGTCTAAATGATGAAATATCTCCAACGGATGAGAGCAAAACTACCATGGCGATGCAAAAGTAAAGGTTTAAAGAGAGCTACAAAGAACAATATCAAAGCAGCAGAATGGGCCGGTCTATTCATGTCATTCTAGATATCCTAATTAAATAAATGAACAAAATATTTAGATCTAAAACTATGTATTGTTACAATTTCTTTGTATGTGGGAGTTATCTTTATTTCTTATAGAGTGTTTTCAACATTGCTAATGATGCTAAAACTCCTAAAACCTTGTTATTGAACATGATATAATCATATGAATGTTAATTTCAACTAAAAAAAATCCATTATGGTGGGTGTTAAAATGCATGAATAGCATTGGTAATACTTGATTTTTTTCCTCCCATTTATTATTCTATGCACTGCACCTCTTAACCCAGGAATATAAAACAGAAAAAAAAATCTGTTTTAAATTAAAGAACACTGCAGAAGAAGAATCTTCTCAACTATTCCATGTGACTGTGAGTGACAGACAAACAGACAAAGACCCCGTCACAAATGTGGAATCCTTATTGTTGGAAACCAAACATGTAAATATCAAATACTTGTCTGTGACATGTCTTGACATTCAGCCTTCTGTGGGTGTACTCACCAATGGTGCAGTGTTCACCCGTCCAGCCCTGATGGCAGTCACACTTGCCCTCTCGGCAGACGCCGTGGTCGATGCAGCGTGGGTGACAGTCCCTCTGCTCACATTCTGGTCCTGTCCAGCCTTCCTCGCACTGACACACACCGCCGATGCAGGATCCATGGGGACCGCAGTCCACCACGCATACCTCTGTTGTCAGAGAAAAGCCGGGGAGACGTGTCACTTCTGTGAAGAGCTGCTTTATTCTTTCTGCACTGCAGTCGCTTCGTACGGTGGTGATGCATCTACCTCTGCTCTGCTGCTCACAGTAGCGTGTAATATGTTTAACTGCCAGCTCTATTGTTTAGACATGTTAGACTATCTACAATTAGAAGAAGTAAAATGAATTGTATTTTCCTCAGATCAGAAGTTCAAAGAATAAATCAAATGACATGAGAATATTTTTTTGTTTTTCTTCTTAATATTTCTTACTTTTACCTGAAACCTCAGAGTCAAAGAGAGTCACACAAACCATCCACAATTTGAGATATTTACAGCAGAATCAACTTTTATCTTGCAATAATCGATTAAAAAAAAATGCTAAAAAATGTATTTTAATATTTAAGACCCTGTTCTAAAGCACTCCATGGCAGCAGCACTGGTGCATAGCATGACATCCATTCAATAATTCATGGGGATGTACTGGCCAAAGAGTGTCAGGCGCCCAAAAGAAAAACGAAAAAGTACTTTATAATAGTAAAAATAAGTTTTTTCCTCCTGTGTCAGGCTGGTCAGAAATAATCAGTTGTTCAATTTAATACACAGAGAAAATATAGACAAAAAGAACACTAAATTTAATCAAAACAACCTGGCAGATGTGGTCCTGACAATGTTTCCTTCAATATGAACAAATATGTTGACTTGACTTGATGTCCTGTGTAGGAGGTAAAGAAAACTCGCAGCCGTGTGTGTGTGTGTGTATGGATATTCAAAGGATACTTTAATGACCTCCAGGAATCCTTTAAATCATCTGGTATATGATGCATCGCTGCTTACAGCAAATCGCTAACACTGGAGTACATTTATGTTGTTGTTTGCACACGCTAAGAGAGAAGACGTTTCAGCCACATCAATATTCCACCTTGACCGGCAGGTGAATCAGACATCTGCTCCAGGATAAGTTCGGCGGTGCTGCCTACATCATCGGTGGAGCAGCTTCACCTCAGGAATGAGAACACCTGCTGTACTATTGTTTATTGTAGGGAATCCAGTTGCAGAAAACCCCTTTTTGTGTGGTTTTCTTTGCAAAAACTGGATGCAATCTGCATAGTGGCCATTTTTCTCCATTTGAACTAGCAGCAAAACAAAAAGGGCAGTATCCAGCATCCTCTCAGTAATTCCAGGGGAATATGTGACAGCAGAACTGGTCATTTTTGTTCTTCCCACTGCCTCTTTAGCTCATATTTATCCAAGGCTGTGCTGGTTTCACAGGCCAGGAGAGTGCAGGGGTCCCTATTAACACATCTCTATGAGCAGGCAAATTTGCAGATCTCCAAAACCAAATCTTTTCAAGTCCTGCACATTCTAATAGTTCATTTGCATAAACAAAATCGGAGATCAACACGTTTTCCCGACACCCACAGAAGCAGTGGAGCAGCTGTTGGAAATCCGTGTTATCTTCGGGAAAGTAAAACTCAAAAGATTGAATCCATGGGTGGTAAACCAAGTCTGTGCCAGGCGGATGCTCAACAAGCTGTGGCTACTCTTGTGAGGGAATAAGAAATGTTCATGTACTGAAACCAAGAGCTTATGAGCGTAAGAGCAGCAGAGCCTTCCTTTGTGACAATAGCTGTCAGTGTGCTTTAGCAACGCAGCACAAGTATGTTCTCAAATCTTAAGTGACTAGACATTTCAAGAAATGTATTTTGCCACAAAACCCAAAAGTTTGATACTTGAAAACTTGCTGGAGGCTGTAAGGAAAGTAAATTAGCTTAACTCATCATCCAGCATGTAACAAGTCCTGGATTTGATACCTACTCAAGGGAGTCGTGTGTTTTTTTTTTAAGGTAATTTATCCGCACTCGTCGTCACTGGGGATTTTTTTAGTTGTCTGTTTCCAGCTCTCTGATTAGAGTTTTTCTTCGATTGAGAGACCTTGGATGGTTCTGATTAAGTTGAGCCGACACTGTAGAATATTAAGCATGCCTCTGGAGAGGAGTCATTCAATTCCAAAGGGATCCCTCTTTCCCATACAATCTATGCAATCAATTTTTCATTAGTGCAAAAGTGTTTATCTGCCTTTAACATGCCCCTGACTCGAGCGGGATGGAGGTTGTGGGCGGTCGATCCATACTACCCTGTTGTTAATTAAAGTTTATTTAATTGAAGAAGAATCGTGGCATTCATTACGAAGGGATCTGCCGACCACCTACGTGAGTTACCTCTCTAACTCTGGACTTTACCTGGGCTAATCGCAATAGCTCCATTATTGATATTGCCAAGATGCCTTCAACTGTGACAAAGTGACTGGACAGAACCTGTGGCTGCTTATATAATTGCTCATATCCACATAATTAAATGCAGCCAACAGCCAGAAGAGCGGATGTCCCTAATTTGCTGTGTCGATCGTTCTCGGCTTCAATTCCGAAGATGCCTGGCAATATTATTAGTGTTTTATCCACTGTTATACCAATGCAACCTTTATTAAAGCAGAAAAATCTGGAGATTTGAGACTCACTTGGCAGGAGGACTGATAATAAAAGTTCCAATATAAAACAGACGGCCATTTCTTAGCAGAAGCAGCCCAATAAGTCAATTTCCCCAGGAAAAGAATCATGAGTAACCACAGAAGATCTTCCTGAGAACTACCCGAGCATGAAACGAGGGTGTACACGCCGGTAGAAGTTCATACAACCTAAACCTCAGTTACAGGAAAATGTGCTTTATTTGCGATGTTATGGAAAACAGAACAGAGAGTGAGCAAAACACAGAGATCTGCAGGATTTAGGTTATTCATCTTCCTTCCTGACAGGCAGGTAATATGTGCGTTTTATTTGTTGAATATACTGCAACTTCTCAGAGTTTATGACACCACTTTAGTACAGCTGAATGTGTTGGAGTCTGTAAAACTAAAAACTTGCAGGCGGCAGTTTTCAATTTTCAAAATGAGAGAACAATCCCAGGTTGTTCATCAAAACAGATCTTTCCCTACAGCACCACTGATTTATAATGTCCACCTTTAAATAGTAATTACACCACCTATCTTCCCATACACACCATCTGACAACCTTTAACACTTCATTTCGACTGATCCTTGCCCAAGACAAATCCGACCAGCAGCCTTTTGCTCCAACAAAAGGAAAACCACACATTCTGCTTTTAATTGCTTGACTCAATATGGCCGTCAAGTTTCTCTCTGGGTTTACTACAAAGAGATAGAGTCTATTCTGCAGGGGCAAAGCAGCAGAGATAACAGATGGGAAGGGCCAGCCTTTGAACTAACCTGTCACCTACCTGTGTCGGGAGGCAAACTCTCTGAATACAGAAAGCAGGTAACAAATAAAGAAGCTCTGCCTGTGAGCAGAGCGCATGAACTCCTCACTGTCATCCTTCCTTTCAAAAAAAAAAAAAAAAGCTGCTTTTAAAGGCTTTAGAGGAGCTTTTTGGAAAAAAGTTCTGAGCTCCTCTGTGAATACACACGCCTGTGTTCAGATCAGAAAGAAAGAAAGAACATATGGCTGGTTGCATGTGTGTAATGCACGAAGCCAACGATGTGTTACTAACATACGGTCCTTTCCGACCAGCACACGTTAGTGTTTGTTACCCAGTTTTTAAAGGTTGTGATCACACCCATAGTCTGGAACATTAAACAAACGATTGCATTTCATGACTTATTGAACTATGATCACAATGAAGTCAAAAGCAATCACACAAATTCTGACTCCTGTCGAGGAAAAACAGGTGAATTGGGTTTTGGTGAATTGGGTTTTGCATAATAAAAGCAAACTTTTTTAGGACCTCCATGTGGAAAACCAAAAGAGGCACAATTTATATAAGGCAGATTTTAAATTCCAACCTACTGACTGTTAATAATAGCACACACATCTGCTGTTGTCCACACGTGGTGTCTGTGCACAGCGAGGGGCGCCAAGTGTTAGAAAAGCTCAGAAAGTATGCACAAGAGTGGTACGAATGGAAACTAATAGAAAACAGAGGAAAAATACCCTGCAGATAATAAATCTGAGCAGATTAATATTAATGGAACTTTGAAAACTTTCCAACTTTGGCACAGTTAATGATGGTGTCAGTGTCAATAAAAAGGTTAAGGATTAGAATGCTAAAAAAAGAAGCTACAGAAGAAAATTCATTAATGCCTAAAACATATGCACATTTTCCATATCAGTTTTTTTCAAACATTTTTAATTAAAAAGGCAAATGAGTTGTAGCTCAAGATGAAATGTGCAACTGTAATGTCAACTAATAAATAAATAAAATACCCAAACCCATTCTAACCTATGGAGCAGTCAGCGCCGGTCCAGTTGGCCTCGCAGATGCAGACCCCCGATTCGGTGTTGAAGGTGCCGTGGCTGGAGCACTGCTCCGGACAAGTGCTCTTCAGGATGTCGCAGCTGATCCCTCCCCAGCCGGGGTTGCAGTGGCACTCGCCATGGTGACAGGTCCCATGACCAGAGCACATCGGATCCAGACAGTCCACTGAAGGCACACAAGCGAGGGGCGACAGCGATGTTACCACCAGACAGGCTATCACAGCACATCATGCACCTCCTGCTCATCACAGATGGATTTTGCAGGTCTAAGGCTGATTGGGAGTCCGTTTGTAGCCTGCATTTAACCAGCTCCTTTACGCTTTATTATAGGGTGCTTCCAATATACTGACAGCATAATTATGCTCTATTATAGGCACAAGGGAATTGAGCACAATTAGTGTCTAGACAGACTTAATCAATTACTATTAACAATTTGCAGATAAACTTGCTGATCTCAGTTAATAATTGGCAATTATGGCCAACATGATCATCCCATTACTAACGAGGCCTAATTTGCAGCAACGTTTTGTGTTGAAGCAGATTAATCCATATGTTTCCATATCTGTGCTGCATATGGGCGCGAGGATATTGGTATTGGTGTTTGTCCGAATCAATATCTCAACAACAGCATCCCTCCCAAGCACGCCTAGAACAACAAAAAAATGCCATCCTTCCCCCATCCCCCACCGTTTCCTTCTCATAATGCTTTATTCTAAAGAGGCACCGCAATGTATTCAGTTAGTTAAACTCAATAGCCCCTTACATGTAAGGTCAACCGCACATGTAAATCTGAGCTGATAATTGTCTTTTGTCTACACAGGGATCAATAAAGTTAAATGTAGTGAAGTAAAAGGGGAGGTGGGAGGAGGCGGACACAAAAGAAAAAGCTCCTTCTCTCTCAATAAACAGAGGAACAGATGCCTTTGACTGATCGATTTTAACAGGTGTCTTCAGCTGTGCAGCAATCCAATAGGTGACTGCATCAGCGCGCACAACACAATCTGTTCCAGCCCGCACCCTCATGTGGCCAAACAGTAAGACCCAGTTAATTTATACACACAGTATCAATAACAACATCCAGAGCATTATCTGCTTGGTGGAGTCGAAAACGCCGATTGTTTCACCAATGGGCTGTGTCAATTCCCATGGAGTGTCACACACTAATATGCTGCACCTCGCAGCATCAAGTTCAATAGGAAGAGCTGCTTTTCTTCTTCCATTCATTTACCTTGCTCACAGTTGAGTCCTTTGTGGCCAGTGTTGCAGAGACAGTTCCCCGCCACGCAGAGCCCGTGCCCACCGCACTGAGGATCGATACACTGGGAGGCGGGAACGTCGCACTCTGTGCCCTTCCAGCCGCTGTAGCACTGACAGCGCCCCCTGGTGTATTGGCCGTTGCCGGAGCACAGGATGGGGCATGCAGCTGAGGGAAGATGTTTGATGTGTTAGTAGCTCACCAATGGCCATAATAAAGGTAACCCCTCAGGTTAAGACAACAGATAACCATTATACGCAGGATTACATCGACCACGGCAGGTGGAAATGGTGTCTTACTGCACAATCTGAGCATGATTGACTAAGATTTCCTCTTGTAACGAAAAGAGTGCAGGCTGCAGGAATCGAATACCCGCCAACCACCCTCCCAATTCCAGAAGTGCTACAGAACTTGCACATCTGACAGGGAACAAACCAGCTTTTTCTCTGACTGTATAAAAGTATTTCTGTGGGATTGTTCATATGAAATCAAGAATGACTGGAATTTGATCTTCAGGTATTTAAGTGATTTCATAATGATCATTTTTTACAGACTTAAGTAAATGATTGATTATCAACTATTTCAGGAATTTTAGGTTTACTTCAGAAATAACATTGAGTCAGTGGATTAAAGTTACAAATCTTGGCATTTTGCATCACAATAACTGCCAAGCAAATGAAAGCACTCACACTGTCACTTTTCAAGAAAAACAGACATGTTTTTTTTAATTTTATATATTTTTAAGGTAAGCGTTTGTGTCTAGTTAGTGGAGATGCGCTTGCAGTGATGAAAGATGTCAATCTCAAGTGTCATTACAAGCGCGCGTGGACTAAGATAACGCTCTTTGGAGCCTGTTTTCTGACAGATGCAATATTATGCAGCTGAGTTTTGACACGTAAACAAAGGAAGCTGAAGATATTTGCTATGCGGTTGAATGTGGAACTCGCTGATGTGTCTGACAATTTACAATACAAAATCATTGATCCGCAAAGCAACAACAGCCTCCTCTGCTCTGACTTCTCAGCTTGTGTGTGAATCGTGTGGAGTTTGCTCATTGTGAGTAGATGCATCGTGAGGCCGGTGTCTGTTTTGAACATTTGACCACTACGATCAGTTCTTTTCAAAACCACCTCTTACAAAAACTTGATTAAATTCAAAACTGACATACTCGGGCTCAACAACTCATCTAATCTGAGATGCCTAGCAAAAGCACAGCAGTTGAAAACATCACCTATATGTAGCACTGGATATCGTAAAAAGGAAAATTACCCCTGAATGGAAAAAACAAATGCTCCCCCATATGTAAAATGAACTGTACAAGGAAGATAGTTTTGCCAGTAGATACTAAAGAAACATCTAAAATTATAGTAACACAGATTTTAAAGGTTATATAAACAAGTTTTGAGGACAAAAGGCAGAGTTCCTTCATCTAAAATAGAAGTATAAAATAAACCCCCAAATAAACAGACACTAAATGCAACAGTAATGCTATTTAAAATATGCATAGTATCGGTGCTATTTTTACATTTTCAACACATACCCCATTATCGGGCTCTGCAGTGAGCTATTATGGAGAAGGCAGGGAAGTGTTAAAGAATCTTATTGTGAATAGACAGAATAGCACCATCGCGCAGGCTTAATAATTACCTCTGGAGCAGTATGGACCGATGAATCCTGGAAAGCACTGGCAGGATCCAGCTACGCACTCGCCGTTCCCGTAGCACTTGTGTGTGCATTCGGTGACAGAGTCTGTGGGTAAGGCAGCAGATTAATTATTAATAACTCATCAGGCTGTCATATTAAAAAGGAATCTGCACGTTTTATGCAATATTGTAAGGCAACTAAGATAGTGACTAATCTTTCCTCCATGCATTCTCTCTGAGCTTTGAGGCTTATCTACAGTGCTCATATCACACATGGCATGCATTTAAAGCTTTTCATCCATGTTCCGCTGAGATCTAAGCCTCCGTAACATGTATACTACACTCCAACTGTCCCCATCTAAGCATGTTAAGCAAAAGGAACAGGAATTTTATATCGGACAAAATAATTCCACAAATAATTCAATTGCCTTGACAGGCTTTCTTTTTCTCCTGTCTCCACTGCTTCCCATCCTCTTGAATGACTGGTCATGCCCACACAAGCAATGCAATCTCCTGAGTGTTTACAGCTCAAATCCTCTCTGAGTTGAAGTTAATCTGACATATCCTACAGACAGATCTTGTGTTCATTCAACAGACCATTGCTCATGAAGGGCACCCCCAAAAGACTAGGCCGCTCATTTTGATCGGTGTTAAGAGGGCAAATATTTTTGTTATTACTTTGGAATGTATTGGATGTTCACAGAGCAAGCTTTGGGACCCTTGCAATTTTTTTCCCACCCTCAGCTGTCAATATCTTTGTATTTGTATGGGCAGATCAATGAAACCCCTGTAGGAAAAAAAAAAAAAAAACTTTATCTCACCTTTAGTGTTGTTGTTTTTTTTTTTGTTTTTTTTTTTTTTTTCTACCATCCAAACCCGCAAGGAAATTTCACTGGCCTGAGAAAACTAGAGCTGCTAGCTGGGAAAGATCGATGTTGTACATAGTGCTGTATTATCGTGTTGAGGACACAAATCCATTACCAATAAAACCCAGATCTGTCTGCCCAGTGGCTTCCCAGTGAAACTTCTGAAGGCTCAGCTTATATGGTAGCTTAATTTTAATTATCTTTTTCCTCAGACAGTCACAGCTTTTAAATTCCCCCAAACATGTTACTGCGCCTCAATTCTGCCCCGCTAGTTAAATATTAAAAAATACAGTTAATAAATGGTATGTCTCCATACCCTGGATGATGGTATTATAGGATACTGCCTCCACATTGCGTCCGTCATTATAAAACGCCAGGTGCCACACCCCTGAGTTGAGGGACTGGATGAACCCGGCCTGGTGGACGAGGACGGGATGATCTTGGTCGCTGGGAGTCCGGTGCTCTTTGGCGATCAGCCTGCTGCCGTCTAGCAGCTCTACAAAATCATACTGTAAAAAAGCAGAGAAACAAACAGCAATTTCAGCAGATGCAGACGACTATTTAATTCCACCATAATTGAATCAGCCAGTTAAAAAGGGAAAAAAAAGAGTTCAAAAAGCATGAAAAAGGCACATATTTTCCTCTAGTGGGTGCTTTGTATGCAGCACCCGGAGTGAACTTTTTAACAGTCTGATAGGAGCACTTCAAAGTCTTAATGCAAGATCCAAACATGGGCCAGTATGCACAATAAATGTTGATTTTTCAGTGACAGTTATTTGAAGTTTATAGGTTCTGGGGAGTTGTTTGTATTGATGGAGCTGATGCAGCTCTGGGGAAAATGCTGAAAAACTGTCTAAAAATACATCTGTAGGAGTGTATTTAAAAATATTACGGATTATGACAATCTGGTAAATCAACTTTACTTCATACATGTACAGATGCTTTCAGGTCATGCATATCTGCAGTATGAGGATTTGAGTCTTTATTGCATTCTTCATATTTGGGCGTAATTTCTTCCTATTCATTTAGCACACTTTTGATTTCATGTAGTTCTTAATGAGTTCCTAATAAATGTATAAAAGATAGAGATTTGCTTTTTACCTAGTAAAGACACAAACTTCCCCCAGATCTAATGTGTCCCACATGACTTGACTCTTTAAAGTTGGCTGGCGGAGTGTTGCGAAGGAATAAAGAACTTTTGTTCAAGGATCTGTTGTCAGTTAAGTTAAATGGCTACTAGTTGAATCTGATCACTGCAGCGCTTAATTAGTACATCTTTGGGAAATCTCGACTACATGGTATAGATGGGACTAGTGAGACCGAAATAAGTCTGCAAGTGTCGGACCAGTAAGTGAGACCACACTTGGCATAACGATGATTGTGTTTGGAAACTGGCCATTTTTAAAGCCTTGAATACACAAACACAAAGGATTTTATTGTAGCACGCTCATCATGTGTCCAGCAAACAGTGATGTCATAGAAAACTGGCACGATTACACATTCTAGAAGAAATGTGAGGATTTAATGGAGGAATATCCACAAAAACATATTGAGCTAAATGTTTCAGTCTGTGCAAAGAAAAAGGGGAAGAATTTAGCATAAAACACATTTTCAAGGACATATAACTTAATTAGGAACATGTGATCAATGTGCAAACTATGAAAATGAAGTGATATGCAGCCAAACTTCCATGGAGACAGTAGTATGATATATGTAATATAACGATATGACAAAACAATGGCTGCTAAGACCTATACACGATTCTCTTTTTGCGGAAGGCAGTCTCAGCTTCTTCTCTCTCCCTCTCTTTCTCTCTCTTTCAACAATGACTTATGGGGTAAACAAGGATCTATGAGTCAGTTCTGTCAAGTGAAACGAGGAAATCGGTACACGCACCCTCGCCACACCTGCTAAACACCTGAACCTCATTCTGACTGAAGCTGGTAGAGAGCACTGCAGCAAAAAAACAGCGTTACACATCTAAGCAATCCTCATAAAGGCTATAGGCTGCAGAAGAGCACAGCCGGTGCAGACAGATCCCCTGGCTAAAGGCTGACTCAAGGTGGAATGTGAGTGTGTGGGTTGCTTATTATTGTGATGCATACAGTCTGGCACACTGGCTGGGCTTTTAGAAGAATTTGAAGCCAATAATGAGACTGTTTTGAGATATTTCTGGCTCTGCTTTGCATAAATTCACAGGGAGAATTCACAGAGTAGAGATGCAACCAGCGCCAAGTCCTGCCAGAATAGAAATTTGTGTATTTAAAATTGATTGAATATCAGATTTAAATGCACCTTCATATGTCACCTAGTGTAGATATGGGCTGCATCAAAGGTTTAAATTCTTAAGGGAAAAACAGTGTAAATGAAGCTTTAGGAATTTGATTGTTAACCATATTTCATTAGGTTTCTATTGACAATTGGAAGAAAAAAGCAGGGCTGAATATAAATGTGCAGCACTCTGGAACATATTAACACTGCGGTTAGTCTTAACTGACATCATGCTCTGGACGGGCGGGTCAAATGGTGTAATTTAATTCTGAAGTATTAGCACACATCTTGAAGAGATGTATTAAAGCCTGCAGTAAAACACACTGGATGTAATCAGCTCACTTTGTAATTTAATAAACCAAGAATGTATGTGAGCCTCTTCATGCCAGACCTGCTGCTAAGGAGCTCTGAATGCACATTTGTCTTGAAGTAACTTTATTTTGTGAACTTGATTGCATTTGGTATGTTTTACTTTCACTTCTAAATAAATGACGTGCACTGATATTTCAAAATTGATTTATATCTTTCCTATTGTATAATAGATAACCCTATCAAGTTTTAAACAGCAGCAGAAAGCTAACATTAGCTGTCATCTGGCAGCGATTGATGAGATATCAAATAAGTAGCTTCCTTCTGAGGCCCCTTTTTTCAGCTGCTGGTTATTCAGGAGCCAGAGGAATTATAACAATTTATATTTATCAGAAATATGCCTTAAGAATTTCAATGAAAAACACAGCTGTGCGATATTATTCCTGCACGTGTGACGACTGTGGGGTCAGACGAAGATGGCCACCATCTGGGTATGCACGATTCAGCAATTACTTTCTCTCAGATTAGTTCCATGGATTGTAATATACCAGAACAGCTCCAGCACTAAAAGAAAGTTGTTTTTGGAAGAAGCCAATGATAAGTTAATGTGCAGTAAACCAACTGTGCTGTATCAAATGACAGACGGACAAATTGGGAAACTGGCTTGTAAAATAAAAACAGTACTTTTTCACAGGAGTTACTTGATACCACTTTAACGCTTAAACAAACAAAAAAAGAACCTGAGGGAAACCAAAATGGCTCTTTTAACTAATCATAGTCAATCGTTGATGGGCTGTTTGAAAAGTTACTATTAAAACAAGGAATTAGTCAAATATTGGTGCAAAATCTATCCTCATAAAGCCACAATGGACAGTATGGTAGATAACACGAACATTAAAAACAGATTTAGTGTTGAGGAATGCGACAATCAGAAACCCAAGTAACCTTTAACACAGAGCATTAAGGCAGGAGCAAGCAGAGTCATGGCTGTGATTAAAACCCTTTGAGTATAACAGAGGCCAGGGGGAGGGATATTAACCTTGTGGAAGGCGAGATTTTGTGTTGCTGGCTCGAGGGGGGAGTAATCAAACAGTTTTTCCAGTGAACCCAAAATCCTGGCCAAGTGCATACATCTCGATTAGTCAACGGCAAAGCCCCCCCTGACTCATTTCAATCCAAGAAAAACAAGCAATAAAGGACAAGCGAACAGGAGTGGAGAGAGCCCGCAGACAGAGGAAGAACGCACCGTGAGACAGAGTGAACTTTGTCCGGTACTTAATTTAGAAAAAAAAAAAAGCAAAGTTTCCTCAGACTTGTTTGGCTTTTGTAGCGGTGCAGACAGGCATTCAATAGCAGAGAGGAAGTCTATATTTGAAAAAGCTGGAAAGGCTGTCGCACTTAAACGTTGTCTTGTCGTCCGACTGGTGAATACAATGAGCAGTCAATATGTCTCATCGGGTCTTTCATGCTCAGTTAAGTAAATGCATTGATTCGTGGCCCCGGTAACTGAACAATTGTTAATTTAGAGATGGCCACAACAGATGTGCTGTCCAGGATTCACAAGCTTGAGTGTCTGTATAACAATTACTCGAAACACGTATGCAGTGACTTGTTAATTAGTCGCCTTTAGTCTTTGATTTTCTTGGGTTTCCCTCTTTCACCTTGAAAGTGCAATCCAGCTCACCTATTGTCACTCCCATTGGACTTTCCTCCATCAAACAGTGGCCCTAACTGTCTACACTTCACTGAAGATCGTCTTCACGGAGAGAGAATGTCAAGAAGGTGAGGCTAAGAGCTTTTGCAGTCAAGTGTGGTGGAAAATAGCCATTGTCTGAGTGCTTCCATCACCAGACATTGGACACTCAGATGCCCAGAAATGTCACTCAAGTAACACCTCAGACATTTTGGAAACACTTCAGCTTGCAAATGGCAGACATTTGGTGGAAGTGAAAGATGTGAATGCCCACTTGAAGGCAAATCTAAGCCGAGAGCACAAAAAAGAGGCTGAACTTGCATCCTCTTCCTGCGTGCCCGGACACTGCATGTCCTAGGGTGGTCCATGAAATGAAAAGATTTACATAGCTTATCACACTTTCACAAAAATGCATGAGTAGGAGGAAAGATGGCAACAGAATACTATAGCTAGGAGTAACTCTAGTGTCCTTTAGTTTTATGGTGTTTTAGCCTTTTGGGTTTCAAAGCCCATCATTTATTTTTGTTGTCTGAGTCAGTTCCTCATATTTAAAGGAGTTGTTGCTTGTGAGAAAGCTCAAAGAAATCTTATACAATACCTGTGAAACAACAAATGGCAGACAAAGAGCATTTATAGGCAGTGGAACATTCAGCAGCTCCATTGCAGGGCTGTTCTTTTCAGACTCTGCTGGAAGCAGCTAATATGGTATGAAATTGGACCTGCAAACCCATCATTATAAGCTAATAAACATGAGTTTGAATGTTCAAAAGTATTCACGCAAATAACCCGCCAACACACTGTAATTGTGGATGAAACAGAATGTCTGGGAGCAGCAAATGGAGATCATTTTCACATTTTTAAAATGTAAAGTTCAAATTGCAGAGGAAAAAACATCTTATCAACTGATGAGAGAGAAAGCCTGCACATCAACAGTTGGCAGAAAATGGAATAGTGAATGACGATACATTTAAATAAAGACTGTCATTTATGGAATCTGTGTGTATAATACTGCATTAATAACTAGCTCATGATGGGCATGCATCTGAGAGTCAAAGTTGAAATTGAAGCTGTACATCATAACGGTGGACGCTACAGTGGCTCAGCAGTTATCACAGTATATAGACATAATCAAGTGAAGACTATGCAGTTTAGAATAGAATAAACCAGAACAGCATAGCTGGAGAACAGCATCAATTGATTTATTTTTATTTCTAAATGAGCTAAAAGACCACTTACAAAAAGCTGCAGTTTTTTTGTTTTGGTTTTCAGAAAGGTCTCACCTGCGTGTGAGTTGGTGCCAGACCCTTTCTCCCATAGACTCCGATCAGTGCGTTCTTCTGTACCGAGATGTTAAACTTCAGGGAGCATGACTGCTCCAGCCTCAGCTGAGAGCGCCAGAACACCCCCGGCGGAACATTCTGACCCACCCTCTTCCCGACGTCCACCTGTCCGATATCAAGGGAGTTGTTCTCCTGATGAAAGACGCTGGATCTTCCTGGAAGACAGAAACATGGCCCCAACCGGGTAAAAGTCAGCTTTAGAAACAGCTGAGTTTGGGCTCCTGTTGTAGAACATGGACATGTGCAGTGTACCACCGTCGTTGATCACATTCAGATTTTTTGCAAGCACTGAAATAAAGAAATTGGTTTACAAATGATGGATGTGAGCCGTGTTGTCAGCGTGCCATATTAAGTCTCCATGGACACAGCACGTTGCAGGTGTAGCTAGTTGTACAGATGCCTGAGCTACTGCTGAATCCAATTTATTTGAGCGTTTTAGCCTTTTTATGGAAAAAGGGTTTCAAGAGTAAAGGAAAAACTTGTTTTAGTGCACTGCCTAATTACTTACTTGATATTGGGGATGAAGGTCGGCTTGTTGGATATTCACTGTAACAAATGCGCTTTAAACTATTGCCCCATTAAATCTGATCAGACCCACCAGCAATAGGAAGAGTCAGGCTTAAACAGGAAGCACAATATTTGATTCTAATCTCCGACTGCGAGTGAATTCTCCAGCTCCTCAGTCTAATTCCAAGGAAGCAGGCGCCAAAACAATAAAATAATCATGTCTTTTATAAATTAACAATGACCATCTGGACAAGATTAATTGGCTACACAGCCCATCATGTACAGAGATGAAAAAAAAAACCAGATATAACAGCAATTCACCTCGGTTTTTCCCTTCCCATCCTCAGAGTGGTCATTCGGCTCAGATAAGATCTAAATGAGATTTGTCAGATGTACCAAGCAGTAGTTTACCAAAGTAATAGTAGCAGAATCAGAAGTATTGCGAATGATTCTTGAAGAGTGTGTCCTTAAGCAGCACCAAAGACAGCACAGTAGATGGCTGGCTGGCCAGCCTTAATGCGACTCACGCTGCAGCTTTTAAGATGCTTTTACAAGAACGGATTTCATTGTTCTGAAGAAAAAATAAATCCATAGTGGATTTTGATTCCTCTCAGTCTGAAGCTCTATTTGCGGAAGGAGCACGCCCGCCCTTATTTGAAATTACTGTGGCGACGACTCAATTTGTCTGGGGGTTGACGCAGAGTTGCCACGCAACATAACAACTCAACCTTTGCTCCTGCAGCTTATAAAAAGTGTCTCACAAGGCAGACCTGCGAATTCTTTGTACCACTCTGGTGGCAGACCTCCATTATTTGCATCCCTCCAGTGTTAAGCTGTCATTTAGGCTTCAGCTAAAGTGAAGAGTGAATTCTGAAAATCAAGTTTGCTTCTGGAGAAAATAATAGCCGACTATTGATTGCCTTTGTGTGCTCTAACACCCGCCTTGTGCTATCTTAATTTGCAGTGCTTACAAGGATTTAAATCAAACAGAGTTTACACAATTGAGCTTTTGTCTGGCACGTTCATCTCAATTAATGCTTTCGTGGTCATGAATTCTAATACCTACATGTGCACGATGATTAATTTGGTGGCTTTCGCCATAAAGGTGAGCTGAGATTGCTTGGCTGCTTGTTGTTGAACACACAGTGGTCCAGGATTATGATTAGGCACTATAAATCTGTCTGATACAAGTCAATTAATATTCACAGGGTGAAAGATCTCAATAAACTCTAAAGACTAACTGGGTGTCAAGTACCCTGTATTTCACTCTGTCATTTATGAGGCCAAATGTCTCTGTGTTGCAATTTTTCTTTCCTGTGGTCATTTGAACCTTTAGCGTTGAACTTGGGCTTTTGATTAAATCCGTAAGATGAATTTCTTCTCATAATATTATTTATCTAGATTTTCTTTTTCATTTTATCACAAAAACTACCCATGTGGCCTTAAAGTGGCTTAGCTTCAAATTAATATGAAGAGATGTATTTTAGTGCCCTGCCAGCTCTGCCCTTCACCTGCAGCTGGAGATTAACCTCCTGTGTCAGGGTCTGAATCACATTTTAAATTACACTGTGCAATGGCAAGATCTGACACTGAAGCAAACATAAAATCCTAAATAAAAGGGATATGTCAGGAGGTTGTTGAACAGTTCAGCTCTGCTCCCATTTTTTCAACTCTCACAACTGTAAATTTGCAGGATTGGTTCCACCATATATGTGCACTCTCCTGCCTGGTGATGAAATAACATGAAAAATTGTTCAAATGATAAATGTGAATAATTTCTCTCCAAACCAGAGATAAAAAAAGATTGCTAAAACAATGTTGCAGCCAATGAATAAACAATAATGACTTGCACTGGTGGAAGTCAGTTTTCTGTTTTCTCACCATCTGCAGCCAGTGCAGTCACGATGCTCGACTGAGTGGTCCCTGTCTTCCCAGTTACTCCATTTTCAAACGCTTGCTGGTTGTCCAACTCCTGTAGCTGCCAGTTGAGGCCAAAAAGGTGCATTGCTGTGAAATAGACAGGAAAAATAAATAAATAAATAAATGAAAACCTGCGTGGGCTTTTGGAAAAGCAAATAGCTGCACATAAACAATCAAGCTACTTAAACACAAAAGACCTGTGGGGGAGAGCGCGGGGATAGATTCATTGCAGGCAGAATGGAAACAGTTTGACTGCCAACGTTTCAGTCCGCGGTTGTTTATTTATTTATTTATTTATTATTGCCATTTTTAGTGCGAAAACAGTGCTAACAGAGGCCAGACAAAGTCAGCTCAATCGATATTCAGGAACCATGTTGCTCAAGCGTGTTTCCATTGGGAGCCTTTTTCATTAACGTGTGTCTCTGCACGCGAACAGCCATCCAGGTTCACACAGCAGATATTTCGATTTTAAAACAACCTTTGTGCATCCAGCAAACAGGCACACTGGAGAAGTCCAAGCCTCTAAATAATAATATAGTCACAGAGAAAAGAAACACAGACAGTGTGAGTTTATTGAGATAGTCGCAGAATGGTGAGAAAATTAGAGGGTATATGCTGGAAGACACATGGTTTCTTGGCTTTAGCTCGGCCAACCTGCTCAACTGTCATATTACTGGATGTAGCCGAACTGTGTTCCTGTTTTAGGAAAGTAAGTCGCTTCTGCCAGCCCAGCGAGAGGGCCGGTCTCCATCAAAGTCATGAGCCAGAGGACACGCTGAGGAAGCATCTTCATTTCCGAACATTTGATCTGTGGCAGGAACTTTACTTCAACGCTCATCACACACTGGGAGGACGGATATTGACTGCAGCAAAAATGTGAGAGGTGGGTATGAAGCTGGGAAAACTATCAAATGTGAGACGCACAGAGTTGAATAAAAGCTAGCACGGGCGGGACATTGTCAAGAACCACAGTGCCTGTTTGAAGGATTCTAATGAATATTCTTTGCATTACTCATGGTGAAAAAGACACGCTGCATTGAGGCGGAAAAGAATAAGCACTGTGTAGCCTTGAATTCCAACCAAATAATACAGATCTAACACTGAGCTGCCCTTCATATTCAGCCAGCATCAAGCTCAATTGTCAGAATCCATTTCAGCTGCTGCTGAAACAAACCAGCAAAACGAATTTTTGCCAAGTGGTGTATCAATATTTCTGACTATGTAGACCCTCTGAATGTTGTCATCTGTCAGCAGTGCAGCTCCCGCTGAGAGTAATCAGTGGGAGCGTAAAAGAAATTTTGGTTTGATGGTATTGAGTAATATTAGTAATATTTACACATATATGCATCAAGTTCTCCCATTTGATACAAAACCAGGTGTGGTTTGTCACACAGAAAGAATAAATATAACAGGACACTAATAGTGACACTAATACAGATTTTCACCTTTGTTCTGCAAACTAAAACAACATGACCTGAATCATTTGAACTATAAACCTTGTGTCTTCACTGTAAATATATTTGTTTTGGGATTATTGAACATGAAGAAGAGAAGTGAGTGACAGAGACAGAGTACAACTGTCAAGCACTTGAATTAAAATGATTCAGCTAAAACCACAGCAGAGAAACATGATAACCATTTCTGCACTCCTCCAAAAACACATGGAAATAGGCAGTGGCAGCAGATAATGAAAAGCAAGAACCATCATTCACTAAACAAATCTTCTTTAATCTAATTAAAATTTAATTTAAAAATTTAAGCATCGAGCATTTTGGAAAATGAAACTTTCAAATGTTGAACCACAAAAAATGGAAGAAGAAAGGGAGATATGACAGAGGTGTGTAAAAAAGGTTTCTCTGAATTAATCTGAGGTTGGTGTGAGATGGCAGATACAACAAATGTGGATAGATTTGCATATCTTGGCTTCATTTTTGTGCAATAAGATAGTGAGAAAATCATCTTATGACAGTGAATGAATGTAAACAATATTTCCCTGCGAGCAGCAACCTCACTATAAAGTCCCTCAAGTTTCTGATGAGAGCCCCTTCTTCATTAACACTTGCAGTGTAATTATGATTTTATCAATATTTAATCAGCTTCCTGGGTGAACACAACTGTCTACATTTTTCTTTTGTAAGTGGAATTCCTGCTGCCTTCAACACTGAGAGACCTGTAAATGCAGCAGGGGATATTTTGTATCAGGTACCCTCTGAAAAGCATAATTATTCCTGCAAATTTGGGGCACTCGATCAACACGAATGGACTATTATAAGTCAGCAAGAGGCCTGCAAATATAGTTTAGAATCACAACTGGAACCACTGGTGACAATGTAAGCCATGTAGAGCATTATTTTTTTTATACTTTGATGATGTGGTATTTAAAATAGAGAAATTCAAAAAACCATCCTAGCTGCAGTTAAAGTAAATCTCTTGAGTTTTTGGCAAATGGTAATTGATGTGTAAACTCATCACATCAATTATGCCCCAAATGAAAAAAAAATACCTTGGTTTATTTTACAAAAAAAATTAAAGGTATTTAAAAACACAAATAACCATAAAAACCCCAGAGTATTTTTTCTGATAATATATGCTAAGTATGTTATTCTGATGGCCTTCATCACATAGCATAATTAGTTCATTTATGCGAAAGTATGGCCCATCTGGACTCACGGCATGCCAACAACATCTTGGAGCTCCAAAACATCAGCATTATTGAGATAAACATTGTTTTATGCTAGAACCTGCCTGCACATCTCCTCAGAAACATCCCTAGGGGAGTTCTTGATACAAGTTGTTCCTGTTTTCCAGCGTCTCCGACAGGCACCGACAGAAACAGATTTAACACAAGATCAGCCACACCGGGGCTTGTTTTTAAAGTTATGTTGCATCTGAAGTGTACTACATGTCATCTCATCTTCGTCTGAGGGATTTAAAGAGATCTTTACTGTTTTCAATAAGTATGTGTCAGTACTGGTGAGTGGAACCACCCAGTAACTGGCAAGAACTTCCAAACAATTCATAATCGAACCAATGAAAGTCATTACACTGACCAACCTGAGAGGTGATGAATGACACAGGAACAACCAATTGCATTTGTTGATTGTCATGACAGTTTTAGCATCAGGAGATGAATAGTAGTTTACAGAGTAAAGGAAATAAAGTTATGTTTTTTTTTTTACTTCTGATGCTTGAAAGCACTGATGCACACAGTATATTCTAGTACCATAAGAATCAGGATACTGGAGGAACTCCACCACCTATCTGTCCTAAAAACAAGCTTTTAATCATTTTCCTGTAATTGCGATCACTGAAGACACTGTAGCCAGTTTGTTTTCTGCATTTTGGTTTAAAAAGAATTCTCAGAAATCCTCCAGCTCTTTCTGCAAACAATCAAAGCAGCAATCGGTCCTGATTGGCCTCCTTTCATCTGAACAATTGCTGAAATCCTTCCAATCAGGCTAGTTGGCGGCACTGGAGCTGGAAAGCCTCGCCTCAGCAGGCTTTCACCTCATTTGAATTACAGGAGCTACAGGTGTTGGTCAGAGCCAGGGTCAGTTTAATGACAGTTCTGCCTGTTATTTTTGAAAATTCACTCTGGAAACATGATATAAAGTGCAAGCTATTTAATTTGATTGGCAAATAAAAGAAAAAAAAAGAAGGTACACTTGACCAGCATAGTCAGAAAACTTGGTATTTTACCTTAAAAGATTCACATGTGTGGAGTTGGAGTTTTCTGGCAGGAGATAAGAATTAAAGCTTGAGTGCAGACTATATATATTTGAGTCAGTGCAGCTGGCAGGTGAATTGGCTGTGGATAAAGGAGAGGAAGTGGTGGAAACGCTGTGAGACACCTGAGGCAAGTGGCAAAGAGCTACATCTGTTCAGCACACACACACACACACACACACACACACACACACACAAACACACACACACACACACACACACACACACACACACACACACAAACACACACACACACACACACACACACACACACACACAGAGGTATGAGGCCAAAAATACATTCAACAGGTCTACAATTAAAGAACCGAGCACAGGTTCACATGAAAAGATCTGCAAATGAATTAAATCTGCTGGAACTATTAGTGCCAACAGCTGAACAAATGCTGCAGCTCTGAGCTGAGCTGTCAGGAGCCAGAGTGGAAACAAAATTCCTGCACACAGAGAAGCTGCAAAATGTTCTACGTGTAAGTGTATGTATGTATGTGTCTCTGTCTGTCTGTCTGTCTGTCTATATATATATATGTATATATATATATATATATATATATATGTTATATATATATATATATATATATATATATATGTATATATATATATATATATATATATATATATATATATATATATATATATATGTATATATATAGACACACACACACTTATATATCCTACGTTTTCAGTTAAATCAATAAAAAAGAAAGATGTAAATACTGATATTGATCTTCCACATTTATGGTGTTTCTCCAAGAGGACACTCCCAATCTCTTTTTGCCAATAAAAAACTAGTTATGGGATGTTTCTAGCATACCCATATTTCTCCTTATACAACTGTGTCATATTTCCCCGTGGTTCGGAGCATATATCCACACGGGAGGACAGCAGAGTGTAAAGATTAAGGGTTCGGATGACAAGGGCGGGCACGAGGACAGATGAATCTGTAACAGGTTTATTGCTGTGGTCAAAAATCCAAAGGTTAGCAAGGAATAGGCTGTGAAACATCTACTAAAACATTTGTTAGAAAACCTTTTCATCGGAAATAATGCCCAATGGAGAGAAGAAGGGTGAGGACCAGTTTATCTTCCTCGCTGAGATAAAAGGATTTCCTGTTTGACAGAATGAGAAAGTTTCAGCTCTGCTACAACAAAGCCTTCGCAGACCGCGAGCTTCTTTAAAGGGACCGCTGTCTTTGTTATAAGAGTTCAGTGCTGCTGCTTGTGTTTCATTTGGACGTCACCATCTGCGCTGACCATTTGAACCTCCCTGACTGTGTTTTAACGGGAACCCCCCGAGGACATAAACTGGCGGCCATTCGGTGAACCACAGATGAGAAGTGGAGGAGTGATGCACAGCTTCCCTGTCAAAGGGACGCAGAGAAGAAGAGCCTGCGCGGAAAATATACCACAGCCAGGTCTGCATATCTGACTCAGAGCGCAGTCAGGCTGACAAGAATCGTTTCAAATATTCTCCAATTTGTGGACAAAAGAAAAGTCAGTCAAAGGGAAATGGCCGTGGCAGACAGATTGAGAGGCATGTCAGCTTGTTCAAAGCGAGGCGGGGTCTCGGCAATTGCCTCTGATTGAGTGAATGACATGTTTAAAAACTGTCCAATTCCTCCACAGTTATTGGATGCATTTTCTGTGCTGCCTCCAGAACTGATACATATGAGCAGCCACAGGCACAGAAATCGTGGTTTTCAAAAAAAACAAGTGACTGCACCTCCGGATCATGCAAATATTCAGTGGTAATATTGCACTTTCATGTCAAAAGCCTGCTCTGTAATTACTGTCTGGCTATTCGGTTTCACTGTACAAACTGTACACTTGGCATCAAGCACTAATTTGCACTACGTCATCCTTTAGAAACCGATTCATATTCAGGCATGTATGTTTAGGTGGATTCATTTTATTTTTTTCCTGAGCCCTCAGGAGCCCTCCTGTGAACCAAAGCTAAATTCCCTGATTAAAACTCTGCGTTTAAGAAAATATTCAGCCTATTTGCAGAAGCTGGGGGTTTACAGACCCAGATTTTCTGCTCATGAACCGCCTTCACACACCACAACCAAGGACATAATATTTAATGTGGACCACTGTGGGAAGGAAAAAAATGACTTTTTATAATTGGCAGCAAGGAGCTAGTGAAACTTGTTAGTTTGAAGGCCATGTGTAGCTCAGAGCTGTTAGAAACCTGTGGACAGTTGATGAGGAGAATGAGTGTCAAATTACACACACAAGCACACACAACGACAGACACACATCCACCTTAATGAAAGCTAGTCTAAGTCAACACCTCACAAAGAGACTGTTTATTAAGATACATAGATGTGGTATGCAGATCTACATCTTTGGGTTTGCTCTAGACCTTCATATGGTATGTGGATCCTATCCTGCACTAACACTAAAGGAAATACTCAAACTATGTAAAGTGTTTGGCCTTGAATGCATCATTTAAGAGCATTTGTTTCCATCTTCATCATTTCTTGTTAACAGCACCCAATAAAACATGGCAAGTGCAAAGTCACACCATCTAGTCTCTTCTTCTGACAGGATGTGAGGTTTAATTCAAACTGTTCCAGCTTTAACACGAATGACTACATCTCAGGAAAAGTCCCAACTGACCCACTTGGGCTCACAGATGGAAAGTGCATTTTCTGTGGAAGTTGTGGTGTGGTGGGGAAAAAAAGTGCACCAGTTGAAAGCTTTCAAAAGCATGAAACCAACTTGATTCACCTCAACTCAAATTGCAGCATTTGGTTGGAGAGAGGCCCGGGAAGAATTAATATATGTGTCACTGCCAAGTTATTCTTTTTCTTAATCTTTTACCTTTAAAAAAGGACAGTATAGTCGAGAAAGAGAAACAATGGAGGGATTGCTCATCGTTACTGCTACATCCTCTTATCTGGAGCTGGGATGGACGTGCTACAGATGGGCCATCATGGCAGGCTTGCAAATATTACCGGATCTGACTGGTATCTAAAATGGAATAGACTCATGCTGCATTTTTAAAGACGCAGACACGATCCATTTACTGCTAATTTCTTGCATGAGAAAAAGCTTTCCAACATATCTGAATGTGCTGATTATTTGTGTTTTGTCTCAAACAAAAATTATAAAATATAACACAGGCAGATAAAGAAACCCATCAGACATCCATAAACAGAATTAAGGATATATTAGAGATGATTCAGGAAGACAAATGCCTATTTAATTTTCAGACAGAAGAGAAAAATATTTTTAAACTGTTACTTTCTACCGCATATGCAAAAGCAAATATATTAAATTATCCCAGGTTTTTGAAATTGGCTTGCCACTTAAAATTCAAGACATCCTGACCGACACTCACAGTGCATCACCCACGTTTCAGAGAGGTGGTGATAATTTGAATGAGAGTGGTTTTAAAATTCTACTGCAATATGTATTACTTAAAATGGTTTATTGATGGTAAAGACCAGCCTTACCTATGCAGTAGCACAGAATGATGGACAGCACTACAGCTATTCCCACAGCAGCCAGGGCCGTGCACTTCCAGGAGCAATATTTAGGTGACTTCTTGAACTTGAAAGCCCCTCTGGACAGCGTGTTTCTGGGCAGAGGGCGTGCCGGTGTGGAGTAAACTGTCCCCGTTGCCATGGTGTAACCGGGGGCGGCTGCGCCAAAGAAGGGTGTCGATCCTGTGCCCGTTTTAAAAAGAAAATGCCTGCAGAGAAGGGATAAAAATGAGCTATGAGTAAAGACATCACAAAAACAGTCAAACTCCGATTCAAACCATTACATCCAACTGTATCCTATTGCACAATGAACCTGGTTGAATTCTGATATGCGGAATAATCTTGACATTGGAGAATGTGAATGAAAATCACCTCATAAAAACAATAATTTTCCACTTGCCCTTTTACAACTGGCCCTTTACTAATAGGCTATTACACCTGTGGTAATTAAGAAGGTTTAATCTAATGCACTAAGGAGTGATTGTCCTATTAACTTTTAAACCCCATGTGAAAAGCTCTTAAGTAAATGAATTAAGCCTTGTTGCCTCGCCTTCCACTATGTAGAGATTAAAACCTAAATGCCCCGCGGCTTATGGGGATGGTCAGTGAAACTGGACAGATTGACCATACGATGCAAATGTGCCTCCGACGCAAAGCTGCAGGACTCTCCATCACACATGGTGCACATTATGGGACTTCCTGACACTGATTTTATTCTTAGAGGGATTTGATAAAAGTGGTAACACCTGTTACTCCCAAAACAAGATTATGTTACCATGCTAAAGTGGGCCATCGAGCAGGCTGGAACGCTGCGTTCCAAACCCCCCCCCCCCGACCTAAATGGCATCACCTGCAGGAAACAACCACCTTTTTATTTTTTTACTGATTACCAGTTACTTTGAGAATGGATTGAAGTCCTTGCATGCATTCATGAATGCTCTCAAAGAGCAGGTGACAAGATTACATTGACATGCTGTCACAATGCTAATCCATGTTTTCCACCACTCTGGCCCTTCTCCAGGGTCCTCTGATTAACTGCAGCCTCTGCCACAAATGGGGGGAGGGGCTTCAGTCCATTACAACTGTTAGTAGTGTTAGGGCACACCGTGTCAGATTTTTGTTTGCTGAACTAATATCAGAATTGATTCCTCTCTTGATTGTGACTATGGAGTGCCATATCACTCAGTCATGGTCTGTTTATTTATTTATTTTAACATATGGGCAGATGGACAGGCATAGAAAATAACACCCACTGTAGACCTTCAGCAGAAACATATATGCTTTTATTTTTACTAAAATATAGACTTTGGTACTCTCATGTAATAGCTTGCTCAGAAGATCCTGACATAATGAGGGGTAAATAACGTGTACCATCACTCAGATTCCAGTTTAGTCTCTCACAATCTGTGATCACCGAACAGGGCGTGAAAACCATCACCCAAAGTGAATGAAAGGCGTTAATGATAATATACCAAAGACAAAGAGTGGAAATATCTGTATATAGTTCTGTAAATACAACCTTTCAGCTAAAGTTCATAAGAATAATCTTTCCCTGCTCCTCGACTCACTGGTGAGTCTTATACACCATTTTACAGTGTTTTCTGTGTTGTGTTGCCTTCAGAATGGTTGTGTCACTGTGCACCCACCACTACACTGATAAAGCGGTGTCTGCTTATGAATTATTTGTGCAGTAACTGCATTCTGTTTTAAGTTTTGCAAAGGCTGCTTTAATCTTGACTGGGAATCTGAACTGTAAGAGTTTGAGAACAGCTAATTGGGTAAAAAATCTGAGACTGAACATAAAGGATTGTAAGACTGTGATCAGGTTTTTTCTATCTGGATTTAGACTATAGAGAAGCTGTAAGAGCTCTGTAAGAACGCTCATTAACCAAATTATTTTAGCTGGATGAAAAACATTGTTTAGGATTGTGACACCATAACATGAAGATGCAAAAATATTAGTAAAATATGATCATATTTCAGGCAATGCTCATATTCTAGTGCTGTTGCTGGCGTTTCTACAATTTCACGCCTCCCATAAGACCATCTCCATCCCAAGATCAATGCTGGACTACAAGAACAAATGTCAGATTTTCATCGTCTGGCTCTTTGCTGCCCCAATTGACACGTGTGGTCATGGACAGACAGGGATTCCATTTAAAGGTTAGCATTTATCAGGGCTGGAATGACAATTGGTTAGCTGGTACTCGGAGAGTGGCTCAGATTCTCAAATCCGGAACGATCTGCACAGGAGCTGTGGCAGACTCCGTTAGACACTGTTGGATATGAATTGAGGTCAAAACTCGCACAGCATCAGAGACGGCAAACGTGCAGTCAGACACACAGGCAAATAGACTCCCCCGTCTTGGGAGTTAAGTGTAAGTGGATGCAATCTGACAAGGCAGACAGAAAGGGACATGGGCATGCAAGTTCATGTACACAAGTCTGAGGGGAGGTATAGACAGTCTATTTGACAAAGGTGACTACCTATCACAAATAACGTCTGTGGAATCTGTTTTTTTTCTCTCTCCAAAAATAAAAAAGGTCTCAAAGGTACCTGCCCTCATATTTATGCAGAGACGTCGGAACATTTTGCTCTCAAAGTTACAAGAAAAAAAACCAACAAAACTTAAAATCACAATAGGAGCACATCTGTATTCTGGGGAGGCTTTTTAAAACATGTAAACAATTAATATTTTCAGGAGTATTTGCATAATTGGGATCTCTGAACAACCTGAGAACACATTTAATTACAAAAACATAAGAAGCAGTGTGGGAGGATGAGAACTGGGAAGTCTGTTTTATTTTAGTTTGTACGTCAGCCGAAGCTTGTAAGAGAATGTAAAAGACTGAGACTTTCCATTAGGCTCTCCAAGACAAATCTCTGCCCTGGACATTCATTTGCACTCAGCATCTGAAGTAATTCTGCAGCCAATGTTTTTTCATGTTGACATATTTTTTTTCACTCCACCCCCACCCCCCACCCCTTAAGAGCAGGATGAAGTGGTTGAAGGATGAAATGCTGTTGGACATGATTAACAAACTGCAGACCGGTGTAAATGTCTGAGGCTATACACACGCTAGATGACCGACTGTAATTGATTACAGCCAGTGTGATGCAACAAGACACATTACTATGCTAATCCAGTCAGCCCTAACATGGTATGCCATGAGTGAAAAGAGAGAAAGAGTGCAGACAATCAAGACAGTGTGAGTCTGAGGGGGAGAGAGAGAGACCAAATGAATGGCTGCGCGTCAGTGTGATCACAGTGAGCTTGTGTGCACGCCTGTCTGTCCCAATGAGCAGCCTGTAATACAAAAGCGGCAGCCACCCTGGTCTCCCTCTGCTCTCACAACATTGCTTGTCATCGGGATGACATTTGAAAACATCCTCACAGAGGACGAAAGACTAAACAGTCGGTGGGCGGATTTGTCGACGGCTAAGCTCCAGTTGGAAAGGGTGTGAGAGAAATAATGCAAATCGAAGCCCTCAGAATATGTAATCTGCCTATTAGCCGTTGTTCTGCGCTAGCATTAGCATTTCAAGGTGACAGTCGGCTCAGGCGGGATTAATCCAGCGAAAAATGAACGAACAAACAAACACGGACTCTACAGATGTGGTGGACATCCCAGTGGCTGCCATCGGCACTGTGGCTTTCAGACAGATCATCACCTGCTTTTTCCTGCCTTGGGTTGGAGTTGGGCTGAGGGATTAATTGTGTGTGTGCGTGTGTGTGTGTGTGCGTGTGTGGGCGCGTGCATGCATGCGTGCATGACTTTGTGCCTACAGACATCTGTGGGGTGCCATCCACAGTTCTCAAAGTGGTGTTTGCATATGGAATTTACTATATTTGAGGAGTTGGGCATCAGAGACGCTCTCCAGCTCTTGGGCACATATATTTAAGGTAAAATGTTAATATTAAAATTGATCTTATTCTTGTAGGAGTTGTAAAATGGTTAATTTGGACACCTGCTGCTACAGTGTATTTGTGATATTTAATGCCCTTTTTCAGTTAATCACAATTTTCCATTCACCAGCCATATTTTGTTGAAGGAAGCTTTTAGAAGTACCGGCCAAAATCATTTGGAACAGATGCATTTGGGCTGCCAGCAGCGGCAGTTGTGAAAGGAAAATACTGCGGGAACTCTGGAATTGCCACAGAAAGGCCTGCTTGGCACCAAAGATGTTGGCAAAATAAATGAAAACCTGAATACAAGAAAAAAATAAGTCTTGAGGATTACCACTTCGTCTACACGCCCCTTTACTTTGGCAGGTAATCAACCAACTCCGTGAGCTGCTTTCTTTGCCAAAAGGCTAGTTGGCGGAAATCGCACACATGAGTAATCAGTCCTGGTGCAATCCTTAGAACAAAGTCAGCGTTGACAAAAAAAAGTTCAGGTTTCCTCGTCTGAAGTGACTGCATGACTGTCTTGACTTACATTTTACCTGCTCCCCCACAAACAACTACACGCATGTACGCTAAATGACCTACTCTCTTTACAGCTGTTTTTATACTTGTGTCCCCTGAGTGCAGCACTAACACATTTTCCACCAGGAAAACTGATACCGTCTGAGGGACACACCACCACATGACGATTTTGCAGTCAAGACGTAATTTGGTTCCACCAAAGGACTCCCTCGACACATTCAATCCAATGAGGACTGACACAGTGCGCTTACAACGGTACGGTGTCAAAGACAGCTCTTCAATAAACGTGTTCTGAAGTGTTGTAATGACTTTTCTAACTGCGTCCCATTGAATGGGAGTGTAACACGCTAAAGAACTCACATGTATGGACACAGATGTCAACCTATATTAAGTCAGGAACAGATAACATGGCTTTAGACTATAGGATTTTTATGGTCAAAAGGTCACAGGGACGTATGGGACTCGAACACTGCACTGAAACTAGTACCGAGCAGAAAAAAGTATAATCGGAATGTTTTTAATAAGCCTTTTTCAGGCTGATGAATGAACTGCGTGGAAAACAGCTGCCAGATGCTGTCATGCAGTCATGATATCAGGTCATCTGTCTGTAAAGAACAGGTTAAAAGTCAAGGCGCACATGTTTTTCATACTTTGCTAACCTTGATGTAGTTTACAACATGAACTGGTGGCCAAGAGTTAGCTTATGCATTCCCATTTATTCTCTCTGCCAAGCTGATAGCCGTTGATGATTTTTATCTTCAGATGGTTTCGTTTGTTTGGTGCATCCATTTGATGTTGGGGGAATGAACAAATGCATTCAGAATGAGGCATTTTGACACAGCTGAACAGCCTGAGCACAGCGAGATCAGTGGCTTTATTTAGTGATGACAGTGCAAAAACAGCAAATAATCACAAAGAATATCAACTGAATATTTAGGAACGTTGGCCAAAGTCAGTGCTGCAACTAAAACTACACACTGGGACTAAGAACAAAGCTTATACTGGAATCTCACAATAAAACTCAAATGGATTCCTTAAAGGCAGTAACTAATTTTGCAGATTGAACGCTGCATGACATAATTATTTATGTTACACTTTTAAAAGTGGCAAATAATCTGGGTGTTGTAAACAAAAAAGATTATGGAATAAATTCATATACAACATTTTTCAAATCAACTGTCTTGCAGGGGTAGTTCACTGTCTCCGCCCCTGACCTCATCTAAACACTGAATATGAAATTAAGAGTCACAGCCTTGAGGTAGAGTCTAAGAAATTCAGACGCCTGGAGCCAAATACATGCAGTATGCGCTGCAGCACAAGCTTCCTGCCCAGCGTTTGAAAAAGCAGCTTAATAAATACGTTCAATATTCCTTTTACATTCCCCAACCTGGTAGTTTTCTCAACATATGCAATCATGTGGTGTACTGGGTGTTTCCATTTGGCCCCTCTGGTTCTCAGCAGCCCCCTTTTTTCCCACCCACTGACAACCACTTGATTTAGAGTCCACCACAGTGATAGTGATTTATGCCTTGTCTCATGATAGGTGTGCACGTATTGTTTTGTCGATAAGGCCAAGACGGCCAAGGTCATGGCACGGTTAGGATTCAATCACTGCATCTTCTCCGAAAAAAAAAGTGCAACTGTCACTGCACATCCGGGCAGATCGCGAGGGGTTGTTACTTCATGCTGTCGCAGGCAGAATCCTGACTTTACATTCATCTGTGCCTCAGAAAAAGGGGTATTCTCTGCCAGAGAAATATCAGGCTAGAATGCAATCATCTACTCAAGGCCATTCTGAGTCAGGGTGCAGAACACACTTCATTAGCCAGTATATTTTGAGTTTACTGATTAAAGATGTAACTGATGTTATGTTAGGAAAACATGGCAGAGGCTCTCAACAGAGTAGCATGTTGTGCTGCAAATTATGATAGAACCCAATCTGCTTGGCAAATTCCTTCTGTTATTTCCATGTTTGTTCTGGCTGGCAAGCTTTTGTGCCGCTGCCACGTTCACTCTGTCAGTGCACGTCCATCCTGAGTGCAGGTATATCCAATTTAGTAGACTATAAAATGTGACAACATTATTCTGAGCAGAGAGGAAAACAGGGACCCTATTTATCAAGAGCGGCAGAGACCATTATGCCATGCACCATTTGTGACACAATAATTCATCCTGATGAGGTGGAGACGTTAATACGGGCATTACGGGAACAACAGTAAGGAACAAAATGTCAGTGACATTTTTATAATAAGTTATTTAGTCTAAGGTTCACAGGTCCGTAATGCTGAACATTATCCTCTCTGTCCTAGCGAGATGGGCGACACTGTGCATTTCCTCAAAACCCTTGGAGCTCATATGGATGACGTATGCTGCGATGATGCCAACAACATAGAGTCAAGCATATATATTGAGCAGTTAATTTTTTAAAAGAATCTTTGACTGTCAGTTTTACAGTATAAATATTGGCCACTTGCTGTTTTGACGATACGTCGAACAAGTGGACCGATTCCAAGCAGGCAAAAAAAAAAGTTGTATTAGTAAAAAAAAAAAAAAAAAGGAGCTTTTTATTACAAATAAACCATCAGCTGACAATGATCTGACAGCAGTTTCATAAATAAGTTGGACAACTTTTTAAAAACTTAAAATCAATGAATACAAAATAGAGTCTAAAAGATCAGCAACTTCTGACCAGCACAATTTCCACAGCATTTATCTAAAATATTTGCATCTGTAACAGGACTATGCTGAATTAGTATTTTTATTGCTTCCTCACATCATTTGTTTATGTAACATGCATAAACTGTAGCGGTAGTGAGGTAGTCCTCTCACCTGCTCTCCAGGGCCACATTGCTGCCCAGGACCCAGCTGTCCTGCAGCTGGACACATTCCGCCGTACTCTGCAGGTCGGCCGCCAGGCCGGCTGTGGGCGGTGGGCTCGGGCTCCTCTGATTGGCCAGTGAGCCGCGGCTGAGCGACGTGATGGACGGATGCTGCCTGTGTGGGGGCGGGGCTGGTGGTAGAGGAGGCGGGCCTGGCTGGCTAGATAAGTGGTCACCTGGAAAGAGGCAGAGGGGAAAATTAGGTTGTGCATCCCTGTTGATAACAAACATATTGGGCCAATTAAATTTGAGCATCAGGAGTGGTGTGTCACAGGAGCTGGATAACAACGGCAACCACCATGCCCCTTGAGTGATCCAGAAAAGCAAATACAACCAAGAGGGGCATTAAAATGAGATGGACCACCAAAAAGAAGGCGAATAAGGAGTGCTTTTATGGAGAAGCACATAATAATTTTCGCAAAAACGCCAGACAGCTGACAGTTGGGTTCTCTTAAACAGAAGGTCACTCGGAAAGGCAGCTGTTCTTTTATGGGCACTTAACGCAATGTTTCACATTTGATTACAGCCAGAGAAGACTCTCAAATAACTAATGACCAGAACATCCATTAGAGCTCTGCGAGAACAGGTTTTCCAATTTCACACAAAGCTGTGTAATTGGCCCCCAGAATGGCATGTGGTGATTATCTATCCATCTTCCCTTTTTAAAAAGGTAAAAAACTTGCAGTCCTGACAATTCTGATTTGTTCCAACGAGTGCTGGACGGCTGGCATCCTTCCTTACATATGCCTGTAGAAGATGGATAAATCTGGAGGAGTTGTGCCTGTAAGGAGACCACATTTTTGCATTCACCACATGAATTTTTATGAGTTAAATTTAGAGCAGATGAATACTGGAGGTCTGGTTCTGGTGCATGATTTAACCTGAGCTTCATTGAGCAAGCATATACTGGAAACTGACAACATTTTTGAATTTTCCTTGAATGAATCAAGGCAAAAGTGAGGGGAAAAAAATCCACTTTAATGGCTAAATAATAACAACAGCATTGTTTTTGTGACTGATACACTTTATAATCCTCTTTCAATGTTATTTTCCTGCCGTTGCATGCAGAATCTGTGGAGAATTAAAGCTGACTGATCATTCGGTCAGCCTGAATGTTTCTATCAGATTTCCATTACAAGCTTGATGAATGAACAAACTTAGACACACATGTATGCCGATTTGTTGATAATTAATCTAAAGTGTGAGTTTGCAAAGTGAGATTTTTTTTTCCAGCAATAAGTCGATGCACATCAAAGTCAGGCTACCAAAAAATGGAAAATTACTTATTCCTTCTGAATCGAGGAATAAAATGACAATAATCTTGAACAAAACCCCCCTCCTCTGCAAGGATTGCTGTAATAGTTATTATTTTTGTGGTAATAATTACTTTGATGATTTTGTTAACAGCCCAGTCAGAAAGAAACAGTCAGGAAGACACAGCTTGAGACAGGCACAAACAGATGTTGAGTGCAGAGCAAAGTTAATTAAACTGAAATCAAGCAGTTTTTAATCAAATCCAGACAATTTATAACCCCCAAAATCACCTTGTACAAAGTCAAATCTGAGTCTTTACACATGACCTGCCAGTGATCAACTGCCGTATTGGCATTTGAAAAATATAAGGCAGTCATGACTTTGTGGTAATGAATACGAGCCATCCCACTCATCTCCTGGGCTGGACTGTGAGCCCTATTACAAAAGTGCTAAGTAGGCTAATAGAAATGTGGATTATCTACCAATACTGGATGGTCTGACTTCACCTCTGGGTCTCATTCCAGTATATGAGCACAAGAACAGCCAACAGCTCCACTCCACTTCCCGGTAGAGGTATTTTTTGTATGATCAGCTGCAGAGTGCAATAATACAATGTCAATGAGAGGCTAAAGGGAAATGATGCACTTGGGAAAAAAAAATCACTTGGGTTCTGGAATTCAATTATGATGGCCAGACAGGATTATACATTTATGTAAATGCTGCGAGGAAAACGTTTTAAAAAACTCCTGGATGAAAGTGAATCACAACTTACAAGAAAGTTAATTAAATGAAATTTCACTAGCAGCATCTGCTGCATCCTGTTAAAACTATAATCAATAGCTGTGTAGTAAAAAGCAGTCACCTGTCCTGTTAGTGCAAACACATATGTCCCAGGGAAGCAAAATATCTCTTATCCAATAGGCATTACAAATAAAGATACATGACATGTTACACAGATGGGCATTCATTTATCTTCATGTCCAGATATTGATCGATTAGTCAACGCAGAGCAAGCCAACATCTTGACTGCCCTTGTTTGCCGGCTGTACTGTTCACACTCGCCATCTGAACATGTGGAATGCAGCACAATGACATGAGGTGTTTTTTTTGTTTTTTTTTAAATGTGGTGCACGGGTATTAAACCTCAGCATTTATGATGACGGTGGAGGCAAAGAGAGATTCCAAACAAAGAATATTGCAAATTTACAGGCAGTCCTACATAAAAATCTGATGAGTCAATGCGTTTAAAGACGTGCGGCAATTTTAAAATGAAATGGATTTTCAGGCTTTCACAACAGAAAAAAAAAACTTCAAAAGGGATTTTACATGCAGGAAATCTGACAGCATAATCCCACAATGAACTATGCGAACATAAAACCCAACGAGCTGAATTAAGGCATGCAAAAATCAAAGCTCTGGGGAGTAAATAAGGTAAAGCAAGGCAGTACACAGAAAGAGATCAGTTTTGCTTTAGAGTCAAGCTAAAGAAAACAAAAAGGTACAAATATGAGTCAGAGAAAACGCACTCATTTACAAATAAATAATATAAGAATGTATGTCTTTGTCTCACAGAACGCGACACTGTGCCCACATTCAACTAGGTTGCTATGCTACAGTACTTTCATAAGCTTGAGACCTGCTGCTGTTTTCAGCCTTCCATTTTCACTTAACTGCTGTTCATTCCAGGGTCGTGGGGGTGAACAGGAACCTAAACCCTGCACAGTGCAACCCCTGCTGCTTTCAAATCACCAAAATCTATTATATGCTCATAAAATATACCTAACTTAAGCAATTAGGGCAGATTGACTGCAGCATAATTAAGCAGCGGCAACAGCTGTGAGCACTAATCAAAGATGCTTTTTCTTTCTCACCGCCCTTCATCAAATAAAACCACGTAGCTCTGACTTTATATGAGCACATGTGGTCCTCATCTGAGCTGTACATGTCTGCAGTTTTATTTAACAGGATGTTATGGCCTTTTAAGTCTTTATATATGAACTGTGTGTGGATCATGGGTACTATTTTACTGGCTTTAGTGTCCATCCCCTAAAGGCTCAGTTCAGTGAAAAAGTGGATCACCGGATGAAACAAGAGTAAACAACTGGTGAAAAAAAAAAGACAGAATTAACTTGTTCAATATGGCTTATCTGGTGTTATGCAAACTGTAAAAGTCTCAGGATACCACATTGATTTGAAATGATGTTATTTCTTCTTGCTGAAAGCATTAACCCCCCACAGTGAAGATTGAGGCTTAAAATGCTAATGCCATCTTTTCAAATCGGTTCGGGATCTTCGGATTTTGGAAGAATCGGAATCCACCAGAGGAGCTGTTAAGCGCTTTTATGTTGGTTTTTTGTCATTTACAAGAAACAATTGCATTAATAGAAGAACATAAAAAAATTAATTTAATTTCCCATTCAAGGTGGGATTGATTTCACGTGTCCAGTTTACCTTGCCTCGGTGCATCAAATAAGTGCTCAAGGTCAAAAAGGCAAAGTTTTTTGTGCCTTGGTACGGCTGCAGAGTGTGTAGGATAGCTGATACCGCTTGCAGCTATGCAACCAGTGATGTAATAGCAACAGGACACCGTGTAGTGTGGTAGCTCTCCAATACATTCAAACACAAAGAAGAATGATGCAGGGTCGAACACAGACTGAAATCATTAACAGAGACGTGAGAAAGACGCCACTATCTCTCTCCCTCTCAAGCCCTCAAGAGAGCACATGTTGTCACATGTGGGTGATAGACTCCGCCAACAAAATTTCAGATTGCAGCGTGTCTTCCATACCATAAGCATCATTGGCGATACACCAGTGGAAGGAAATCAAAATAATGGAGTGATGGGAACGCATTAATCTGCTAAAACTCCCCGTCTAACCATGAAAATGCAGATAAGGAGCGGGTTCAAATCAATACCTGACAGTGTTTTAAGGACACGGACTCCATTGTAACAAGCTACAAATGTCAAAGCGGGTATGAATTTGTGGAAGATGCGTCAGCAGCAGTGGACTGCTGAAGTGTGTATATTCCACACTGAGAGCTGGATGTTTAAAGGCCTCTGGGGCACACCAGTCTGAAATATGGACTTTCTTTGGCTCTTTGAATTTATATTCTCCACATCCTGGGTTATCTCATTTTTTTAGTTGAAAGCACAATGAGCCTTTGTGAAAACATGGCAGTGTTTTCAGTTTGGGCATGCAGGATCTAAACTGGCCTTTAAAGTGCAGACTCAGAGGCTGGGAAGGCAGAAGAAACAGCTGCACGGTTTATGGGCTTTCGTTTTGAAACCGGATCAAGACGTATGCCTCTTTGCATAATTCTCCAACATCAGCTTATCATCTCAGTCAGTGGCATGATTTAAAGGACCTTTGTGATTAATACTGCATTCAGATGGTGTAGTGATCAGGCTAATTCTATTCTTAATGATGCTTGCAATATATATATATATATAAACCTGGATAAATATATTCTGGGCCTGAGTTTTCAATTGCTAGTTATCAATGCACTGGACTGACCATGACAGAGAAAGTACTCACATTATATAATGTCCTCATATTCTAACTGTGTTAGAGATCTGTCTGCAAAATAAGTTCATATTTCATGATCATTTCCTTGAATATGTTAATGACTCTACTTGATATTAAAATATTTCAACTTCTTAAGATTCCATAATGTATAGTGCTTTAAAATACGCTTTTGATGAAAGCATTGATGAGATTTGAGTAGTGTGCATAACGTTCTAACACTGAACCGAGACACAATTAAAAGCCGTTTTGCACTCTCGAAGCTTGGCAAGCCCGGTGAAAGCCTTTTCATATTCATTGTGTAAGTATTGCAAAAAGGTCTTGTGCCATTTTACTCTCCATTAAATGACTGATTCAACTGCTAATGGAATTGATTGAAAGGGCATTTGCTTTGACTGGCTTGCCCTTCACCAATCGGAAAAGTGCAGTGGCTGTATCAAAAAAATTCCATCCAAACAGATCACAGAACTCTGACGCCACAGTTTTCCTTTACAGTGAGACTCTGCATTTACAAATATATATTTAAAATGCAACACTGGCTTTGGACAGAAATCTCTGCTCGAGTTTTGTTTGAAATGAATGACATTTGAAATAAGAAGGGTGTTTAAACAAGTCAAATAAATAAACCCAGCCCAGATAACCGGTGCACTTCCCCATGTGTGACACAAAGCTGAAGACAGTGGGAGAGTTCCATAAGTGGGATAAAAGAGCAGCTTTTCAGCCAGGAAGGTGCAGTATGAACCCAGCAGAGGAGCATTTCAACATTCTCGCCCAAGGTGAGTTTGGTGGATTTGCTCTGCAAAGAGAGTTGGCAATTTCCAGGGGCTTAGTTTTGTGCTACTCTCACAAGGTTTTATATCCTCCTCACCACACTTTTCACAAACAAGGATGTCTTCATGATTTCTGTATCAGCATGGGATTATTACAAGAATTTCAAGAATGATATACTCAATTATTTATACAAATAGGCATAATTCTCGTTGCTCTTAACAGAAATGATACATTTTTATTTTTAATGAAAGGTCTGGCTTCTACATACCAAAAGCCTGCCAGTATAAGAGATTCACATCTGACTCTCTCTGAGGTTTTTACATAAAGTTCCAATTTGATCAGTAACTTGCAAAAAAAAAATATCCGGATCTCAGACAGAAATAAAAAGTTACAAGTGCTGTGCTGTATATAATGAAAATGTTACACCGGCCACATTACAAGTATTAAGGTACATTTTGTGAAATAGCCATAGTTCAAAAGGTCACCAGACTAACAGCCAGCATGCAGTCATCCAGGCGATTACCTTTCACCGAACTTTAGTAACTGCTCAGTTGGCAATGGAGCTAGTAGCCATACTGAGCTGCCCAGGCCTGAAACTGAATTCTGGTGATTTATGGTGTCTCCAAGGGAGAGGGGGGCAGGAACATTAAAGAGAAAAAAAATGGCAGAACATTGAGAAAGCATTCAGCCTTTAGCAGAGACTGAAAATGGTGAAAAATATGGCAGATTTTTGCATCGTTTTTCACTTTTATGCCAACCCTTCTCTCCTTAAGGCAAAGCAGAAGAGGGAAAACAAAGCAGGGTCGCTTTGGCGGGTTTTATTTCCTTAACATGTTACAAGAATGATGGGTGTCCTACAAAACAAATTGAGAAACCTTTTATAAGACACTTTGGCGGGTAAGAGGAAACACAATTTGGAAAATATATGTTTTGTTTTTTTTTTTTAATTCTCTTTCATGTATGCATTTATTTAATTATACTTTAAATCACAAACATGTCGTACTGCTAACACTTTTAATACCTCCATAACATGCTTTTGATTTAGAAGGTGGGTCTGTTATAAGTGCTTGCAATGATATAAAAATCATTACTCCGTGGATTTAAAACCACATTTACAAACCTCCCCCATCAAAGTGCAGCTATAAAACTTGAACTACATGCAGTCATAAAATACTGTGACACACATGCACATTTCATGCATCATTCAGTTACTATGATGCAGATGTATAGAAGCCTGTGATACCCTGTAAACATGAGCAGCATCACATCACTGGTTGCATGTCTGTCTTACTCTGACATCGCTCCAGATGGAAGATCATCATGCAGATGATGACTGCTTAGCACTTTTCTGACAGTTCTTGGATTACATAGCAATTACGCTCCTTTTCAGAAGCTGCTTTGACAATTAGCCTGCTGACAAAACACTTTGTTGTGTTTATTCACGTGTGGACAGCATTGGCTTCCCCGTTGGTCCGGGGAGAACATGCTTGCAGCTTTGCGATACAGTTTCTAACTTACCTGGAGCAGACAGAACGTAGTTTTATTCAGCTGAGAACTGCCGTTAGGTATTCAGTGGGTAATGTTCTTTTCGAAAACTGTAGAACGTAAAGCTGCAGAGTCCACAGTGTACCAGTCTATATTCATAGTGGTCTGTGTTAAAACATTCACCAGTTCAAATGTTTTGAAGAATCGAAGAGAGAGAAACTCCAACCATTCTTGCTTCATCATTTTGGTTAAATTATATATAAAAATCTAGAAATAACAAATGAGTAGACAAAAAATTAAAAAACAAACAACCTCAAACATTTAAAGACCTTGGACTAGACAAAAGTCTAACAATGTCATTGAATGAGCCGTTAAAAAAAAAGAAACACACCAAACAAAAATTAATAAATTTGAATGGTTTTGGCAGATTTTAAAAAAACAAAAACCTAAACAACCCCTTCTGTTATAACCCTATTCTTACATTTTTAAAAGAGATGCAAAACAAACATGTCAAAAACACTTAACAAAATTGACAAATCAGAGATGTATTAAACTTCTGAAATAAGTGCAGAGCCATTGTTACCAGTAAATGATGCAGCTAAGCTTCCTTAGAAAACAGATGTCGACATTTTTCAACATGGAAAGAGAAAAACAAGATGTAAACAGCCTCTCCACAAAAGCTGCTGTGCCTGGAAAATGGCTGTCTGCTTCCACATCCACAAGCCTTGCATCAAAAGCATTCATTTAAAAATCACCAGGCATGAAACTGCAATCCCAGAAATCCCGCAGCTTCCGCCCAAAACAGGCAAATTCTCGGCCTGCCAGTTCGCGCGCAGCTTTGATGTAGCATCAGGATCGCAGTAATTGCTCCAACCTGCCATTCCTGTCACAGCATCATTCTTTTTTGATCCCCGAAGAAACACAATCGGATACACATTCTTAAAATGTATAATGTAAATAAATCTCCAACATCAGTACCACTTTCCTGTCTTCTACTGCCATCGCTCTCCAATTATGTCTCTACAGACACTGTCTGAATCTGTACACAGCTTGGTTATCATGGACAAAACCTTCAATCACAATACGAAACATCACAACATAACGTTACAACAAATCCATCCTTGTGTTTCTTATATTCTCCCTCACAGTTCTCCAGCTTTCTGGCATTAAGGATAATTTACTGTGTCTTCTTAATATAAAGTCAGTGGTTTCACTTCTCCATGTTTGTTTGTTGCTACTCTGTTGTGTGATGAATGTTAAAGGGGAGCTTAACACAGAAATCTTTTCTTAAGGCAGGTCATGGCTGCGCTTTACAAGCGCGGTGATATTAACCACCTCACTTTTCTTGAGACGCTCATTTGTAGCAAAGGTGGGTAAGTGCCTCGGTCCATGTGCCCTCCTGATGTGTCCTGTCTAGTCTGAGAGTGAACATGCTGTATTCTGATCCCAGGGCATGACAGAATGATGGGGTGCCAGTCCAGATGGTCATCTCTCACCCCCTGTGGTTTGCACAGAACCAGCATCAGTGGATACCATCCACGTCTTCGAGCCATTAGTTCTGAGTTACCAGAATGAGCAAGGTAGGTAAAGAACACATAGAATACACCAATAACCTCTCGTGTGATCATGGTTTATAGTGTCACATGGGTCACAGTTTGAAAATAACAACAAAAAGTTTTCAAAATCTAATTTTGCCAAACCGTGTCTCACTCCTCAATGCCATTTTGGATCCATAATTACAAATAATGTGGCTTGCATCATCTCGGGGTCATTGAAATGTGACATGTGTACTCTGGAGAACTGTTCCTGTTCCTCCCTATTCATTTAGAGCTCACTTCCCCAATCACTTGAGAAAATGGTTGCAGGAAAAAAAACAAACCACTCATGGATTGTAGTGGCGCGGTCTTTTCCAATAGCAGCTATAATTGCATTTCCTGTACAAAATCACTCCGTTTGTACGGAAACCAGACAAAAGAAGCAGCATCCATCGCAAAATGGGAAAGCATATCTTTTCTTGATTAATTTTTGGCATATTGTTCTCAACTGGATGCACTCCACTCACACAGATGACTCATTTTCACCTCCATTGTGAGCAGAGACGAAGCGGCGTACAGTGCATATCTTTCAGACTATTCTGAACAAACAAATAGCAAAATGAGACTTATATAATGGTCCATAGACTCCAATGCCACTACAGGATGACTTTATAGGAGGTGAGATTTCTGTATCATCACAAATAAGCAAATGCAACAATGACTAAGACAAAGCAGAGGCAGATATTTAATTGGATTTTCTAGTCTCAATTTGATTGAATTTGTTGATATGTGATATCGTGATCTTCAGCAACACCTAATTGTCTTTAGTAAAGATGATGGTAGTACTTATTGCTGTATTAATTATGATCTATTTTATCGTGGATGTTTTTGGTTTTTAAGTTGCAGTGAACTTAAAAATCAAAAACATCCCGCTGCCAAATACTGTTACTTAGCATATTGTTAGGTTGTGTGACGATAAACACGTAGTGAGGTCAACATCTCTGCACTCACCATTTATTAACATTTAAAATTTCATTGATCTGTAATGAAAAAAAAGAAGCCTTCACGTCAAACATTCCCACCTTCAGTTCTCTCAGCCAAGAGTTTCTCGCCATGTCTGGCTCCTGATCTGCAGCTACAGAACACAAGCAGAAAAATCCCTCTGCTCTCTACAGAGCTTTTCCTGAGAACCAGGCTATGAATTGATGCCCCACTGTTGCATTACTCTTGGCCACAGCACAGAGGACAGGACGTGAATAATAATAGTACGGCTTATTGGTAATTCTTGCACTGCTCACCGAACAGAGCACCATAGTAGCAGGAAGGGTCACAATGGAGGTGTAACTATCCTCAGTGGACACAAACAATCAACTTTATGTCTTCATGCACATGTTTTAGATATAGCAACCATGCACAGAGACTGGCACTTAAAAGCTTGCAGAGAAAGCCTTCCAGCAATACTGATTTTTTTTTTTTTAATCTTGCTACTGGAACATTCTCTTTTCTCCCTGCAAAAGAACTAAGATTCAACCTGCATGCCCTCTCAGTCTCAGTGCATGCTCAGTCGGCGGCGCAATAGCCCAGGGCCTTGCGTTGAGGTCACTGTGGAGTTCTGGAGATGCAGCACACATGAGCCTAACTCTACTAACATGCCGAGCTAGCTAATGCTATTTCTATGAGTACCACTTAGCTTTCATAAACTCAGCTCAGACCCTGTATTGTAAGGAATGATTAAAAGGTTTTAGGCATGGCTACAGAAGTGCATTTGTCAAATGGAGTGACTTAGAAGAGGTTTTTGGTCATGCAATGAAATACAGACACTACTGTGACCCAAGGTTCAATCCTTTCTAATCAAGACGACTTAACTGTTATATAGCCCCCCTGGTGGAGACGAGGTCTAGTGGCCCGGTGTTGCAATTAATTAGTGAAACTGGCTTTTAAAGCTTAATCTGCTGTGCAGTCATCCTGAACTTCCGCGCACCCCCCTCTAATTTCGGAATGGCTCTCACGCGAGTCAAAAGCTTGTTAATCAATAATGAAAAGCAGTCAGAAAAGTCAGATCCAGTGTCCTTCAGAGCGGCTCTCATCCCGCCCTGCCTGACAACAGCACACAGGCCGCCTGCGTACTGGTCTTCATTTCAGTCTTCATTCACCTCAGAAAATACCGCCCTAAGCCTCATCTGTCATGTATCGGCTGCAGCCTAACATTTCACTTTGTTTGGCAGACATTGATTTTCACCTCCAAGGTGTTGTCAAGGAGGCATCCGACTCATGCATACCTCCCCTGTTGACTCTCCAAAGGCTGCTTTAGAAAGAACTGCTGGAAAACCAACAACCAACCCCACCCCTCTAAAAGAAACTCAATGCTCACACAAGTAAACGGAACACTCATAGAAATTAAAGTCTTTTTAATGTGGGTCATTTGTGGGGGTTACAGTAAACTGGGGCTTATCAATCAACTCTTCCAGTCTTCTCATGTATTTACAACGTAATCATGATTCATATCAAATTCCATACACACTAAAAAAGGAAAAATAAATGTGGATTAAACCATTACAGATGTACAAGTGGGAATCTAGTACGGATTTCACTGTTGCTGTCTGTTTTCAGGACACAAGCCATTCAAACATGTGGTTATTAATCGCTCCTCTATCAATGTATTTTTCCAATCCTCTACCCATATGTTTCATATTCCCCCTGCCAAGCAGGTTAGATAACAATTTATCAAACGCACTCTTGGAGCGACCGCCACCGTCTACATGTATAAACACGCACAAACAAACCCACACATTTGCCACCTGCAATTTCAACACTTCATATTCATTGTCAATATTTTATGACAAACAGCTAGCTTAAAAGAATGTCAGCTCCCTTCATCTTATTTAGGCATTATTTGTCAACCAAAGACAAAAAATCTATGAAGTAGCCTCTGGGGTAGCACGATTTTAGCGTTCAGTAGTTTTGAAACTGCCAGAAATCAGAAAAGCCAGAGTGAAGTCTGCAAAAGCAACGACTGCAGGCTGACTAACAGGAAGCTGGCTGGAAATAAGCTATAAAGACACCATAATGCCAGCTTTCTTTTCTAAATGACTTCTAGCAAAAGAGAAGGAAGGACATTTGGCTGTGAATCCATCACTCTCCTTACTCCTCGCAAGGAGCAGGGATCATAAACCTGCTGCGTTTTTAAATGTGCTTGATAAATATCATGCAAATTTATGAAAATGAAATAAGCTTCATCGTGTAAATGCACAGTGTAATGACCATCTCTTATAGATGACACATTAGAATTTCCCTCTAAATAAGGTGAAAAGTTCAATTTCTGCCACGGCTAAATCTCTTTTCCTTTTTCCCCCCACTTCCTGGGGCACTTGTTGTGGCACTCTGGAAATACATCAACCCTGTCTGATGTGCAAAATCCTTTGTTTTTTCTTTTTACTACAGATAATAGCAAAAGTAACAAAAAAAACATCATTTAGCCTAATGATTGCAAAAGCAATCACTGCCATTTAATGGCTTTTACAGTACCGTATTAAATAAGCCAATGAAGAAATGTTCATAATGGAACTAAATCTGCATAATCTTCTACTTGATCGTCAGCAGATTTTAGCTTTATACGTTTTTAGCAAACCAAAGCTATCATATATTTACAAAAATGAAATATCTTCCATGAACATGTGCTCATGTGATGGAACATGTGCGTGGGTGTTAACATGGTAAAAGCAGCAGAACAGGAGAGATCAGATAGTTTGAGAGCATCCATTACTCTCCTTAGTCTGTCCTCCAGTTAGCCTCTTCACATGATCCCACAGAGCTGCGTGTGTGTCTGCATTGCAGGCGGTTTACTGGTAAACCATGCAATTTTTGCTGTGCCGCAGCAGGCATCAATTAGCACCTCTTTGGCTGCACCACGTCTGAACTTCATCAAATTCAGTTAGGTGTTGCTTGGAGCACGATCTGGATTTGTCATGACTCAACAGAGGGAGGAGAAAACATTCACACAGTGAGAAGGTAGCTTGGTTGCACTGCAGACCGTGAGTTGAACAGACAAAGCGCATTAAGATCATGTTCAGAATGGATGATAGGATGAACAGAACAGGACGTCGCTGATGGTTGTATGTGAGCTTTTCAACTACACATTGCAAACATTGACTCAGTTTTGATATCAACACTATTGAGAGGGAACTGTTCACAATGCTGTATTCAATTCCAGCACATATTAAAAGTGGAAAATTCACTTTTAAACCATGAAACAAGAAAAATCATTTGAGGATTTCCGGAAAACACACACACACACACACACACACACACACACACACACACACACACACCAAAAAAAGCCCCAATAGCTTCATGGGAAGGAGTAATTTCTGAGCTGATTTGCTTCTCAGCTGCGCAGGCAGCAGAACGCAAACGTCTGTGAAACGTCTCTGCGGCACAAGACACTGATCGTCCTTCAGATTGGGCCTAATCATGTTTGCTTTGCCCCAATTAGATAAAGGAGGTGCATCGTCAACACGCAGGCTTTCTGGTCGCTGTGTTTTTCCACCCGCTCACCAAATGGCAGCAGTGGGAGGGAGAGGATGGGCCACGTTCACACCCAGCTAAATCATTTCACACTGGAATACATCCATCAGAATTAGGATCATAAAAAGCCTGGACGCGCTTGACAATGGAAACTGAGAAGTGAAATCTGAGAGAAAAGGCGGCAGTGGGAGCATATGGCTCAGACCATAAGTTATCAGTTTATGAAAGACAGCAGCTGGTTAGGTTTCCTGACTAGGATTAATATCATATGACCTCACCGTATATACTTCACTCCTGACAAGATTAAATGACATCAAGCATATTGATACAGGGAAAAAAAACACAGTTGGTACCGACTGTCTGCAGTAACACTTGTTCTGACTATCATGTTGCAGTCATAACTCTTAATAAACTGTCACTGTTCGTATAGAATTTCATGTTTGTCTTGATAAAATCTCCTGCTTTCTGCCCTCTGGAGGTTCTGCTGCAATATAAAAAAGTTAGATAATGACAAGATGCAACACTAATGTCACAGGGCTGAAGCAATGTTCTGCAGTTCAGACAGCAATTTGACGGTAACACAGGTGACTTCAAATATATGTCACCACCGGTCTGTAACCCTGGACACAGCCTGACAGCACAGCTAATAACTCAACAGTCAGCACTGAAGGAGTATCGTGCTCTGATCTCTAATGTTGAATTATGATAATTTTATTGCAATTATTCAACACGAGTGAGATAAACTCAGCTTGATTCAGAACTGCGATATGCTCCGGACATTGTGCAAATAACGAAGGAATGTTGACCTCATCCTAATGTTTATTCAAGACAGTGTCAATAAAGTAATCCCCATGATTTAGTTAGAAATCACATCTGCCACATTCAGGTAAAGGCCACTTTGTCTCGTACATATTCATAGGAAACACTATTGACAAAATGTCTTGTCTGGCTAAGTATACAATGAGGACTGTGAAACAAGAGGATCAGTTGGCGTGAACATAAGCAGAAAAGAAATGCATACAGGAGATTGTGGGATTAGTTCTGAAAACCTGTATGCTAACACCGTTTCTCGGATCTGGGCGTTGATTGACAGAGCGTTACTGTAGCAGACGTATGGCGAATGAGCAAAAAGGAAAAACTTTGTAATGAATAAAAAGTTGGGATAAATCTGCATTGCTAGTGGCTATGCTAGTGGACGTGAAACTCAATACTTCATACTGTAAATATGCAACCTTCAAGCCATAGTTGCAGCCTTCAAGCGATAGCACTGGGCAAAGGCATCAAGAAGAACCAGAAGTTACATGTAATAAGGTCTTTGTGTTCCCAGAGTGACAATAGAATCTCATTGTCAGGGTGTTTAGTCAGATAAGGCTTCACACCCATAGGGATTAGCATCTGCTTTTCATCAATGTAATGCCTTAAAAACAGGTTGAGCAAATGTGCTGTGGATCAACCTATTTAAATGCTAAAACTCTTGCCCTCTACGAAGATTGGGGCCAAGGGCTAAAATATACAGATAAACAAATCAACTTAGCTGTAGGGCCTTTTTTCAAGACAAAACAAATTAATAACCTTTACACCTTTGCTTTTTCACATAGTACCGAGAAAATGGTTATATGGTTTCTAAAGTGTTAAGGTGAGATGCAGACGCTCTTGTTTGGTGTAATAATGCCCTTGCCGTGTCACAACTCTTTGTTCAGGAGAGCCATCCTGAGGCACCATATGCATCAGTAAACATGTCAGCATTGCTCCAGGAGTTTATGATGAACAACAGAAGGACATCTATTTGGAAATGTCAGTGGTTCTGTTTTAACATAGTCACAGCTACTTGGAAACACTTGCAATAATACACCCAACCACTGCTCGGATGCTATCCACAGCAGTAGTTGAATTAGAAGCCGGCTGGATCATGCTGGGAAGTGACATTACTCATTGCAAGCAGCATAATGATCACTATCAATCTCTTCATTGTCGAGTCACATTAGTGAAATATCAGGGAGGAGTACTGGAAAGGAGAAGGAGACCGCCGAGAGACATCCTCTACCCCGGCAGCAGAGGAGTGCATTAATCATACCGGCGGGATGGTCTCTGTCCGGGCGGAGAACTGTCGGGGTAAACACTTCAGCCATGAGAGATGCTAACGTGAGGTCTAAACATCCCACTATCCAGATTTTTCATTTTATTCCTGTTCTGGTCAATGATACAAAGTTTCTCATCCCACTTCACTTTTTTCAGTAAAGAGGAGACAAATCAGTTCACAATGACGCAGGCCCAACCATATTAACATGCATGAAAAAAAAAAAAAAAAGAAGACGATTCTTTTTTTTTTATCTGACATGCATTGTGAAACTGCAAGAATGTTCCATGACTTACCAGACCTACATAAGAGAGCCATTCCAAAGAGCATGCAATGATTTCATCCATTAGCTCCATCAACCCGAGATTGCTCCATCGCTTCCTGTTAGCATCAACAGTCTCTGCAGTTTCTGACGGAGTTGCTACAAGTGTTTCTCACGAAGACATTTGGTTTTAGAGTGAAACTTCTTTTTTAGTTCGTCTGTGTAGAATGGTGCCCCACACGCCGTAGTCAAGTGGTTTATGAAACCAGCAGCTCCTCTGCTCCTCTACTGCCATCTAAATAATGAATATGCTGCCACTTGCAGTAATCCTCCAGCAGCGATCCACAGAAATAGAACAAAGTCAGACAGAGTGTTCGTTCTCTGCCTCCACTTTTCAAAACAAATAACACATAAAAAAACATGTACAAAAAACATATTTGAACTGATGTCACCCCCAAACATACAACATGCTAGGGGTTGCCATCTATATGTTTATATACATTCAAAATAATATGGGTACTCATAGTTTATTGTGTTAAATTTAACATTCTTGATCGCAAATAGGTCCTAACTTAACACAAATGATTAGTATTTGAAGACAACATCAAAGCATTGGTTAGCCAGTGCCTTTCAAAAGCTTTCAAGGCTCCCTGAAATGTACAGGAACCCTGAAAGGCACCTTAAGGCTTCCTATGACTGATGATCAGGAAAAAAGAGAGCAAAATACAAGACAGAGAGGTAGAGGAATTACCAGAGAGAGAGGTAAGTTCATGTGAAAGGTATCCTTAATTAGATGGAGCATTTGCCCTCTTCCAGAAATTCCTTCATGTGGTGCCAAGAAAAGAAAGAAAAAAAAGACCAAAGCTGATGAGTCTTGGGAGATCTATCCAACTAAGTGGCCTTTATTGAGAGATAAAAAGCTCCTCTTTGCTACTGTTCCCATTCGCTGCTCTTTATGATGAAGGATGGGAAGGTGGATGAAAGGAGGGGCCAAGGATTTCTGACGTGTCCCATTGTACGCAGAGGCGATGACAGGTCTGGCATTTGGCAGATGAAACCCATGAACTGCCCTCTGAGACCCCAGCCCCATGAAAGGAGTGAAGCAAAAAGACACTTTGTGAAGTTAGAGTGTTTTGATCACCCTCTTGTGGCAGGCTGCAGAACAAGTACACAATTTAAAGCCATCGTTTTCTAGACTTTGTGTAAACTGAGAAGAGGAACACTTGCTTTTTGTTGGAGGTGGTTGTGAGGCCGATGTACATTCAGCTGTTTGGAGCAGATGGATGCAATAAAAGGGAGAAAACGCGAGTTGTTAGTGGGAATGTGCTGCCAATTGCCAAAGCACAAACTCCAAATGACCCCCTGGCACAAGACGGCAGGAACCTCAGTCATTTCATCTTTGTACAATGTCAGGATGTAGCCACTCTAGACCTGCTGTCCATTTTGTTTACGACCACGGATCCACTATGCTGCACTTCAAAAACAGTGTTCCGTCCTGACCAACAAATGCCACAAATCACTGAAATTATATAAAAAGCAGCAGCACAATCAAACAACCCATGTAAACTCCAAACTATAACCAGAAACCGCTTACACCACCAAGTGTGGAACCCTGAAAACCCCAGTATAGAGTCACAAAAATCAAGGAAAATAAGTATCATCTATACCTGAAAGAGTGAAAGCAAAGATCAAGAAGGCAGGATCCTCGCTTCTCCTCGCTCAGTGGGTTTGGAGTCATGCTGAGCCTACAGATAAAGACTATTGGAGATAGCAGGTCCTCGAATTGTCTAGTGAACTTAAAAATAGCCTCAATTTGGCGTCTTCAGCTAAACAGCTGTTGTCACGTGATGTCATCATGCAGAGGGACAATCAAACTCATATCAAATGTTGAGTCCATGATGACGACCAGACTGCAGTGATCAGCTAAACACATTGTGGTGATGCATTCTGACACATTTTAGATAAAACTTTGGCACTTGCAGCAGCGGAGAATTGATCAAGTGCCACGCTAATGAAAGCTGCGAGACTAAGGGAGATTAGATGGCTGCTAAGCTGACCCTGGATGAGAAAACAGCGCGGGCTAGGGATCGCTATCATAAAGCAGCTAAATGGCTTATTTCACCTCCAGCTCTGGTAGCCACCCACCGGCATCGCTGCTTGGATAATGATACCCATAAATGCACGCAGTAAACAGCTAAGGAACAGCAGTTCTTACTGTACGCCTTCAGTGCAGCATCAGGAGGGACCATCATTAGATTGTTTATCTTACCTAGATCACATTATAGACTTACTTAAATATCTACATCTAATCGTAAAGTTATAGACTAATTGGAAAAAGAAAACACTTGGGTGTTTTCCTTTATTTATATTAATAATATTGATACAGTGGGCTTTTACAGTCCTTTCATTTATTTAATATAGAAGACCATCTTGTAAAAATAAAAGCTTTATGAATACATCAAACTGTCCAATTATTACACAGAATGTGCTCTCATTAATCAGGTTATAGATATTCAAAATGAAAAGGTGCTAACGATGCCGGTTTATTTCTTATCTGCCAAACAGCCGCCCTGGTCAATAATGACCTGCTGTTTCCCCATTATGAAGTCTTGTTCCGCTTTATTAATTAGCTCAGACAGCTTCACTAACTTCCTTATTTACTCTTATGTCACATCCGATTTATGGACTGATTTATTTTTTAAGGGGTTTCTTTTAAACTTTGATGCTTTAGATCAAGATAAAAGAGCCTTCTGTTTGAATTTGGCTTTCAGCAAGTCGCACAAAAACCAAACAAACTTTGCCATGGATGAAAAATTATAAGTGCAATAATAGAACTATTTTGTTTTTTAAAGTTACCTGCAGGTTAGCCAACTCACTACACTAAATCACTATCCTAGCACAGAAATAAAACAGTAAGAATCTATGTTTATTTTTCTAATTGCAAAGAATCAACGACTTTGCATAAATGAGTCGTCCATTATAATTACATTTCATGTTTTAATTGGCTTCCCCCTGCAGACACTGTTATGGTCTTTCAGGTGTGCTGACGTGCTTGCCACCTTATTTGAGTTTTAATTAAAAACAAGGGTTCAGTGTCTCCCAAATGGCTCCCCTCGCTGGACAATTTCACACTTGCTGCCTTCTGAAAACATTATTAAGATTGTTTGAAATGTGGACAACATGTATGAAAAGTAAAGTCTTATAAGAGATTTGCGTATTTTATAATTTTCAATCAATAGTGCAAATACCTATAATGTCTGTATGATATAGCTTCATCTCATATCCATATGCAGAAAATTCATGTGAAGTACATATGTATACAGAAATATATAAAGAACTGAACTATCATGGCTCATATATACCTTTTATGAATCATTTTAACTGATGTTTACTGCAAATTAAAGCAGCATGATTTAAGGCAGGATATAAACTGAGGACAGCAGTGCAGCACAGCCCAATAAACAGATTCAAATGGTCCTCATTCAGACATCGCATGAATTAAACAACAGGTCATCCTTTCATCACATAAATTATGGAGCAGTTCATCCAGAAACCACACCGTGACACACAAAAGCCTGCTAAGTCCTAAGTTTGCGATAGCTTTCACTGGCCACAACGTCCTGACGTGTGTTTAGCAATAAGATAAAGGGGGAAATGAGCTTGGCACAGCTGCCTCGTGGAACTGAGTAAGAAAGCTCAGAATGCTAATGTGAAGGAGATTTTATCCAGCAATGAAAACAGAAAAGAGCCTGAGCTCAGTACAGACAGGCCATCCATGCATCAGATTGAATGTTGTTAATGCTTTTATGCACCATTTTGATTGCAGGTGTTTAACTGTAATGCATGTGAAGACACATTCCACCCCCCAAAAAAAAAAAAAAAAAGAATCTATTTTTGCATAGCAATTATAGCTGACACATATAGGCTGGCTGGATCACAATATACCCTCCTCCTCAGCAGCATGCCCACCCCCACAATTACACATACCAACTGCTGCACAGGCGAACATATTCAGAAATAAATAAATAAAAATAATAGGGGAAAAAACAGCAACAGCAAAAACTGATACCTCCATGGAGATGCAACATTAAATCATCCTACAGATGGAGGTTGTATCGAACAAATAATTAATCATAACCTGGTCATTCAGGCAGTAAAAATATAAAAGCATTGCTCTATGACTCTCCTTGCAATCTGCACAATAAGTCAACGTGATGCCTCATAAGATGCAGTGTCTGCAGGGGAAAGCCTCATTGCACTTACCTGCTCATATTTACCTGTCACCTATAAATGTATGTGGGACTGCCCCTGTGCGACCCTCTGCACAACACACTTATTCCTATGTTGATGCATCTGCTCTTCCTGCGCTGGCCACCACTCGCTGCACACCAATTACTCTTTGTCTTTGTAGCTATTGCTCTGCTAAGCACTTCAATCCATCTCTGTCTCCCAGGCCATGACGTCAACCCAAAATGATTAATCAAAGATAAGTCAGGACCCCTAAAGCAACACCCAGGGTGTCGGGATTGCATACATTACCCATGATACCTCACTGACGTCAAGATAAATATTGCGTGTGCAAGGATTCTAAGGAACATCAGGTTCTTGTGAAGAAGAGATACAATGTCTTACTACACTGATGGAGCCATTTTTTATGCTTGGGGCAATACGGTAACATATTATATTTCATACAATATTAAACCCCTTTTCCATTTGTTCCAGATAATCAAGCAGTGCCTCTGAAGATGAGAGAGAAAATATAATCACTTTGCAACGGCTTTGTGTAAAACACCAAATGGCTAAAATATATCTGGAACAATTTTGCTGGAGAATGGCTGTTTATCCACTTTTCATATGGGTTAAAATAATTTTAAAAAGGAAGTTTCCAGGAAATGAGTTGATACGTCTGTCTCCAATTTCAGCCAATCCAAGCCACAAATAGCTATGGCTTCAGCAGATGGGTGTTTTTGTGCAGTGTGGAGGTGTGGAGTTGGTTGCCATGCCCTTTAGTCACTCCTCATTGTATTATTTCACATAGGGACAGGGATTTGGAATAAGTGTATACCAGTGCATTCATAATTTGAATACGTTATGCTGCAACACCATTTTAAACATCACATGCCACCCCCTCATAAGGAGAACCTCATCCACATGGGAACAGAACACAATAGACAGGGTTTCTGCAGTAACAATATGGCCTAGCATAACAGAGGAACTGCTGCTACAGAGCACTTGTAATGCATAAAACATGATTCTGCCACATCCAAGTTGTTGACAGCTGCAACACATGCTCAACTCTGGATCTTTCAGCACAGCCGTCCGGCCAAAAGAGAAACTCTTGGAACATACCACAACAGCCACCTACTGTAATGTAACCCAGATTTGCATTAGCATTCCTTTATTCAAATTATTAAAAGGATCAGAAATAAGTTGGTGTGTTACCTCAGAGAATGTGTGCTGCTACAGTATGAAGGTCCACTTCACCGGCTGCGCTGTGCCTCGGAGAGGAATCACAAACGTTCCAGGTCTCCTCCTCTTCCCACAGTCGCTACACGAGCTTCACACCAAGCAAGAACATTATCGCCCAGACACATTGATGGCACTCGAGTGATGTCAAAAGGGTTAAAACCTACTGGAGCGGAAAGTCACACCAGCACGTTCTAGTTGCAAGACCAGCCGCTGCTGTCGTGCTTCCTCCAGCAGCTCGGCACCTCTTTTTTTCCCTTCTTTTCTTTCCTTTTTTTCTTTTTTTTTTACTGAACCTAGCTCACGTAGTCTCTCCCCCTCCTCATGTGAGATGGTAAAGCACTGGGCGATTTGCACCACTCTATCATGGATCGTGTTACGCTGTCTGGCTGTAGCGGCGGTCACAGATGATAGGCTGGGGAGCTTTGTGTGTGTGTTTACCCCTCAAAAGAAGTAGCGGGAGAAGAGGAGTGGAGGGAGGGAGGGAGGGAAGGAGGAGAGAGCAGTGGGCTCCCACCCTTTTAAAAAAACATAAGAATTTAGAATGGTATGCAGAAAGGACTGGTGAGCTAGGTGAAAGGCAGAAAGAGACAACCGGACTGTGAAGGCGCAATCGTGCGTCAGGCAACAATTTATCTCCGCTTCACCGACATTCATAATGAAGAACCTTTATCTGGCTTATTATTTTTTATATTACATGCCACCTTAAGCTCATGAGGACGTACAGCAGAGGATGTGCTTGGCAGAAAAGCATTACAGGCAGAAACTGTATCAGCTGCATAGGTGCAATTAGGAAGTACCAGTACGTGTTTCTAAAAATAATTCATTAACACGTTTAACATGCATCTGATAAGGGAGGGTTTTTTTTTTTATGTCTGTGACAATGTTAAGGGGAAATAAAGGAGTGTTGACAGCGTTTCATAAAGCATGCCTTCTAGTCATCAGAAAATATTACTTACATTGTCTGAACTGCGTGACCGTGTGCTCATTAGTTTCTTTTTTAGTTTCTGTTGTAATGTCGCCTCCATGAAGTTGTAGACACACACGTGTGCACGCGCACGCGCGTAGACACACACGCACACACACACCAGTAAAATATCACTAATGCCTGATTTGCATACACCTTATTTATCATTTTCTGTAATGAAACATTCCTTATACTTAGCTGCTGGCTTGTCGATGGCTTTATCTGCCTGAATGAATTTATTTTATTTACTGCCTTCCCACTGAAAGCAGTAAATAGACTTACTTCCAGCTTCTACACTTTGAGAGTCTATCCTCAAATTCTAGGGCAGAAAATTACTTTGAGATTGTTTATCTTGGTCCTGAGTTGAGCTGTCACCAAGTATATTTTTAAGCTTTTATCACTGACAAAGTGAGCTTTAAGACAAACTATTTTTGTGGAATGTGTAGTCGAATGTCTATAAAACACATTTTTAACTGCCCACACACAAGCAACACATAAATTTATTACTGATACCACTAAAAGGTGGATATAAAAATCAAGAACTAACTGACAGCTGAAAGGGCAGAGATCCCTGCTTTGACTGGTGCAGAATTACAATAATTCTGCAGCTTGACTCTTGACCTTTATTTATTCCTATTCAGTTTAGTTTATATAGTTCCAATTCCTTACAAAAGCTGCCCTGTGACACTTAAGATGTAATCCATCCAGGCATCCAAGTGTGAAGCTCTCTGTGGTCAAATAGAGTAGAGTCTGACCATTAGCAAGAATAGTGATTTCCAGCTATATTAAGATTATTGCCCATATAGTGAAAAATCAATGTTTCGTCATGTTCACAAAGACTGTCGTTAAATTTTACAGAAGACAGCACATTACACATACAAGAACAATACACAAATTGCGGTATTAATATCTTAGTATAATCACGCTACATTTAATTGGGATACAAAGAGGTGACGATAAATTTCAGTTAAAATTTTCAGTTTTTCAAGTGATAATGTCAAATATTGTGTGATGGTGAAAAGGTAAATTATACAAAACACTGGGCACATTTCGCTATCGCGTATGTCCAGCTTGTGCCAGCTTTGTAATCCCCAATCAAATGATACTCATGAAAACATTTCTACACCAATTAAACCTAATTATCATAGAGAGCTCTAATAGGTCACACGCAGCTGGAGTACTCCGTATCATCGCTAAATCAAATGAACATTCCAACTATATAAACTAACATGTGGGCACACCAGCCTGTAATACTCCACTTTCATTAACGACCAATGAATCCAAATAGCAAAGCATTGATAAGATTACTTTGAAGGTGGACATCAAAAGTGATGCCTTTAGGGTTGAGAACAAGGGAGCGCTTCTTTGACATTTTCCCAGTGTAGCCACATTAGCTCAAAGAGCGTGTTGAAGACTGTAGGCTGAAGAAAGGAAATGTTACGTGTTTGCATTTTGGCCCTTGTAATTCATGAATTTCCCACTGCTATACGATGTGAATGTAACTCATTGAGTGGCCCAATTGGTGCAGTATGTTCATTATCCATCCTGAAGGAATGGCAGTGCAGATTTGTTGCTGGCTATTTTAAGATAGAAGCATTTCTCTATTAGTCATTTTCAAACACCTTGGAGATTGTGATTTTTTTTCTGGGGGGGGGTTGGGTAATCAACGGCCTCATTAGAACTCCCAGAGGTTTTGCGTTGGTGAGTTTGAGGAATTAAAACTAGAAGCTACAAAAAACTAGATTGTTAAGTCGATGCTTTATTTGCAATATCATATTATGTGACACTTCTAAAATATTGTTGTAAGACAATGAAATACTATTTGTCCATAACAGGCAGGCAACAATGGGAGGACAGTTTACATTAAGACGAGGGATGGAGGGTTTGTTTATGAACACAATAACCAGGGTTCAGAAGGTACACAGTGGAAGTGTAGAGGAAACGGTCATTTTGGTCTATTCAGAGAGTAAATATTTGTCTTCTGACAGATGTTATTCTGCATTTATCCAACCATTGTCTGAGCTGGATCACCACAAAAGCCCTCCTGGATACTGAATTACCTACAGCCAAGTAACTCATTTTCACTGCGGCACCATGTGCAAACAAAGACAGTGGCAGATAGAAGGGAAAATGGCTTCCACACAGCAAAGTAGCTGGGGTAATTCCTCCCCTCCTAAATTAGCAATATGGGAAAACACCCAGGGTCTTCTTCACATAATATACTTACTTCTCCATCAAAATAGACTCTACTAAAAGAGCTGCTTCTAAATAACGGCTATTCACCGCAGTTTCATTTTTGACATGCCAAAGCTGTCTGAGGTTGGTGTGTAACGGGATGTGGGCGGGGGTGGTAGGTCTCTTTGCGCTCCTTGTGCTCCGTGGGCTTAATCCAGCTGGCCTTTAGAATATGGATTATGTGGTGCCTCGGCCAGGCTCTCGCTCCATGGGGGGCTGGACTGGGTGCCCAGTTATAGTGGACTCCCTACCGAGACCCCTGGGTGAGACGACGCTGAGAACCCCTTGGTCTGCAAGGCTAAATCCTTAACAATGCAGTGGATGCTTCCCACACTAGCACCATACGTCTTAGTGTGTGAAGTGTGAAAGAAAAAAAAAAACATTTTTCTTAAAGGTGGTGAAAAGGGGGTTATAGTGGGTGAGTCAGCAGGGGAGGGGCAAATTGAGAAGGAGTAAAAGCAACTGCGGGGATTGTAAAATTACTGCGTTGCCGCATCCCTGGCAGTCACAATACCCGCACAATTGGGTAAAAAATTGAGGAAAAATAACACTGCGAGTGCAGCTGTGTAGAAGATTTACCTTTTTAAAAAATCAGGGGTGATAAGTATTCAAATGACAGCTCTGTGCCACAGCATCCACAACCAAAGTTAACCAAGGGTCTTAATGTCGAGTGCCAGCAGCAGACACAAAGGTCTGAACTGTGGGGTGCTGAGGCAGCTAGCACAGCATGGCTAAATGGGGCAGGTGATTTCCCATCTCCTCCGTTGCCCTCCAGGCACAGCCAATCACTGCTGGGGAAAAGTGGCGCCCAGCCTGTGAGCCAGGCAGCCAGTGAGTGTTAGGGCAAGAGAGGGAGTCAGAGTCTATCTGGGACCATGCATTATTCACATGCATCGCTACGGCACTAAGACCTCCACAAAGGAAAGGCCTCAGGTTCCATCAGTGCCGACTTGTTTCCAATCTATTATTGATGGCAACACTACACCCTATACTTTTCCCTGATTTACTGGATTCTATCATTGTTTCTGTAATAAAGGCTATTTCCAGTAAAGTCTGATGAAATGAGTGCGATATTTCCAAGCACATTGCCAGAAGGTGTTTCTTGCATGCAGCTTTGCACAAATCACGCACACCATAATGCTGTTGTTAAAACAAATGGTTTGTAGCTTTAATGGCGTGTGCAGAACCCAGTGTACACAGCGAAACCAGAAAGCTTTATGCAAATCATCCATCATGTCACAGGTTTCCATGCAAAATTCATACAAGTGTGGAGACCTCTAGTCAGACCCAGCAAAAGTAATAAGCTATCCAATTACCATGTTATGACCACACGTAATTACTATTTCAAAAAAAGTTTCCATTTCTCCCAGAGATACCCAGTATCTAATGATGGTATCCCAGCGATTAATGTTGTAATAACATGAAATATGTGCATTAGCAGCTGTTGATTGGTTATGTTAAAAGTAAAGATGAGGCCTGGACTTTGACAGGAATGACAGGAAGTGAACTACTGTGTGCCAGTAACATCATGAAAATATGCACTCCTCTTATGCTGTGAAATTGATCTTTTCAAATGACTAATGCAAAGAGATACGCAATAAAGGAGCGTCAGCATGATAATATACTGGAGTTGAATCACAAAGCTAAATTATTCTTCACATTATTTTTTTATCAGAGGAAGTTTAAACGCTGCAGCTCTTGAACTTGGTCGTTCTGCATTTCATTGCAATGTCCACAATATTACCATGCACACATCAAAAGGCATCCAATCAATCTGCTCAGTATGCGTGGCTGGGACAGTGGACCATCTCTCCCTTTGAGAATGTCAACGCATTTGACTGATGCGCAGTCGATCCCCCAGATTGTGGCTAATCATCATTACTGGCCACTGAAACAATGACTTTCCTTGAGCCCACTCTGCTACTAGAAGGACACGGGGGATCTGCTGGTTTTTCTTATGGTGGCTTAACACTTGAGTCTGGATTTGAGGAATTAAGGGAGACTTGGACACAACAAAATGTGCACTCTGATCATCCATCCAAGTCATCAACTCTGGTCCAGCTTGTACTGTAAACTGCATCTCATGAATTAAACATAAATCAGCCACAGATATTGTATTTTCAGGAAAGTGTGACAGAGCTGCACTTGCAGTTGTTGGAATTTCATTTTTATGGTTTGTAGAATGAAAACAAATGATGACTGCTGCACATTTCTAAAACATTAATAAAAACAGTGGGAGGGAAATGAGGATAGAAGCATAGGAGGCAATAGTTTGGGAATTCTCCAAAATGGACAGTGGATTATGAAAAATGACTCTTTCTTTAGATTACTTAAAGGTTAGGACTCTATTACATAGAGAGCAAAATGTCAGCACTATCCCCTGAAAGAGTGGACTGTGATATTAATGGAGAGTCCAGGGAATGGACACATTCATTTAGTTGTCCACAAGCAACCGGTGTATGTAACAACAACACCAACGCACTACCTGATGGAGAAAATATGGCCCTCCCAATACGCAAATAATGAGCATATGCTGATCATGAAGTACAATAGAGAGTGAAAAGTAGCTCCATCTGACTATCAAAAAATGGTGAATTATCATAATAGTCAATTTTCTGGGCTGTTCGTGGATTTGGCTTTCAGTAACCTCAGAGGCAATAAAGACAACTGTAACAATGCACACATTAGGAATTGGAGAAGGAGCCAATTTCCTCTTCTAATTTTAAAAACAGCTGTTTGAATGAATAAAGATGAAGTAAATACCGTATTGTCTGGACTATAAGCCACTACTTTTGTCCCCATGCTTTGAACCCTGCGGTTTATACACTGATGTGGCTAAACCTAGTTTTAAGCCTAACTTTTAACAATAATTTTGCATGTAGTGTACACTCCCTCATCATAGAAAGCACACAAAGAAATGCATATGCTGCACCGTTTGGACAGTGGTCGCAGTGAACAGGGGGAAGATGAATAGAGCATCAATGACTTTTCTGTTTCATCTGTGCTGCGTTACAGGCACTGTTTGGAAATAATCAGTTGAGGTACACATGTTAAGGTATATATGATAATAAAAGGTATATATGTATATATGATATATATAAATAAATATTTACAAAATCGTTCTGTGTAAACATCTCATGTTTCAATGTGGACATGTGTCTTATACTCCAGAGCAGCGTATATATGTAAAAATAGTTTTTTTTTTTCTTTAAAATCCAGTGCATCTTATATTCAGGTGCACTCTATAGTCCAGAAAATATGGTACATATTGCACCATAATCTCAAAGAAAAAACAGAGGGAAACAAAGAGAGGCCGCATTACAGGGCTAGTGCATCCACCACTCAACAAACAACAAAACGGAGCAGGATACTTTTCTACTATCTACAGGTGACAGTGAAACAAATGGAATAATTGTAGAGTCTATTCCCTACTAAAGATAAATAATGGAGTGTTGTTTCGTAACCCGATCAGTGTTGATATGGTTCCCCTTTACTCCTGGGACCAGGGAGGGTTCAAAGACTTGCCTATTCATTATTATTAATAGTGTTTACTCTTTCTTTATCATACATCACTGACATCAGATCAGAGGGTTGCCTGCAGAACCCATAACAGCAAAACTAATCACCGACAGGTAAAGCCGGTTGAGCCTCCCATGTTTACATACAAACAGGAAATAATTACCTTTAGAATCAGTCATTTATCAGGTGAGACATTGAATAGTGACCCAAAATATGCTGATAATATACATACATATATACATCTAATCAGAAAACATGATTTGACAAAGAATATTTTCTTAGGAAATGTGTTGAACCCAGACCCAGTGACAAGATGATTTAATAGGATTCAGGCAAACTCATCACTCACACTCTCACCACTTTATCTAAGATGCAAAATGGCTTCTGTGTGAGGTGGACTGTGGCACTGGATTATTTGTGAGTGATACTCTTTTTTTCTCGTGGTAAATATATCGTGTCATGCAGCAGAGGGTGGAAGAAAAATCTCTTTCTCAAACTATTTTAATGAAGTCCCAAATGTCAGCCTCATGCGTCTTTTAAGAGAAAACTCCAATGAAAGTCTCGGAGAAGCCTGCCTGTCTATGCAGCACGTCATCGATGGGTTCAAAGAGGCGGCTCGAGAAAAAGCAGCTAGAGCTAAACAGAAAGAGGTTAACACAAAGCCTACTACTGGAATAAAGATTACATGTCTGCAGAAAACAGAAGTTTTGGAACATTCCTTATGAGTGGAGATCAACAAAGGTTGCCTGATATGTTGAGTTCTAAGCGGACTCTCTCTGCATGCCAAAGAAAAATTTAAAAAAAGACCTGGTTAAAAAAGTAGGAAAACAGTAAAAGGACTGTTATCAAGCCCTAAAAGGTTGTCATAATTTATGCAACTTACTGATGCATGTTTACAAAAAAGCTTTTCCAAACAAAGCCAGTAGGCTGAAAAATGCCAAAACAATTCATTGTTTTTGGGAGGACCAGTGAAGAACCAAGTTTTAAAGGAGTACTAACACATCTTCTCCACAACAGTGAGATGCAGCGGGTAGGGAGGATGGACATCCAATTAGTGGAGAACAGTGTGTGTCATCTTGACACCGTGTTTGGGTTCCTTCAACACTGAATTGTACGCCAGACAAACACTAAGAGGCTGCACTGCTGTAACATTTGAAAGACGAGACTTGAAGTTAAGGCTGTTGTAACCATTATTACCATTCAGTGTCGTGTCAGTGGGTTTATTTCAAGGATTTGCATTATAGCGGCATAAATCAATGACTTTACTGTAGGAATAACACATAAAAATGAAGAAATAACACATATTTCAAGGAGTATTTTTTTGCTCTATTGATTCTTTTTGTTTCTACTCTCACCTGCAGACTCAGTTGGGTAGCACCAACTGGAGCTCTCATACCACTGCTGATTTACTTTGTATTTTAACAACTGCAGGTTCCATATGTGAGATCCAACTGCTGCAAATGATGAAAAGGAAAACTGGACTTCAGCCTTCAGAAATGTTCTTAGGTTTATTTTAAACTGATCTTTCTTATTTAATTGATCTTAAACTTTGTTTCTCATTTACCCTGTAGCAGTAGCAATAACAACAGTATTATTCCATTATAATAATCACGATCATAATTATGATCGTTATTATCATTATTGTTATCATTATTGCTATTATTGTTATCTTTATTGTTATCGTTGTTATTATTATGAAAAGCCTTATTATTGTTACTACTACTACTAATAGTGGTACTGAGGTGGAGATTTGCATTCTAATTATCACCTTGAAATATATTTAATCCACATATTCTAGAAGATTTGTTTTTTTAATATACAATTCCCAGTTACAGCTTCCCTAGGGTGAGAATAGGGATCAAGTTTTGTTAGCAAAGTTGTTTTGTCGTATTCAATCTGTAACTCCTGCTCCCAGAGCGTTTACTTCTTCAGTGTATCACTTCCTCCAAACCTACCAACCTTTCAGGCTGCCATGCAAACTTGTGCAAACAGCTTGATAAGGTAATGTAGAGGAAAAAAAGCAATACACGAGAACTGCTCTAACCTATTTGCCAAATGGTCTATCATCTAATGCCCCGGTGCTGCTCTATTGTCTAATCCTACTGCCGAGGCCTCTAAAAGGATACACTGGCCTAATAAGATGAATGGGCTTTGACCCTGGAGCTGCTAAAAGCCAACCTGGCCAATTTATCAGAATGACCTCTACTCTTGGCAGAAACAGCCCTTACCTCTCATGGAAGCCTTAAGGCAAGATCAATACCACGCATCCATGATATTCCGAAAGAGCAAGTGTCTACTTTCAAAGATTCAACTATTTAATTCCTCAGACAACATAAATAATAAAGTCAGAAAAACAGCATTTGGCCTCTCGTTTTCTTTAGTCAGTGTTCCAGATTTACCAAGATGCATTTTTGTTCCACAGAGAAGGAAACCCACAGACTGTGACTCCACATACTCTAATATCTTAAGGAGCAACCTTGATGGAAATGAGGTGCATAATAGGATTTGTGAATTGAGTTTTATTCTACTTTAAAATATTTACATTATGTTCAGCCTGCAGTTTCAGCACTAATTCAATCATCTATTCTTAAATCACAGGGGGCTAATGTAAAGCAAGAATAGAGTGTAAGCTCTGCACAGATTCATCAGTAATGGTATTAGGCAAGCCACAATCATGGCTATTCTGAGGCCAGGAATTGAGAAGTGCATCTGAGGGGAAAATAAGATTTTGTCAACTAAATTAAGGATTCTGTTTCATGTTCTGTTTGTTGGTGTTGGGTTGTGTTCAACCAAGATAAAAGGCCTGGCTCGGGATAGGTCAACACAGGATATGAAGAAACGACCCTTTTACAAGAGAATATGTTTCCTTTGTTTTAGCATGAATCAGTTTACATGGTATACAATATCAATCGTTGGCCTCAAATCTATAGCTGCAAAGTGCTTAGGTTTGCATTGGTGATTAGATGAATTGAACTGAGAACAGTCTGTTACTTGAGAATTTGCTCACAGCGGATACCTAATGCCTCTCTGCTGCCTCTGAAGTGACCACAGTTTCAGGATGCTTTGCTCTGGGCACCCAGCCAGAGAGCTTTATGTATTCTGATACCATTCATTTTTAATCAGGACCGAAATATCCTTCCAAACCACTTTCAAGCTTCTTTTGCATCATTATTTCCTTTATTCATTTATTTATTTAGACACACGTATTCTGTCTGATCTAACACCAATAACAACAGCTCAAAAAATTAGTGATATTCCAGGCAAAAAGAGCTTCACCTCTGACATAAAAAGCACATTTTTTCTGTTCCTTTCATGTTTTTTTTCCCTTCCATATATAGCTATATATAGAATAGAGAGAGAAGTGCATGTGTTTAGCATATATATCTTGGTTTTATGCCTCCACATGCCCATCTCATCACCTCTTCTCTATGAGAAGATGGCTCCGTTACGTGACTGCCGTTTGAGAGGACATGTCAGCAAGGGAGGGGGGAACTTCTTCTGTGGTACAGTATAATGAGTATGACGATGAAAGTGACACACCGTCCTCCCTGGACCTTGTCGAGTGATCAATCATAACAATGGCTCACCATTTCTTCCTCTAGATACTGACCTGTGTGTAGGTGTCACAATGTGTGTGTGTAGATTCCTTTGCGCTGTCACCGTCCTCCCAATCAGTCCTTGAAATCCTTCAATGCACCCATAAATGTGTCCTTAACAAAGAACATTTTTCTCCTCTGGATGGCTAAAATAACTTGGAAAAATATCCAACGGAGGGAAAACTGTTTTATTTATTTTTTTTACCTTAGAAATACATATAACATACATTTAAAATCCCAGCACCGAAACAGCTAGTAAGGTGATCTGTTGCTTGTACAGCAATGAGAAATGCCAAGATTATGCAAATATCAGTGGCTGAGATTATTTTAGGCTCTCAAAGCTGCCTGCCCTTAACTGGAGAGTGACAGAGACAGGGATGACATGTCGAGACAGCCATGTGTGAGTGTGAAGCCACCCTACAGGGCTTAAGTGACCCCCGCCTCTTTGCCCTTGTCACAACTGCTTGAAAGTCTCAGTATGCAGACATGACAACCTAGATAATAGTACATCTTTAAATATAAACAATTAAAGCACATAATGAAAAATTAAAATAAAGGCAACATAGTGTATTATCATTACATTTTGATATGTTTTTATCAACTGTTGTGGGTTTTTTTTAAATATAATAAATAGATATAAGAATGTTATATAATTATATTATATTTATGCTTTCCTTTTGTATCAGTTGGCTTCAGATGCACAGCACAACAATGGGCTGTCCCCACATCCTCAATTTATGGGCTGGAAATTATGGGCTTAATATTGTGTATCTAAAGCTCCTTTGAGCACAGAAAGACCATACTGGAGGGTTATATCAGCATTCGAGCTTCCAATGGCAACCTTATTCACCTTATTCATTCAAGCAAATATTAGATACAATCAAAGTTAATCGAGATAGAAACCCTTTGATTAGTGCCGTTGTTGAAATGTTCAAATAATGAAAAGTCTATGAAATCCCCTCTGAAGCCACGGTCTTTTAATTAAACATTTATTTCTGTGTTTGAAAGGCTTCAACACATTTTGACTGCAAACGAAAGTTAAAATGTTCTTTAAATTGTGTGCGCAAATGAAAAAAAGAAGGCCAATAAATTCTAGGGTTTTTCTGTTTTTTGTTGCTTTTTTTAAATTCATATATAATCAGACTGTTTAAAGGCTCAAGTTGAGGAGTATGTTGGTTTGAATTTACGATGAAGACATTGTAGCTTACTTCGAACGCAGCTGCGTTTAATAACTGTGAAAGGACCTCAATTATTGCATAATTTTACGGCTTGGCAACATCTTAACTCTTAAATCATTGCTCCATGTGATGTTCAAGGACACCCCTGGTTGGACAAAAGGTTATTTTCAAATTTGCAATTGTGAAGGAAAAAGAAGCATGACACAGGACAACCAAAAAAGAACATCAAGGTAAATAAAAATGTATTCTGCGAAATTCAGATGAGGCCGCAGCCGAGGGATGGCCCCCACTTTGATTACTACCATCAAGCACAGAGGAGCATAAAGGTCACAGCCACGGCACCGTAACAACAGAAATAACAAATATTGCCATTTCCCATGATAGGGGAGAGAGAGGATGTCACAAAAGGAAAAAGACATGAATCCAAATAAATTGGTGGCTGGGTGTGAGCCTTGGGATCATGTTGTAGAAGCAAGTGGGGCTTCAGGAAAACACGGAAACTCTGTTCTAGCCATAGAAAATATACTCTTTAGTTCTACACTGTACTTTCCAACTCTCAAAATATATCACTTTAATTTACAAAGACCGGTAATGGTATAATAACCTATAGTTTCTTGATTATCCACTATTCTCTATACCACTTAAAATAATAATTTAATGATGGTCAATAATAATGATAGTCGCTGAGGTAACACCAGCCATACATGTAATTATGGAGAGCACAATTGGACCAACATGCAAATCTGTGTTTCTTCCATTGATATTCATAGAATATAAAATGGTTTCCTGACTATTTCCGCGTAGCATGGTAATACAATCACTCAATTACGCTGTGTGATGAAATGAAATAAGCCATTTTCTCTTGAGGATGGTAAATAGTGGCCCTCGTAATTGACAACTGCAGTCCAATTCCTAATATTAATAATAATGTCCTGCTGTCCTGCATCAGCAAGTGATTAGACCGAGTCAAGTGTAGGCCAAGATAGCATTGTCACCGATCCTCAGCAATGCCGTGATGGAACGCAGAGCTGCAGAGGGGGCTGCTGACGCTCAATGATGAGGTGACACAAACGTCAGACAGATTTTAACAGCGCAGTCACAACTCTGCAGAGCATGAAGCAGATATACCGATTTTATTTTAATTATTCATAAAACTGAACCACAACAGAGTCGAGAATCTCTAGAGAAAAGGAAAATATTTTATTCAACTATATAACAAATAAAAAAAAACAAACACACCACTTTTGTAATTTTGACAAAGATATAATTATACAATAATATAAACTTATTCCTAAAGTCATATAGAAAAGCAACTACTGATTACCTTGGAGATAAAAATGTAGTGTTCTACTGGAGGAAAAGCCATCCGTCGCTTCTCTTTCACTTCACTTCTCTACCATCCGTCACATGACAGACTTCCTCCTCATGATCTGACCAGTCTGATTCTACAGAGATGCTTGTTTCAACAGCCAGCGAACAGCACGTTGAAGGTTATTTATGCCTGGTAATTGTTAAAGGTTATAGTGTCTCTTCTCTTTTTTTTTTACACACTTCAATTTGAGAGATGTTAGATTTAAAGAGTACCTTGTGAGTGTGTGTACGCGTGTGTGTGCGCTCTCACTCACTCACGCACACACACACACACACACACACACACACACACAAAACTACGTGCGCTCAATCCATATGTTAACGTCATCACACTAATGTACTTTAAATACAAAAAAATTACTGCTCAGTCAAATTTGCGGCACCCATATTTTTACTTTCTGAACTTCAGTGGAGTTATTAGTTTCTACTTATCTTTAAAGAATTCTCATCCACAAAGATCTGACATTTTTTCACTGGTGATCATAAAAACCTGAAGGTCTCATTTTTAACACCACATGAAAGTTATGTTAAAAACTCTCCACAATCTATAAACACTAGGAAAAAATATAATTTTGCAAAAACAGCATTCATGCTAAATTCTGCGACAGAAGTAAAAGAGACCAACAAAAAAAGTGATATTATTCATAAATAAAGAAATAAATTATGATGAACCAATGCAAGGACTGATTACTAATTATGAGTGAAACAGTTGATATTAGTAAGACTCCTTAAAATATTAAAGGGGTATAGTAATTTAAGAAAATCTGCTACCCCTTATTAAAATGTAAATTTATACAGCGAGACACTCCAAAGTCTAATGAGATCATCCACTCTGCAGGAGGTAGCTGTGGCATGAGTGAAAAAACTTTTTCACCATGTGCGTCTGTTGTGTTAATGTGCCCAAAGAGTCTACACACTGAAATATGAAACTAAAACAGCAGAAAAAGGACCCTATTTAAATTCTAACACGAGAATTTTCTAAAGGTCCATCACCGACATTCACGCAGTAGGGCAAAGATCTTCTCCAGGTTTTTCCTGCTGCACCAGAGAAACCAGAAATATTCTACAACAATGACGATACGATAGCTGTATTACGACAAATGTCCCACAGTGTCTAGTAACGAGTGACAGCGCTGGCGTGATTACAATACGCGATGGCAATCAAAGCAATCTGTGATGAGATGAAATTTAGACCTTAACTACGAATGTTAAAAGCATTTTCTCTGCCAGATTCGGAGTCATCTTCAAAAACAACATCACAGATGGCCGACCCTATGACCAAAGCAAAGGCAAGAAACTCTGATGCTATTTATTCTTTTTGTGGTTGGCTTGTGCCATATTGAATTATGAAAGTGGCAATAGAGGATTTCTGCCTGTTCCAATCAAAAAGCAGACTCTGCTGTCACCATAGCCGGCAGTGATCTGAGACAGGAGCCTGACAGATGGTGCGTCACCTTCGTCAACATGACGTCCTCCATGCGTTCGTGCACAAGTTTCCACTCTTGCATGATTTTTTCTTTTTTTTTTAATCTTAGATGCAACATAAGAAGTTAAGTTGGATCTGCCTGTGTGTGTGTGTGTGTGTGTGTGTGTGTGTGTGTGTGGACACATGCTAGTCAGTGTTTGAGAAAGAGGGAACATGAATACATGCACACAGAGGAACATGTTGCAGTGTTTCCAACACTTTCATACTTCCTACCAAAAAAGCCTTTGGTGCATGCTGAGCTACAGCACCCTTTGACTCCTCTGCTGATTTAATTAACCTTTTCCTGGCTCTGTTCACAAATAAATCTGTTGGGCCAAGTTCTGGAGGACGACCCTGACGAAGCCTTTTGACGTGAACAAAGCACAAAATTATATTTTTGACACATCCCTTCGCAAACAGTGGTGAAGACAGAATTTTAAAAAAGCATGCACACGCACACACCCACGCACGCATGCACACACACACGCACGCACACACACACACCCCTCATCTTCCATGAAAAACATCAAAGGGAGACTTTTTTCCCTTGAAAATTACTTTGGACAGAAGGTGCAGGCCAGAGCAAGTAGCACTTCTTTAACAAAGGATGACAGATATTGCAACGAAAAGCCCATTCTCCCAAATAAGGGGTCAGCAGACTCGAAGACCCTCGACCAACACGATAAACCTCCGTGTGATGGATTGTGAAGCCGCAGAAAGCAGTTACGGGGTACTGCAGCACCTGGGTTGCACAAGTCCGTGCAAGCTTTTTTCACCTTCTTTTGGGAATACAACTCAACTAGGCCATGCTATGTTTCTGTTTTCAGCAGTTATTCATGTTTTATGAGAAGTGTAATATTGATTCCTAAGCCTATGCCGTCAACATTACAGAAAAAAAAAAAAAATCCATGACCATTTTACCTTTCAAACAGCATCCATGCATCAACAGAACAAACAGAAAAACATTGCCTAAATATTTCTAACATTTGAATCAAATCTATAAAATAGATAAATTAAATAAATTAAGCAGACTGCAATAGAGTGCCTGCAGAGCAGCCATCTCACAGTCCAGTTTCTTCATTGTGATTTCAGTTTTTCTTTCCTTATTTAAAAGATTTTGACTGAGTATTTATAAGGACCAAAAACACATTTTTCAATTGAGGGTTAAGAAAAAGGAAAAAAAAAAAAGAACTTCCAAAATTACAAGAAAATCAAAACTTCCCAGAAAGGAAACATATCTATTTAATATGTTCCAAGATGTTTAAATGGGCTGTACACATTTCATTGGCAGCTTTTTTGTGACAAGATAAAAAAATAAAAAAATAACCCAGGGACATCGGGTGACCCACATTCCAACCTCTGAAAATCTGCTACTTGCATAACTTTTTCAATTTACAATTCTCAGCGTATATGTGTAGCTGGAGTCCGAGGTCACCGTGTAAAACCAATTCCATGTTGGCATTTCAATCTGTGATTAAGGTCTTGGAGCGTTCCACTGTTGGTATCAAGAATGAAGAAATATTTAAGGTTGCCAGGTTTGACTGGAACAAAGAGGAAGAAAAGTTTTGCCAATTTTCTCTGTGTGTGTGAGAGTGTGTGTGTGTGTGTGTTTGTGAGAGAGAGAGTGTTTGTGTGTGTGTGTGTGTGTGTATGTGCGTGTCTGCTCAGTATTTTCTTTGTTGAAATTTGAACAACCTCTCATATGTGACCCTATTCAAAACCCTTTTATGGCCATCAATTCATTTGATGATATGTTTGAATTTACTTACAATACTGAAACAATAAAAATATTTTTGGAGAGTTTTCTAAATTTCTTTCTCAAATCCATTTTTTTTTTGTTTCAACCAACACAAAGAGCACTCTTATGGGTCTAATCTAACCAAAAATAATTAGCAACTCAAGTTATTCAATACTGGATTGAAGTGAAAGTAGAAAATGTCTTTAATGGAGCAGAAGTATCACGAAAAGAGCGTACTGCAGAACACTGGTGGAACCTTGAGTTAAAGGAAAAAAGGAATGAAGCCTATAGCTGAGGGATAAAATCTGACAATATAGCAATGTTGTATGCTATTTATGGAGTAAAAATAGAATCTCATCATCTTTTGAGACATTTAAGGACTAACCTTAGTATTAACAAAAAAAATCAATTTTTTTTCGAGCATCTGTGTGAGTAGCAGCATTGGACTGTTCAGTGTTAAATCAATAAATACCCTTAACAGATTTTTTTTCTTTCCCTTATTCTTACATCTTTCATTTAAAAAAAAAGAAACAACATATTGCTGCCTGATTAATAGTCTGTTTTGCTGTTTTATGCGCCACTAAAACACAATCAGGGATTGGTCTGGATTAATTGTGATTAACTGGCAGAAAAATAAAAAATGTGGACATCAAACAGCGTCAGTTGGCGAGTAATCTGAAAAATGATTGACTGCACAAACCCCATCTGACAGTTCTTTTACCAGCTGGAATCTGTCTTTTCCAGAGAAATTGAAAAATGCAGTTCGGTTAATGCCGCTGGTGCTAAAATGCATCACTTCTGAGGACAACTGCTCTCACTCCATCTACGCAGTGGCACTCGCTGGATCATCTAAAGCTCCGGATTGATAAGACGACCCATCTGGTTTCATCTTTAAAAACGTGGCCCTCTCTCTCGTCGGATCAGGGGGGTCAACATTTGCAGATGCCCCGCTTTTGTAAGCGTGCCGAGGCTTTGGTACTCGCCCGTGTCAAACAGTCTGCAGAACAGAGCAAATTAGAATGAAATATTGACTTCATTTATGAATAAGTGGGGCTGAACGGCCCCATGTCGGAGCCCCTGCATGCATATTCAGTTGATGGAAACCTTTGGATGGGTCATTTCTCTTAGCTGCTTCATTAAAGAGTGAAAGTCAAAAGTGCAATACCTCCAGATGACAAAAAGAAATATCAAGATGTATAGAGGGGAAGAAGTGGCTTTTTTTTTTTGTTCCAGCTAAAACTTGAAATATATTAATACTGTTGCTCTATAATCAGGTTGCTTACATCGAAAAACCTTTCCCATATTTAAATAGTGTGTGATTCTGTTGCTCTGGCACCTACAAAGAGCTTTTTTTTTTTTTTTTTTTTTTTTTTAAATGGGACACCAGCATCACAAATCTCTAAACACTAATGGGTTTAATAGCGTGTCTTTTTCACTGGATCTGTTGGAGGGCAGACACACTCAGAGCTCAGTGGACAACAGTGATACGATTGCATGTGTGGCACGTACGACAACAAATATGACTGGAATCGCACCGTAAAGATGGGGGTCATGTTTACCGGCACCTCTGTGGTTAGGCTGAGGTTTAAGTGACTCATAAATGTATACAGTTGGCTGAAGCCAAGCCCTGGCACTGGAACAAATCCATGGCTTTGAATTCTGATGGCATTTTGAGGGGGAAAAAAAGGTAAAAGAGTTACTCAGCTCCCATTCCCCGGAGACAAGCTGGTCATGATGAATGCTGCCATTAGGAAAATGACTTGTCTCAAATGTCAGACTGTAGCCAGTGTTTTCTAGAATAAAAATTGATAGCATATGAACACTTTTTTCCCGTTCTAACTCTCTCTTTAATGTTCTTGCCAGGAAAGTGCAATCAAGTCTAATTATTTTAACTGCCTGCCAATCTTTGATATCATCACTTTTTTATAGTAATTAGAGCTTTACGTTGAATGTGAAGGTAATGGCGACGACTCGCACGACGACGAAGATGATGATGACTGATGTGCAACGTGAATAGCACTAAGGATCAGAGATGAAGTGTAAGTGATTTATTTGAAATAAAACATATATAGCTAAATAGATATTATCAATGCTTAGGGGATAATGTTTACTTCAAGTGGAGACGGAAATGACAAGGAGATGGAATTTGAAATTAACTGCTGGAACTTGACCAAAACCAGACAAGTTACAGATTAACAAATGCTAAATATATCTGTAGTATTAGCTGAATGCAAAAAAAATGAAATGGAAACAATTTAAAGGTCAAATTGCAAAAGAAAAGAAAAATATTGAAAATTCTATAGACACACTCACACAGAATGCACTTTTAAAAAAATATTTCTTAATTCTGTCTCAGCCTTGCTATAAATACTTGATTAATAGTTCTACTGAAGTGGCACAGCCACTGTTCAGCAATATCACACAGGAAATATTAATTTAAAAACAAATTTGAATGTCAAACTAATGTGATAAAATCCTATTTGATATGTTTGATTTTAACAGACTTTATGTCAAAAAAGTGATTTATTAAATATAAATGTTAAGAATTCAACCATAAAATAATAGCAGTTAAACAATGACCGTTTTATTCTTAAATTAAGTTTGTGAATGTAAATTGATCAACAAAAACTTATAACTTCTATTCAATGTTTCCATTTGATGCAGCAAAGAACCTCAAGCCTCCATCTCAGGTTTCCAGCACGAACGAATTTGCACTTCAAACCAGTGCCCCCGTTTAATCAGCTATTGTGCATGCCCAGTCAACCACTGCAGGATTTCTCAAGCAAAATCTCAGACTGAGCCACACAAAGCTATCTCTGATTATACGCCGGCCCATGGGGAAACTTTATCAAACTGCTCTGCTTCCTGCGGAGAAAGACCAGGTGACTCGCAAACTACTCAATCGGAAGGCCAAATTCTTTTCCGCATGCGGCGAGGAATCGCACTTTGATCCCGTAAGAAAGCCAGCTGCATACGCCTCTCCAGATAGGAAAGCCACCAATCGGGCCTCCACTTCTTCTCCACCAATCAGGTCCTTGTCTCCAATCCTGTTTTCTTTTTTTCTCTACATGGTGATTTCTCCCCCTTTGTAACATTGAATGAGCATAAGCATGAGCTGCGAAACAAATACACAGCTCTTTTGGGTCTGAAAGGAAATAAAACATGGTCTTACTCACCCATCTCATTGTCTGACTTATTGTCCATTTCAGTGTCTGTTAGTGTGAGTGCCGAGTTGGAGCGGCTGGACAGGCATGAGTTCTGCCCAGATTTCGTTCCCCATAGTGTCATGGTACGTTCCGGTGATGCAGGTTCATGATTCTCTGAGGCAACGGGTCCTCTGGCGTAGCTGCTGAGGGGGTGCGAGAGGCCGGTCTCAGGGCAGGGAGCCAAGCCCCTGCGAGCGGAAGGCTCGCAGATCCCAAACTGCCTCAAGGAAAATGTCTGCCCTGTGAGTGACATAAGTCATAAAGGTAACAAACCAAGCAAAAGTGGGCGAATGGCCGAGGGCAGGGCTACTTAAGGAAAACACTTAACGTAAGAGCATTGTGGGAGGGCAGGCGTAATTGCTAAATTAAAGCCTTAGCAGCATCCTCCCAAGCTACTTAACACTCATCAACTTAGAGAGATGCCCAATAAGCATCTTCGGTGTCTCAGATGGCAGTGCAGCACCAGCCATGTTCTGCAGGAGACACATCTCTGATGACCTACTTTGATTAGACATTTAACGCCTAAAAAAGAAAAGACGTCAAAGAGTCTTGTTTTCATCTGAGCGCACGCATAATTTACCAAGAAAATACAAACCTCCATTTATTATTCATCGGTTTCAGACAGCCCATTTTATTTAAAAATAAATAAATAAATAAATCATTATCATAAATTTGTTGTTTCTTCATTTGTATTTACTGCAGGCTGTGCTGTTTACTGAAACTGAAATATCGAGCTAGACGCAGCACTGTCTTTGCATAAATTTAAACACATTCTTTTAAAAACAACACAAGAATCACCCGTAAACAAAAATAACTAATGTCAGCCTCGTTAAAACGCTCCAGAACTAGCAGAAATGTTCGGAATGCATCAGCTTCTAATGCTATATAATTATCTCTCTGCGTTATGTTTATTGTTTCCCCACACAGTATGACACCGATCGCCAACTATTTATACGACTTTGCATTTTAGATATAAACGCGCTGCGATCTTTTTTGTTAGTCAATGTTTTTTAGGTTATTATTAGGAGAATACCAAGGTATTGCAGTTAAAAAAAATAAAACTGATCTTAATTTATATGTGCCGTTAAATTAATTGAATGATACGAATTGGTAGTTTATCTTACACTCGTCTCTCTCTGACCGTCACATACACACGCACACACACACACACACCACGTATAATGTTAAACCTGACATTTAATCCAGTGAGGTAACAGACAATAAATGTCAACATTTTTAACAAGAAATAAATACATTTTGGGATCTTCCCAAAACTTCATCATAACCCCATTAATTCCAAAATCGGCGCTAATTAGCACTAAGGAAAAGTAAGCGAGTAATGGATAGATTTTCTAATTGCAATTTTACGAGGCAAAAGAGCACCATAAAACAGAACAACTGCTCAAACTTTTTAATTACAGGAATCAAAGCAGTTCCTAACAGCCAATTAGAAGAGGGGGTTATTTATGGAACCTTGTTATTTTAATACAGTTCAGCAGGATGTGGATATTATATCAGGTCACAACGGTTCACAGTCAGGTGTGTACTTTAAACTCCTTTATTTCACATGTAACATGTGTTTATCAGCATCAGGACGTGGCTAAACCTGATTTTAAGCTCAACACAGTGGACAAATTCTCCAATTACATGGTTGTGGCTATCTGGAAGGCTGTTAGATTCCCTGGTTGCACCAGGCCTCCAGCAAAAGCTTCACATTAACTATTAATCACAGCAATATTTAGTACTGTTGTATTCAAGCTATTGCATGATTGCATTAATGTTTCGGCTGTGTTGAGAGTTGTCGTTACATGTGAGACCACCCTCTATATAAACTGGCAATCAGCTAATTAATTTATTTCATTTTTATTGACTTTTTTGCAGCTGAAGCGTGGAAAATATGAATTTAGGGAAGTATACTGATTTCTTCTATTTTTCTTTTTTCCAGCCACTTAACTTACAAGAAGATGAAGCTGTTTTTGTTGACCTTGAACCTAAAATGGCACGTGTTCTCTCACCTGGCCTGCTGTACTCTGCACTCTCCTTGTGGACCATCTCCTTGACTCGTCCTCCAAACAACATCCGTGAGGGGTCATGGTCAAAGGCCTGGAGGGTTTCACTGGAGCTGAAGGACTTCTGAGTGGGTACGCGGCAGGCTCCCTCCTCTCGGTCAGCTAAGGAGGTGGTGTATCGGGGCTCCTGATCGGTGTCTCTCTCGCAGTATATTTCTCGGTCTCTCTGGCTCTTGGACAGCGAGCAGAAAGGCCGCTGCTCCCTCACCCGTTCCATTCTGCCTGCATGCTGGGTATCCAACTCCCTCCCCTTTACCTCGAACGCTCTCTCGAGACGCTCTCACGACTGAATTATTTCACTCCTTTTTTCTCTCCCCCTCTTGCTGTTCCTCCCCCCGTTTGTGATTCTTGTCGTTTCCCCTCCCAATTCTGAAGATTGGTCACCCACTCCTTCAGGCCAGTCTGTTCTCCATTCACTCCACCTGGAGGATGAGACACAGACAAAGATAGTTATAATCATCCCAATACATTGCCAAAATAACACTGATGGAATGTTAACCAAGCTTATTTGCTCATCTCTAAAGTGGTTCAAATTATATGCACTCTTATTGATCAACTTTTCGGTATATAAATTGAAAAACACTGCATTTTAAAATGTTTCACACTTCAATTTCATATTTGGGAAACAACAAATTACACCCAAAGCTTTATTTTTTTCTAATCAATTATATTTTATTATATTAAATTTATTGACAGTTATATTTTAAATGACAATACAAGGAAAACTATCTATAATTTTCATTTTTTTCTGCATGTCAGATATCTTACTGCTTATTTTGTATGATTTGTTTTTTTATAAACGAATATGTTAAAGATTGGAATTAGCCAAGTCACCCAGCAATTATACACTAGTATATCTTTATTAAAATATTCAGTATTTGACTGGGTTTCCCTTTTATTGGTTGTAACCAGATTTTATCTTTAATTCTAGATGTAAAAAAATACACAATGAGGCTGGAGCTTGTGCTTTTTTCCTTAATCTCCAATTTTCCTGCATGGTTCAATGTGCTAAATTAATGATTTGCACATCATGGTGTTTGGTCAGTTATTGACACAAGAATCCCAAGCTTCATTAACATTTTAACTTTTAATTGAAACTGTAACTTAGCGGCTAACAGAATTAGCATTTTAATTTGTGTTTAAAAAAAAGAAAAAACATATTCTCTGCACAGAATAGCAAAAACTGCAGCAAGTGAGACATTTCTATTAAAATGCTTCTATTATTCTAAATTACAAAAATATTATTTTTGGTCTTCTAATTGATGCATAATAATTACTTAAAATTACTTCTTCACTTCAAGCCATTTATCCACATAGTATCAAATCACCAGAAATTCTTTAACTATATTTAAATGTGTGAATTCACAGTCTTTCATTGTCACAACTACTTTATTTAAAGACTATGTGAGTGGCACAATGCACAAAATGGAGCTCTGTGCAAGTGTCAAAATGTAAAATTCAAAGAGCAAAGTCTTCCAGGTGGATTCAGTATTCAAGAATGCAGACAAAGGGGATGAAAATGTGACTAATCCCCCCCAAAAACACCCTTGAGTTGAATGTGTATGGGAGTGCCGGTGTGTCAGGAGTGTTTATTACCAGCCATTTTCCACCGCGCTGAAACATGCACGCACAGAGACGCTACACTTTCATTTCTCTCTTGGCTGAGCTGTAACACGAGAGTATCAGACTCCTCCTTTCCTCAAATGTGATCCACTTCGCTTCACATCAAGCATCCAAACCTTCCAATGGAGCCTGGATGGTGTACCTCACCATGCAAGTAAGCGGCACCCATGGGTAGACACCCCTCCCCCAAAAATAAAAACTGCATCTGGGTGGTGTACAGGATGGCGCAGTGATGGAAAATACAAGCTCTTTCAGACCTCTTCAACTTATTTTTCCTCCCCTTCTCTCTGGATATTACTTTGTTCCCCCACTGGGCTCAAATGCAATCAGTGACACACTCCTGCGACCCTGACACTCAACATCCAACACACACTTGCTCTATGGTGACACAGAACGTCTCACTCACACCTCATCACTTTCAGGAAATTGCACGCACACACGTCCAGATTGGCAGATTAATGTCCGGGATGAGTGCAAGCGGACACGCCCAGAAGCCTCCCTGATTACGATAACCCCTCTTCTTTATCGACTTGTAAAGAGATTCACTGTCTGAGAAACAATCTTTCGAACTGGGCTGCGAGTCCCCCCTCGCAATCTCAAAAGGAGGAGTAAGATTTGTGTCCTAATCAGTTCTAAGCCCTTGAATGACCAGCCGCATCCATGTCTAAACATCGCTGTTTTACAACAGAGGACTTAAACGATGCCGTCCATTTCTCATCAGTGTGTCCTGCCTGTGCCCCCGTGCTGCACGTGGGTATAACATCAGCACACAAGACGGACATACATGGTATTTGAAACTGCTTACAAAGGTCAGCAAAGCTCCTGGGAGAGCTCAAAGCCTGCTTTGAGTTTCGCAGGTTTTAAGTAGAATAAGGACTAGACTACTTAAAGCACAGGCGAATGAAAGCAAGTCTGTCTTGCCTTGATTATGCAAGATCTGCCAGTAGCTGCTCCATTCCTGGTACACTGATGTACACTAAGCTTTAGCAGAGTCAGAAAGAGAAGGGCGGAAAAAAAATAAAAAACACAAATTCTTTACTAGATCCATGTTCGTGACTAGATCCGTGTTCAATTTTCAAACCATTGACTTCTATTCTTACCTTTGATCAGGCAGGAGAATAGGGCCAGTCAGTCACCCGTGACCGCTCAATGGAGCAGTCGACAGTGCAAAATTAGTGTCACACAGAGATCCTCTGGTGAGCCAGCAAGGCACAGAAAAGGACAGTTCATGATCTACGTAGTGCAGCTCTGCACACATCCCAATGAGTCCCCTGCCAATTGAGTACAGTCCCCACGACGCCTGGTACTGTCCTACACCTCTGCACTGCCATGAAGCAGAAACCATAAACCATCTGTATAATATGCTGCAAGAAATGTGTCCAGATCAATTGGCTCTACTGGGCAATTGGAGAGGTTTCAAGGACTGAAGTGAGATTTCTTTCTTTCATATTCGATACAGACTTGTTCATTAACGGCTGCGAGCAGGCCGTGCGTTTCATGCTCGCAACCAGGGAGTTGGAGAGGATGACGAAAGACGGCCGCGCCTTTAAACCAATAAGTTGTTTTATGCAGATTGAGTTGATTAAGGAAATGATTTTATCAAAGTGCCAAGAAGAGCACATGACTTGGATGTGCATGGATAGATATCTGGAGAAGCAACATTCTAGGTAGTCCCGGATCAATTAGTCACTTCATTAATAATTGAAATGATTCAGCAACCGAGCATTGGTTTTAATTCAGTCAGTGCAGCTTGTATTTATTATGCAGTTTACCTCATATTATCATGCTTCTCCCCCTCACTTTTATTAAGCTAGTCAAGCAATCTCGGAAGTGGTTTTGTGACCAAGTCTAAATAAAAACAGAGCTACAGGAAAATATTAAAAGTTGATGCAATGTTACTCTTCAACTGGTAGAAGTGACATGTCATACAATCATAAAGTTTACATTTGGACAAATATATACACAAACACACATTTACATTTTTAAATAAATACATTTGTGAGTATTTATCCAAAACACGAGCAAGGTGGAAATAATGAGTCATCCAAGACTTGGTTTTAAGTTGGAAATGAAAGACTTCTTTGCATGACTAACGTAACGTAAACAGACTAGCTTAAAAATGAGCTGGCATACACACTCCTGACTTCAGCACATGAAGCATTTTACGAAGGTGGAGTAGCCACCATGGAGTAGAATGCTGAAATGGCAACTCTTCACTATTCCTTTGTTTGGTAATTATATTTCCACAGGGATTCCTGCGCAAGTAGGCTCAGATCTCCCTGTCGGTGACCTCTGTAAATAACTGTAATAAAGAGCGCACTCGTCGTTGCCAGTATGTCCCTCTAAGACAATTCACCCGTCACTGTGATGACACCCTCCCAAACACCACCACCGCCCTCCACCTCATTTTATTGACCATTTGCCAGAGCACGGATCAGGCGGCTCTCAGCCACGGGGAGCAGTGAGAGGGGAGCTGCTGAAGATCAGCGATGGATCCCTTTAACGCAGCCAGCACCTCCAACAATAGCCGCCTCTGACAGCTTTGCATAATTCATCTTGTCGAGTCTTTCTCTCCTTCCCTCCTTCATGCTCCTCTCTCTGACTCTCCTCTTTCAGTCTCTCTTCAGCCCCCCCTGTTTTTTGTTTTTTAACTCCTCTCTCCTGTGCCTCGTGGCAGTTGGTGAAGGCAAGAGGGAGAAGCAGGGCAGTGTTCCATCAGATGCTGCCTGTTTCCCCCATGACACCAGTGATTCTGGAGACACACAAGTGTTTGGCTGCGCCATGTTGCCAGGCCCTGGGAGTTCTGCATGCCATCTGAACGGGATTGGGTTGATTTCCTTATTGAGGCTCAATACCTAAATCCCCTCACTGCAACATGAAGTGTGGCACCATTACCCAAAAATACACAGCAATCATGGCCCTCCTGATAGGACAATCAATTTTTGATTAACTTTCTATTTGTGTTCTTTAGAGATCTGAACTGCAACATTTCCAAGAATTGTTTAAATATGATTAAAATAAAACAATTTAACTAAATTGTGTCCTAAGCTGCGCCTTCACTCATTTCAGTTATTAAATCATGAATCTTTTAACAAAGTACAAACAGCAATCCAAAAACAAAATATAAGCATCAACATATAAATGGATTGTTTGACTTGTTTGTTTCTCTGTTCTACAAGACCCCATGGAGACTTATCATGATATATAAAATTAAATATAAAGTCATATAAAATGAAAAAAAAACTTTTTTTTTTTTTTTCCAAATGGTATCTAAATCAGTCCTCACATATGCAGCAACTAACCAGAGAAGAGTGTAAAGAAAGTGAAAATGGGACTGAAAATGTGAGCAAACAAAGTCCTACGCACAGTTACTGGCAATTAAATTTCCGCGTTGGCTACATGCTTAGCATACTTGGTGACGGATGAGCTTACCACACTCAGTGAGGCTCTCAGCAAAGATGATGAAATCCTGCTCCATCCTGAGTCCCTTGCCAAGCGAATGATGCAGTGGAGTAAAGTGATGCAAATGTCTGGTGCAGACACGTCAGATTACTCCAAGTACATTTAGCATCACATCTTTTGGTTTTAGTGTGTCTTTGTAACAAGTATAGTGTAGAAAGAACGATAAAATATGAATAATAATAAAATAAAGCCTTCTGAGTTGAAATGATTCAATTTTTTTAATTTATTTGCTATTTTTTCATTTATATTATTATTGTTATTTTTTTGTCACTGGCTACAGTCAGCATCCAGTTCTAACCACTTTATTATTTGCCTTTTTGTCTGTGTGAATTAAATAATAAAAATCGACATCTGCCAGTGCCTGAATGCAACATAATAAGCCGAATAGGGATGTTTACAAATCCCCCAAATAACCCTTTCACCATGACAGTATGAGTTATGTATTCATTGAATCTTGAGTAGGAAAACTGCAAGCACAAGCAAAATCATTTTTTTTTAATATAATTGCAAGATGTGGACAACTGGGATATAAAAATACATGGTTTTATCATGTTTCTTCAGCAGTATCTTCCACTATCACAAATAATAACAGCAGGTTATTCAGTGCACTCACACAATACATGCAGGCTTACAGCATTTACCCATATCCAAATCTACAAAACCAGCTCTATTAAAAGAAAAAAAAAGCACTCCCTTTCATATCACACACCCAATTACACCAGACAGCCTTAATTCAATGGGCCACAGTATGCCATTTCCTCAAATTGGAATCACAACTGTGTTATTTCACACGAGGGATCTGAGGAAGAAAGGATGTTCATGTACATTGCTTTAATTGAGACTCTTGTAAGATGCTGTCAACAATTCACCTAATGCGCAAAATAAACCGCCGCCATGGATTGATAAAATAAAATCACCTCTACCTGCGGCGATTCACAGATGATGAACCCACCCTTACCTATGATGCTTCAAAATAATCAGTCAAAGGTGAGTGACTGAAAGAATGGGATTCACACCATATCTGTCCAAATCACACTGGACTGTATATAAGGGAAAAAAGGAAAGATCTTCAGAGATTAAAGAAATATTGGAAATGTTCCAGGCAAACTATTTGAAACGCTGGGAAGCATGCAAACCTATCTTCCAGATAAAAAAAAATCAAATGCGTTGGGGTGTTCCAGAGGGCTGACTTTGGGTGTCATTCAAACGCATCTTGGACGATTGTACACCCCCTGATTTTAAAAGTGTGCAGGCATGGTCAGACAGGATACACACAGCAATCACGTAATAGTTGGAAATGGCTAAAGAGTCCGAGGCAAAGCTTCAGCACTGCAATTGGAATGTAACATTCTTCGCCATCAGGGTCCTCCCGTGATTGCTGGAACGTATCAAACCTGACCACAGAGCAGCTTGAACCAGCAAGGAATCGCAACAATAAAAACCTAACAATACACCAGCAATCATATGAAATTAGAACTCCAACTGCATATAATGACTCCAAATTTTGCACTATATAGGGAATATTATATTGAATGTGTTTTCTCTTTAGGCATATGCTCCTACAGAGGAAAAAACACATCCAGAAAGTGCAGTTTTATTCTCTCAATGTCAGCATTTTAAAAGAGTATGTAGGTCATGATGGCACACGATCAGAATACTGAGAGACTTATTAAAGAAATATCAGCCTAAGAATCCACCAACATTGCAGTGGTTTTCCATACTACCGGGGTGAAACCTGTCCGCCCCTCAGCCAATGGATACACTGCTCTTTACAATCCACACTGCACACCCCTGAACATGAAAGATTACTGACCTGTGCACCACTACACTGTCTCAAAGGCACTGGATTTATACCCTTCACTGATTTGATATTCACCATTTTCTTCTTCTTCTTCACCCGCTGACAAACAAAAATGATGGGGGATGTATTCCTGACTGGCTCCCCGTATGATCAAATGTCTCCACCTTTTTTTCCCGTCCGTCAGCTCTTCATCTCCCACAGTTTTCAGCTTTGCAGCGGTCGGCTTGGAATTATCGAGGCCGTCATGCAGCTACATGGACAACAATCGACTGACGCCCAACCGAGCTGTCCAGGAACCACAAAAGACCAGCTCCCAGCCCCCTGGCAGCTGAAGCTATTCTGGGAAACCCGCGTTAGCACTGATCATGGATTCACATGGCCCAAGAGCTCAAACCAGAGGAATTTAGGAAAGCATGTATCCAAGGAAGGAGGTTTGTTTCGGTTTTGGTAGCGAGATCCAAAAAAATAGGCATTGTCATAGTCTGTGTCAAGCAATGAAATATATTGGGCTTGGGCATAAATTTGGGCATTCCAATATTATACATGGCAAAATAGATTAGGCAAATTAGAAACTAAGAATGTAAGTGGTCAGGAAACACCAGAACTGTTTAATGTTGGAATAAAATCAAAATTGTCTTTTGTGCAGTTGATAGTACTTTGATGCAAGACAGTCTGCATGCACCTATATCAAATATGCCTCAACTGTATAGCAACGACTGCAAAACGGCAAGTACTTTTAAGGAATTAGCCTTGTTAATTTACATTAACTAAAATAAAATGTGATCAGTTGACGAAGAAATCCCCAATCCTTAGAAATTTCAGAGACTGATTTATCATTTCTATATTCAGATGCTTCCTGCTGCATATTTTCCAAATCTTTCCTCAATATTGAATGTTATTTCACTTGACAAACCTTTTAAATCCTTAAAAAATAGCTTTAATAAAACTGAGTACCCTCTCCTTTGGTTCTATTTTTGGCTTCGAGCAATGCAAAATATTTGAAAATCACAAACAACTGTGAAGGTGATGCTACGAGGGGACAAAATAACGTTTTAAACTTGTAAAATAACTTGTCATTAATTTTTCATTGCAAGCCAAACAATACATGCTCATGAATAATGAAATAAAAGTGTGCAGTAGTTAGTAACAGCTCTTTTGCTTAGCAATGTTCTTTAAAGTTTTTTGAGGCGCTGAATGCAATGTGTGCGTTTCGCAGCACTAAACTATAGGAGCAGTGCAGGTATTCACCCGGGGCAATTTTCAGAAGTAGAGAGCACAATTCAGTTCTATTTTGTTCACCGTATGACAGAACAAAGCACATTTGTGTTGTTCTCCCTGCTAGGCTCAGCTCGGCACACACACAGGGAGAGTTGTAGCACTCCAAAGGCCCGCTCCTCAATCTTGCCACTTGGTCTTGACCCAGAAAGTCCAGCAGAGCATGCTGAGCCATAAATGTTAATCTGTAGGTTACAAAAGTGCGAAGCAGTGCTGTTACCAGACAATATCCTTTGGCTAATCACAGGAGGATGGGGGAGGGGACTTTCATCTCTGCCAGCTTTGGCCGGAGAGACGTAAAAATGTTCAAACCAAGACACCGAGACTGGACGTCACCTCCCTCAATATACGCAGTGCGTCCACCAACAATACCCTGACATGAGATGCAGGGATCAATTCAGGATATACGCACAGTTCTTTGGGTCATATAGCCTGGAGCATGAGGCACACTGGAGAATGCTCAGTGTTTCCATACAATCAGAGTAAAAAGAATCTCTAATTGGAAAATATGTGTAAATCAATCCTAGATACAATTTTATTTATTTTCTGCCACTTCTTGTTGTTTGTGTGTGTTCCTTTACTAAAATTTTTGTAAAAATGAAAGACATACGCATCCATTTTAGTTCCTGGTTTCAGCACTCACCACTGCATGCTTTGTGAGAATGTAAAGTTCTTTTTTTTTTTTTGTACTTGTGTAAGTGTGCACTGTAAGAACCACAGTGGTAATGCATCAAGTGCTGTCACTAAATATCCCTGGACTAAGCACATTTCAAGAGCATGTAATCCCCTCCCCCCAAATCTGAGGGTCACTTTCAACAATAATTTGGCATCTTGCAGGAATAACACTTTTGTCGTAGTTAACTTTGCCTTGTGTGTTCAAATCCAAATAATCCCCCGCATTTAAGGTTGTTAAAGGCAAATGTCTCTACCCGTTGATGGGGGGCTTTGCTATCCCAAGGGCTTTTTTTTTTTCTTTAAATAAGTACTTCAGTATTCCTACATACATCTTGGCATGCTTTACTTTCTGTGCCAACAATTCATCATCATGTCTGTCTGCTCTCATGGGAAGACAGGGGAAAATGTACTGTGGAGGGAAAGAAAAAAAAAAAAAACCACCGAGTGCAGCAAACACTACAGGCTTGAAAGACAGCGTGTTAAAAGTAACAGATTAAGGGGCAGCAATTATGTGAAGTAAATATGACAGGGAACCAATCCGTCAAGCCCAGGGAACTGCGGGTTGTTTGTCAGGGTGCATTAACCTTCACGTTGGGTAGAGACTGGCAACTCAGCCAAGCCGTTTGCCATATCAGGCATTATAATTCGTCCAGGGTCATCCATGGTGCCACTTCTGGCTTCAACAGGTAATAAGAGATATTATTATTGGTACAAGCTGGAGTATCAACTCCCTTTTCATATCTATCAGATGGATCTTGCAGGAGTCATTTTTACACCGACAGAGAAATAATCTTGATTGCTCTATAATAATCTATAAAACTATTTAGGGCCAACATTCGAGCTGGTATTATCCCTAAAGGAGGCAGCTCTCATCACATGGAATATTAAATTCTCCACAGGAATAATGAAAGGGGAAATTACTTAAGGACACAAGTGTGGAGTGGCAGGGATGTGTACTCAAGTCAGTGGAAAGCACCCTGAGAGTTTAGTTGGATCAGAAATTATATCGTCTGATTTGATTATTGGAATTAAAAGGCCACGGAGGTTTGAATATTGGGGCGCAAAGTCCCAAACCTATGAGGGTTTGATGTGTGATTATTCAGTATATTATATAGCAGAGTGCATAACAGACAACATTTTCACTGTAGAACGAGCAGGTCTGTTCCTGCAAACGGCCACGCACAAAGATTCTTTTTAAAGAAAAAAAAAGTATTTGCCCCTATGGCACCAATCATACAGTGAATAAAGAAAATCAATTTAAACTATCATCACTACCTTTCTAATTAATAACACAAGTTGTCGCCGTGTTCTGCCGCTCTATTATAAAGTCCACATGTCCATCATTACCCAGTAAGTGCCACTTTGATGACCTTACAGGTCAGTAAAATGAGGGTACTTTGCAGATTACAGCTGTTTTCTGAGCCAGAGTGGCCGTCTAATCCAAGTCACGTCGAAGGCCTCGAGCGCTGAACATTCATTTCACCTTGCTACTGTAGGCAACGTGAGAGGAGGAATATAAAACACAAAATGGCCCCAACTGCTGCAGTTCCTCAATAGCACACGAGACAATTGCCATAAATCAATTTGGCCGGACAGATATGCTTGTCCTTCCAGTCATGTGGTCTCAGAAGGATGTGCACAGCCCGATCCATGTCACAGTGAAGTCACATAAACATCTCTCCTGCTCCAGCCGGACACAGTTCACCTTGTTATATCACCAAAATGTAATGGAGATGAAATTAACCCGGCCGAAGCCTAAACCCTCTGTTTAATTAACAGCACTTTCCAAAGCTCACCAGATTCCACTGAACACAAACTCAAATCACAAGTTAAACATCCTACAGTCATCCACTGCTTCCCTCTCCACCTGCAGAAAACTCTAAAGTTGCACCATGTGGGAAGCTTAGAATCCCTTTGCCAAACACGAGCTCATTCAGCCTCTTTCAAATTCATCCAGAAGACGGGGAAAATTACATTTTTCCACCTCCTTCACCCAAAAGCTGAAAATTATTTGGTGCCATTTAGCAAGAGTGTGAGTGAGCTCATCAACCACTGAGTTATTGGTGAATGGAGAGGGTCGTCGCTGCAGGTGATTTATTTACAGTCCCAGCGAGGCTTTCAGGCTTTTAAAAAGCATTTCATGTGCAGATAAATTAACTTATTGGAGCAAAGCCACAAAGCCACGTCATCTGTTGGTCAGACAGCCTTGAGGACACTGAGCTGAAAGAAAGATTATGTTTTTATTGTCATCACCAGTGGGGTGGGAGAGAGAAAAATAAAACTTCCAGCAGAAAACACAATTTTTTTCTCCTTTGCTTGGGCTATAAATTCTTTAAAAAGCACACAACTAGGTGAGTTTTGGCAGGATGCATTTTCCTGAAAGTTGAACTTCAGGTTAAAGGATGAAAAATCAAGGCTCCACGTTCCTGACACAAAATCCACAAGCTATAACTGCTTCAAGACTAAACGCACCAGTAAATGAGGATAGGAGCGTGAAAGCGGTGTTGGAGCTCCGGCAGGTTCGACTCCACGTCCTGTCAGTCGGTGTCGGCACAGAGCGAACATGCGGAACAAATCGGTGGAGGCACAAGACCAGCGATTCGATATTTTATTTAAATCACGAGGCTGAGAGACATGATAAAATATGAACATCCTACCGACCTTTAACGAGCCTGTCCGAGCCCGAGGCACGTCAACTTCCAGCGGTGCGCCTTTCAGACCAAACTTGAAGGCGGCATGAGAGCGGAGCGCGTCGCGTCGGGCTTGGAAAACGCTACACAGGCACGTCTTTAAAGTCTCCGCACAATTACAGATGATAATAATGAAAAGAAAATGTCGACCGTCGGTGCAGACCTACGGGAGAGCACTGTGTTGCGATCGCGGTGTCCGGAGTGGAGAGCTTCGGCTGCGCAGCTCCGTGTGAAACGTGCGCAGAAAGCTTGACGGTCCTCCCCCGGCGCCTCAGCAACACTTCCAACAACACGTTTGTGCTTTCTCCCCGACACTCCTCCCGGTATCTGTTTTCTCCTCCTTTTGTTTCACAGGAAAAGTCACTGAGAGAGGATGCGGAGGCTCAGCAGCCGCTCAGCTGCTCTTTTGTTCCGACGCGCACTTGTCAGCTGATTAACTGCGCATCCCGTCTGTGCGCGGCGCCGCAGCTGCTCTGCCTATCAGCGCAGGGCTGCTGCTGTATAGGTTGTAAATTTAAAAAAGGAGGGTCAACTATGACCTCCAGCCGGTGAGCAACATGAGCTCTTCACAGGGTAGCAGAAAATATGCTCATTAGACGCGCTTACACAGACCCCAAACCAACGTCGATGAGCGACGCGCTGCAACGAGATTGCTGCTAACTTTGCAATAGAAGGGGATACAACTCTCCTGGAATAAAATATGAAAGAGAATAAATGGGTGTGTGCTCTGTCCGTTTCACTTCGCCTGTTGCCATTTAATTGGCTCTCCAATTGCTCGACATCCATGCGACAAAAGCAGAATAAAGCAGACTGATGTCAATAAACGCGTTCTTTTTTGCAGAAGGCCAACAGCTTGAGAAGGAGGAGGAGGGGGGTCAAGCTGTTAATGAAACTGTGAGACAAACAAGAGGGCCAGAAGAAGTTCACATTTGATGCTGTCAGATTATTGCTTGTGTGTCCATGGTGCTTTACTCCCAACAACAATTTAGAGAGCTGTAATTCAAAGCCTCACACTCTGTCCCTACAGCCTTGGGCATTAAGTGGAATCTTTATAAGTACCCAATTAAAACTTAGTTGGAGTAGAAATTTTATTTACTAATTTATTTATTCACTTACTTACTAGAGCAACAGGAAAAGTGCTAATTTACTTGATATTATACATCATCTCCTGTGGTGATTTCTTGTAAACTTTCAGATTTGTTTGCAGAAACAACCTCAACCATATCACTGACCCCTCATTTCAGTCACATTGTGTCAAAGGTGCATTTCAAAAATACAAATTTATCATCTTCAGGTAAAACTGTTATTTTAAACCATTTCAGGTTTCCTGCCCTCTCCTTTCACATCAGATCAGAATCTAATTTTTCTACCATTTTACTTTTGCAGGGTTGCCATCAGAATTCTGTTATGTCGTGTGTCTAAAACCAAAAACCAAATTTACCAAATTAATTAGTTTTGCAATTGAAGAAAACATCTGAGGCCCCATCTCTTTGACAACAAATGATAGCATTCTGAAAAGGATCCACAGAAAGCTAAAGTTTTATTAATTACAAAAGAACTAGCACTCTAATTCCCACTAGAAAGACATTTTGTGGCAAAGTCATTTTGATTTGAAGGCATAGAGAAGAGAGAGAGGCTAACAATACCAGTGGTAGATCACAGACCTTCCAGCTTGGTCTGCAGGGCCCGTAGCCCAATAGGGGGCCAACTACTGAGCTCTGACTGGGCAGTTTAAAAAAAAAATCCCTTTCCTGAATTTACCCCACATCCGACCACATGCCGTGATGAAGTTATCACTGAGGACAGCTTTTCTCGCAGCAAAATCAGCCCTGGCCTTCAATGCTTGATTCTTCTATTATACCCGCAGCACATCAAAAACTCGCCTCCATCAAATGGCATTATCTGCATGAAAGGCAACTGCCCAACAATCTATCTCCAATTCTGCCATTCAATCTTCAGTCAAGGGCATGCAAAAAAGGAGGGGAAGAAAGAAAGGACATGGAAGGGAAAAAAAGAGAATTTTTTGTAAGTGCTACCAAGGCAAATATCCCTCCTGCTTGCAGACGTCCATTTTCCACTCCTTAAAGTCAAGCCACCCCCACTGTTTTTTTTTCTCTAATGTTCAACAGAATGGGGAAGTTAGTTACTGACCAACATATTCACACATTTCTCCACAAGTAGGTTCTTTGTGAGTTTGGCAGGCCAGAGGGTTAATGATTAATCATCCTTCATGTTCGTTGAAAGACTCTCACACCAATGCGCCCTCTCTATGACACTTTAGTTTCTATTCTTGATAAAGTCTTACTTTTCTTTTGTAAGATTTTTTACATGGCTTTCATTTCCTCCACATACACTGTGCATGTCCATACAGCCAACTGTGCCCTCTATTGGAGACCAGATACTTCCAACATCCATATTCAAAGACAGAACTGTGGGCTGATGTGAGTGACATGATGAAAAGAGCACAGAAACCAAATAAATGACTCCCTTTTTTTCCCCCTTTTTTATGGAATCCAAGATATGCTACAGATTGATAATACAGGTTGCTTAACAAAATTCAGCTTTATCAAGTCAAGCGTATAGGGCTCGATTCATTCATCATGTTGCGCTGTTCCTTCTTTAGACAAAGCAATTAAAGACCGGTGACTAAAATTAAATTCAGGAATATGGTTCTCTGGTTGATTCATGCCATCTGCAGCACAAACTGTGCCTGAATGTGCAAAACATGAACCAAAAAATTCACTAGTAAAGACCAAGAGCATAGCATTCATTAAGCAATGAAAATCGAGCTGTTTTGTCAGAAAATTTGTGTTTTCACACATGTTCAGAATCAACGGAGAAAACAGATGAGCCACACCAGAGGGACACAGAGGCCTGCGGACGTTATTAAAGAGCAACATTGACAAATTATGCATATATGATCATACTCCACTGGTGTGTGTTTGAATCCCCACAGGTTCAGATACGGAGCCCAATGTGTTGAAAGCTGTATCTTGTCTGGTATGATGTATGTTAGAAAGCAAAAGTAACAATAGATGTGGACCCGTGTATGTGCAGCACATTATAGTCGCCTTGCGAAGACTATTGCCTTTCGCTGCTCTTGTATTGTGTGCGCCAAACTAAACAGACATGTATAAAGGGATTGGACAGTACTTCCCTTTTCATGTGGAAATGAATCCCTTCCAAAGGGACAAAACCACTTTCACCCTTGGTTACATCGCGAGGATTTTTGGGAAGCAGCTTCTTCCCTCAAATGCACCCAGAAAAGAATATGTCCCATAAGAAAGTTTATCTAAAGAGAAAATCAATCACTTTATTTTGAGTACTTTTACAATCACCTTCATTAAAGGAAGCCTCTCTGCAAAGTCTTCAAATCTCTGAGGAGGATTTGGAACTAAAGGCCTTGGTTTACTCCAGTCTGAATATTTTTATTGACTGGAGGGTGACTGTAGTGTCACCATTCCAGATAAATGGGGGAAAGTATTTTAACCATTTCAAGATGAACAAAGGACTCAACTTCTGATCTCTCTGCCATTTTTTTTTAAAGAATCCACACTCCAAAATATTTTATGACAGTAAAGAATTTACTAATTAAAGAAAATCTTTTGATGTATCAGATCACCTTGGTGCCATGTTAATTTTTTAGATGGACTGATGGTCTTCAAAGGAAAAAGACATGTGGTGAATCAAAGCCCATGGTGGGATACCTCGTGAGCTACATGCAGTTCATTTGAAAAGATTGACCAGGGAGCTACGAACATATTTTCCCTGCACAAAGATGGACATGTAATAAAAAGCTTGCTCGGATGATTGGAAAAAAAATGTATAACATCAGTGCATTTAACTAACATGAAGAAATCAAGGCAAATATGATTTTTATATTTATAGTCTTATGGTTTATGAAAATTAAATTCTAAAGAATACATGGTTTGCTGCTGAAAGCAAAAAGGACTGAGTTTCATTCAACAGGAAGAAGTAGCTTATACCATTAGGCTGCACTGTGGCATGTACAACTCTGTCATCAAGAGAAGCCCTTGGTGTGAAAGCATGCATTTGAGAAGAAGAAAAAATCAAAGAACCTGAGGTAAAAGTCATAAGATCAGGTGTTGGCATTGAAAGCTTTAGATTGCTTGTAGGACTGAACTGTTTACATGCTGCTATTGAATAAACAGAATTTAGACGTGGGAGAACATGATAATGTCACCTGTGGGGTGACCTGGAGGGGAAGTTTCAGCTACTCAACTTTTTCAGCTGCTGTTATTAAAGTTAAATTGATTCAATGTTCATCTAATGTGGGTTCATAGGAACTAAAATGTGGACATACACACATCTCTTTCTAAATACACTAAATATACCGTAAGTCAAGAAATTAAAGATGTGCAGAGATTTATTCTTGTATATTCTTTGACTGGTTGATCTGATGGACAGGACAAAAGAGAGGCAACAGGAACAGATAAAGGGGGAAAGCAGAGAACATTAAAAGTGTGATACACTGATGAAACAACATTGCAGGGGAGGTGAAGAGAATATAGGATAGATAAGATTCTTGCCCTTGTAATAGATCCTGAGAAGAGGATTAGATAAGATCCATCAGGACTTTTATTACATCACCATATTCTCACTCCTTTTGGTTGTTTACATTTTTAGCTGCTTTGCTCAAAGACTGCTGGCTGGGCCGTTAGACAGAGACCTAACCCATTTGTTGTTGCAGAACTAAAGAATTCTGTTCTCTCTCTCAGGTTAAATTTCTCTTCGGCTCACCTACTTTTGGTTGGCAATATTTTAAGACACAGATGGCACAGATGTTGTAATGGTTGAATCTTTCTATCTTCCTATCTCTCCACACTGTTTAAACCTCAGTTCCACAATATAAATAGAAGCCCTTTCAAAAGGCTCCATACCAAAATATCTGTAATGTGTACCTACCTGGCCTTCAAGTAGATCCCTCATGTCCCTTTTGTGCCGTCCTGCCTCACTCATTGGGTGTTCAAATGTGCCATGGTCCTTCCAATTCAGTGAATAAAAATCACAATGAATACTGAATAAAAATCAGGCCTGAAGAAAGCATTTATGTCACCTTTTTGTTTGAGGGGGTGTGTAGGTACTACTACTTACTACTGCTACTACTACTGCGACTACTACTACTACTACTACTACTACTACTACTACTACTAATAATAATAATAATAATAATAATAATAATAATAATTGGTCACAGACAATCAAAAACAGGCTGGCACATAATGTAATAATAATGTTTATAAAAAGAGCTAGAGCACCATTAAAAATGTTTAATTAAATACATATGTGGTGTGAAAAATGCTTTAAACTAAAATAAGAGCAATTAAAAGAAAAAATCAATTAACTATGGAAATAACAGGTAGGCAATGCCTTTTCCATGAATGAACTGTAGGCAATGAACTTGACTTTCTTGACTTATTTGCCTGAGTCAAGTCAATAAAACCTAAAGGAATGGTTGACCTTTACAGTGTCTGTAGGCTCTAGAAAATGTCTGAAAAATATGCTGAACTTTGCTTTACAGCAAAGCCCTGAATGAAATATTAAACGGACATCTGATGTTGTGACACACAGCTCTTTGAGAAGTTAGCAAGATTTGGAGGATTTTTAGTCCACACCTTTCATAACAGCAGAACAAATAAACTCTACACATATGATGTCACACAAAACAGCATCATTTTGCTGTGACAAAGACATGGATGGCAAGGACAGAACCCTGAAGCATGCCAGATGAGAGGGAAACTTCATGTACACTCACAAAAGCTGTCTCAATGAAGGAAGTGTAGTGACCATGACATATTCATCTGATATTTAGAACAAACAGAACTCCAGGTGTTTGGAAAGCTGAAAAAATGCATTGTGGTTACAATATGAGGAAAAATCCTTAACAGTCTGAATAAAAGCACTGAGATCCATTTGAAGTCAATTGAAGATAAAGAGCAAATTAAAAAAGTAAAAATCCTCCAGTGTGATTCATACTTGCCACAAATGTGAAGGTAAGGAAGTATCAGGGAGAGGATTAAGCTTGCTGATTTTCTAAAAGCTGTTCAAAGGTGTAGATGGATGCTTTGAAATCACAAAGAGAAGGTGGTTAGCTAACCTTATGGGATTATTACTTAAATTATTACATGCCCACATCAACCTTTCAAGATTATTAAGTAAACCTTGTAGTCAGTAATATTCCGTATCCCATTAGTTCTCTTTAATTTTTCATGTTGTTTGTATGATTGTTACACCTTGATTATTTATTCAGTTTGTGTTTTTTTTATTTTTTTAGTTATAATTTGTATTCGACCACAAATTACAAAACTGAGATTCAGACTGTTGCTGCTTCTAAACTTAGTGGGTGGTAAGATTTAAATTGAGCCCAAAGTAAAAACAATGATATTAGACAAACACTTCAGGAAATCTGTTTTCTTTTGTTTCTATCAAACGAACCTCATTCCAACTGATAAGAAACTGATTTATGACACACAGCCACATCATTCTGTTTCAATCGGCGGCGGGAATTGTCTGTGATTACCACAGATATTATCTGGTCAGTAAAAATGAAATGGACACAATATTGCACTCTAAGCAATAATGACAGCAACTGTAATACAGTAATTCTATTTGTTTGTTTGCTCTTCCTGTATTAAGGAAGCCAGGTTCTCTCAAAATAATATAACTGCACGTGTTTCTTAAATTTGTTGCAGCAGTCTGGAAAAAACTGCATTTCATGGGAGGCTTGAGAACATCTCTTTGGTAGTGTCATTGTGCCACTAATATATTAGATTAAAAATGTGATTTAGTTGGGATAAGGTCATACATTAACTTAAAGTAATGCCAAATTGATTTCTATTACTGTTTTCCTCCACAAAGACTTGAATAGAGGAACTATTGATTATTATTATTATTATTATTATTATCCATTTGTTACATTTTGAGGGGAATCCTTCTAAAAAATGTATTATCAGGCAAAGTTGCCATTGTAATATTCATATCCAGTTGGTATAATGATACAGTTAAATGGGCTCCTATACCTCGATCAATCGCTGATGTAGTGCTTCATACATTAGCAGGTGATGATCAGTTTAGCAAGCAGCTTTAAAAATAGCTCTGCCCTGATTTCTAAATTTGTCAGATTTCTGCCTTCATTGAGATTCAGTGAAGAGCAGAGATGTTCTAGTGCGATAGGGGTGGCTAAATTGACTGGTTAGAGTGGGACAAGCTGTTAAATGGACTGGTTATAGTGGGAGATGGTAAATGGACTGTATGGTTATAGTAGCACACAGGTCAAACGTGGCCATTGTACTGTGACAGAGGGGCTAAATTGACTGGTTGTAGTTGGACAAAATGGATAAATGGACTGGCTAAAGCAAGACAAACAACATAAATGGACTGGCTATAGATAGACGGGATAAATGGACTGGATTTAGTCAGACAGAGACCAGTCTGAAGGTGGTCAAAGCTCACAGATTTGCATTCAGACAGGTGGAAGCATCCACTGGCTCTTCTGAACACAACAATACAGTCATTTCCCTATACTGCTTTCTGCGACTACTGCTGAGTCAGATGGTTTTATTTATTTATGGCTGTGTGTTTTAATGTCTCAGTTATGTACTCTTTTCTATTTAACTGTAGTGAAGCTAAACAAAGGAAGGCTGTTGCATGTTTACATTTGATAATCTGCAGTATGGACAGACTGCAAGACGTCTAAACAAATATGCTTTATTGTCACTCAGGGCTGGGTGTCTTGGAGTTGTTTTCCATGTATAGTAGTATATTTTGACCAGCAAAATATACTAATATAAAAAAGGAAGATGAAGGACTCCTGGGCTAATTAAAAATTATATGTTATAATCTATAACTTAAAAAAAAAAAAACTAAAACAGGCTTGTATCACATGCTCCTATTAAACATCCATTGTGTATTGCTAAATGTGTTATTTCTGTAATTAAATACTCTGACCCTGCTTGTTTTTCAACTGGTGTTTTTATTGTGCAACCCTGTTAACTAACTGTCCTGCAGTGCCTTAAGAATATTAAAATGAAGAATGGCATACATAATTAACCATACAACTAAAACTGGAACTGGAACTGGAACTCCAGCAGTACCACTCAGTGACTTGTATCTGCTATCATTCCCTGTGACCTTAAGGTGTTTTGCAGGTTATTTCACATGCGATTATAGGTGAAAACAGATGTTTGCCACATACTACACATTCATTCAGTGACATGAGCGATTCTCTGGTGCAAATGCCTTGAAGCAATCAGCACAGTACATTTGTACATAGTGCATAATCACTGAAATACTTTGCATCACAAAGGAGAAATAAAGATTTGCCATTGTGTAGCAAAAGAAAAAGTGATTTGGACCTAATGTTATCTAAAACCACCATTACGTTCTCCCTTGCTGGTTAGTGCACTTAGTGCAATAAGCAATAACATCCACTCCTAGAAGACTTGGTTAAATGTAGCCAACTTTTATGTGCTAAAATGCCTGGCAAAGAAAATTGCATTGCGTTTATCAAAGCCTGAATGAATGCTACTGTACTCCAACACGGGGCTAATGAAGAGATATGTCCTCCATTACGGGGCCAAATTCCTGCTGCAGCGATTAGAAAACTCTCCTGAGAGGCTCTATCACAAGCTTTCATTGAGTCTGGACCTTTGCAAATCTTCATATCCTGCACAATTTTCATAAATTGAAGTCTAATGAGCACAGTTGACATAACTGTGATTCATTGTCTCAGTAGGGTTACAAATTTCACTGCAGCACTGCAAATTATGAATGTCGAGGGTTTAATCATATTCATACATATGCTCAACAAGGGGAATATGATGTGTCACATGGGTAAAAGGTCCTAAATGTCTCTCTGTTTTTATTTCTGGGGGTGTTATGATAACGCTTCCACACACATGTAGTGCTAACAAGCTCCCTGAGGTGGTCTGATATTGTTGACGGTGAGCACAGAGCAATATATTTCCAGGGTTCACTGTGGGACCCACTTCAGTGTGCCAGGCATGCTCTTTCTGTATATTACTACTGCTCCATCTTCAAAGACATCATTTTCATACCAGTATTAGGCCTGATAAATGAATACTTCATAGTGTAGTGTTGACATTGCTATTTTTCGTAGTTAGATTTACAATTTACATCTGTGGCTAAAAAGAGATTTAAACGATAACTTCTCTGAAAAGCTTCAGTAGCTCTTGTTTACAGTCGCGATAACAGATTATTTCCTGCAAAAGTAAGTGTTATTTAGCAATCGTCTGTGTTGCATTACTTGTGTCTATTTTAATCCAAATCAGACAGCAGCTCATCTGTTATTTATTTAATGATGGCTGTCTTACAACCAAGCATGGTCAATTTCTTTTTCAATTAGCGTCGCCTTTAACCTCTACATCTATCAGGTGGTATGTCTGCTAAGGTCTTGTTGGCGTACAAAAGACCTACAGTGCTCTGTCATTGTGAGAGCAAGGCAAGCATTGATAACAGCCCGTAGCACTATTGACATTATAACATTTTAGTGTGCAGGGCAACAGTGGCACTGAGTTGCAATAAATTGAGACGAATGATGGGTCGATGACAATTTCCATAATCGTTATACCTTCCGTAATTCATCAAGGTAATGATACTCATGTCCCTAATGTCACATTTATTCCATTTTGTGAACAGAGGCAAGCGCAGAGCGAGCATCCCCCCAGCCTCCTCACTCCCCTACCAAAAGGATTGATTACACACCGATGCTTTTTGCTACTGCATGTGAGTGGAAGAGCAATGCATTATTTGACAAGAAATAACAATGAAGGGGATGGGAAATACAATCTAATTCCACTCATTCAACTTCCTCTCTCTCCCTCACTGACAGGCAAGCAGGTCATTAGAGTTCAGTGCCTGCACTGTTTCCAAGTGGAAGATCTTTTTTTTTTTCACGGTTCCCTGGTTCACATCTAGCTTTATCATTATAGCATCTCTCGTCTCCTCCACTCGTTAAGAAGACAGTTTCTTTGACAATTATTTGTCATTATTGGCAAACGGTAGATGGTAAGAGCACTGTGATTCAGTTAGAAGTTATTCCGGACTCATTTCCTGGCCTGTATAAGTTGAACAGTGTGGCAGAAATGAGTCAGCAAACCTTGACAAAAATGAGCAACTGTGTTCACAAAATAAAAATGCACTTGGAAAGGCTTTTCTGCACTTTTGAAACCCAGATTCTATTAAAACGCTATTTTCTCCTTTCAGGCACCTGACTTAAAAAAGGCTCCAGCATGTGTGAGCCATCCTTTCCAGCAGCAGAACAGTGTGCCAGTCTGTCAACAAGTGCAAAAGTGTCTCCCTTTAAGTGTTTTTTTCACGACAGTTAGAGTGTTAATAATACACTCACAAACCCAGTCGGGACTGTTTTTTATTAAGGCTGCGAGAGAATGTCGAAATCACTGAGGCTGCAAAATGACTGAGTGGCAGAATAATCTGATTATATTTATTTTATCATTAGAGACCTAACTCAATTGTCCTACTTCTGCTGTGTACAAAAATCTTTTTACTTAGAGTTTCTCATGATTTCAATGAAACAGAAAAAGAAGTCACCTTTCTGCCTGGAAAAGATTTGATATAAGACTAACATTTAACTGACCTGAATCTAAATATAGGTGGATTACGTTTTTGTACATCATTATGTTCTTACAGTTCCCAAACCAATACTGAAATTGATTTTCCACATTCTCCATTGTGTCTTGCTCAATATTTATTATCAGTTTCACCCATAGTTGTTTGCTTTAATTAATTTAAAAAGTGTGAGGAGAAGAGTAATCAACAGTTTAAGTTGTAATAGGAAATATGGCTTTGTATGTAGGTGTAGCATGAACAGCTAAAGACACTTTGACTAACCACCAGAGTATAGAGTTCAAGCCCTGTTCAACAAATTAGCTTCAAAGTCCTGTAAGCACTCCCAAAGTTCATCTTTCTTGGTGTGTTCATACCACAGAAACTTGGAATGACTGTAAATGGAGGACAGAGCAAATGGACATTATGTACAAGGATTGTACTAGACTGTTTAATTTACTGAACTATTTGTCACCTTTGGTCTTCTCTCATACATCAGGTACTTTCTGAGATTGCCTGACTTCATACAAATTCCATAGTACGTTTGTCACCACAGAAACGTTTGTCAGTGACTTTTGATTCCCCAGAATTCCTGATTGGTGGGGCTGTGGACTGAAGAATGCTGATTTTTTTGGAATACACTTGCAGTATTCCACACTTTAGCCCAGCATGTTTTAACCAATGTGCAAACGTTTCACTTCTACAACATACCCTGTATTTATTTTATAATTGGACATATGGAGAAAAAGTGAAGAAACTAGAGGAATTTGACATACAACAAGGTCCAAAGTCTTTAGAGCATCTTATTTGCTCAGAAAAGAGTTCTGCACATGCTGCTATCAAAGTAAATGTCCTGCAACTTTCAGATATCAGGTAAATCAAGTCCTGGACGTTCCTGGAAATGTTGGTGGAAAAGCACTTCGTGTCTTGAAAATGGAAATGCACATGCAAAGTAAAGGGCAGACTTTCAAGTGTCTAGTTCCTGCTTTCATATATGCAATATCACAAGATTTTTCCCAATAAAGGTATAAATTCCATACCTGTGTAGGTGTGTGCGTGTCTGTGTATGTGTGAGTCTGAGTCTCTTCATGCATACTTTACTGACTGAGCTATTCCCCAAATCTCCAGACAAATCTGTCCATACAAATTGTCATTTACATTTCCAAGCAGTGGATCAGATATTATCCAATATACATATTATGTGTTGGACATGTTCAGGAGCAAAGCATGCAGGACAGGAACTGTTCTATTAAAGCTGATCAGTCAGTGCTCCCATTAAAAAGTAGTAGTGCACCAAGAATTCAAGTTTACGAATAAGGGAAAATAATTATCTCAACATCTTTCAAAGCTTAGAAGAACTTTCACTGGGGCTTGGTTGAGCACTACAGAGGGTACAAGCAGCAGGGAGTGGATATAATTGAGCTGAAATTGGTCTCCCATGGCAATGATACTTTGTTCAATCTAATGCTCTGCAGTGATTGGATGAAATGCTCTCTCCTTTATTTCTGTTAAAAAGAGGTTGAAAGAGGTCCATCCATTAGGCTGTCTGCCATCAAATCTTTGAAAGAAGACATGAGGCTCACCTTAATGGATAATGAGATGCTTTTTATTGATTAGATACATACAAGACCATAATGTTGTACAACAGCTCTTTATAGTCTGACTTATTTGAATGTCCGCCTATTTACGTAGTTCATATGCATTTCACTTAAAAATAAACATGTGAATAAACAGATTAAAAAGTAAATATTTTTGGAAAATAGGAACATTTTGACTGGTTCCCCACTCAAAGAACTGTTTTAGGTTAAGACTTGGTTTTATAGTTGAAGTTAGAATTGGGTTTACATTAGGGATAGGGGGTTTATTGTGATGGGTAGGGTGGTAGTAAGGAGATGAGTAATTATGTCTATGAAAGTCGTCACAAAGATATAAATACAAAGTTCTGTGTGTGTGTTTGTCTGGTGGGGGTTGAGCTGCTTTTGCAGTCATTAATTGTAAATGCATTATCTGTGACCTCTCACGATTGTGAGAGTTCACAGTAAAATAAAATGACTGTAAAGGTAGCAACCTGATTATATGTAATCTAAAATGTATTAGTTGATTAACATTTAATTAATTTATTCCACAACAAATTCAGGGTTCAATCACAATTTATCTTCCTGTATGTGCATAATCTAAAAACTTTCAGTCCAATAAGATCTGCACAGACCTTTCAGCTTTTGATTTTTTTTTTGTCAAAGCTTCGATGCCCCAGTGGTCCCAGCGGAACAGACCCGTTGGTTCATCAGATGGTGAGCCTAAATTATTTCGGAATGCTCCCATTATTTGATTCAACAATCAAGTGCTTGCTCCTGTCAGACAGAGGAGAATGCTGCATAATAATAGTGATCTGTGAGGAAGCAGGTAGCCCTGATTTTCATATACTTTGCATGTTCACTAATAGACTCTCTTTGTGTATGAGGTCCCTCTTATATGGTAGTTCTGGGGGACATTGTATGTATTGTACTGTCATGCTAATAACATCAAAGAAGAGATGGAGAACTGAGAGTCCCTGTGGCCTGCAACATAAAACCCAAGGCCACATGGGGTTGCCATGAATCTGCAACTCCACCTGTTTTTCAAGAGTTCCTCTTGTATGCAAATTAGTGAGAGCAGATGGATGGATGAATACATTACAGGGGACAAATTGAAATTGCCGGCAGAGAGTTAAGAAGCAAACACAGGATTTATCACAGACTATGTTATATAAATGTATACAATAATAGAATTTAAATCAACAAACTCAATAATCAACAATAAAATCAATCAATAAAAGATGAAAAGATATCAACTGATTTTTTGTTTCCTTGTGCCAAAAAAATGCATTCTTGAGAGTGAATGGTCAAAAAATTTTGGTTTAAATGATGAGCATTTGCTTAGTAATTGGGGTCCTTGTGCAGTTTGCTGCACCGGGGGAGTTTAATAAATCTTCAGAAAAAATGCTGCAAAGCTACTGTGCCCCTCATTTGACATTTCTCATGATCTATCAATGGTGGTGACGAGGTTGAGTGACTGGGGATGGCAGGTTAATTTGTCAGGAGACCTACTGAGCAGCAAGTGGTGGCACCATGACAAGGCAGAATGTCACCATTTTGCTGTGGCAGGGGAGGAAATAGGCCGTGAAATGGCTGACTCTTGGACAGGCCTATATGATGCCAAGGCTGCTCCATGCCCGACAACCCTGCCATGCTTTCATCAGTGAGGATTTGTGCCTCTCCTTTACTCTCAGAGCAGACTTCTGATCGGTGTCCATGCATTTCAGATCTGCGCGCGCCAGTGTGGGAAGAAAAATAGCTTCAAAAGGTGCCAAATCTTTGTTCTGACAACAAGGGAGAGTACCTTTAATACTTTTGGACACATTTTCTTAAATATAGTAAATGCAGTTGCAATGCTGAAGTGTTTATTCTCAAGGTGACTATTTCAATATTGCATCAACTTAATATGTGTAATGTTCACTAAAAAAATAATATATGCTTCACTGCATGTTCCAATGTGCTTCATTCATTTTTGTGGCTTTTCATACAAATTTTTTTTAATAGAAAATGATGCCACTGGTTGTACTGTGGATTCTTGTTGCAGCTTCATTAGTGAAACAAATGACAAATGACAAATTGGAATTTATAGGGACCATATAGTTCTGCCTCTTTAGATGAATTCCTGCTTCATCCTGATGCTAAACCAATGAGCTAAAGAGATTAAACTCATTACAAGTGCCATTATCGTGTGTGTAATCTTACCTGTAAAGACTTTATCATCAAAGCTTCATCTTAAGAACTAGACATTATCTTTACATCCAATTAGCTACTTAGCAACAACACTTAAAAAGCCTTAACTAGAGAGGTCTTTGACTAGAGCTTAAAATGTCTGCCGTCGTCATACACATCATCTTGAAACTGGCATTTAATGCAGGATGGGGGCCTTTTTGTTGTTTTTTTTTTTTTTTTTTTTGCAATTACCCATGACTTTCAACTCATCATGACAGGTCAGGAGGTGGGAGCTTTGAACATCAAGAGCTAAGTCAAAATCCATACAGCAGAGCCAGAGTGTTACACCGTGGCTGATAAGTTCTGTTAGTTCATGTTGCCCACTCCAGAATGTTTTTCCATGTCAGAATGTGCTGAATTAACTGGAATGGTTGTGAAACCCCTGCTTGTTATCAATTAGCCCACCAGTCATTCATCGCCAGAGACATCAGGTGGCCACAGGCTTACCCAAGCCACTCAGCCATCCCTGTACTGGTTCCACCACTATATGCCAAAATCTTGCGCCTCTCATCACAGCAGGCCACCGTATCTCCACTTCCACTCACCAAACAGTCTTTGGACAAAGCTGTAATCCAAACTGTTATCCAAATGCAGAATGGCCTCCTGGAGGAATGTGTCAGACAGATAACAGACCGGCCTCCAAGCCTCTAAGGTCAGATGGACTGAAAAGCTCCTGACCAGAATTTGACTGTTGAACAGCAGTGAACCATGTGATTGGTCAGTCCCTGTAATGCATTTTAGCTTTTCATTAAGCTTCTGATCAACATCAAATTCATAAACGAAAAAAAGACCACACATGCTGTATAAACTCAGTGTATTTGCATATCCTGGGTGTTTAAGGTGATAAATGATGGTGACTACAGCAATTTCCTTTTTCTTTGGTGTGTGTGAAGACATACAATAATATCATTATGAACTGAAATACCAAGTACTTCACCTTGTACGTATGGTGCATTCACAGCCTTTTCATCAGGATGACACATTTGGATTTAAACTGAGCTGTAAAAGCTCAAGGTACAGTTTCCCATTCTGTGATGCATTAACTGAACACACAGCATTTACTACCGTTGGCGGCATAGAATAACGGGGAAATTCGAAATTATATCTGATCGGATTAGCAAAAGAGTAGTATGTGTCCAGAATTTAAATCTTTTCATGTAAAAGTGTGCCTACATATTTTGTTACACACACACACACACACACACACACACACACACACACAAAGAAAGAAAAAATAGGATGTGTTACTCATTCAGTGAATGCTGTAACTGGAGGGTAGCAGGGTGTTGAACAAAGTATTTGAATTGAAATTTGAACCTGAGAAAAATATTACAAAGTTTAGTAACCATGACCCCTGGAAGAGGCCAGCAACAATGAATCTTCTGTGATGACACCTATTCCAGAGGAATCATAAGGTAGTATCTTCTTCTCTGGAGTTTCATTTAAAATATTTGGTCTTCTTTTTTATTTTAAACTCACAATTCAAGGTCGCAGCAGTGAGATTTATCATTTATTCACCACTGAACACTTGCTGTGCCATCCCCCCACTGAGGTGCAGCCTAGAAACTCAGCAAACACACCTTCACGCAGGAGTGCCTCCATCCGCGCTTCCATCATCCCTTTCTGTGATCTGCAGAACTGGTTGTTCATAAAATCTCTGACACAGATAACCACTGACAGCTGATGGATGTGGAGTCACATCCAAATGGTGGCAAAATTACGTTTTTGTCAAAAGAAGCAAAGTTTTGTAGGATTTTAAGAAATCAGGATGACTAATGGCAGAAAAGACAGGTTATGGAGAGTTAGTCATGCAATCCCCAGCCTGTTTTATCATGAGATACCAAGTATAATTACATGAGTCAAGAGAACATAGATATGGGGTCTTGGAGACTTCAAACTATCTGAATCCAATTAATCCGTCATCACAATAGTTCCGAGGATTTGTACAGCCGTGTATAACATGGGAGTTACCGTATGGAATAGAGTCAATGTGGCTGTAATTAAGACATATGAAAGAAGCTTGTGGAGCTTGTGAGTCTATTTTTTAATTATTCCATTTTTGATTTAATAAGGGAATAGGCAGAACAGTTCTACATAATAAATATCTGTAGATCTACCTACGTGAAAAGCAGTGCAACTCCCATTTGTGTTTTACACTCGACTTCAGAGCTCCTGATTTAAATGACGCCTGCAGTGCTCACAGCAGGGTTCTACAACTGATGAGCCACCTATACAATTTGTTACATAGAGGAACGCTCTCTCCCTCACCAAACACGAAGTTTCAAGCTGTTTTCAAATCCGAAACCTGACGTTTAAGGTTCAAGGTTTCAAGCTCGTCTACAGAAGGAATAAAATAAAAGTGCTAATTAGAACAACAGTCTTAGCTTGTCCCTATTAGATTAACTGATTTAAATTCCTGGTATAAACATTTATCTGTGACCTTGAACCAAAACATTGTGCATGATTTAAAAATGGAGTGTGTGTGAGTGTGTGTGTGTGTGTGTGTGTGTGTGTGTGTGTGTGTGTGTGTCTGTGTGTTATTTAGAGGTACCTATGAATGGCTTAATGTCAGGGTCAGTTAGATTATGAGTCAGTTTTTGTGTTAATTTTCAAAATTAGGTTGTCTGCGGTCTCTCCCTTCTCTCCCAGTATACTCTCACCCTTCCGTGCTGAATCTTATTACCATCTGTGTTTAACTCTCTCCTCTCCTCCTGTATTTAAAACCCTTCCTTCATCCCTCTTGTATAAGATCTTAGTGAGTTTAAGCATTTATGCACCTCCAGATCCAGTTTTTAGTGTTTGACCCATTTCAGTATGACAATAATCTGCTTGGTGATTTGAACTTTACACCTGGGTGCTGACCTTATTATGTTAAACTGCCTAAAATTCACCTTTTGCCCATTTTAACTTGAGCTCGGGGAAGGAATTCATTATGAAGTGTTTTATGCCCACACTCATTTATTTGGAACCTAACCTGAAAGCTATACAAAGACAACTTTTATGTTTCAAATATTAACATCTATAGAACCAGTGCCCTTTATAATTTGGCTGTTGTCCTGGTGACTTTGTAGGTTTTCACCGAGTGTTTTATTCCCACAGTCCAAAAACACACAATTATCCCTAGGACCCGAGTAAAGACAACGTGTGTGTGTGTGTGTGTGTGTGTGTGTGTGTGTGTGTGTGTGTGTGTGTGTGTGTTTGTGGCCAATAAGGAGCTGGTAACCTGTCCGGCTGTGTTCCTGCCTCTTGCCCATTGCCTGCTGGGATAGGGTACAGGTCCATTTAACACAAGAACACTAGGTGGAAAATAAAGCATTATTATCTTCTACACTGTTCATTTTCATTAAGTAAAGTGGCTCCGGGGTTTAATGCAGAACTTCTAAAAGGTCATTTGTTTCTGTTTTAGAGGAAGTTCTAATCTTGTAGGTGAAACGGCAACAAGACGTTCATGTTACAATCAACTGATATCAGTCTTTTCCCCCAAATGCTTTGAATTTGTAAAATGAAAGATGGATGAAGCATTCAAATTCTGAGGCATGCTCAATGTACCCACAGCTCACATCTACTCTTCCAAGCTGTAATTGACTTACCTCAGTTCTAATCATGTTACTGTTTGTTTTTCTTTGCCAGATAAATTCAAATGCATGGCTGTACACAGCAAACATGCAGCACACCATGATTGTCCTATTGAACTATGTCAGGGAAAAAGAAAAAAAACTGTTAACTGTATAAATCCACTCGTTATTGTATTCTTCCTACGCATGCACAGACATTGATTATGATTGTATAGTGATTATATGTTCTGCATGCCAGCCACGGAGCAGAAGAGTAGAGGAGAGTATTAAGGGGCTTGCCGACTGCGGGACCCCCTGCTAAGATGAGAGGGGAGGTAAGAGCCAAGGAGAGGGGAGTGTGGATAAAGCTAACCAATCAGCTGTATCCTGGGAATGGGACCAATCATGGCTACAGCTTGGGGCTCTGTTGCTTGCTCTTTATCTCCCCTTTTTCTTACATCTCTGCCTTATTTACCTCTCTTCCTAATCACCCTCTCTTCAGCTCTTACCCCACTTTTTCACCATTATCTCCCTCATGAATCATGCAGTTGGGCCGCACACTCTGTCTTAGTTTTATACCAACCTCAATATTCCTGAGTGTATCTCTTCTATTTCTCCATCAGCCTTCAACCAGATTTCTCATTCACAACTCACCCCGCTTTAAGTTGGGCAGATTATTATGCTGTCTCCAGTCGCTAAGGAGCTGCACACACCATCCATCACAATGTACAAATTCTCAGCGCGCAGATTCAGTAGCGTCCTAATTAAAAAGCCTTTCCACTTGTTTTCTGGCAAGATAATTAGACTTTCATCTCACCAGGATGCCAAATCCATAGATCCATTCTTCTCTTCTAGAAAGTCTATAGGAAATAAATAAATAAATAAATTCAGAGATCTTTAATTATTGACTAGCTCCCTGAAGGAGAATAGTTAAAGATACCTGACAAAAAAGAAGAGAAAATGTGCCCTGAGCAAAAAAAAAAGAAAAGACTAACTAAATGAGACTTAAAAAAAAAGTAGAAATAAAGCTTTATGTAGCTGCCCAGAGAAATCCTTGATTTTAAGTGCCAACACTGACGATAGTGTACACTCAACGTCCACTACGTATGTCTCCAACACGATCTCGGTGGACGTGGAACTCTGGGTCTGATAACAGACAGCTGGAAAGGTTGAATTATTGAAGAGCACGAAGCAGCTCTGATACACGGGCCGTGCCCTCACAGCTGCTCCGTGCGCCGAAACCAACACTTCAGCAGTCGTTCAGACGTGTGCAGTTAACAGGGTCCATCTGTTATTGAGGCATAATGAGCACAGTCAGACCCATGAAGAAATGAATCACTGCCACTTTATTAACGCCACAACAGGAATGATTGTGCCATCCATACCGTAGCAATCGTAATAATTATGACATCTCTGATTATAATGATGATTAGAATGCAGATGGTGGCAGTTAATGTGTTGATGATGATGATGATGATGATGATGATGATGATGATGATGATGATGATGTGTTACTGTGAGGATGATGATGTGTGGCTGCTGCTGCTCCTGATGATGATGACCGTGCACAAAAAAATGCAGGTTACAAAAAAATCAACGAGGGCACAGAAATGTGCGCTCATGCTCATCACGCAGAGAAGAAATAAAGAAAGTTATTTGCATATCTGCACTGGACAGAAGGAAGAAGAAGACGAAGAAAAAACAAAACATCAAAACCATCTATAATTGTTGACGGCGGTCTATAAACACCTGGCAAATTGAAAACTCATCATTCTAATGTAGAACAGGCTGGTGATGAAAAGCATGCATAGTGTAACCTCCAAAATCAATAAGTAGGCAGCCTTTCATTATGTAAGTGATATTTGTATTCATCTCAGAGATGTATATTTAGCCCACTTATACCCTTGGCTGAGGAACAAATTCATTTAGTAATGATTACCTGACTCAGGTAAAACCAATTTCCATTCACTTGTTACCCTGAGTTGGTGACAAGGGCATGGCCAGGGTCACTTTTCAGCAGTTTTTTTGGTTGCAGGCGCACTATCAGCACTTGATGTCATTGACTATGTTGTGCATATATGTGTCTCTGTATGTGTGTGTGTGTGTGTGTGTGTGAGAGGGCATCCATTTGCTGTCAACGATATGTGCAGTGACACAAGCTGAGGCAGTGCATCTCGGCTTCAGTTGCTTCATTTGAAGGCTGTCAGTGTGGCTGTGTGGGCGATGAGCAGTCTCTCTCCCCTGGAGAACTGCATTCAGATAAAAATACTCCAACCACTCATAGACGCTGAAGGGTTTATGGTGCATTTACAGTATATTTGGATATGAAACTCAGATAACTGTCAAAAACTGTCTTTTTTTTTCTTTGGGGCTAAATGGTGAAGATTTAGAATGCACATTATTAATGCAGGAGCCAGGAAAGTTTAAGTTATTTCTGTCAACATTAAATAATTTGGCCCAAAGGTAGACATCATTGCCTTATGTCAGTTTGTAGCTTCTTCTCCCCCAGAAAAACCGTAAGTTTTAACTGCAGGTAGACAGGAAGTCAATAATTTATGGTATGCTGCTGTGGTAAGCAAAATATGTGATTTTTGAAAACCACTCTCACTTTAGGTCTTAAAATTTAATAAAACATGAAAGTAAAACCAGTATATTTTGGAAAAAGAGCTATAGTCAATATTAATTCACACTACAGTATTATAACAAATTTCAAATAAGGAATTAGCCCAAATAGTAATTGATCATTGATTGATCATTTGATCTTAAGGTCTGAAGCTCCATTGTGTCTTCTCAGAATTCTTGAAAACGGATTTCTATGACAATCTCTGCCAACATCAAGTTACACTAAAATATATCTTAATCCTGGCAGCACAGCAGGTTTATCCTTACTACCAACTGACCAAACTTGGCAGGCGCTTAAAATAACACAATTTTTGGGGGCTGGATTTCAGTGTAGGAGTATTTTCAGCTTCCAACGTAGGTCGGCTTGATGGTCAAGGTGCGTGGACGGATCAACAAGGGATTTCCTATCTGACAACTTAATCAGGTATTTATCGTTCCTAAACCCAACAAGCACAGACAATTTTGACATTAATATGACGTGAAATGTTTCATAAAAGCCGCTCGTTTTGCACTGCGGCGTCCCAGAGAACGCTTTCCTGGCCGATGACCAAGCTGCCACATTTGACAGGTTGCAAATGAGAACATGCCGCTTGCAGCTGGAGAGTGAGAGATCACTGATTTGTCATGTTTCGTCAATAACCTGAAGCGGTGTAAGGCACGGTTTAATTCTCGGCATTCATCCCACTTAATTAGAAATTAAATGTACAGTAACAAATGTCCTCATTGACATTCATAAGCTTACAGGCAGTGAGCGCGTTTATGTTCCTAAACAATGTGAACATTAAACCACGGAAGACTGCAGCTGGCACCTGTCCAACACCCAGACATAACTATTTTATTCTCATTCTACCAAAACATATCCTCAAGTCATTTAAATGGAATAGCAGTGGGCCTCAGGGAAAACACATTGCTATATTGGTCTGGGGCATTTTATTTTAACTACTAATTTTTTTTAGAAGTTAAAATGTGCAGAGTTACTTTCAGCTTTATTCAGCTCTTACAGGAGCAAAAAAAAAAGACTTAATGAATTTTACTTAACTCCTCAGGCTCATCAAGATATAAACAGTTAGCAGCTGCACCACACAGGGCTACATTTAGAATTTCACAGATCATAAGGTTTTCTTGCAGTTTCATTTTAAACGGCCTCGATTTCATTCCCTCCATCACAAACCATCGAGCTAATTACAGCCAGCGCCCAGTAGCAATCATTTTGTCCATATCAGGCGGCTGTATCTCTGCATCCTGAGATAATATAGCCAAGGTTCGCTCTCAGGTCCATGCAATTACGATGTAAATTAACATTACCTACACTGGATCAGCAGCTGCCATCAATAAAATGAGCGGATGAACTCCTCATGGCATCAGAAACGCTCTGCACTTCAGCAGTACGTGCCGGTACGTGACATCTTGTTCTCACACGTTTACTGAAGATACAGTCACTGATCATTCTTCTCATTGAATGTTGACATATGCAACCCAAATGTTCATCTGAAGATTTTGCTCTAATTTATATCAGGGGATGAATATAATTATATTCATCTGACTTGCATCGGTTTATTTGCTTTTATGTAGGAAGCCTTTGAAATGCTCATTATTTACATGTCTACTGCAGATTTTCTTTTCTTTATGCTACCTATGGCAACAGTATTGGTTTCCCCTGAATCTTAGTTCCTCTCTAATTAGCTGCTGTGAACATTTGACAAGAACAACAACATCTTTGTTGCTCGGCGGGGGGTGTCGGAGGGTCAATCAGCACTGAGCAGGAACAGCACGACAGAAACACACTCCGGCTTGACAACTAATTTTAGTTTATCGGTTCATTTCATGCAAAACTGGAGGACTACAGCTTTACTGAGACACGTAAAACGGAACATGCGCATTAGAAAAAGAGGCTCAGTGTCATGTCAGACACATAACCTACGTAATGAGGATTTGTGGTGAAAAACAAGGCACGGTATACGATTTTAGGTAAGGAATACTGACTGTGATGCGTGGAGCGAATTAGCCTTTGCTTTTGATTCCTGCCCTGCTTTCAGGAGAGATGTTCAAAGCTCTTTCACGGCAAAATGCTGCCCGGTTTCAAAGACCCCCTGCTGCATGTGTCAGAGCACCAGTTCTCTCTGTACTCCATAAATTAAAGTTATCCCAAATGTCTTGTGGCATAAATGGAAGCTTCAATCCCCTGCATGCATTAATTAACTATAATATAACACAACCTCCCTGTTTATTTTAAACATCTAGTGGCTTTGTGTACATTTCCTTGCCCTTTGTGGTGCATTAATATATATACTAGCTCATATTTCTCATTATTCTCTGAAGCATTTTTCATTTATATATATATATATATATATATATATATATATATATATATATATATATATATATATATATATATATATATATATACACATATACAGAGAGAGAGAGAGGGGGGGGGCTGAGAGCACCTATAGACTAATCTAATCAAACATAGATTTTAGCTGAATAAAAACATTGATGTAAAAAGTACCCTTGAGAGCTTTTGCAATCCATATATAGGTGAGCGGATTGATTATATTTTGCTCTCCTGTCCTAATTAAAGCTCTTTAGACTGTCCTTTAGGATGGTTTCTCCTGGGAGGACTAACTCAGCTGTTTCATTTGTGTGCCATCCTCAGTTCCATCCTTAAAAAATGGCACAATGCAGTTTTTCCTTGTGAAGAAATAGTCAAGCATATGTGTTAGTGGGACGGCCGAGCATATCCAATCCCGCGAGTACATTTCAAGCTGCTTTGTGGTCACATTATGCATGCTTTCATCTGAGGGAAGAATCAGGAATGGGAGAGATCGACACTAAAAATATAAGCACGTGTTTGCACCTAAGACTGTAAGAGGAAAGTATCATGGCTGGTTTCCAGTCACTCACTTTGCATGAAAAATAAAACTGATGGCATGGCATAAATGCTCATCAGCCCCATTGATTCAGCGTCAAGTGCCAATCAAACTGCCACGGTTGAAGACTTTGATAATGACAGAAGGCGTTTCTTTGTGATTCCCCATTAACTGGACTGGGGCGCACTTGTTTCGACAAATGAACCTCTCACATCACCGTGGCTTCATTTGAATCCAAATCAATAATTGTCTCTCCAACCTGAAAGAAAACAATGATCAAAACAGGGACTCTGAGCACTACAGAGGTCTATTTACTTTGCTCTGCAATAAATTGTCTTAAATTTAATTTGGAAATCAACAGAGCTAACAAAAATCTTTACTAAGCCAATGAGGGTGCATTGTCTTTTGCTATCTCTAGTCAGCAGGGAGAGGAGAGGTGTCCAGCCTCTGACTGAGAACTCTATTGCAAGCAGCTCCAGTTTATTTATCTGGGTAGATTGGACGATTGAAATAAATAACCAAATAATTCTCCAAACATTCATTCTAATTAACTTGCGTGGAGCAGCTTGCATTAAGAAAAACTCTTTTAATAATGGCCAGTGCTTAGAAACTGGGCAAATTCCATTACAGAGCCAAAAAAAAATATTTAATCTTCCATTTAAAGTGTTGTTGTTGTTGTAAAGAAACGGTGTCACGCTGAGCTCAACACGTCAAAGGACAAATTCCCTTTTCTTTCTTTCCAGTCATGGTTACAGTAAATGACATTTCTTTGACACAGATAAAAGATTCAGACAAAAACGAAACATTCACACGTCTGTCTCACGTTTGAATGGTGCTTTCGTCGAGGGCTGAAAGAAAATCAAGTCTGAATAATCTAATCAATACCATGTTTAGAACAACTGGAAAAGAAATCAAATGAAGTGAATGGAGCACAGTATTGTGAAGACATGGTTGGCCTTGGAGAGGCAACACCAACGTGTGTTCTGAAGATTCTTTCTGAAAATAACTGTTTTCTTCCACATTTTTGTAAGTTAAAAAAAATCAATCTCAGAGGAGCAGAAGATCCATCAAATAAATGCCATCATATGTGACACAGACAAGCCTCATCATTTGATTGACATTTATACGGATCAAAAATCAGGTTCATAAATATGAAAAATATAAAAGCAAAACAACATTTCTTCTTTGATTAAGCTACCAGAAGAAAGAGAACTGGGATTTGTTCTGCGTGACTTTACACTTCAGTTGTGAGTCAGATTTTTCCTGGCAACACTAAAAATGGAATTGATCTCTTTCAAGGTAACATGTCGGAAATTGAAAAGCTGTGCGGCTGCTCCACCAAAGACAACATGATACTTTTTCACAAGCAAAACAAAACAGAAGGTGCAGGCTAAAATGTTGATCTTTCCGTCTAAATTGAAAAGATCCATTAAAAAGCACCAGCCACGAACCTCCTAAAGCTGTGCTGCTGTGGCATTGGAGACCAGCGTTCTTTGAGAGGGTTCCGAGCTGCGCAGGGCGAGTTGTCGTTCTTATTTCATTATTTTTTTCAGTATCCGGAGTTGATAGTATTTAATTATCATGGATAGCCTTTGAAACAGCAATGTCGAACTTGATTGCAGAAAAATCAGTTATACTGACAGACATCGGCTGCCTAAATCAGAAGCTTCAGTGTATCTTCCACTGACTGAAAGAATATACTCATTGAGATTAGAGTGTAGTATATGTGTGTTGAATTTCTTTATAAAAAACAGTGAATCTTTAAGATGATGAAACACTTAAAAAACAAATACCACAACCTGATTTTCAGGTCTTTTATCCTTAACTAGCCTAGACATTCCAAAGAGGATGAGCTGTTTGGCTTTTAGCTTTTATCTTCACAGTCAGTTGATTGGAAAGGAGAAAGAAGTGTGCAAAGATTTTCCAGACTGCCACACAATAAGTGCAATATGCATCATTGGCAAGGTCGCAAAAAATATTTAATTGTAGCTTGGCTTTCTTAAATGATTGTTTTCCTCTGTCAATGTACAAAATAAAAAAAAAAAATAAAAACACCCAGAAAACCGATGCACTTAAAGCTTCAAAGCTGGAACCGGAAAAACATGCTGGTGTTTAGTTAATTGATTGAAAAAGTTATCAAGATTCCGCTGCTGGAATATGTGGAAAAAATGAAATTCCTTCATATATCAAGGCTCCAAATTCAACAGAGACAGTAAAAGTGTCATTCAGCGTTCGGCGTCAGATGCAGAGTTCGGACTGCCACCTACTGTAGTCTGACTTTACAGTAATTCCTAACCGCCGGTTGTCAGTATTCATTGCTCCATGAGCAGACAGTCAGAAATAGCTGTTGTCATTCCTTTCAGATGTCAGCTCAAATAGTAGCATTTCAGAGCCGTCCGCACCCACGCAGCCTGCCAACAAGCTACCTGTTAAATTATCATCCCTACCTGGGCACTGCCACATGCTGACAGGGTGAAAGATACAAAGAAGACGATCTTATCATCACTTTCTATATTTCTCTAAGTCGAAGTCAAAAGTAACATTGCTGCAGTGTTCTTTCCACTTGTTAAAGACAGTTTTTTTTTCCATTTAGCCTCAATATAAATAGTTGACATGACATTTTTTTTCCTCTATTTAAAGCTCATCTGGTTTCATCGACACAAAAAAGACATTTAGATTCACAAGACAAGCTAAGGTTGGTTTAACACCATCAGTACAAGGCTTGTTTTCACTAATTACTTACTGATTTTTGAGCGTAATTTCTCTATGGTTTATTTGCAAGCCCAATTACGGTCATCAATTTTCCAGGTAAATGAAGTAGGTGAGAAAGAAATCGATATTTACCAGTGCTCATTTCAAAGGTTGTGTTAGCTGAGCTGCGGAGTAGAAAATGAGGCAAATGAGCCAATTTGGTTTATTTGGCTCTTTTATCTGACACTGAATTATTGTTCTTTCTTGCACAGCCATCAATGTGAGACAATTAGATTACTCATAATTCCCTCATGCAAATCATAGTCCTAAAGGATGAGGTTTGATTCAAATGTTAGCTTATATCATCATAAAGCTTTGAAGCATTAGTTATATTTGTCATATTAATTCTTTTATAATGAGCCTTGGGTTTTTAAACTATCCATAAAATGTCAGGAACATCTACAACTGACCACAACACTGTGTGAGGACAGTCAGTGTATTAATGCAGTGAAAAAGGCACATCAACTTAAAAAAAGAAACAAAAAGCCCACTTTACAGCTGGAGACCACAACTTATTGATCTTGGAAAGGTTATTAGAAAAGGCTGGCTCAAGCTTTAGACATGTGTCCAGAGTGAGGTCAGTTGGTAAAATGATCCTTCTTACTTCAATTACCTGCATCACTGTAACAGTTTATCATTTTGACTATGACCATTACAGTTTCAAATCAATCTAAAATCAATCTTAAGCAAATTCATGAAATACTTATCCCTGGTTTGAGTAAATATAAAAGTGAGAGTAAGGTTTAAAGAAAAAAAAAGATAATCTATGTGTACAAGTTTTAGACATTCCAATTGGATGTACTTTTCCAATTATTTGATAACAATCCCTTGTCAAAAAGTCTTTCAACAATTCTTAAAATCCTCAAGGATTCAAATCAGAATTCATCTTATTTCACAACCAATCCTACAATCCTCCATGATTTATAGCCTAAAGAAGGTTCTTTGGGCAAAATTCTGCTCTGCTCCAAATTAATTTTGGCACTTGAAGGGTTCAAGAGTAATTTTAAGATAACTTTCCATATTAATAAAAGAAAGGATGACATAAGACCAAAGAAGCAATTATTTACTCATTAAATGGGTTAGCAGGTTGGCCTACAGCTGCAAAGGCTAATTAATAAGGTGCTTGGCAGAGTCCCTAACGGGAGGCTGTGTTCCCTGTGAGCTAGCGACTTAGGGCTGAAACACACTAAGTCATCAATGGAGGCCCTTGACCTTAAATGCATGAGGACACAGACTTAGAATGTATACAATGGATGGCATTCTTTGATTAAACTCCCTCACCACCAAAAGTTGCTCTGAGGACAAACAAAGAGGTTTGATGTCAACCTTTCTTTTTGAACTCCAAGGTCTGGTTTTGAACTTGTTAAAACCTTGTGCATGTTGTCGTCTTCAGGGGAAAAAAATAATATACTTGTCATGAAAAAGGGTAATGTAGTGTTCATTCAACGGGGAAATGCATGTCCTTCGAAATTCAAATAACTCGCACTGTGCAAGTTATTTGAATTTCGAAGGACATTTGAGTTTCACAGCATATTCTGTATATACAAAAGCTGTCTAAAAGAGAGAGAGAGAGAGAGAGAGAGAGAGAGAGAGAGAGAGAATAAATAAATACCTAAGGTTCAGACAAAAGAAATAGTCCAAAGAATGTTCAGGAACTCTGTGTTACCTGTTGTCCAACTAACTCACCTACTGATTGGCTGACTAGCTAGCTAATGTTCATCATTCTTGCAGTTGTGTATCTGTCTGCTCAGATGTCACCAAATTTTACACAGTTGGACGTGTGAAGAGGGTCGCCAGAGATGATCGTCCAGGTGTGTTGTGGATAAAATAGAGTAGCTGAGGAAATAGCGGTAAACATTTGAACAGTCACCCGGTCAGACTGGACAGAAGAAGAGTGCAGGAATGAAAAAAGACATGCAGCAAACTGAACACAAAGGCACCGAACAATCATATCAGTAGCATTATGAACCACTAAGGCAGGTAAATCCCATAATGATCTGTGAAATATTACTTGTTCTTGCCCAAGACGTGTGGGAGAAAAAAAAACTCTTGCTCAAAAATCCCGTTGAATTTATGGAAACAAAAAACTGTAAAAAAAAAAAAAAAAAAACACAACCAACAAATCAAACCAAAGACAACCTGCTGCTCTGTGTGTGAATGTTTCTATAGCTGTTATAAAAATTTGATAGCATGATTGTCACTGTGGTTTAGAAGAAAAACACACAATCTGCATGAATACTACAGAATTTCCAACACCTTCATTTTCACTCAAACTGGCAGCAGGATTGGAGGAGTTACAGTATGTGCAATGAGTACAACCTTGAGAACATCCTTATAAAGGTTATGACAGTTGTTGACTAAATTAATTTATTTCACAAGTATAGTCGTAAAGCTACATGATACCTTTACTAGAAATATAAATAAATGAAATGAATATACAATCAGAAGAGCTTTGATCTCAGTATGTGCAACCAGAAATCAAGAAATATAAATAATGAACTGTAACCCCAAAACTTCAAAATATTTGACTCCCACCACGGAATTGCGAGGTTACTCTTCCACTTGTGTCTTATCAGACCTTCTCAGGCAGCAGGGAATGGTGAAAGGGGGGGAATAAAGGGAGTGCCCGAGCCAGTGGAGGAAAAAGTGCCTGTTCGTGTTCATTTATGCATGAAGAGGATTTTAAATCTCCAGAGTAATACCTGTGGTTTTGTGATACATTTACCAAGACATCTTCTCCTCGGAGACGTCTCAAAACCCCCTTTTAACATCTTTTGAGGGTGTTTAGGGATTGGTGTTTTCGCACTTGGACCCTCTCTACTTCAAGAGTTGTGAAGTTTTTCTGTGTTCTACTGTATTTTAAGAGAGCATCAACTTCATTCTCATATATCCATTCACATTTTGTGCTTTATAGCAGCTTTAATGCGATCCACACAGTCCACATGCACCAGTGGTTCAGGAACTGTCCTGAAAATCAAATTGTTGGCATCTAGCTGCTTCCTATTATGAGCTGCAATTCAATTTGCAATCAGCCATGCAATACTGTGTCATCAGCAGAGCCCCAGAATAGTGGAGTCTGGTTAATGCTTCAGCCCCATCCTCTGGATCAGAGGCACAATTGCATTGTGATTAACTTCTCTGGGTGGCTGAACTTCCTCAGGTGCGCGTGTCTGTGACTTCTGTTTATCAAATACCTTTGTCCAGAAGAGAGTGGTTGTGGACCTACCATGCACAGAGTCCGAGATGTGTTCTGAGTAGAACTGAGCATTAATTTATGTATAGGGTTGAGTAGAAGATTGAACTTTGCAACAGAACTCAAATTTTTCTCCCCTCTACAGCCATTGTGGCACCGCAAAAGTCATTGGAAATAATGAGTTTTACAGCGCAGCGGCACCATTGTGTCCTAAAGGCCCTTCAGAGATTATTCTCCTTTAAATGAAATTAAGAATAAATCAAGGCTGCAGGCATCGCGAAATGGGCTCACGTCCCCACGGCCACGAGGACACAGCGCAGCTGCGTCACCGCTGCCCAGATGTGGCAGAAACGATCGGGCAACAGGTGTGAGACAGCGGTGCGCGTGCACGTTCCCCGCGCCTTCAACAGGCATCACGTCTCGCACGCTACACGTCCAACTTTTGCACAACATCGACAGTCAAGACAAATTTCTGAAAAAAAAAAAAATCTCCTGCTGCTTTGGCTTCGCACCAAAGCAACAAGCAGATGTGGCAGAGTGTGGTGCACCGCTGCAGCACCGCTGCTCACAGGAAACAGAGTTTATTCTGACTACATTTTTGTACAAAGGCTGAAAGAACATTAGGTTTGACTTTCCTCCATGTTTCCTACCCAAGCATTGATCCACCCACAGACAGATCATATTAAAAAAAAAACCCTGCATTCTCTGCTCTGAAACATGCTTTCCCACTGTGAGCTGCAGTGCACGACATCGAACTGGGCATCATCCGCCCGCTTGTTAGAAGTCTGAGAGCTTCTTCGGCGTGGATGGATGGATTTATTTTTAAACTGGCATGTCTGACAGTTTGTTCAACAAGCTTCAACTAAATGAAAAAGCAAACTTTGAGTGTCTTCGAGCCCCCGTGCCTGTGGAGAAGCCAAACTTTTAATCAGAAATAATGCAGCCGCGTCTCCAGCCGCCACAGATGGTTGACTGACCATGCAGATTTGCTAACTTGATCCTGAGAGCTGACATGAGCATATATTTAAGAAGGAGAAACACTGAATTGTATATGTATGAGCTTGAATGTGGGCCTGTCATTCAACAGCTCTGACATTTAAATGTATATGCACTGTATGTATTATTCTATATGTGTTGCAAGGAGGGATTTTACATACTGCAAGGTGTCTGTATGACCTTCATACCTGCCTGAAACAGGGCTGGAATGTAAATACAAAACAATAGAGCGTCATGTTTGACCTTATATTTGCATTATATATGAGAATATCATCACAACCTGCAACCTTCAAGGGTATTACCACATATTACCACATTACCACATATTTGTAGAACGTGTGGTCACAGCCACATCAACAAGTGTTCATTGTATAGAGAAATGAGAAATGAGTGCAAAGGTGTGGGAGCTACACATTAGCTATGGAGCTGGGATTTGTTGGTTGTTAAAAAAGACAAGACATTTTAGAAATCTTTGGGCTTTTTTTTTTTTTTTTTCTTGGAACTTCATGAAGAAAAAAACTTTTGCAACAGTTCATGGATTTAGTTCTGTTCCACGAAACAGCTCACCATGTGCCAGGCGTCTATAGGTGACAGCTGGCAGCGCAGTTTAGCTTACCGGCAATACACACCTTTGAAAGTTGACTCGCCTTTCAAGATACCTGTCAATTGCACCATCTGACCTGTTCGGCTTTGCCTGCGTTACAAAGTCACTGGACGGACCTCGGCACCATCTGTTTTGGACACTGTACGGAAGAATGTTGAAAAGAACTCGGTCTAATTGACTTTGCTGCCATTCAAAATAATGAGAAAATCTCTGGGGATTTTACTATTTTTCTTTGACTTTTTTTCCCTTAATTTGACTTCCTTTTCTGTGTACAGAGGGTGAATGGAGAACTGCTGACTTTCGAACTTGTGTGGGGAATCTGACAGGGAAAACACTTTTTGCTGAGATGGTATTTCCTTGAATAAACAGCCATTAACTTGCCGTCCAAAGCACATGCACAAAAATCAAGAGGCCAATGAGGTTCATTAATATTAATAATGAATCACATTTTTCTCCTGTGTTAGAACAGAAATACATTTCCCAATTCAATCTGTTTGCAGGTTAAAAGAATTGCAAACAAACACAAGAGAATGAAGATAAATTTAGGATATGTTTTTTGCATTATGTGCAGTTCATGCACCGGATTTTTAGTGATTTAGAAATTGGTATCAGCTTCATTTAAAATCATGCCATGACAAAGAAAGATGAAATATTTTGCATATAAACTGAGCAGAGATTATAAATGTTCTGTGAAAAGTAGATATGTTCAACTTTGTGTCACAAAAATAGCAAAATAGGCAAAAATATTAATTTTATGTAGTCTCTCATTATCATCATTGTTGATGAAACACACCAGCTTTCTGTTAAAATCTTTTTCTATCAAGCAAACTGACAGTCCACATGTGACTTCATTTTGTTTTCTGTTGCTATGAAGGTAAACCTGTGTTCAGTACAAATGCATCACAAAGAGCACAGTAACACAAAAATGTTCTAGTTTAAATCCAAGACTCCATTTAGATTGATTGGAGACATGAAATTGTGCACGGGGGTGTGTGCACAGCCTGTATGGGCTGCCATGGTTACCTGTCTGGCCTGTATTCCTGTCTGATAGGCTCCAGCTCCTCCTGTTACCCTGTGGAATAAGTGCTGGTCACTTAAAAGAAGATGCAGAGCGGCAGAGCCCAGCCTGGCCACAGAGCAGCGCCACTGTCAAGTACCTCAGTCCACACCAGGCCGGCCCAGCGGGACCCTCGCAACCGCTGACTGACTGACTGATAGAGCGCTCTCTTCTGACACTGGCCTTACATCAGTCTTACATTCATGTGTTGCCTTTGTTTTTGCCAGTGGCCACACAACCAAAGGGTTTTTTTGTTTGTTTGTTTGTTTGTTATCAGATTACAAAAATAAAACACTGAAATTGACAAGATGACAAAATACAAAGAGCTGCATTTTTCAAATCCTTATAAGTTATGAAATGAGGACTTTTTGAGATCAATGCACTTTATAGTAGAAAGAAGAAAACATATTTCTTAGCATACATGCAGGAAGTACATGACCATTTAAGGTCAGCCCTTCTTTTACCATTAAAATGTAATTAGCATTTCCTGAAAATATCATTAAACTCTGTTCTTAACTGAGTTATTTTGTCCACAAACAAACAAACATCGGCTATCACATAATCCCACGAGCATAAAAAAAAAAAAGTTTGAAGGTTTACACATCTGCTGAAATCATTCTATTGAAGGTTATGCTGTGCAAAATTCCACAGTAGCTACGATTGGAAACGCTGGCTGTGGATTGCAGCATCATTTTGATTAGAAGTCGTCAATCACATAGCAGATGTCTGACGGGGTTTTACTCACAGAGGGGTGATGGTTAGGAGGCCTCCACATAGATTTCTCAGGCTACCATCGAGCTCATCCATAACGACAATGCCCAGACACAGAATGATATAGTTATATTTTTAAAAAAAAACCTGTTGCTATTTAATTTCGATCAATAACACAGGTGAAAGTAATAATACACTTTGCCTGTGTCATCCATTTTCTCCCCATCAGATACCCCTGACAAAATCATGCTAGAGCATCCTGTTGTTTCAGGAAAAAAAAAAAAAACAATGAATAAAATATTAGTGAAAATTGCATTTTTCATATGAATAATGTAAAAGAGGGCACGCTGTTGGCATCCACATCTCAAGGTTACTAGTCTCCCTGCATGGCCTGAGCTTTGTTCTCGTTTGGTATGAAATGAAAGGATTCACTTTTTTATCAGGTTTTCTGTTCTAAGGGACACTTTGCCTTCTCTGTTGGGATATGTTATTCTGGAAAGTTGAAAGACCCAGCAGGAGGTATGAAGAGTCAATACGCTGCCATATGGCGAATGACTCAAAGAGCATGCCAAAACTTTCCCCTGCAGCCTGTTTCCCTTGGTGGCTGTGACAATCAACTTCTTCTTACCAGGAGGTAAATTGAAGAAGATCCGGAAATGAACTTTGGAAGAAATTTAATTGTTTGAATGATGGAAGGTGACACTTAACAAACGAGTTTAATGCCGATGTCAATTGTTCTCCCTGGGAAATGCAGCTCGATGTACAACTCAATCTCAATTCAAAACATTAAATCCAAAATGTTCACATTCATCATTTCTATTTCCGATAGGATAAGAGTCTCCCTATTCATTAGCCAGTGTGAATGATCTTGGGGAGAGTCTTGGAAGCAACGGAATAAAGGCTTCCAGCACACATTTAGACCTACATTCATAATGAATGCATCAAGAGAAATAAAAAAGCTGGTTGCACTTTTCATGGATTCCATATTGATTGCCTGCTCCTGATAACATGCAGACAAATAGAGTAATCAATCATGATACATGTGGGCCACATTATATTCAGAGTTCCAATTACAAAGAGGTCATCTTCCTTCTGCATTGTATCCAACAACTGATACGGCTTCTTCAGAACTGACAATTCTACACTGTGATGATTTATTTGTAATTAAGGAATAATCAATAACCACAGGCCTTCACACTCTCCTGCAAATGTTTGATCCAGTACAGATATCATGTATCACTCAGCTATTAATGGTTGATTAATTAGTTGCCTTCAGCTTTTTCCCCATTCACATTGTGCATCACAACTAGTAAAAAAAAAAAAAAAAAAAAAGCATTTCACATCACTAATATTTTTGTATTACAAGAACTTCAAATCCATTTTATTACAAATGGTTACAACCACCATTTTGTAACCTGACAGTAAATTGTCAGGTTTTCCTTCACTCTGCGATTTCCTTTTCGAGGAATGTGCTCGTTCTGATCTCCGGTTGGACCATTACGTTTTGGATCGAGAGTAAGTTCACTCAAGCTCTTTTAAAGAAGTAACCGTTATGCTGGATCCTGCCTGTTAATTGGGGCACAGCTATCAAGGGCTTTCAGTCATGTTTAATGTACGATGATGAGAGCAGTCTGACATGTCAAGCAGTTTTTCATGTAGGACAGTAAAAGTTGTAAGAACTCTGAGATGGACCTACAATATGGGCATCATTTAATATGCAGGAATTGAATATATGATTTAACATTGCTGCTTCTTTTAATCTAAATTAAGCAAGGCCCAATCACATGTAGGCACACATAGAAGGGTTCCTATGTCACACGGAGCAGAGCTGCAAAGCATCCGTAAATTATGTTAACAAATTCTTCAAGAAAACAGCCCAAATATATGAAAATGTAAGAATTATTCAAAAATAAGGGCTGGCAAAATAACCCATATTCAGACAAGATGTGTAGAGATGAAAGTAAAACTGCTATGTTTACCAGGGCATGAGCTGCGAGTACTCACACCATTTCTCCAACATGGTCAATACAGCCTTTGAGAAAAGTCACTGTTGTCAGAAGTGGCCGGGTTGAGCCTCTGCCCTGGAGGGTCACATTTGAGCACTTTGGTGTAAATGATGTCCAGTCAAAGCTGTCAAGTTACAAAGGCCACTCTCAACATTTCTATAGCCAGATGAAACCTGGCCACTAAAGGGTGCCCGTGCTTATTTCAACTTAGCTCCAATTTAAGAGCAGAAAATACCAGTCACTTACAGCAATATATTCTCTGCCATGGTAGTCATTTTTCTTATAATTGTATATTGTATACTTACTGCACTTTACTTAAAGCAGAGATTTTGTCTTCCAAAGTAGCAGTCAATCCTATAGGAAAGTGAACAAAAAAAGAACATTTGGAGTTTATTAAAAAAGAGTTAAGAAATGTACATAAATGCATATTACAATTTGACCACAGTTAAACCATAGAATCGTTTGGAATGAGCATTTTCCACGGGGCCAGGCTGGTTGAATCATTTCATCAGTAAACTACAGGAGTTTAGGAGATAAATGCTTCAAATTGTGTTTGTTTTCCAACAGTGTCAAGATGTTATATTTATATCCAGTAACCTGACATGTGGTTTACATAGTTTTGTTTGTTTCTAATAATTGGGGAAATGTCTTTAAAATAGTATTTAACCATAATTATTTTCAGTTGGGGTCATTCTAAAGTTGTTCGTTTTAGACACAATTTTAAATGAGACCGCCCCTTTAAGTGCTGGTTTGGCCAACATTTAAACACACACACACTGCCCCTTTAACGAAGAAGGCGCCCGTTAACCACGTGACAAAACAAGGAAGTAGAACTTTAGTCTCCAATCTTTCCTTTTCTGAACAATAAATAAGCACCTAAATCGCTTTTTAGAATTACAGTTAAATGTGACATTTTAACGGGGACGTGGGAGTGATGAGGGGGTAGAACTCTACATTATCGTCGGCGCGTCGTTTTGAAGCCTGTCAAGAGGGAAGTTTTCCAACCTTCGCCGCAGCAGAATGTCGCTTTGGCTCCTTCTCGTCTCTTTATTTCTCTTTTTCCACCTGGAAAACGCGTCTGTGCCGATGATCGTCAACACGTGGCCCTTTAAGAACGCCACGGCTGCAGGTAGGACGCAGGAAGACCTCCGACAGGAGGAACCTGCAGCTCCGCCGCGTCCCGTCCGGCCCAATAAACCAAAATAGTTAATGAATAGGTCATACTTTTAATTTCCCAATTATTTTATACTTAATATTGAAGAAAACTGTGACATTTTAGTTTGTAGTGACCAGATAATAGTTTTTTTAAATTCAATTTGTGTTGTTTGAATTGGTCTACAGCGTGTAAAATATATCCTACATTATATCTAAGTAAAAATTAACTCCAATTCAACAAAAGACTGAACATCTGAAGGGAGAGCCAATGTGTTTCATTGTGTATGTGTGCGTGTGTGTAGAACAAGTCTAAGAGGACTCAATAATCACTAAGTTTTACAAGAAACACCTCACACCCATTATAGGAATGCCCTTTACTAGCGTGTATAGAGCCTAAGATCATACTCAGCGATGAGGGAAGGAAATAGGCTGAACCCCAAAAGGCTTCATAACAAGCGTTGCAGGTGTGTTTTCACTCTTTGATTTCTTCTGGATGACACAGCAGGCATGTTCAAATGGAAGCTGAAAATATTTCAGGAATGCTTGTGATTTATCTGTCAAGTGGATTTCCACTGCGTAACTCCTAAAGAAGGGGAGAAAAAGATAAATCGTGTGCTCAAAACATCTCAAGCCACACATCAGACCCGTAGATGATTGAATTTACCTCAGAAATCTCAGCAGCTGATAGATGGATCCTCCTTAATTTATCAGATGTACATCAGCCGCTCTTCCTCAGGTGGATATGAAAATGAAAAATGTGCCATGCTGTCTGCTCAGTTGGTAGATTTAAAAGTGGAGCCTGCGTCAGTCACGTCTATTGATCGGCCTGTGCAGATTTGTTTTCCTTTGGGGGCTTCGGCAGCAGCTGACAAAGGCAGGATAATCTTATCTCCCATTCTGCTGCATTTTCCAAGTCACAAAAACACTGAAATGGCAAATCTGATGAAATCATAATGTCCCGGAACAAGGACGCTTCTCACAAACAGCAGATGAAGTCAAATTATAAACGGATAAATCAAATTTAGGCATCGCATGATAGTAGCCTGCTGAAGACAACACACTGGTCTGAGAATTAGACAGCAAGCTGTTGACACCGCTACCAGTTGGTAGTTTGATCCCCCATGGCCACTTGGGGGATCAGTGACCAACTGCTTGTCAGCCCTTGTTCTCTGTTTATGTGGAATAAATCTGGACAAACAAGTGTACCTACTGTACAAATGAAACACCAACTGAAATGCACGAATATAAATATTGTAACAATACGCAGCAGCACGCTGACAGAGACCGTATGTAGAAGTCTGTTGGGGAGGGCGAGCGTTCCTGTCTCCCCAGTGTGAGGAATACTGAGTCCTGAGAGGCTGTGTTGTGTCTTGCGCCGTAGCGTGGAGCGTCCTGCAGTCAGGCGGCTCGGTGCTGGATGCCGTGGAGAAGGGCTGCACGCGCTGTGAAGTAGAGCAGTGTGATGGGACGGTGGGATACGGCGGGAGTCCCAACGAGGCCGGAGAGACCACGCTGGATGCCCTGATCATGAACGGGTAAAGAACGTTGGGAAACTCTGCTGATGCTTAAAGAGGACAGTAAAAAAAAAAAGTTTGGTTTTTTTTCCTTTAAGCGCAATGAGTGAAAAGAAAAAGGTCAATGTGAAAAAAAAAATCGAGTTTCAAGTTTATAAAAGTCATCATTGGCAACATGTCCAGTTCTGCACGTCTGCTTGTGTAGTGTTGCAGCCTGGGTGGATTTGTGCAACAGCTGTGACTGTAACTCGAAAAAAGAGGACATTGGCAAACATTGAACAAGTGAATAAATCTAAAACGGGCTGCAATTTTTCTGTTCAAAAAAAAAAAAAAAAAAAAAGCTCACCAGGTCTCAGTTGTGGAATGTTGATATTTTATTTTCTTTAACCGAGAAAACAACTTATTTTTAACTGGCCTAGATCTTGGCCGATCTACTCCAACACCTGCAGTTGCCAACACGTTGCTGCTCTGATGTCTTTGTTTCTGTAAGACGTATAGCCATAATTGGCTGACCTTTTCGAGCGAGCGTTCCTGTAATAAGGCTCTAATTAAGATCCTTTTTTTGGTCTGAAAGCTTGCCAGTTATCAAGGCTTTAAGTGCAAACACTTAACACCCTCAGGGGTTGTCATGGGAGGCAAATGTCAACTTATAATAAGGGGCAACAAGCAAGCAGCAGGCTGTTTATTAGTTCCATTTTCAGTCTTGCGGAATCGAATTTCTTTGGTTTGGTAGTCATGAATTTGCTTATGTGAAAAGAATAGTCAACCACATGGTACCCATTCCAGCTGCATCAGTTACAGCAGTTGCACAAGCAGAAGAATTGAAATGCCAAGTGCGAATCCAGCAGCTCTGCAATGACCTGAGACCAATGTGGCCTGGTAATTAAAAAAAAACACTGCTATTGCCACAAAGTTCCATTGATCCCAGTGTCAGGCTGATCTTCTTCATCAACCGCTGTGGAAGCTGTTTCTACTAATCGCTGAACAAATGTTTATCAAGGGGGTGGGGGAAAAGGATACATTAACTTTGGAGATGGGTGACTTTGGGGAAAGGTTTAACATTTTCCAATGTCCATATTATGTGCACTAAAATACACATTTGTGTGCTATGGGTATTTCCCATACCACACAAATATGCATGCATGCATGCATGAGATGTGTTCATGAAATGTGCATCACCTTTGCTCTGTGGGGAATCTCAGACCCCATAAAATTCCTGTTCACTCTTCAGAAATAATGCATATTTTCCGTGGATTTTTCTTTAACTAGGGATACAATGGAGGTGGGCGCCGTGGCGAACCTTCGGAGAATCAAGAACGCCATTGGAGTGGCGAGAGCCGTGATGGAGCTCACGGAGCACACGATGTTAGTGGGAGAGTCAGGTAGGTCGGCTACAGAACCACAGAAGCATGTTCCAAGGTTTTTTTCCTCTTTGAAATGTTAATTGTGTTTTATTGTTGTAGCCGCTGCCACAGAAACACAACAAAACAAACCGCTTTCCCCCAGAAAACGACCAATAACAATGGTTTATTCATCAGTTTGACTATAATGAAAGCATGAAAGCAGATAGGAATTGCATCAGTCTGACGAGGCCTACAGCCCGTTTCCATTCTGCCGGGACGTTTCCTGCCTGTGGCAGACAAAACTGCAAAGTAAGGTTTACAACAGACTAATTCAAATCCAGATGGCGTCATTATTCTATGGCCATTACGCTGTGCAGTCAGCATTTGGTCCGTCACATAAAAGAAAAAAAAAAAAATAAAAACCTGTTGGCAGTTCCAACAACATACAGCACGTAAAACATAAAGGACATTTTCTGGCAAACAAAAAAAAACCCACAAAACTTTGAAAGAAATAAAATTCTTGCTGGATTTCTTGGAGCAATGTTATAATATGCCTCATATCACGACACCATCAGCTGGTAGCCATAATAAAACCATCAGAAATATAATAAGACCCAGACATCAGCAACAAGAGCCCTGAAGTAGCAGAAGAGAGGACGCTCCAAAGGTCAACATTATACAATATTTCAGATTCTCTCCAAATCACATCAATTCGCTCTTATTCGATTAAAAGACAGATTAGTCTTAAGGAAATGCCAATTTCAGAGTAAGGTCAGACTTCCAGCGAGACCACCCTCAGCCTCTCTGTTGGTTTGTTCATAGCCAAAAAAAAAAAAAAAATCAAAATGTGAAAGTAACACAAATGTCTCTGTTGGCAGCATCTCTGTTTGCTGAAAACATGGGCTTTGCTGCAGAAGACTTGACTACCAACAAATCTATAAATATTTTCTCACAATGGCTGAAGGGCAATTGCCAACCTAATTATCGAAAGGTGTGTATACTGGTGTGTGTGTGTGTGTGTGTGAGAGAGACGCGGAGAGATTGATTGTGAGCAGGAGAAATGATGAGAATACCAACATGCTTGGCGCAAGCTCATGTTTTAGCCCCCTCTCAGTTTTTGTCTTGGTTAACTTTGTGGCTGTCGTTTCCAGTGACAGTCTTTTGTGGCTGATCACGTTACCACACAAGCTGGCAGTGAAGTGCCTTGTTCCAGGCAAAGCCGTGCACTTGACTATCATTTGACTTAGTGAGTTCACAAAGACTTTTTTTTTTTTTTCCAATATGATTGAGAGCCATAGAAAATATTGAGTATTTTTGAAGATTCAGATTTCAGCTCAGATTTTCTTTCTTTGTTTTAAGTTCACATTTACAAAATGAAATAGTAGATAGTACACTATCAGTGAATGGGCATATCTGCTGACATTGTTTAAATGCAGTGGAGATAGACTCAGGCCTTAAAAATATTTCCTGAAGCATTTTTAATTCAGATATAAATTAAAATATCATGGAATTTAACATGTGTGCTTTCATGTCTCTGAAACAGAATGTCTCTCCAGACCCTTCTAAGTATTGTGGACCCTACAAACCCGTCCCTGTGCGGAAACAGAACAAGAGGGCAACAAATGCCAACGCACACGCCCACGACACCATTGGTATGTTCTTATCTCTTAATAATAACAATTCTGCTGTGACATTACCAGCTCTCCTTTTTTAAGCACTTAAATGAAATGAAGAAAATGAACCTCGGATGAGCCAACTAAAGTGGATGTTCACAGGAGGCGTTAAAGCATTTAAGTCTTTAATTTGTTCTCTCATTCAAGAAGATTCAATCTGAAATTAAAATCAGTTAGTCCCCCTTGCCTCGATATTGATCAGCGACTTGGACTTGGATACTAAACATCTAAATGCAATCCCTTGTCATACAAGTGTTTCTGTTCCACTTCTTTTTTTCCCTCTCCACCAGGGATGATTGCTATTGATCAAGACGGTCATGTTGCTGCTGGAACATCCACTAATGGACTCACACACAAAGTCCCAGGGTACAGAGAGAAAAGAGAACATACATATCTGTCAGTTTAATGAGATTGTTCTCGTTTTAAAGAGTTGCAACACAATAACTATAGGTTCACAACTGTTCGTCTGCAGCCGCGTGGGGGACTCTCCCATCATTGGGGCGGGCGCGTACGCCGATAGCACAGCTGGTGGCGCTGCTGCCACCGGAGATGGAGATGTGATGATGCGCTTTCTCCCAAGGTACCTCAAAGGTTTTGTTTATGGTTTATAAAAAAAAAAAAAAAAATCACCTACATTAAAAATGCATTGCTTGTTTTCTTTATTATGTAAGCAATGTGAGCCTCCCTAAGGAGGGTAGAGGTATAATTTGCTTTAGCCTCCTCCTATCATACATTAAGCATCAGCAGAGTGCTGCTTTTAGAATTCCAACCATTTGATGTAAACTCTTTCATGCATCCTAACAAGGGCTTATTTCCTGGCTATCATTTTGAGTAATAAGACGGAGTCATGTTTTCTCTTTTGCGTTTTGTGGGATTATTGATAACATGGCATCATGTGTAGCTTCCAAACAGCCAATTTGTGCTCTGAACCTCTTGCTGCAAGTGCTACAATAGCATAAAATAGTAGCAGAGTGACTACATTGCCCCCAAACTGTCATTTGTACATTCCACAGAAGAGGCGGGTTTTCTTTAAAGTTGCCATTTGCTACCACGCTACGGGAGATCCTGGCAGTCTCAAAGGACAGGGGGGATTTTATTCTAAAGCATGATTTATCCAGGATAGTTTGAGTATGCAAACTTTCCCCCCAGCCACCCAACTACACTACACTTTAGGGCAGTTTTTCTTGAGTATTTTCACTCATTCCTGACAGTGCAGGTATTTTAACTGCCTCATCTATCCTGTGTGTTGGGAATAGTGCTGTCGCTGCTGATCCATAAGTTATGAATCTATGCTACAGGACACACTGTCGCCACTCTAACATTGTATATGCTAAGGTTTGCGCACTTGGTACAATTTAAAAAAAAAACAAAGATCTTTTATTTAATGGGGATGGTGAAGATATTCATTTTGACTATTTAATGATTATTTTCTGACATTGAGGTTTGTTAGCATCATATTTATACATTACATCAAGCACCTGTCATCTTTCTGGTTTCTGGCCTCGACAATGCTCGTTATCCCTCCTAATATTTACTGCATGCCATCATGCCAACAGTTACTTGGCTGTGGAGCTGATGAGAGCCGGGGCAGATCCCAGCGAAGCCTGTAAGACTGCCATTAGCAGAATCAAGAGGCATTACTCCCTTTTCTTTGGGGCCATCATCTGTGCTAACACAACCGGTCATTATGGTGAGTTTTTACATGCCTTGGATATCCATGTTAAAGCAAACAACAAATTACAACGATCAAATGCATCAAGTATTAACATATGTGTACAAAAATGCTACCTGACCAACAAGCGCAGCATATGTGTAGAATAACTAGAAAGAAGTCTATGGAAACAGAAGATCAAAGATTTATGAAAACTAAAGTTAAAATACCTCAACTAGAACACAAGTACATTCACGGCCTTGTTTCATTAAAGTTGCATTCAAGTGTCTCCTGATCTGAAGCTTTACGTCCCACCTCTGTTGCATCTGAAGTATGTTCCAATAGTAATTGTTTCACTCATACGTGCTGTGTGTTGGTAGAGTAGCGATTGTCTGTTTCCATGCAGAAACACAAACTCATTCTCTGAAGGGTAATTTAGTACAAGATATGTGTCTGTTTATTCTGAAATCCTCAACATAACCTGAAGGTTTGTCTGATAGCATTCAAAATATTAGACAATGTTTCACAACACTTATGTTTACAACCATTTTTTTTAACTTCATGCTGCATTTTTTAAACTGTAATGAAGGCCTTGCCAGGGATGTCCCTGTTTTGCCTGTCAGGGATTTAAATAATGCATTTGTATACACAGATGATAACTTAGTGCCAATATTCAATCTCACATTGATTGAAGGGAGTAAATATTTGTTTAAACATGTGAAATATGTATTTTTGTCTTTTTAATCTAAAGGTGCAGCCTGTAACAAAGTCCCTGGATTCTCTCAGTTCCACTACATGGTTTCAACCTCAGAGTCAGACACACCATTCCTCGAGGCTGTTGACTGTTTCTAACTGTACTGAAACTTTGTCTGTATGTGGATTAAACTTTTTACTGCATTTGCCATTTGTTCATATTTTCATATATAGCTTCAGATGCACAAAACCGAAGTATCTAGTGCATTTTAAAACACAAGGAATTGACCATGAACCAGTTTGAAATGAGCAGTTCCTCATTAATACAATGTTTGTTTTTTTAATTATGTATAATGTTTAGCTGTTGCAGTTTTATTAAATGGCCCATGACATTGCAGTATACAAATAAAATATAAATGGAACACAATTGAAACATTTGGCAAAAAGTGGTAAATTATTCACTGAATGATGGTGTGCGAGTATTTTCTGTACATAATGATGGTCTCTGTGCAAAAACACATTAGCAGCCCGAGAGAATGGATACCCCTGCTCCATCGTGTGCCCACTGAAAAAAATCACATTGTTTACCCTTTTGGAAGCTGCAGGTGAAGAAGTTCCGGCCATTATTAGGTCCCAGTTTTAGAACGGTCCTCATTAAGCAGCGTTTCCCATGGTGACAAAAAGGAAAGTGTGAGTCGGCCCACTGTGGCAAAGAAAATAGCAGCTAATAACTTTAAACTTTTATTCCAGACTGGAAGGCTTGATGCTAATAGAGTGATCTTATTTTAAATGCTGCAGAGATTATTCTTAGATACAAGTACAGTAGTCACCTCAAAGAAGTTGCATCTGTTCTCTCGGGAAAGCGAGCAGACGTAGAAGTGCCGTCCTTTATTTTCTCCCTGCTTGTGAACCACTCGGAGGGTTGCTGGCCGACGATGGGATGTACAACATGGCGCTTCAGCGCTGCTGTTCTCCGTTTTGTTGTGAACCGAAAAAAATGAAGGAAGATGCATACGCAGAAGTGTCACATCAACTCTTATTAAAGAGCAAACGACCGCTCCTTAACGGTGCGGTGACATGCTGGTAACAATGGTTTTTGCAGAGTAATCCTCTGTTTCTGACATTTTTTTTAAAGTGGTGGCATTAAAAATCACAACAGACCTACAGATGCTCTCTAAGGTTGCCTCTGCATGGTTTCAAGAGAAAAAAGTTCATGAATAGCCAAATAAGGGAGTAACTCACCACGACTTGAGGGTTCCATTTTGAGCATTGTTACTGGGAAAGGGACTGTGATCAATTCTCATTTTCTTGGATGGGTGACTGTAGGAGGCCACTGATTCCCCATTGGAGAGCTCAGCACTTTGCCGTTGCCAGCCACCAGAGGCATAATTGGGGCTTGTTGTCCCTTGGCAGATGCTGTATTTATACAAACCTCCCTCCGCCGCCAAGGAATTCAAATGGCTGCCGGCTGAGGGGAGTGGGGAGTTTACAGACTTTGGCGTTTTGCTCGTGTCAGAGAAAACAAGGGTGGAGGTCCCAAATGCAGAGCGCCAGTTGACTTTGAGCTCCTCCTGTGGCTTCTTAAAGGCAATGCAGGGGTATTTAATCAAATCAGCGGTGAGGGGTGACGTCTCGGCGCTAATGCCCTCTTTGTGGACTGTGGAGATGGAGAGGAAGTGAGAAGGCTCATTTCATGTTCAGAGGCTGCAGCTTCTGGCTTCTGTCATAAAATGTTGGATTTCAGAGCAGTAAAGTTTATCAGCGTGTGCCAGGCTGCTGCAAAGTTGCTTGAATAAAATGTTGTGCCGAACAAAAACATTCTTTTAACAGTGAACTGTGATGTAATTAATAGGCAGCGTGAATGAAAATTAGATCTTCATTCTTCCAAAACTGCCATTAGTGTTCGACCCTTGAGCAAGGCACTTAACCCCCTGCTGTTTAAAGGAGAGCAGCAGAATGGTCAACAGCCAAAGAAGAGAAATGAATGACTAAGAATGCAAATCATCCCATTAATGAAAAAAAAGATGCTTTGACAATGTTCCATCAAGATAAAAAAGATCATTAGTCATTTTCATGCGGACTTTTTCCTCCTAAAATGTCATTACAGACTCAAACTTGTTGAAAAATACATATTTACTGTTTAGGGAAGCTTCTTAACAGCTATCTCAATCTGATCAACATAAAACATTTTAATGTCTAAATGCATAGGCCATCAATTATGCAAAACATATTCATTTTCAATATAAAAAAACAAACATTGGCACTTTGGAGCTTTTTACTGCTCAATGGACAGGAATCCAAACCAGAGACCTCAGTGTGCACCTTCAGCCTAGTTAAATAGGAGACATATTAATCATATTTTTCACTATTAAAACCATTGTTCACCAAAGTTTTGATTGCTGGTGTTACTTTTAGAATTGTGAAAAAAACAGCTGCTGCTGCTTACAGCCAGTTAGTGACCAATATCTTCCGAATACTGGAGCAATGGTGCTATTATACAGCTGAAGATCACAGGTTATGCCGCTGGTCTGCCTTCCTAATGGTCACAATGATGCTTCAATGATTTCAGGGAGTGTAAAACAGAACCCACTCACCCTTCGGTCTTGGAGTGAGGCAGGCATCACAAGCTTTTGCTGCTGGCTCGTTGATAAGAGTGCACAGTTGACAGGCCCAGTCTTCCTCCTCCTTCTTAGCAACATTATCATCTGTTCTGTTCTTATAAGTCCAGCCAATCAAGCTGTTTCTCACTGGGAGTTTGCTACACAGGGAAACAAGAAAAGATGGTGATGTGAGGACACCTTTGTTGCTAAAACCGGCATAGTGATTAATCAATTGTGTTGTGAAGCAGAAATGGTGTGCGGGGAAAGAAAAAAAAACTTAGTGTTAACTTTAGTAATGCTAATGTTTATAAGGAAATACGGAGGAATTCATGGATGAACAGAAGTTAAGATAGCAGGTTGCAGCAAATGAATGTTGAGTTAAAATGGCAATAAACAAATATAGAGCATAAAAACCTGTAGCAAATGCTGGTATATATACCCTGGTAAGATGTAACAGTATTTAAAATGGATTGTTGAAGATACGAGAAATTGGAATGAGATGAATAGATGCACAGTGTTTCTCACACACACACACACACACACACACACACACACACACACACACACACACACGTTGGTATGATGACACGAAGCTCTGCTGTGTTTAACAAGAAGGCAAATCTGCAGCAGTCAACATGAGGGGGAAGAAGCCATGGCTTGTGGGAAACTTTCCTCACACAGACTGGTTTATCAGCTGTGTAATGCGTTGTAAGGGCTTTAGGTTCTAACCGTTTGCAAAGTCTTACACAAACACAGCCCAGGAGGTGTTGAGCCTGTGCCCTGTCTGGCAAACACAGTCATATATGCGCATTAATTTTCCCCATAACACTCCTACTCCCTGCCAAGCCCATCTGCCTCCAAAGATGGCCTCTTTTAATTTGAACATATCGTCGTTAGAGAGTCTGAACTCTGCACAAGACTTGAAAAATGTCACCTGGCTTTACAGCCTTACTTTGTGGTATTATCATGTCTGAGATTCTCACTTCACTTGTGCTCTTCTCTTTGTTGTCTGCGAACACTAAGAAGAAAGGATTTCACTGACAATAAGTGTTATCGAGTAGCTTTTATGAGGAAAATAAGGACTTCATCTATTGAAAATTGTACAGAGAAGAAGCTGTTTTATAATTATATAATTCATATGTCACAGAATAATTACAGCTTTTAAATGTCAAAAATAACCGTAGGTTTAGCAAACAGAACCATGTTCTTTCACAGTCCTGCCAGTCTTATAATTTTAGTGATGTTCGAAGTACTTTACAATAATCTAGACTATCTTTCCAGTCAGTGTCGGAGGGCGGGGAGGATTTCTACCTGATGTCAAGCCTACTGGGATCTCCTTTCTGACAGCGCTCGCAGAAGTAAGTCATCCTGCCGTTGTCTCCAAGACGACAGACTGTGATGACATGAAAGCACTGGCCACACTGGGAACGCTTGTAGACTTTGAAATGTTTGTGGAGAGCAGAGCCAGATTTGCGACACTGATAACGAGAAGAAAGTCATCCAAGAGTGAATAACATAAGAAGGAAATGGCGTGGATGAAAGAAACACATTTACATTGCTCATCTGCAAGGATTTCTCTCTTTTCTACAGTGGGATTCATCATGCTATATTTCCTGTACAACACAAAAATATTATAGTTAACTATTAGCATAACTGCAATCATGATAGTGGAATTATTTTTATTATTATTATTTTAATCATTGTCAAAGGCATTAAACATAAAAACAGTGGTTTATTAATGTTTCTCTTTATGTCACTCTTGTAGTTAATTGAATATCTTAAGGTTACCATTGTTATTTAATAAATACACTTTCAGACTCAGCGCTTTGCTTGCAAACATTCAAAGACTCACAATTTGAAATACTCTCAATAACTCAATATTTTGCCACTGGTTATTATTATATATACACAATTTATTAAATATCTTATTTTCCTTATGAACTTTCCTTATGAACTGTGAAATTGTTACTTTTAAAATCAGGTCTTGAATTCCTGCCAGTCTTCTCAGTGACTAGGGTGGGCTTGCCTTGCTCTGTAGGTTTTTGTTTAATTGACACTGTCAGAAACTTGTCTATGCTAGTGCTGAAAATTGGTTTGTGTATTGTTAATATCTTCAAATGGCCCCCTTCGGTGGTGTTTTTAAGGTGGTTGGTAGTAAAATTAGCACCATCTGCTGGACAGAACTTGACAGTGGAAACTGTAGCCCCACTGTCATAATTCCAGGCCCTCCATAGGGGGTACACCCCCCAGTTTGAAAGTACATAACTGTTATTAATTTAAAACAAATGAAACTAAAAGATGGAAATCTATTTGGAAATTAACCAGACTAGTCTAAATCGTATTGGTATTGATGAGGAATAAAAAAAATAAATCTAACCTTGTAGAAGAGAAGGGTGAAATCACGTGTCATCTTCACCATGTGCTGCAGCTGTTCAGCTGTGAGCTGTTCAATCTTAAAAACACAACAGCACCAATTCTTATGTTTAAATCAGAGCCTGAGAATGAATAAACCTTATTTATAAAGCTTTTGATTTGAAGAAGTGGCAGTGGGGACCTGAGCAAATCAATAATGCAAGCATAAAAAACAACAACACCAGAAACAAAAAAAATGACTGAATTTAAAATGATGCAATGAAGAAAAATCACACACACCACAGACCGCCACATTTGCAGGCAAGACGGCAATGACCTGACGCTATCTCACACAGAGTATGAAATAAAAAGATCGAAATCCCCCAGAAGCACACACAGCTTGTAGCTCTTTCGGGACATGTACGGGGTAGATACTGTGGGAGAAGCTCATAAAGATTCAGTGGTCCCAGTTGGAGAAAAGGCCAAATGTCCTAGATTAATGCTGTAGTCTGCTGTGCTATATTCTTACACTCTCTCCAATACATTACTATCCAATCCAAGGCAACTTGAACTGGCACCTTGTAATAGTTGTATAATAGAAATGTTCATGCTGTTGAGTGTCTCTTGTTGGAAAAGAATATGTCATTCTTAGAAAGAAAGAACCACACACTTTTCTTTTTCAAGCATGCTTGATGGAATTATTCACTGTAAGGCGTGTGAAGCAATGATTTCATTAAAATTTCTTCAGATATATTTTCAAATCAGTAATAGACATGACTGATATGTTATATAAGATATCATACATTATAAATCACAATGAAACCTCTCTTTGACTCTTAAAAACGGGAAGAAATGTTTGAAAAATAAATCAGGATCCTTATGTAGGAAAAGGTTTATCTGTGCCGCAATGCGATTGTTTGTCTTTTTCAACTTAACCCCTCCTCCAAAAGCAACGCTCGATAATACAGGAGCCAAACCTTTCAGGGAAGACCGTTTTATTCTCTTGTTCAAGGCAATCCATCACCTTTTTTTTTTTTTTTCTCCATACCTTCACAGCTGGGTGGAGGCCAGAGTCAAACAGGGCTTCATTCTTAATGATGTTGCCAACTCCAGGCATGACGGCCTGGTCCATGAGAACGTCGCACACCATCCGGCAACGTTGGCTCCTCACTGCATCCTCCGAGCGCGAGAAGCTGAACTGTTGGGAACACACATCCAGCCCCTCCATAGCTCTCACTTTTTGCACACAGTCTTCCATCAATCTGCAGACATGTGCACCACAAGGTCAACTGCAGCACCCTTGAAATGATACATCCCTGAATAGTTTCTTTCATGTGGTCTCACAAGTGTTTTTTTTTTTGTTAGGGGAGTTTTTTTTTTTATATATATATGACATGAAACAGCAAAGGTGAAATTTCAGACAGCAGAAATAAATGTCTGTCTGGCCACCGAACAATACACCACAATCTCACAGTCAATGAACAGGACAAATGTCAGGCCAAAGAGACGCTGTTTTTCATGCGACAACAACAGCCGGCTTCAGACGCAGCCTAATGTAGGACAGACTGAATGAGACACACACCCCAAGGTGAACTTGGATCACCTCAATCTATCTAACCAGCGCCCGTGTCCCCTTTACCTTGCCTCAACAGTGCTGTCAAAGAAGCACACAATGTCATTAGTCAGGTGTATTTCCAGCACCGGGGTGGAGCTGGTCCCATCCCTCCTCTCAGTAGGGTTGATGCGCATCCAACCATTCATCCCAAAATGGACCCTGAAAAGTTGAGAAAGAAGAGAACAAAAGCGAGGGTGGGGGAGTAATGAAGTTTAATTAGAGCTGACAGCAAAAAAAAGAAACGCTTTTTGATGTTGAGAAACTTGTGTAACAGGAATATTATAGGGAAAAGGTGTGTATCAACAGCCACAACCAAGGGGGCATATTTCTATCTGTTTGATCACATTAGATCTGTGATGTTCACACACATAATGTTTAATGTGTGTGTGTGGGCATCTACCAACCTTCCTGTAGTATTAGGGGCATCACCAGACCAGCACATACTATTATGAGCTCATTTAAGTCAGAAATGACCTGCTATATGACCCCTGCGCTTGTACTATTTCTCACTTTATATCCATTTTCACTCAGTTTGAGGTGTTCAAAGGTCTCTTACCTCAACGCTCGGGAACCAAAGTACATAAAAAGCTCTTTTCCAAGAGTTTCAACTCCGGTGTACTGACAACCGCAAAAACTCCCAAAGGCATTCCCGTCATATTGCGATTTCTGTGAACAAAAACTCGATCAGTAAAGTAGAAAGTAGCAGGTTAGTGACGCATGTTTAGTGGCGCAGGAGAAAATAGAAGCTCCCACCGGAGACTGTGTCAAAGTCCCCCTCACGTCTGTCACTTTCTGTCCCTTCTGAACTCTCGACCGGATTTTCTCCCCGTTTAAAGTGCACCCAGGACCCTCAACCATCTTGACCCACAGTTTTAGAACGCCTCCACAAGTTTATGACACAGTTTTATGACAAATTTCCAAATTTATCTCAACTCTGCCGACGCTTTCAACCCGCGCAAAGTTTAATGACGCGCATGCGCAGTGGTCGTTGTTTCCGGAAATTACGCCCCAATAAGCAGTCTACGGCCGCTGTTCCCATTTGACAGAATTCCAGCTTTTACTGGAAAAATGGCTTTTGACAATTTGCCAACATATATTCCAAACATCTTATTCGCAGCTATAGATCCTTTCCTTATTAGTTTTTACAAATAATTGCTCTTAACAACTGTCATTTTAGTTTGTTTTAAATGCTAACATTGAATGGTAAAATGTTTGTGAATATGTGAATGGATGATCCATCACTATAAAGGTTCATGGAAAAACGTACGATATTTATTTTAATCTAATAAATGTTCTGCCCAGCCGATTGTAGTGTGTAGAAGAAGTATTTCCTACCATCTCCGCTTGGGGGCGCTAGAGCACCATTCTTAATCTGCCAGTGTTTGGACTCGTGTAACATGGAGGCTCTTAGCTGTGACAGACTGACTGACAGACAGACAGACAGACAGACAGACTGACAGATTGATTCACGGTCATATAACATTCATGCCAATCACAGTCCTTGATCTCATAATTGGACTGGAACGTCTCACACCGTCCTGCAATTTCAAACAATTCTCGAGGTGACCTTTTAATTCCTGAAGTGCCCCGGCGTTTGCCCTTCATTCAAACTCCTTGTCCTGTGAGATTTATTGCCACGTGCAAGAAAGGGAATGCCGTGTGCATTTTAAAATTCTTAAAGAGGTTTTTTTCCCCCCCTAAGTAAATCCTTAGAGATTGAACCCAAACCTTTGCCTGATGGAGCAAGTAACAGGCGTTCTGCTGTTTGTCAGCTGGAATATGAAAAAGTGTAGCAGCAGTACATTATTCCAGGCTGTATATGATTACCCAGGCATGACCAGAAAATGGATGAGCATTTTGTGGAAATGTGTCAAGGTCTGTCAAGACAAATGTGCTGCTCTTTCAGCTGTGGAACATGGAGAGGACCCTTCATGGGTTCCCTGGATGCTTTTAATACTGCAGGTTAAAACAGAGATCTGGATGTTTACAGCTGTGAAAGATCAATCATCTACTCAATCTGTTGTAGATGAGCTATATTGGATGATACAGAGGACTCTGACTTGGGTTGAATAACACATCCACTTACATAAAGACCTGTTTATTTCTGCATTTGTGGATTGTGCCACTGAACATTGGTGCATCCTCATGTTAATCTACAGTATCTGTGGATATCTGGCACTTTTTAAAGGAAAATAAAACCTTGCACACAGTGTACACACAATTAGTGTGTATATTTATGCTATGTGTCACAGGACATTAAACCACGAGTGAAATCAAGTTCATAAAGTGCACATCTGTTTGGTGCCAATTAAAATGAAATTTCGATGGAGTCTGAAGTGGAAAGGATGTCATTTACTTAATAAGAGAGTCTGGATCTTCGTACAAGCAGCTGCAGGAATGCGAGACAATGCAATAAACGAGAGTTGCTGTTCATTTGTATTATGATCTTCCTGTTCTGATCCTTGTTTAATATAACTAAATCAAGTCAAATAAATCACAGTTGGAGGAATCACCTCAAATTAAGACAAATAAGTGTAATTTTTCAAATAAACAGGCTACTTCACAAATAATTTGCTTTTTAAACAGACCTCCGCAGTAACTCCAGCAGTTGTAATTGATAAAAAAAAATAAAAGCAGTCCCAAACTCTTCATGCACGATAATATTTATGTTTTTCTCTAAAGCAAAAAATAAATCTTGTTTCCTTGGTGGCGAGAGGCTTAACTGCAGAGATACGTTGCTATGCAACAAGGATTTTGAAAGAATTTGCAGCGACAGGGTCAGGTTTCTGTCTCCAAAAGCTTGACAGGAACTAAAAACTAAAAATACAACATTAAAAGGATCTCATTTGAAATCCCCAAATGTTTTTCACTGTCGCTTGCTTTCCTTTTCTCATAAAATATATAACTGAACTCTCTTTTACCTATTCTCCAGAATTCTCTTGATCAAGTAATATTTTTCTATTTTTTTTAAATAAAAATAGTAGCAAACATTCCACAAATCTCTTTTGTGCTTGAAATATGTCACACTATTGAGGGAAAGTCTCAGATTTTTACTGAAATGTTAAAAGAAATCATCCAGAAACTGAAGATCATTTCATAGAACTGTGTTGTCCACAGTTTAATTTGACAGGTCAATTCACATCTGGCAGACACCTTCCAGATGTGAAGCCCTCCTGGGGGATACCAAGGCCATCAGGACAGGGAGCACAGGGACATGACTAGAACATCAGCCCCTCTCTTCCAACACCAGTCCCTCACAAATGGACAGGGAGACCATAAAATGGAGTCAAAGGGTCATGAAGGCCGCAGCACAGGCAACACAGAGGCTCGTTAACGTAGCAGCTTATAAATCCACAGTAATCGGCTGTCTGCAACTGGTCTCGCGTTCACAACACCAATAAGAAACGCACGCTGAGCTGAAATATTTCTCCTTCACAGGAGGTGGCAATGTTTCCTTCCTCATCAACTCTTTTGTTTTTTTTTTCTTCTTCTTCTTCCCAACTCTAGCCAGGCTGCACTTATCACTGCTTAAGCGATGCACCGATAATATCGACAGTTGACAAACCCAGAACCTGGTTGTCTGTGATTTCAGCCTCCACCCATCAATGAGCAGAAGTGAGCCGTTCCTGCTGCATCAGTGTTTTTAGGGCATGCAGTCAGAGCAGCCACACACCAGAACAAGCATGGTGGACAGGAAGGGACGTAAAAATGAACCCTGGCATTACCAAATGTCATAATGATACAGTGTCCAGAATACATAAAGAAAAATAAAGAAACCATCATGTGAGTCAACTACACACCTCACAGACATACAAACAAACACAAAGGCCAGTAAAAAAAACAAGACGTTGCTATTCTTCTTTGTCTTATTGTTTCTTATAATAAATCAAATTTATAATAACTTTTGTTAACTTTCAGTTTGCTGTAATCATTTAAACCATTTATTTAAATCAACATGGCTCTGTCATCAGCCAACATGGGGGGATATCTGAAAATTCAAATAGTGCATCACAGGAGATGTCTCAGGGAGTCCCAGTAATATGATTGATGTCGGACTGATTTGTGCTCCTTGGATGGAGATCAGACTCGTATTTATGGACAGATGGCTGAAAACCGTTTCTTACAGGAAGGGTCACATGGTGACCACATGCTGAATACCTCTTCAGCTCCAAATCTTATGACATCTCCAGTATAAATTATGTTTTTTGTCTGGGATTCTGCCTATAACATGGCTGCATTTTACCTTGCACCTTTCAAAAGTGGAAGAGAGAAAGAGAGGTTAATTCACATGAAATCCTATTCAAGAATTTATTTTTTTTTTATCTTGCAGTAAACAGATTTAGAAGTTTAGAATCTGTAGAAGGTCCTTTTAATATGTGGAATCTTCTGCTGTGAATCTTCTGAATTCTTCTGCTCTGTATTCAGATATTCAAGTGAACCTGTTTTAAACGAGAGACTGATTTATCCGATTTGCATTGATATTAATTTTTGAGACGGTGCCCTGAATCATCATTTCGCTGAACCAGGTAACCAAGTACTCTTCTTACGAACACAGAAACTCCGTCTTCCAGTGGAATTCAGAGCATATTTTGAGGCTGTCAACCGTAGCTTCACCTTGCTCTCTGCTCAGCTCAGTGAGCTTTTTGCACCACTTCATTATCCAGCCAGAGCCAAAGAGCAGATGAACAAAGAGCGATTGGTCTTTGGGGATTTATAATTAATGACAGCAAAGAACATGGGGGAGTATGGGTAGGGACTCAGATAAAAATGCTCATTTAAAAGATTTAATTTAATGATCCATTTTTGAGTTTGAAATCATGCAGGCTCAAAGCAGCCAGTCAAGTCAACTCCCACTTGGTGTCATTATACATTTATATCATCCTTTTTTCTCTTTTTAAGGAGGACTCAGTTCAGCTTCAACCTACTCAGCAGCAATAATGATAGAATAAGTCAATCTTTTTTGGCAGCTTTTTAACATGCTTGTGAATGTGTTCTGTGTGCCAGGAGGAACTGTTTGGCATTCTTGGAATGATGGAAATGATGCATCCATCTTTGACCTGGTCATGAAATAACATATTGATATTCAGCATCCATGGTTGATGCCTTCCATCCTATCCACAATACTGTAATACAGGAGTCTATTTGTTTTCCCTGTCTCTCAGTTACACAGCTCTGAAATAAACACCCACCCACACACACCCACTTGGTTGCTGCATCATTACTTTCCCTGCTGCATAGCATTCCATGGCTGATACTTTGATGTGAGACCTTGATTTTTTTTTTCTTGCATTGTTCTTGGCTGCTACACTCTCCAAGTCAGTTCAATTATTGATTCCTGGGTATGAAAAGGGCCCCGATTGGGAGGAAAACTCTTCTGGTGCTCTGTGACACAGCTGCTCTTTCACAGGGAAGCTGCAGTGTTGGGACTCTGACTTTTAATTGGCCTGTTTCATCTGTCAAAGCTTTTCATACTGCCCTTGATTAACACCAGTGCGATAATAAATAAAGCATCTGCCACTAGCTGTTGTGTTTAAGTGCAAATCCTTGTGCAGTTGTGTTGTATTCAAATTTTTATGTTTTAAGTGATAGCATTAACTATCCATCATCTTATAGAGTTATGGCCTCTAAAGCTGAAGTTCACCAGAGTTTTAAGCAGCGCTGAATTTCTGACATGTTTATATCATAATCATTTATGAAAGAGTTAACTCCTAAAAGCTGATATACACTATCTACAGAGGGAAACCTTTTTTAGCCTTTGTAGATATGATTGAATAATTTAAGACCGTGGAATCAATGACACATCTATAGTACATCTAAGAATAAAAAAAGATGGATCATTTGCAGTGCAGCAGTTGGCACTGCCACCAACCAGCAGATGGTCGGGTTTTGAATCCCGCTGGGGTCAGGGGCTTTTCTGTGCAGGGTTTGCATGTTCTGCCTGTCTCCTTTCTCCCATTCCTCCCACAGTCCACAAGACATGGAACTGGAGGAGAGTGCGTGAGCCTCAGGTGTGAGTCTGAGTGTGAATGGTTGTTTCTTTCTGCATGTTATTGTTGGGATGAGACAGCAACTCATCCTCTTAGCTGAAGGCAGCTGGGACAGGTTCCAACACTCAGGAATAAAGTGGTACATGATTGATGGATGGAACATTTTCGGCACAGTATTGTTTTTCCATGAGACCTGGAACTACAGTAAATGGTGGTAGTTTTGCATATTAGGGGTGTCATAAGTTGACAGCTGTGTTAAATACATTTTCTACCATATCAGAGTTTACATTATTTTGACACGACATCTGTCTCTCTACCATGTATAGCAGCTTTTTTACTGACTGTTTTCAGCTTTCCCTGAGAGTACCATGGTGCCATTTGTTATTGAATCACAAGTTAGACTAAAATAGAGGTAAATTGACAAAATGTCTGCTTCTGTTATTTCTGAATTAAATCTTCCAAAATACGGTGTTTAGGGCTGTACTACGCACAGTTAGTGCTGCTGACACTGGATCCCACTATAACACAAGCAGAACATGCAGAACCTACATTATATAATTACATAATCTAAAATAAACTAGTAAACAACTACAGTTAGAATGAAAAGAAATTGCAAGTTACTTCCAGAAATGTCTAGTATATGCTGGATTCCAGATGCAAGCAGGCATAATTATCCTCTTCAGGGCATAGTAGTGTGGTCTAAGGTTAAGAGCGTAAACATGGACTGTGGTGCGCTGACAATGACAAATGATATCCCTGTTTCTCCTGTGCCGCTCTTGTGTTTCCAGCTGGGTGTTTAGTGAAGGTGGTTTGGGTGCTTCACATTTCTGTTCTGTGTTACAGTAGCAACTCAGAAGCAGGCACACAAAAAATGGAAGCTTTAATTATGTAATTGGCCACTTGTGGTCCCCGTGCTGCAGTAATGGCCGTGTAACAGCTCCATAATGGGCTTTGTCCCACGCAGATGCTGCTTACACGGTGACTCCTGCTACCAGCACAGATGGGAGAACTTCATCTTTGTCAAACATGTGGCGCACTTTCCCATTTCTCCTCTTTTCTTTTCAGTGATGTGATTATACACAAAAACTTTAACTTCACCTTTTAACTTCACCTTTGTGTAATGTAATAAATATTGTGTAAGGATTATTGTCAATGTAAACTGATTTAAGACATCTAATTTTTTTAGTTTTTAGTTATCCTGACTGTGCCCTACTATGTACTTGGAGGGCCAGCAATAGTCGTAAACATCTTAAACTTATTTTTGCATTACCTCCATCTGTCTATCTTTCTAAAGATCGGTGGTGTGCACAGACATTTTGGGGGGCAGGTGCTCAGGAAAAATTAAGGGCAATTGTGCAGCATGAGCGTGTGCAGCAAAAGGGCACCTGTTTTCTCCAGAGGGCAAGGAGCACCACCTGGTGTCTACCTGTGTTCGTGTGTTAAAGATTTTCTTAGAAAGTACAAACACAAAAGCACCCCCCCCACACACACACACACACACACACAAAGCCCCCTTTAAAACATTCCAGATACTCTAAATGAAACAATAACGTAACAATTGACTACACTACTTATATACTACTTGTATTTCTGTTACCGTCTGCAAAGCCCGTTTAGAAAAATGAATGAAAATGAGAAGTCGAGACAGGAATTGATTTGCTTGAAAGAGAAAGAATGAAGATTTGAGTGAAGTGAATGATGAAAATAAAAAAGAGTAAAAAAAAAATAAAAAAAGGAAAATCAGAAACAGGCAGATGTGGAGGCTGAACTGGAAAAGAGTGGAGACAGTTATATAATTCCAGAGTCCACACAGAACGATGAGTGCATTTGAAATTTAACGATACGACAGCTTTAAAAAGCTGTACATCTTGACTGCCCCCTAACGGTGGAACACATCAACACCAAATGTATCTTTAATGGTTCTAATGTATGTCCCTATTTTTAAGGACTACTTTGTTTTAATTCATATAGTTGATGCTATAGAAATAAAACCAAGATGAATTGTGTTTCAAAAAGTGACAGTTCATATCACGCTGTTTGCACAACTTTATTTATGCCATTGGCTCAGAGTTTTGAGATCCTGTACAGTTTTACGTGCAATTGGGAAAATGGGAGCATTTGAGGGGAAAACAGAGGCAAAGCAGTGGCAGGAATACTAAAAGACAGAATGGCTGTCACGACACCTAAAATATGTAACAAGGCTTTTTCTCCAAGTACCAGCACAACTTAATGTGGAGCAGGGTGCCATTACTTCTGAACAATATACCTCTCACGGAAAATAAAAAAGGAGAATAAAAAAGAAACTCATTTGGGGTCTTTTGTAATAAGAAACAGTCTGTAATAGATGGTGTTTAACCAGCTGCTGACAGTCGCCTGAAGTAGCAAATGCACTGGTATTCAAAGGACATAGAAGTGTAATGAAAAATTTATGTCTCTTTCCCCAACAAGGCTTTTAAAATTAATTACAAAAGATATTTTTTGTCTGATGCATAAACTATTCAGCAACTAGAATTTACACTTGAGTGAGAACACTACATTATACCAACTGTTTGTTTGTAGAACATTTTACTGCATGTTCTTATATGCCCATTTTATTGATCCAAAATGATTATTTGTTAATTTATGTACTGTACATGAACGGTTCTGTCCTATTTTCAAACTATTCAAACACTGTCTATTGGGAAAAAATACCCCATGAATGTTGTCACATACTTTATTCTGCTGTAAAAAAAAAAGACACAATTGCACTAACGTGGAAAATGTGGACCAAACATTACTGTGCCCCCTGATTTTATGATCTCATATCCTGACAGGACTGCTCTTGTAAAACAGTTCTACATGATGTAAAGTCTGACCCAGTTTGTTTTGGAAAGGGAACAAATCACTTGTCCATGTATGGAGGAAAAACAGGGCTGACCACCACATTAAAGACAGAAGGGCCAAAAAGATGAAGCCAGCTGACTGAGGTCATTTTTTTTGCACAAATATTGAAAAGCTAAGTTTTGATTTTGTCAACAAGAAACAACTTGAAGACAATAAAACAGAAATGCTTTGGAACAGCATGTCCTAAGTGGCTGTGTGTTCTTGGGTGGCAGTTCTAAAAGGTTCTAATAAAACAGAGACACTGCTCTAACTAAACATCAGATTAGAGTTGCCAGGATTGCTGTTAAAGGAAGGTTTGGATAACCAGATGGAGGAGCCCATAATGATGCCTGCTCAGCGTTGGATCAGGAATATCAATGTACCACTTTTTAAATTAGCAATTGAGTCAATATCCCGCCATCACTGTAATGGGCTGACTAAAGATCTCTTACGATTTTTGAAGATTTGTCAAAGACCTGTCAAAGCTTTCCCCACTTTTCCTCCTAGTTTATTCTAAATGCTTTGCTCTATATATTTAAGATTTGCCATTTCTCTCAGTACTATAAAATGTAAAAAAATGCAAAAATAAATGTATTCTATATCCATATCTGTTTGCATCATACATTATGACAGTTTCAGGCCAGACAGCATTTTAGTTTCATCTTTATTTCAGAGATTGATATGTGCCACGTTTAGCTGGGGTTTTAGCCTGCGCTGGATGGAGAGAAGATGTCTGATTTCACAATAATGCCATCTGCTGGAATACTGAAGAAGGGTTTAGAAAACACACCTTTGCCGTCGGTCACCATTAGATCTGACCAGAACTGAAGCCTAAAATGCAAGAATAAAGGATTTAAAGTGTGCTGTGTTCATTAACAACGACAGTGTAGTATATTAAAGGTCTGTGCTTGTGCATGTCTGTTGTAATTTGATTTCATTTTCCCAGACTTAATAATCCAGTATTATTTTGTTCTCAAAACAGGGCACATGTGGACACAGAATGGCCAGAGCTCCAGCAGTTAGAGGTGTGGCCAAAAGAATGGAAGGGTTTGTTTGAATATGTCCACTTGGAAAATCCTCAGGGGAAATATCATGGATTCTGCTGCAGATGTTTCACCATGTTTGCATGCTTGGAATTGGGGTTGGGCCCTTTGATCTAAATGAAAACGCACCGCAGAGGTTTGCAGCCCAGGCGAGTTTAAGCTCCGCACTGCCGAGCAAGTCAGAAAGTGTTTCCACCTACAGATTTTCCCAGATTCCCCTGCAGAGTCTACCTTCTGTGATCACAGACCTTGGAACACCGCAGGCTGGTGCGTTGCTTCATCCCTTTCTTGGCACCGTCTGAAACCATTTGGCATCCCCAGTGAAGAACCTGCGTCTGTGCCAAATGCGTACTGTAAATGACAGTGATCGAACTTGAGTTTGGTACATAAGCGTTTCTTTGTACCAGCTTTTTAATGATTTTAATGACGATTACTGAAAGGATTAACCATCAGCATCTTTAGATGAGCATATGGATGACTCTATCTTATCTTTGCTAACTTCTGCTTGCAAAACATTATATGTTCATCTTTGTACAGCAGGAAGCTTTTTTCTTTAGTTGAAAGCTGAAAAATGAGCCAGTTGTAAGTTGAAAAAAATGTGTTCTCTCGCTTCATCTCTCTCTCTCTCTCACACACACACACACAGACTCACACACACACATACATACACACACACAGACTCACACACACATGCAGTGATTCAATTTGGATGTCTTAGAATGTGAAACATTTTTTAACTTAGTCCTGAAGGAATATAGCGAATAAAAATGTTCAAGTAGTGCAAATGTAAGAGGTCTCAGAAATTATTTATGTGGTCAATCATTCTGAGTTATTTCATCTACAATAATACATGTACGATTTAAAAAATAGTATAGTCGCTACATTCATATATTAATTCTTTAACCACAAATCCCATTTTCCAATAAACAACAATATAATTCCACATACAAATGTAGCCAAACCATTTCAATGGCCAAAACTTCTTTATTTTATAATGTATATAACTAACTCTAACCTGACCTGGTGAATAATGGCTTGTATTTATAGTTTCATGGGTTACATCATTTAATAAGATCTGATTCTTCATAAATACAAGTGTGAGCCTCTCATCTCTCCCCCATAAAACAACTGCTTCTGAATGACATTACCCTGTAGTTATTTACTCTTTAAATACAACCTCATGCTGTGGTAGGTGGCTTTTGGTCGAGGTCGATGTAACATCACATTTCATTACATTGAGCGGTACGGGTTTGAACACCTCATGCACCTTGAAGTGCTGTAAAAAAAAAATAAAAATAACAACCCACAGACACCAGATGTGGGGCTAAAAGCTTTATCATTCCTTCAACATTGAAGTTGATAGCAAAGTAAGGACCGCAGAAGCTGTTTGTAACTCTCCTGGCTATGCCTGCTCCAGCTAAATTTTCAGTGAGCCAGCGCTAAGGAGCCAATAAAAACAGCCTCATTTAGGCTGTCACTGCTTGGCACAACATTTTTGAACGAAAACAATTTCTACATCCCGTCAACTTCACGCGAGGTTGTGCACAAGCTGGACAGGAATCACAGGAGGACTTGTCAGGACTTGTTTCTACAGTCAGCACAGGAGACCAAGACTCCATTTGCCAGCTTCATCAATGCCAAAGTCAAAAAATTCCACCCATTAAAAACCTTAACAACAATTTATTTGTCAACTGGGAGTGAATGGCTTTTCTTTTCCAATTTCTTTCTCAAAACTTTAATCTAGTTGTGTGAAGTTTCAGACAATACCAGTGATAAACACATGACCGTAGCAGATGCCATAGAACATCCTTGTGATTGAGCTGATTGTTTGTGTTTGTGGGATCCATTCAGCTCAGTTTAACTGGCCATGCTGAGGAACTCTCCATGAGGGTGAAAGAGTGGCACGACACTGATGCAAGTTCTTTCAGATATTTTATTTTTAATGATTTACGCAATACTTGAGGGTCTGTTCAAGCTTTGATCCCTTCTCAGACAAAGAGTGGATATGTTTTTTAATACTCCATGCATTTAATAAATCTGTGAAACTTTATATTAGAGTGTTTGATCTTATCTGAGTTGAACTTCAAAGGCTTTTTTTATGAAGAAAAATTTAACTGTTGTAGAAAAAAAGAAGTGCTCTCACTGCCAGACAATGTTGAAGGTGAGAATTCCTCTATCTCAGGTCACATTCTTGCATTTTACAGCATGCCATATACAAAAATTTAGCTTAAAATGTAAAAGTTTAACAAAATACTGTCCTATGCAGGGCGTGATGGCTAGGATTGAGGAATGGCTAGGAATGATGTGTGTATTATTTGTATCTGTTGGTCATTGCTAATAGATGGTTAATAAATGGAACCACAAATTCTACAATTGATGATTACTGTTGTAATTGTATATATGAGGTACTGGCCCCAAAGACCATGTTTCTGCATATAAACATTGAAAAGTCGAGCAGTGGTCTATCTGACAAATTCTTTAATGACTAGTATGAATTAGCAACTGGTTCCATGTGCTATAGAAACAATGACACCATTTCTGAGTACCTATAGAACCATAAACCACTGACCCCTGGAGGCCATGGACATCTTCCATGACCAACCTTCTGAGCTTGATTACAAAGCTGATTTAAAAATAAACTTCTACTACATGAATATGAATGAGTGATAGAAAAAGAGGCTTTCACCACAAATTCCCTCAGCCTTTGAATCAGCTGTCCTGACACCTGCAGTATCTGTCAGCCTGTCCCCCTGAGACTTGCTTCCAGGAGCCCTGCTGGTGATCAAAGTTGAGTGCCGCCCTGAGGACAAGACTTCCAAAGAGGCTACCACAAAAACTTACACAAGAACTTAACAGAGCCTCTAAAAAATTGTGAATGTTTTAGTGATGTGCAGGAAATGCAACCTTTCTGTGTAAGTAATGCTTCCTTTGGTTTACCTCCAGTCTACACCCTACTGATCATTATGTTTCACAAACAGCCGCATGTTCAAAGAATGGTCTTGCTTCCCTAAAAGGAGAACACTGAGTCGATGTTTACAAGGGTTTGTGATGAGAGAGTTTATTATAGCTTCACTCAGGGTTTCATTTGAAATTCTTGTCTACACTGTTAACAGAGAGGGGAAACATGGCCAGGCTGACTGATTCAGATCGCTTTTTTTTTTTTTTTACAAGGATTTCAAGGTGGCTTTTAGATAACCTTCTATACTGTGCTGGAAGAGACAACCATTTGCTTCAAATTAGTGCTATGCTCAAGCTCTTGGCAGTGAGTGCAAAAACTGGAAACTTGTGTGAGTCTGAGTGATGCTGTGTTGAGTTTTTCCACAGGCCGGGTGACTGGAAAGTTTGCGGGAAAGTGGACGCCGCATGTCATCAAGCCAGGCCAGTTTCCTAAATTTGTACACCTTCACTGCTCGAACGTAAACTGACCTCGTCCGTTGTGTTTTTTTTCCGCAGCGACCACATCAGTGGAGTGAATTTTTAAGGACTGGCTCAGCAGTGCCTCGGCATGAATGGGACATTTAGAGGGCTGCTGACTGGGACCTGTGTTTCGCCTCACATGTGGTCTGTGACCTTGTTTTTAAAGAGAGGCTTTAAATGAAAACAGGGCGCACAAACCATTCGATTCGAACCATTTCGTTCGTTTGTGAGCAGAAGTGAGGCAATGGGGCAAGTCCAGACTGGTAGAAAAGAAAGTGCTTAAAGAAAGATAAGCATTGCATTTGCATTTGAAACACAGAGGGCACATTACATAAGGAAAATAAACATGTATTTAAATGAAAGAAACATCAAATTGTGAGAGGGTATAGTTCAAGTGGAAGGAAAATTTGATAGATCTACTCCTCAGATCCATCCGTACAACTTGCAACATGTGTTTAAATACCCCCCATCTACAAGAGAAATGGAGCAGGACTAAATTACTGTGTTCGTGGATTCATCATGGATCATTGTTCTTTTACTCCATTACACACCGTTGGAGGGCTCAGACAAATCCAACCACAATGTTTCTGTTCTGTCGTATCGTGCGCATAAACATGTTCGCTGAGATCGCATCCAACTTGGATGTTTGACATTGAAAGGAAGGCTGAGTGCAATCCCAGCAACTTTCAAAATGGTATCTGGATCTGCCACATTTGGCCATGACATGATAGGATAATTGGAACGAACAAATGCATGGATTAGCTGCAAATTGCTCTTCCAGTGTAATCCTAATATCAGTCAGATCAGGAAAATTAGCACTAATCACCAGAACAATTCCATAGTACCAGAAATGTAATTGTGTACCTGAGCAGTAAGTCTGAATGAGATGGATTCATTTTATAGAATATTTTGACTCTTTCAGATGAACAGCTAAATAAAAAGAGCAGAATAGTAAAATAATGCAACAAAGCCTGAGAGGGAACTTCCATTTAGTTTGTATTTATCATTAGAGAGCATTCCTGCAGGCTTATGAAAAAGCCTTGACCTTTAACTTTGATAACAAAGGAATCATTGACCTTTGACTTTGCTCTTTATTAAAGATGAATCTCCTTTTCAGCCGGCAGGATGGAAAGTTTGTGAGTAATATAGTCAGTTCTGAGAAATCAGTCAAAGCTCATCAGAACCAGACTCTCTATGCAATATAGCTACAACAGTGACATATTTTTATACCCCTGTGCTTACATACAGACCATGGAGCCATCATAGAATATACGGTGCAGTGAAATATTTTATTTATACTGGGATGTATAATGTCTACCACACATTACTGAAGAAATGTTAAAGAAAGAAACACAACTTTTCCATCCTGTTGTGGTAAAGTGGAGTGGTTAAACCATAAATGTAATGAGGGGATGAGGGCAGAAATGAGACACACATGTCAAGTGACTCAATCTATAGTATATATACCATGGCTTTCTACTGTTAGCTGCAGATGATTTCCTGGGGCATGATTAATGCCACACTAAAGTAGTGAAGGAGACGTTCCCAGGAACAGCCAGTTCTCCCCAGACCACCATTGCAGTACCTTATAATTATCAAAACATAACATGCACCCATCAATTTGGTCTTTCCATCCATAAGCAGAGAAGTTTGACATCTCATCTGGATGGGAAAGGGATCTCTCTCCCATGGGTTTGTCCTCAAAGACCAACAACAATCAGGAATTTCTTATGGTTGTGATAAATTTTAAGGTCGAAGCTTGACGTTTACAGCCATTTGTAGATGCGATTTTGTAATTGTGATTATTGTTATTGGAAGATCTTCTAATGCTGGAATCCTTACATATATTTCCTTTTTTGAATAAAAATGCTTGAACATAATCACAAAGTTTTACAGATATAATAATCAAAACCAGAGGAACCAGTACAACAGGTAGTCGTGTCAAAACCTCAGCCACGGTGGTTGAAGTCAGAGTGGTGAAAAGGTTTCAAAGGACAGAACACATAAATGTGACCGACTGTGTTGTCTCTGGGTATACAGCATTAAGCACCAAACAGAAAGAAAACACACACAACTTCATAAAAAAACTTTAATCCATAGATGGAGATGTACAATAGGCAGTTTGCTTTGCTTTGATGGTTCCACACAATTTCATTGATGGTTTATTATTTTCTCAGTCCTAACCAGTCAGTTAGCTGAGCTCGGAAGTAGGACGCACAGATTGAAAGGTAAGGCCACAAGTGGAAGCTTTTAATCCTTTAAACATGTCTTAATCTGCAAACTCCTCTGCTGTTGAAAAGTGACAAAATGGTGGAGATTTAGAGTAGTGTGCTGTCACTGCGGTAGAGAGGATTACAGAGGAGGTGAAAGGGGACGTCTTCACGATGACACGAGATTGACCCCGGCTCTATCAGTAAGGACAGCTTCATATCTTAGCTGATCATATCTGTGACACTCAGGGGTTTTTACCTTATTGTAAAATGCATTTTACATTGAAACTCCTCTTGGCGTTCAGCAGGCAGGTTCAGAAGTAGCTCTTAATGCGACACGCTACCTGACCTGGAGTAAGAAAAGACATGAAATCTGGACACTGCTGTGGTCCAGCCACGGAGCCTTCTGTGGCTTCATGGCAAAGGAGGCAGGTTCTGGGTGGAGGGTGGAAGCGTTCACATACTGTATGCACACGCATATACAAACACAGGAGACCAACTGGTGTCACATCTTGTGCCAGTACACCAAGTTTTTTTTTTTTTCCCACACCCACTAAAAGAAGCAGTCTGTTTAATATTATGAAACCACAGTGGGAGCCAGCAGGTTTATGCAGTAGCATCTGGCCTCGCCACCGATGGCTGCCAGGGCACACTTTAGATCCGAATAATTGGCTGTGACAGCAGCGTGAGATGGACAAATGAGAAGCTCCTCCTGAGTGACCGGAGGACTTTGGGAGGAATGAAGAAGCCTGCTTAGTGTCTCGTGAGTATCCTGTGAGGAAAGTCAAGTTTTAGTGCTTCATATTTTGTTTTTCAAGTCGGGGTTTAAGATTAAGTGTCAATGTATCAGTTTGGGTTTTTCCCTTGGAATACTCTTGCATCTTTATTGTAAATGATGTTTCCTGTGTTGCCCTCACTTGTATTTCCTCCCTTCATATTCTTGAATTGTCTCTGATGGCCAATTTGATTTTTGCATTTTTTTCTCGGGTCTTTTCATGCCATAACTGTGCAGATCAGTCCGTGCTCCCGTCCAGTTCTTCACTCATTTGAAGAACAATACCTCCAGGTAGAAATCAAAGAATTTATTTTGGATGTCCAGTAGAACAAAAGTACAGAATTATTGCAAAAGTAAAGATAAATAATGGCATACAGGACAAAAAAAAAGACAACAATGTAAAATGACTAAAAAAGGAAACTGGTGGTTAATTCTATTGTACACATGTACCAAACAAAACATGATGCCCCTGGCTTTCCCTTTCAGTGAACAAATAAATATTTACCATGGACATTTTAAATGTAGCGAGGATTTCTGGAGCACAGATTTTACATTGCAGAAACGGGTCAAATGAAAAACAAAATGTGATCATCTGTGCAACTTTTATGTCTTTCTTGGAGAATCTTTGGTAGAAAAAAAATGCACATACTGTAAATGAAGAAAATAAATGTAAATGTAAATACAGTTTAATAAGCAAAGCATTTCAGTATTGTCATAGCTGCATTTCACTTGGTAGAAGAGGGGGAAGGGTAACAGAGGCTTGATGGTATTAATGTGGGAGTGAGGGGAGTTAGGCAGCTCGAGCCAGCTCACTTGCAGACGTATAAAAAAAAAAAACCTTGAACAAAGAAGCCTCCATTTTCCATGACAGTTTCAGCCCGTGCTGGCAGAACTTTAGAAAAATGCCTCAGGAAGAAGAGCCAAAAATACCTCAGTGTTCTTAACTCAGAGGAGCAGAACAATATAGTCTTCAGAGCACAAAGATAATAATCAGAATCTGCTCCAGTGTTTTTTTTTTGTCTTTCTTAAAAAAAAGGGCACTCAGAGCAACACTATTGGTATTCCACAGCAGTCAGATCCGTTCAGATTCATGAGATTCCAGTCGCTTCTGCTTAATCCAGTTAGCAAAAGGACAGCAGGGTAAAGGGGGGAATCTTGTTAGCTTCCAGTGGAAGTGGATGAGATACAGAATGCCATAACAGCGGCAGAGGTTCACTTTTAACATCCCATGTCATTCTGGTCGCAATCATTACATCTGTTGGAGGTCAGTCCCAGTCATCTTTACACACACAGGCACATTCTTCGTGGTGTTCTAAGGGCACGTCGGTCAAAGTTTTCTGCAGGCCTTTGCTACCATTTCGATATTTCAGCAGTAGTACCTGTCAACATTGTTGAACGTCAAACATTTTATCTTAAGCGCACTTAGATTATTGCTCAAATGCAGTTCTGCTCTGTCTTGTTTTATATATATTTACCTTTTTGTTTTAATGAAAAAAAGTTGCAGTGTGAGTAATTTTGTTTTCAGATCTCCATTTCCAAGTTCAGGTCACTACTTCTACATTTCACATCATCCGGAATTGTGATATTGTGTAACGGAATTAGCAAAATTGTGGAAGTTCCAACCGTGCATTTGGAAATTTTGAAAAAGGGAAGGTAAAACGGAAACAAGTTACAAGTTAAAGTGCTAACATTTACCTCGTGGTATTTCTTTGTGACCCTGGCGGGAACGCACTGGCAGTCGTAACAGCGGTGAGAGCAGCAGGCGCAGTTTCCACCGCAGCGCTTCACCAGGAGGCAGCTTGGCCAGAAAATGGCATCGGTCCTTTTCAGCTCCTCACGCAAGGACACGGAAAAGTTGCGCGGAGTGCAGCTGTACAGTCGAACTTCGTCCCTCAGAAGATTAAGATCAGCTCCTCCTTGAAGAAAACATGCGTGTGAACACTTCCTGTCAAACTCTACCCTCAGCAATTTTGTGATAAACTTCCTTTTCAAATGTTAAAAGTCTTACCTCTGGCTTTTTTACTATGGATGAATGACTTTCCCAGCACGTGCCAGGATGGTTTGTACAACTCCTCCATATCCACTTGCCACCGCTCAGGCTCTAGGTACCTCATGACCTCTTCCACAGTTCTCAGGCCTTCCACTGCTTCTGAGAGCTCCTCAATACCCTGAAGAGATGGAGGGAGAACTGCAGCCAGCTCCGGTTCAGATATACTCTGTTGAAGGAAAAGCAGATGGACAGAGGGATGGTAAAGAAATGTCATTGGCGTTAAGCTCTGAAGGTAACAGGACCAACAGGACCAAAATTGCCCCCATGTGAGGTGTTGCTGGTTGGTTTGGTGTCTTGTAACGGCAACAAACTGAAACTGCTAACGTTTGCTGCTCCGTGATCGATTGCACAATATGCTGCACTGTGGCAACAAATGTTATCCTGCACATGAGCAATGAGACCTCACAGCATTTTCCTGTGACAAATAATGATGTGAAAGGGTCATCATCATCGTCAGCATATGAAGTCTGCCACAGTCATAATGGCTGTATCTAATAGTTTTGCAGGCAATTGAGAGGCAGATGAAAATGAATGGCTTAATTTTTACACTGTCAGCTGTGATCACATCTCCGTCAGGCCCCTCTTTGCATAACTGCATTTGTCCCCTTTGCTCCTGCAGACAGCAGTATTATTTGTTTCAATCCCAGAGTTCTTTGGGCTACAGTGTGCAGAGACTGATAGCTCGTCTGTGGGTTTTTCCAAAGACAGGAGAGGCTCATCTGCTAAAGCTTTCAGTCCCGTGATGCTGCATTTGTCCAACATGTCAGCTCAGCAGTTTCTCTGATCTCGTGTGACTGACAGGTGGAAGCCAATATTGTGACATTTGGAGAAAGAAATGCGACTTGTGGCCTATTCAAAACACTGCCAATATGGCTGCGTTTGCAGAGCTTATAAGCGTGAATTAGAAAAGAGCCCTGGAGGAAATTGTTGCCTTTCGTAAGACTTCATGGTGCCAATGCCAAGAGTATTTGTGGTTTGCTTCAAATTTATGACTTGTGGTAAAAGTCATCCACACTGTATTTAGGACTTGTGAAATGTTAACCGCTAAGTGGCTAGTGTAACCTTATTTAAAAATGTATGAATTGACAATGTTTAGAAGCAAGAACAGAATATCAGTAAATTAATACAAGTTAGTAAAAGAACAGATTTTGACTGACTGCATACATGGATTTTTTTCATTGCACAACACCAAACAAGCTCCTTGACGATTTTAAATTGAGGAGCTAGAAGTTCCTCATTGTCGCACCACAGGTTACTGAAATACAGCTGTGCACATGCTGCACGTTTGACATAGTGATTGTGCTCTTCGCATTAGAAGAGCCCTGCAAGCTCAGTGCCAGACAGAAAATCATGCACACAACATACCTAAATGCACCACTGACCTCTAACTGCATTCATTTCAGACCATTGAGCACATCATCTGTGCATTTAAGACTATTGTTTTTCAGTGTCAGATGTGTATTATTACCACAGATGCTGACCCCCATTTGAGAAGATAGCAGAAAATCTTAAATCCAGCTGTCAGAATATCTTGCTGTATATGTTCCAACATCCAATGAGGACTGATTGTAAAAGCTAAAGTCTTTTAATGGAAATAAATCCCCTCAGCATTTGTGGAACAGGCTGGTAATGTACTTTCAACCTGTTCAATATTGATCTATAGGATGGGGTCTACCAAAACAAAATAAAGTTATTCGATTTAGCTTATGTCAAGATGTCGTCATTGGTCTTCATGGATCCATGCGTGGATAGAGGGACAGAAAAGTTCTTCAGTCTTTTATCTCAGGTTCTTAAAACTTCAACCAGCATTTATAGTGGAAAATGTAATAATTATATTTATTACTGTGACATCTTGTAATATACCCAATATGACAGAAAAATGCAGAACTCTCTGAGCTCCAGCACATGAATAGGCTTCCTCTCTAGGCTGCACATACCTCATATCAGGCTCATTCTGCTTGTGCAGGACGACCACATGACTTATTTCTAGTAACTGTAATGAGAGGTTTATTTGACAATGTTGAGATGAAAATGCTGAAATAGCGCATGGTTAAAACAATATCTCCGTCTTCACACAGCATTGCTGACCACATCTTTGCCAAAGACAACGAGCAGTGAGAGCCATTCTGTGTGAACGCAGTGCTTGACGAGATACCACACGCTGCAATTGAGGTTGACATATAAACAGACCTCAGTTGCACCACGTTTTAAAGCTCCTGCATGATTTTTCCTGTCATGCCTCTGCACTTTAACTAGGATTTTACTTCTCATTTTCTCTGTTCTTCCTCCCTCTATTCATGTCCTGTTTAGAAAAATGTCTTCAATCCATTTAAATAAACAAAACTGCTGGAGCTATCATTATGTCCTGGGAGAAACAGAGTTCAATTCTAGATCAAGACCTCACAGAGACAATGATGTATGTTTTGTTTGCTCCTTTAACCCACCATTCACCACCCCGCATGCTCCATTCAACAGACTCCTTCTCTCCTATGTTTTAACAACCTCTTCCCCTCAGCCCTTTCGCTCTTCCTTAAATCCCTTCCTGTGAATTACAGACCGGGTCTTATTTCCCCGCCACCTCTCCATTCCACAGAAGTGGCGAGGAGGAATTATTGCTTGTTTAAATATAAACTAAAGTGCTGGCCTCTGCATGGCATGGGGTTCCAGTAGCTGCTGGCTGACCACAGAGGAAACAGAGCGCCGCTGTTCTAGCATGCTCCTCCTTTCTCAGCACAAAGTTCAAAGGGAATCCATGCTGAACATTAAGAGGCCAAAACTTCCTCTCCCTCCTCATGGTTTCCACACCTATGAGGCAGAATATGAAAGAAAACCCACAGTCACTTCCTCCATTATATATTTAGTGGCAGACATTTGACTTCCCTCCAATGGCAGTAGTATTAGATCTACATCAAAATGAATCAAACGTGGTGTCTCACAAATTCCTGCAGGCTTAACATGCTGAATGCATATTTTGTCTTTGGTCTCATGTCTGTCATCAATGTGAAAGGGGTCTCAAAAACACAGACAGCTGCCATGTCTGCGTGAGCAGGGAGAGCGTGAGCCAAGAATGAAATGAAGGAAAACTTGGGTGGTGCCGTACTTTGGTATTGATTAGCCTTAATTAGATTAGATGAACTGCTGGCTTTCCTACAGCACCAGCATCACAATTTACTGGTAATAAATGGAAATGTAATGATTTTCTGTGCTTATGAGACGAAGAAGATCCAGAGGATGTTAATTACACGTCATTTGTTGCTGATAACAACAGTGGAATCGAGGAGGAAGGTTAGGTTGAAGACTAAGTTAGTATATAATGACCAGTACACAAACCATCAGTGATGTCATTCTCTCATTTGTGCCTGTCAGATTTCACAGTGCCGGAGGCCGTTTGGAATTCATGAGGAATCAAACTGTTTACTCAACAAAAGTCAACACGGCCAAAATCATGACAGGTTCAAGCATGGCACTTGTCTTTTCAGGGATCTTGTTTGTCAGTGAAGGCAACAGCTAGCGAGGGATTATTTGTGTGTGTGTGTGTGTGTGTGTGTGTGTGGTCTGTGTGACCTGAACAGCAAAGTGCAAAGACAAAGACAGGCTTTACAGGGTTCTGTCTTTTTAATTATTGCTACATTAGGGAAGACTGGGAGCTAAAATCGGCATTAAGATTATGCTTAATTGCAAAAAGATCCTGCTTTTGCTAATGTAAAATGACTTAACTCGAGGAAAATTACACACACGTTTAGCTACCTGAAGAGGAACGCTGTTCATGCTAATATGAATTGACTGGAGCACAGTCAGGAGGGGAGCATGTTGGGTGGGTGGGTGGGTGGGTGGTTAGTGGTGGGTGGGGGGGTCACCTTAGTTTGTGTATATTTAAGTACTCTTGATGTACGGTGTGCAAGCCAAAGCTGCTGCATAAAAAAGTACTTACTGGATTATAAACTAATTAAGGAATACATTTATCAGTGTTATCAGTGTTTTGGGAGGTGGGATTGATGGAGATTGATGAAGTTTCTTTCTTACTGTCTTAGAGACAATGTTATTTGTGTCTGCTCAGATCAGATTAATTACTCATCAAACTTATCAACAGCTAATAAGGAGTCTTGCCCAAATCTTGATACGGTCAACTTGGGCAAGTGATTTGTGCACCTCTATTATTCATCCATCACTCCTAACCATCTCATGCTTCTAAGTCACTGGGATGGTCTGAAGCATCCCAGTGATCTCTGTAAGAGGCAGACACACGCCCTGCACACATCAGCAGTCCATCACAGGGCACAAGCCATTAACTGACACTCTCACCGGGGAGGCATTTTCAGCCTCCACTCAAGCTAATTTGTATTTCTGACTGTGGGAGAAAACAGAGTGCTTGAAGGAAACACACAGGAAAAGAGAGCACATGCATCCTTGCTACGAAGCTATCGTGCTAGGCATGAGACATCTGTACAAATCTTCACATCTGGCAAATGAAGTACTGAATGAGACAGTCCTACAAAATCACATTTTACTGGACATATACAGATATATCTGCCAAAGATGAAACAGCGGAGAGACACAGCGAGCAATGTCAGCGTTGCTAAATCACAGACAACACTAGAGAACAGTAAATGTCAGTCTGAACTATGGAATGAAACAGTACAGGTTTCTGCAATAAAAATGGGGGACTTTTGAACTTTAATATAATGAAAAATCACCAACAGTAAATGACACAGTCACACATCAGTGTGCCAATTGTCCACATAAAAAGTACATCTATCTCATAATTCCTACTTTCATATCAGAGCCTGAATGGATCCTGATATGAAAAGATCCATTGAATGGACCCTGGGGTCAAAACCTTTTGCAAACATGAAACCACCTATTTTCTCTACTTAGCTCCCAACAGCACCAGCAACACTGAAACATGCTAGATAAGGTACAGGTTTAGATGGAACAATAATATAACCATTAATCATACAGAAATGAACACAATACCATTCTGGGAAAAAGGGAAAATTGCAGTCTGGTTTTGGCTGCCTCCTTTTGGTCTCCATTGTCACTGGAGGGACCAAACACTTTCTAACGTTCATGTGGAACCAAACATGATTTTGTATCACGTATGATAAATTCCTAGATTTTCCAACCTTCTCAACATTTCTACTGCTGATCATTCACGTACCATAGGAAGAAGAGAGTAGCGGATGCAAAAGCCTGGATCAGAGGGGAAGTACTCATCAGAGATGAAGCGGATCCTGATCTGATTGCCTTTAGAAGTGTGGCTTGGTGGTACCAGCTGCGACCCACACCAGCGACCCAGGATGGTCTTCTCAGCCAGATCCTCAATCTCCACAAAGTCGTACCTTGCAGACAGAAACAGATATAAGTCTGTTGATCTTTATACATGTCATAACAGAACTTCCTGCATAGCTTCTTTGTTAACACATGCATTTTACCTTTGAGCTGCTGCCATTAGTGCCAACAACTGTTTCACCTCAGGACAAAAGCTATACCTTACAACATGGAATCAGTTCATTTTGATAAATGTGATCTTTATCTCACTGCCTGAATTAATTGAACCAAATGTGTCAAATTATTGGGAACAGATCTCAAAGGTTGGATGATGGTGCCATGTAAGCAGCTGCTATTTAGAAGTAACTGACAAAGCTCTTACACACATCATCAGTGAGTTATAGGTTTTAATTAAATCTGAAGGGGAATGTAGGTAATGGCTGTGGAAGACCTTAATGACTCTTTACATTAACTTCCAAATTTGCAGCTGTATGAAAACTAATTTTCCATATGATTAAATATGCATGAATGTTTATGTTTGTGTGTTTGTTGGATTGCAGCACACACACACAAATGAAATTTTGTTTGTGTGAACAAAATGACGCAATACATTTTAATTACTTGAACAAGTATTTCATGTTTGCAGTCACAGTAAATGACAAAGGCCCTACCTGCAGTCCACCTTTCCAACCTATGATACCCATAATTGTTATGAAATGCAAAAGCATATGGCCACTCTCATATCTGAACAAAGATTATCGCTGTCAAGCCCAGCAGAGTATAAAAGCTTAGTGTATAAAAGGCAGTAGTTCAGTCTTTATTATTTATATATGTATTTCAGTCAGTCCAGCCTCATTTGTCTGTGATCTTTACAGTCAGGAGTGAATCACGCTGCAGTTTGCGCCAACAGGGACGACCTCTCGCTCAGCACTGCCAGCTTTGGTATTTGGAGTTCTAGGACATTTTTTACAATTTGCATTGGCTCAAAAACAACATAGAGGGACGAGAGCTGGGCTAAAAATGGATGGTCTACAAAGTTGGATAAACTGAAAAGGGGTGTGGGGGTAAGGGTCTGCAGAGGCAGCGACTCTGCTGCCTTTAATTTTGAAAGTCTAATCATCTACAAAGACAGACACACTGGAAAAGGTCCAACCAAACAGTCCTTTTTGCCAAATTCTACATTAAATATGAGGTGACTGAATCAACTCAGAAACACGGAGAAACAAAGCAGGTTGTTTGGGGGGAAAATATTCAATCAATTTACTTTTTCTGGAGGTCAGAGGAGACACACCAGCATTCTGCTCTCAGAGAGCTGCAGAACTTTGACAGTTGGCTCATTTATAATGCAACATGTCCTGATCATTACACATCACCATGTGTTCGGGGTTACCATGCTGAACAGCAGCCTCTGAGATTAACAAATGTCTTCACAAACACACAAACTTGTCAGTACAGTCATTATGAGCACATGTGATCAACCAACAAATGAATCTACAGAAGTATCAGAATCACACACACTGTTAGAAATGAGTTCATCAGTCACAATAGAGCCAACATTTACCATTGGAATGGTGCAGATTAGGAAAAATTAACACCTATATTTTTGTCATCTCCCTTCAGAATAAAGAAAGAGACATGTTTCTTTCTTTCCCTGAGCTGGCAGGCATGACTCCATTGCCATGCCAACCAGCTGTAAGGCCCCTTTTTCTGCAATATGCCTCTCCTCCCATGGATTTGGTTAGAATGCTTTTCATCCTAGCAGAGCCAAACAGAATAGTTGATGAGCATCTCCACTCCACAGCCTCCTACTCATCTTAACAGAGGCTCTTCGCTTCAGGCTGAGCTGTACACATTTCTCATGTTCATTTCATCCATGAGAATCACTGGATGAGAGATTACAGTCTGGTTTACTTGCATCTCATTGTGCAGTGACAAAATGGTGTCAGAGTGGCATCAATCATAGATTTTATTTTTTGTGTGTCATCAAGAGAATGACAGTGCAAAGATGATACATTTGCGTGTGTCTATGTGGGAATATCCATGTTTGGAGGGAAAGGAAAGTGATTTTGCTTGAGGTTGCAAAAATATGAGCGCTGAAGCAAAAGACATGGCGATGACCCCAGAAATGGTTGGTGTTGTCCATCACCAGTGTCCCCAAGGAGACCATCCACAGAAGTTGTCATTCTTGAACCCACTGCACGACATGTCTTTTGAGGATTTAAACAACAAAAGTATCCTCATCAACAACAAAAAGGCCCACCACAATGCATCACTAACAAGAATGCAACAACATGCCATTAATTTTTGCACGTCTAGGCATGTGGAAGTGATGTAGTCATATTTGGGGTCAATTTGAAGTTAAGTAATCAAATCCAGTCCTGTGTGTAAGGAGTGATGGCATGCTATTTTAAAGTTCAGCAAGGTAACTCACTGTCTAAACAACTTCTGCAGCTTCTTTAAAACACTAACCACTCAACTGTGCTGCTCGACAGTGTGGTGGTGAACATAACGCACAGATGGTAAATCGATTCCTTGGGGCTTGGTTTTCCAGTTTGAATTGATCAGCAAAAGAGGCAAACCCAGGCCATAATTAAAATGGGATCCTCCATAAAGCAGAGGATACAGCGAGTGTATACGTATGCATTTGTGTTTATGTGCTGCCATTTGGAGGGAGGCGCCTGTCACTCAGGCAAACATAAACGTCCACTACGTTAAATAAAATATATTGCCATCAAGGGGCAAAACAAATCACTCTGCTGCAGGATTTTCAATATTCACAGCTGCCACAGCACACCAAAGCCAATTTCACAAATGGCCACACACTCTCCCTCTAAATCTTTGCAGATGGGCTACAGCAAAGACAGGACACATCTTCAGTCCAGCCCAACCCATAAAATGGCGTGCCAGCCAGGGAAGCCCCTGCTCAGTGGGAGCTGGTCGATCAAGCAGAGGAAAGTCTTTGAAAAACTGGCACAAAGCTCAGGTTAGATCCTGAGGGAGGTTATCCATTTCCTGAGCGGAAACAGGTTTTATTTATACAATAAAAGCTCACAATAAAACCTCTCAAAATGAAAAATGTTGCAGTAGAATGCCTCCAATGAGGGGCATATTTATTAAATCATCGTTTCCAATGTTGTAATGTTGTTCTACATTACAACGCCCCAGCTTACCGGGACAGGAAGACAGAACACTGCACAGGTCACTACAGTCACTCGAGGTGTTTACACAGTCTGATAGCAGGGGTGTGAAGTGCACATTCTAACTTAATGATGGAAAACATGGTGATTGAGGTGGATCTAGTGCCATGTTCTCACTTGCAGATGCCATCTTCAGGGTCCTCCAGACCAAACCTCTCATCAAACGTCAGCTGGATCCTCATGTTAGCCGTGGTCACAAGTCTCCAGACCATCTCTGTGCTTCTGGGATATGTACTGGGGAAGTCTGGGCTCTGGACCGTTCCTTCACCAGACACTGTTATGATCTTCTCTTGATGGGGATCTTGCACTCCTGGAATGGAAAAGAACAATGTTTGCTCTTTGCTGGATTACATATGGCAGATGAATTGGCCTGGACGAAGCTATTTGGACGCGATAGAACTCCTATACATTATTCATAAATATGTCAAAACCTCAGATGAAAATCTGGAATATGCATTTTTTCTTAACTGAATGTTCAATTTAAAGAATTACTTTAGAAAATGAACACAAGACTTATGGCCCCTGTAAAGACAACAATACATAACCAACAACATATTTAAGTTTAATTCTATATGAACAACTAAATAAATAGGAACTGTACGATCAAAGAGTGCCACATAGATATGATTATAATATCCTTGTGGAAGAATTTTCACTGTAGGTAGTTTATCTACTGCTGACTACTGACTCAGACTCATACATGGGGCTGTCTCTTGGGGCTATGGGGTAAATATGGGGTGAGAAGGTCAGAACTGGAATGACAGCTTAAAGAAGAGATGGACACTGTGACAGAAAAAGGTGCTGAGTATCAGAAATGCCCCAAATGTAAATCCACTGACATGAACATTAAATCGTGTCTGTTGAGAAGACAAACTGAGCTGTGGTCCACAATCACAAACATGCTCCAATTCTCCCTCTCAAGGTACAAAGAATACGATCCTTGTTAAATTGTGTTGCAAACCACGAAGCCATAAATTCCTCCAGAGAATTTCATTCCATGCAAAGCTTGCCACTGTGTCCCCTGGGGCTCTATTACATCCTCCTACATTCAGGGAGGAAGAAAAAAAAAACACACTGACAGGAAATTTCCACCTGAGCCCTACAACTACTGCAACAATGATACCCTGCAGCCAAGGCTGTTTTATCTCAAAATGATAACCTGACTCTGGACTCCAAGATTAAGATAGTTTGTTCTTGTGTGTTTGCTTTTCTTACAAAATAAATATGGCTAGACTGGGATAAAATAACAAATGCTAGATAGTTTCAAAAGAAACCAGCTTGATACTAAGCAACGGCCTACATTTCAGGGGTGACTGTGGAGTAAACTCAACCATTTCTTCTCTTCTAATTGTAACATGCTGTGCATGAGCCATCACTGCCCCCACCCCAGCTACCGTCTTGCTTTGGAAAGACTCATCTTTTAAAGACTCATCTTTTAAATAAAGAAATAATCCAACCGTAAATTTCTGCCTGCTACTATCGCAGTTTTCTATTAGCTAACTGGTTCGTCATAATAGCCAAAAGAAAAACAATCAAAATATCCGGAATCTGTTTGAGCTGTATTTATTTTTGTATGAACGAGTAAACATCTAGTATGTCTAACCATGAGAGGGGCCAGAAGGGATTTTTTTTTTTGTGCTCAGGAGTGCGCTGCTGGAAGTTTGTCATCACATTAAATGGATGAGTAACTGTTTCCACCGTAAGAATTACACACACAGAAAGTTCTGAACTTCATTACTCTTCACTTTGCAACAAATGCAATTCAGGGATGTGATTCATGAGAGCGGTTTGATTTGTTCTGAGGTTATCTGCCTGCAGCTGAGACAAAAACACAGACAAGTTGCGTTTGTAAAATGTCAAAAAACAGCTTGGTTGTATCTCCCAGTTTCTCCAGGTAGAAAACACATCAGTCTGAACAAACTTCTGCATCAGTTAACAAATGAGAATGAAGTGAGAACTCTTGTTCACATTTAAATAAAAAGACTAATTAACACTACTGAAGAAATGTTTGATGCTCAAGCCATGGTTTACCATGAAATGATGAAGGGATTTCATATTTCCACGGAAAATATTACTATATTACCTTGTTAAGTGAAAAAGCCTTAAATTTACAGTTTCACACATCTCAAAGGCTAAAGCAACATTTGACATGGTGCTGTTCAGCTGCAATGTCTAAGCACATATATGATTGTTTAATCAGAATACACCATAGCTTTCGTTTTGTTAGCAACATTATTCTGGTTTAACCTAAAAACAGGAATAAGGAACACCTCCAATTCTCCTCTGCACTCATGCAAACAATACATTTTAATGCAATCAGTGTTAACACACTGACTGTTTTCAGAGCTCAGCAAACTAACACCTTTCCTGGTAATTAATCATTCCTCTTCATCATAATGTCAGGCTTGTAATTACTCTCCAATTACTGCAGGTTCCCATATACAGGATCATAAAATGCATAATGAATATGAAAAACTATAATTGAATATACATGTGCCAATGCATAAAATGTGTATATTAGTAGTATATATATATATGTACAGAGAGAGAGAGGGAGACACCATAATTGTGTCAAGAAATGTCTGAAAAAAAAACATTTATTATATGAAAAATGATCTACACAGATGAAAAAAACTTGCCTAATCCCAAAAACCTCTGCAAATATCCTGCTTAATTCTCTCAACTGTATCAGGAGTAATTGCAGTGGGTGGGAAGGACTCGCTATGCATTCCTCTTTTGTTCAAGTCTTTGTGCATGAAAAATCCAAAAGAGTCTTCACCTTTTGTTCACTTGCCTCAAGTAGAAAATCCTGCTGCTTTACAGTCTTGCTCATTATTTTTTTTTTCTTTCTGTTTTAATAAACGCATCGGTCCTTTGAACTTTCCCATGGACGACTCTCCCAGTGCTGCAGAGTGCAGACACATGCTACCAGTCACGCTGGATTCCCAGTTTAACTTTGACTTGAAAATGACCTCACTTTGTGGGTTAACCAGTGTCATCTAATGATCAGAGACGTGGTCCCCAAGAGTGAATTACCTCAAACATGACTTTTCCTTGACCTACTTTTTTTTCCTCTGTGAGGAAAGTAGAGCCGACTATTAAGGGAGGAAGTGACTCTGAATAAATAGGGGCCTATACAGTGCAGCCATTGTGCTTTGTTCACACATTAGAGGCTGAACCATTCATGCTGTTAAACATTAACCTTTCCCTTACCATAACAAAACTGCACATGTAGAGAAGGATGTGCTGTGCTCTCTGTTTCCTTAGTGCAAATGACCAATTATTAGTGCTTCTAATTCTACAACTGCACATAAAGTGAATAAAGTGCGATGTGAAAAACATCCTACCATACACATTAAACAAACTAATCTAGCTGCATGCAACACCCAGATGCATTAATGACTGATAAATGCCTTCAAGCAGACTAACTAATGCAAGTAGCTTCTGATTCAGATTCACAAAAAGATGGAGGAATAAAGAAGTTCTGGTATTTGGTAGTTCTGCTAAGTGTTCTTCTCTTTGCATATCATTAGTGTCACACTACATTAAGATGTTAGCTTGGGAGTTTATCTTGCAGCCACACGTTATTATATTCCAGACAAAACTTTGACTTTACTCTGGGAAGTTTGGAAAATTCAGGCCACAGCGCTCCACAGCCCTGGGAAAACAGTAAATGCTTTATATCTCCAATGTGAGGTCAGGGACATTATATTCAAAGGGTTAAAGCCATTATTTATGACTACTACAGTTCAGAATGTGAATGACAGATAAAAAAAATCCTATAGCAAATATATGGATTATGCAACCACAGGGGTTGCATTTGCAAAATGGCAAAAATTATTTTCACACATTATGAGCTATAGATTGCTCTAATAGCGCAATGTGTCCTCCCAGCAGCCTTATACATCATCAATAATCATCCGACATGGTCATTCGTAGCACGGTAATCAACAGCAGGGACGCTGAAATACTAAATCCAAATTACTTTTAATTTCAGCCATATACCTTCTCAAATCAAAATGAATGTGAGACCTTGAGCAGCACAGTAAAACTGGCAAGAATTCAGCATTTCAGGCTCAATGCAATCACTCTCACATCTGGTGCTTATTAGGACAGTACAGCAGTTACTACAGGTGCAGTAAATTCCTGACCCTGCTTCTGAAATTTATTGCTTCTTTGAGTTTACAGTTAGTTGGGAAAAATTGGGGCTGAAACACGCCCCGGGAATCTCTCCTACCATCAAACGATTGCGTCAATCCATTGCATATTGGTTGAATCTGCCAAGCACATGCTGCCACGTGTTTGAGAGAGGGCTCAGCAGAGGTTTGCCACAATAACACGAGGAGTCGGCAGTGCAGCGACCTCAGGAATAAACACAATCAAGGAATATATTTATCATGACCAAAAGTGAGCATGGGATTGTTAGACTTGTATGCATATGTTTATGTATGTATAGACATATGTGACATGTGAGATTTATACATTTCAGGAATAAATACAGATGAATATGGCTGAAAATCAGGCCCAACACAACATATACATTATATATAGCACACTGTAAAAAAAAAAAAAAAAAAAAAAAAACAACTACAACAGGTTACAAAAATAATCAATTGATACTAATGATAAAATGTGTAATCAGTACATTTTGCTTGGCTGACTTTACCATAATCACTCACTGTATAATCAGTATGGTAAATCTAGATTTCATCTGCTTGATGGTAGTATTATGCAAAATGCGTTATGAAAGCAGCATCAGTCACACCACAGTCGGCATGCGGATGAAAAAAGAAATAAGAATGCAGTTGTGCCGGTTACCTCTAGGGGGCTCACCAGTACTAACTGTTCTCTCCCCCATCACTGCAACACCGCCACAAAGGATGCTCAGAGCAGGATACGTGTACATTCTAGTCTAGTGCAAACATGCTTATACTTGTAAATTCAACATTTGGAGAGAAAAAAGGAGGAAAAGTGATGAGGCCTATGAGAAAAATATATAGATTAAAAAAGTTAAAAAAAAAACACCTCCATTTCTTTCCTTTCAAATAACCAAATTCAAACCAGGGACACATTGTTATCCTCACTTAACCCAACACCTACAGGATGAGTCATTTCAATCAGCACAAGTGTTCATTACATGACTGTTGACCACCCTGACTTGTGAAAGGGCCAAAGGCTACCAGAAACCCTCACTCCTGGCATAGGTGTTTTTTTTTGTTTTTTTTTTTGCCTGCTTGATCATAATAAAGCAATATATTGATCCCACTTTGATCAATCGTCCTGTATAAATGAGCAGTGTCCTTGCATTAGAGCAGGTTGGTATTGATCCACTCAGCAACATTTTCGTGGGGCCGATCATTTCCGTCGGGGTGGGCTCCACTCTGAGGTCCTCTGATGAAGTGATGGGCTCTCTCTCTCTCTCTCTTTACCCAAGAGGTCAACCAGGACAAGTGGGAAGGAGGGACATCTGTTGACACCTACTGCAGAGGCAAAGTAAAACATCTGCACTTCAGATCAGATGACCCAACCTGATACTGCTAGTTTGTCTGTCAGTGGTAGGTCTCTGCTCCGCGGCTTTCCCACACAACTTTATAACAGGTTCAAGTTCATATTTACATTATTTTCTTTAAGAATAAAGAGAATTTGCATTATTAAAACCTCCCCTGGGCCATTCTGAATGAATAACTGTATATTACTAATAAAATAGATGCCAATTAATAGAAAAATCTTAACTCATAGATGCTACAAAATCATTAACATAAACCAACATCCAATTAATGCCAGTGTTGAATACTGTAAGCCCTCCAGCCTGAAGGTTTTAACTTCCATAACTGCGAGGCAACACGCCCTTCAAGTGTTATATGAGAAAAGATGAAAATTAAGATAAGGTTTAAAAAAGCCACACAGCTGCAGGCTGTTAATAATAGTGAATGAACAGTAGTGTGTGTGTGTGTGTGTGTGTGCACGAGCAATGCTGTGCGGGAAGGAGACATGATGAAGACTTGCAGCCCCTTGGGCTGTGGCCTGTCCAGCTGAGCGACTGAAACTTGTCACCACACAACAGCTTCTCCTCAGGTTACAGTGTTTCCCCACCCCTGAACCAGCTCTCAGAGCCTCTAATTAGTGCCCACACTTGTGTTCGGCATCCAGAGAGTGGATGACTGAATGTCAGTCTTTTCACTACAGTTGAATCTCTGGTATTATTCATCCGAGCCCCAGAATCTGGAGTTCAACATATCAGCTGAAGAAATCAAATCAAACATAATATAGTCCATTTGAGCTGCTGGATTTCTATTTCTTTTTTTATTAAAATTATTTTTTAAGCAAATTCCAGCTGGGCCCATCTTATCCATCAGTTGTTGAACTGCAGGGTCACTGGCATACACAAAGTGTCAGATAAGACTCTTCCAATTCATAATTGTTTTGCATAATGCATCCATGCAAAGCATACTAATGACCCATTAATGAATTAAATTTAGATTAAATGCATCCATTGTTGGATTCATGACCTACAATACAGCATGTCCCCTTTACAAAAATACAAACTGAAATCTAAATGTACCGAGGTGTTCACACTTTGTTGAGTTTGTTTATTTGTATGGAAGATTTATCCCAATCCAAGGTTGTCAGGTACAAGCATTGTGGTTTTTATGGGTTGCTGGAAATATAGTGATAGCCAACATGAGCAACACCAAAGCACCAAAATGATCCAAAAATGAGACTGTCTGAAAGTACTCCTCTCAAATGACTAAATATGGGAAGATTTTGAGCTAATATTTTTCTCAAAGCACGCACTCTGTGCAGGAAACCAAGCAGAGGGATGGATGGCATGTATTTTAAAGATTTGTCCACAGCTGTGGAAGGCAGCTCGAGGCTGCTTTGTAGTCACATCTGTGAGCTGGACAGCTGGATGCTGAAAGAAAATTACAGTTTGATCTGTGGTGAGCCAGACTGGACTGCAGCTACGCCATACACGATCCAGACCATGCCATTATGCCTGATCAAAGATGGATCATTGCATTTTTTACAGTGACTGGATTAGAGATGATTCATGGCTGATCACAGTTTGTGTTGTTGACAGAAACTCCCAAATCTGCAAGCTTGGATGGGCTCGATGTTTCCTACCAAAAATTCCTGGAGTGATCACAGGCCGAACAAACAGTATCAGAGTCGCAATATCAGTCAAGCTTAGGTCACAGTTGCCATCACATGGTGAATTAATTTGTCTTCACACATCTTTCTCCACTTATCAGTACTTTAATCTTATCTTGAATAACTGATGTAACAGTCCTCCTACTTGAAAGAAGAAAAAAATCCCTCCATCTCTATGGAGAAATTGCCAAGCAAAATGAAAATCTAGATCAAATTCCAACTAAATTACACCAAATTACACCATTTTCATTTTCAAACAATTCTACATGATGATGAATAAGGAGAAAAGTCAAGGAACACTTCAGCAGTGAGTACAAAATTCCAGTCTTGCTACACTTTAAGATAAAGAATGATTTCTTGCAGTGGGCTGCTCCGGATCTCTAATTACTGCCACCCCACCATCGCCCTTTGGTCCCAGCTGTCTGGAGAAGAGGAGCTGCAGTGCAGAAGCCAGGGTAATGAAAGTATAGTCCTTTCAACCTCTATTTACCAAGGGAGGGTTAGCAGAGCACAACTGCTCTTTTCCTTGAACATCCTGCTCTCGCTCACACACTTGTAGGCCTGTTGCCACACTCACTACAGCCACGTGAAACACAGTGATGCCAAATAGGTGAAGAGCACATTTACTTCACTATCCCCAGAAAAATCCCCTCAGATTTAAACTGTTGACCTCTCAGCTTGAAATACTTTGCTCAAAAACTGGATTCCAATGCTTTAACAAATGCACATCCTCCAAAATCAAGGAACAGTGCCCATTCATACATCCCAGGGTAACAGATTGCCAAAGGGCTGGTTTTAATAAACAAAGCAAGTTTGTAGCTTGATCTGCAGAGTTGACGTGAGTAGCAATTTCAGGATTAGATAATGAGAAAAAATGATGTTTTTAAGAGGAAACATTATGGTGGAGTTGCAGTGACTTTGTACACGTAAGTTAATTCTTGTTAAACAAAAGTTATTGTGTTTCCAAAGCAGTTATATTTCTGTTGGCATGGCAACACTATGGTGTTATACAAATAACATACAAATGTGTAGCTAAATCCATCACATACACTTCAGCTAAAAGGACAAAAAGCACAAATAAATATTTTCACACTTTCATGACAAAAACTTTAAATGTTTTAAATGAAAACAGCTGTGAGGAACGAGAAAGAGGTATAGAATTTGAATTTTATGTTTCAAAGATGCTTACTGTAGATCAGTAGTTAACTCCAGACCAGTTTATCAGACCAGTCTGGATTTTAACTGCACTGCAAACCAGAGTCTTTTAATGAAACCCTGGCAACAAACAATGAATGTAAAACATGCATGTAAACGTGTAAAATCTATCACCACAAGCCTCCAATGTTGCAAAGTACATCAAGAGAATGTGAACTCAGTGCCCTCTGACTCTTTTTTGCATCCTGTCGACAGCTGAGGAGGTGCACACGGTGCTGAACAAACTCTGGTTGCCAGTGCAGAAAATTAAGGATATTGCCAAATAGGGCCGTGCATGAAGAGATCTGCTTTATCTGCGGTGACATATTAGTTGGCGTGGTTCTGAGACTATTTTATTAGTTTATAAAGAACTTTATTGAAGGCAGCCAAAGAAATGTTGACAAGACATAGATAAAGATGAAGACAGTGGAGGAGGAACAGGGTGAGGAGGAGGGGATTTAACTGGTAGGGAACAATCATATACTTGTTGCCAAGCTACCTTTCTTTCAGAATTCAGATCACACAATCCTCTGTGTGAAAAAGAAAGTGGAGTCAAAATGTCCAGAAGAGACATGAAGAAATACAATCAATTTTTAACATTCTGGTCAGGCAATTTCTGGGCTTCAAAGAGGTATTCTCAAAGAACGTATCCATGTATTATTTATGTAATCGGAGGGGTTGAACAGACGTGCTGGTGTTATAAAGTTGTTTTCTTCATTGAACAACAAGGATTCTGAGCACAGCTGCAGAAGTCGGTGGTTATTAGAGCATTAGAGCTTTACAAAAACCTTGCGTGTGATTAAGAACTGACTGGCAGCGATTCTTTGAAAGTAAATTTTGATCTCTAACCCTAACCCACATAATACATAGAAATATTCCATTACAGTCTTAAAATGACTGATTCTGTGCCTCTATCCTTCAATTGCATTCATACCTTTAATGTGAGAGTTCAGAAGAGGTAATGCAAATAAATCAGGCAGAAAAGAGTCTGAGTGATACATAAGCAAATCAGGAAAAGGATTACAAAAAGAAAAAAAAAAAGTAAATAAAAAAAAAAATCACAAGGGCATATCTGACTGACTTACTGGAAGAATCCAACTGTGTCAGTGCAGGAATTTTGATTACATAAAATGCACTCTTCCAGTAAACCAGCCAGTGTTGCCAAGTTGTTTTTAACATTGAACAAGGATGGCAGCTTCACGTGCTGCAACAAAGTCACAGAATGCAATCTGTATCCAAGTCATCAAGTCATGGCATTCCCGATCAACGACCTCAGGGAGATGAAATGGATAATAACATCCCTCACTGCATTATTAATCATTAGAGTAAAAAGAGTAAAGCAAAATTCCGCCTCAATGGCAGAAGTAGCTGCCAGAGTAATGGGGTAGGAAGTTATTGCTTCAAGACAAAACATATTCCAGCTGGTTCACTATGATTTGATTAAATGGAGATTTTTGCAGATTATGTTCAGAGTACAGGCAACTACACACAAAAATGCATGCACAGTTGGCAAAACCATTCCAGCCAGCTATAATAGCTGTTTTCATTCCATTTGGGCCTTAGAAATGGATACCCTCCCATGAGGATCCAAGCATAAGGAGGGAATGGCAGCATGCAACCAGGCCACACTAAAAACCTATTTGTGCCTGAGAAAAGTCATACTTTCTCAAAATAGTGTGTGTGATTGGGTTACCATGTCTGTATGGCAGTGGCAAAGTGTCGTATATCACATCTCACCATGTGCTGGGTGACATAATCCAGCCAGCTGGGGACAGCTCTGTGCAGATAATTACTGGGACAGGTGTGTATTTTATTTCCCCTATAAATGCATTAGAGTCGTGATATTCCACGCCTCCATTTGATAGCTTCTGCTTCCTTTCTTTCCCAACACCTCCCAGTGGCACAATAAAAAGCGCAGTGGTAGTGGTTTCCATGGGCATGCAAGATATTCAAGCTGTATCTTAAGCATTTTAGTCAGTGGGGACTAAAACCAGACTAATGTTTTCTTCTGGACACTTGAGGAATGCATGGTCCTCTGCAAGTAGTACATGGATAATAAAAGTGATTTTGTTGATTTTAAGGCCACAAATTGGGACAGGATACAATTCAAAAATCAGGTAGTGCAACCTATTGCTAGTGACATGCTATTCCAACATATACTAATAAACTATGCCTTCCTTTTATGGTTTGTTTTTTGCAGATTGAGAGCAGATTGTGTTGCAAATATACAGTTATAATGAAGACCATGCAATTTATCCAGCTTATCTTAAGATGTTCACCGTGTGTATGTAGGACTGTGAGCTTTTCCATGCATCGGCAGCTCTCTCTACTCACACACGATCTAAAATTAGCATCATTAATGGTGCTTGATAGCCATGAAACATCTCCTGCGTCTAATGAATGTAGTCTCTCCTTCACATACAGACAGGGCATTATGTTATCAGAATGAAGTGGAAGTAGGTTTAGGTTCAGAAGTGAAACTGTTTCAATCGTCCTGACACAGCAGTGATGAAACAGTCAAGGGTGTGTGGCAATTTTGTCTACAATGTTTGTGTGGAATTCTTGGATTAAAATCAGGAAGATGTGTAATCAGGAAGATGTGTAATATTTCTACATTTTGGTGGAATCTCTTGCAAGAATCTGTGAGAGAAACGATTCCCACACTTAAAAAAGAGTTGATTCCCCCCCAGTCTTCATCAATGATAAATTTGGTTAAATAAAACAAAATAAAAAGTTTTGATGATGAAAATAAATACGTTCTTAAAAACATTAGAAAAAGCTTTTCTCATCTTCTGAAGTTCAAAGTACAGCAAGACTAATCTATTTTCCCCTCTCAGTGGCCCTGGTGACATTTTATCATTGACCAGTTCAAATTACTGATACACATGATATGTGATCAACTGCTGTCAAGAAATTATTGGAATACCTGAGTAATATCTGAATACAATCATACATGTCCTTCAAAAAGGGGTATTTTATTTACCTTAATGTATTTAAAACTATACAGTGGTCTACAATACCCTTATCTGGGTTAATTTATACAGCACACAACAGGTTTTAAAACATTGGAAGATAATGTCTTGATGACTGCATGGGGGACGCAGCAGGAGATGGTGATGAAATTATGTCTGAAGTCGTCAAGAAATTCTGCTTCTATCCCTCTATTAAAGACACAGCTGCAGGAATCATTGCTGCTCGCTCGGTGTCGGGCTCACTGTCACTCAACCACAAGGTGATGCCTACTCAGCGCTGCATTGAAGGGCAAAGCCTTTGCAAAAAAACTTTGAAATTCCACTCTGATAGGAGGTGATGACATCTGTTAAGCTCTGCAGACATGCCCTCCAGAAACACTGTCCAAGGTCAACTCACGTTGCTGCCAACATTTTTAGTCCAGTGGAATTCCAGTTGTCACAAGACAAACTTATCTAAACTGGGATTTGCACAAAAAAGGCATACTGGCAATGTCCCACAGTCTCTCACACTCAATATAATCTAAATTTACATCATTGAAAATCTTTGTTTTGCGGGATCAGTCCTCTGCTGCTTGAATGTAAAGCAGTGTCAGTATTCAGGGATTTCTTCTAGTGTTAGATTAGGTTGGATGATGAGGCTCGAGTCTCAATGCAAAACACGTCACATTTATATTCAACTGGTGACAGTCCCATCACAAAGTCTCAGCTATATTTCATAAACCTCATGAACTTCAGGACTGACATCACTGATTAAAGCACTCATAACAGCAAATCAGGACAGGAAGTGACAGGAATGGTGTCAGGTCACAATAAATGATGAGCTCTGGCTCTGACAGAACCTGACTGCAGGGTAGAGGTACTCCACCCGACATGTTTAGACTGTGAGAGGCACAGACTCTTCTCTGCCCACCAAAGTTGCACTGAGACTATTTGGGGAGCTTTGTTTAGGAATCTCCATTTATATACTCTGCTTTTTTTCCCCAACTCGGTAATTTCAGAGGGAAACAGTTGGCATGCAGTTACTCATTTTTTCCTCCATTTTTTTCAGCTCGCCCTGTGCCAGCTGGTCACAACATACTGCAACTGATTCAATAGCAATGGAGGATCTAGCAGTCCTCCTGCTAAGGATGCTAAATTACCTTAGAGTTAAAATAACACAGTAGATAAGAATTAAACCTCATATGGAGGGAACATGGGTACAGGAAATAGGACCATTATAGAGGCAAAATGAGAAAATACATGCTCAGTTTTTGAACATGGAAAACTTTCATTCTTTTGAGTATGAGTGCATGTTTAGGTTTGCTGAAAGCCCTGTTTCGTACTTTTCTAAGGAAATTACCCAAGTAAATCAGCAGCCATGACTCATCGATGTGCAAGTTCCTGCCCATTTGAGCTCAGCTTGGTCAGCGTGGATGCTGCAAATTCTCCACAAACTTTAGAGTAAAAGTGCCACACAGAAAAATAACACATAATCACTTTTCTTAGTTTATTAATTTAGTTGAAACATTTCTTATCATTTAATTGCAACATGCCTCATTACCACAGATTCCAGACTCAAATGGCCTTAGGATTTATACAAACCCATTCTGTGGAGTTTATAATGCCATTAATAATGTTTCATGGTGGAAGCATCACAAAGAAGGGTGGTAGGGGTCTTCTTATAAAGCTGAAATGTTGCTGCACTGTTTCAGAATTGCTTTCTTGTTGACTACTTGTATATGATTTAAAAACTGTTGGAAAATCTTTCAAAATAACTGCTGGGCGATGTGTCCAAAAATAGCCATTAGATTTGGACCATGATGTTCATGAAATAGAAATTCGGATGCATCCGTTTCACCTTCACATTCTTACCCACAAGTAGGTAAATCATTTATTAGCATGAAGCTGAACATCCATTCCCTTTTTTCATACCAGCTTCATTTTACCAGCAGTCTTCAAAGCACTGACATCAGCCTTGCAAACACAAGTCAGACAGACACACCAAACCATGAAACCCTCCCAAACTTGCGGTTTCTCACAGAAAATAAATCATTTTCCAGAGGGTTTAAATATTTCATCCAGTCTCTCTTGAGGTGAGGAGACATCAAATTGTAACTTTAAGTGCTGTGGATGTGCAGTTTTTGGTTAGATCATTCTCTGGTTGGAGTTTTGACAGTTGAGTTTCCAGGGTCATGAAATACTTACACTTTGGAAGTCAATATCATTAAGTTTTTTTTTTTTTTTTATGTGATTCATCACTCTTCAAACTGCCTGGAAATGACAAACCACTGGCAGGCAGTGGTGGAATTTGCCTGCCAAATACAGCACTTCTAGTTCAAACAGCTCCAAAAGGGAAAACATGGATATCTTATCCAGTGTCCCCCCACTAGGGCTCAAGATGTTGGGGGGAAATCCCCTCCAGCCCCATGACACAGACATCATTCTGTTCGGTGTTTGAGGTTTTTTTTTTTTTTTTCTGTTATTGTGAAGAAAAATTCAGATTAAAGCACACGTGTGGGTACTCCCCCCCCTCCTACTATAAATGTTTACACAAGGACTGCTGTTTTTAGAAACTACAGGAAAATCTAAAATTTCATCCATCATGAAAAACCTCTTTTATTGATCTTCTTTTCATCTGATGACAATAATACACTTGTTTTAATTGCTGCCCACTTTGCCTCCTGCTGACTTCCTTCCTTTATGGTTTTAATTCTGCCAAATGTTGCCATTGTGTGGCCAGCCATGATGATTAACTGCTGCATTCATTCATTTGGAGTATGCCCATTAAAGTACAGCCCAGTTCGAACTGGTAACAAGATTTCCCAGGAAGCAAGAACAGGAAACATCTGACCTTTATTACAGAATGAATGGAGATTCCAAACTCAGCCAGATTTGCTCCACTGCTTTAAGAAGCGTATCATAATTTCAAATTAAACACAGAGTTGGGCACTATGGCAACCACTTCAAATAACATTGCAGAAAGTCAAATGCCAGCTGGACACAATCGTAGCTCCCTGAAGGAGAAGCATGCACCTACAACACACGTAAATCACTGCCGTGGGTTTGGACATGGCAGGTTTGCAACCTGAAATCCACGTTTAAAAAAAAAAAAAAAATCAGAACAAAGAATATGATGTCTATAATTACAGTCTCACATTTTCCATAAAATGTCCTGTGAATTTATTTATTGATTAAAACCATTAATCTAATTTTTTGTATCTGTAAAAGCCTTCTGCAATACTGCACAGAACATTTTACTTATTTATAACTGAAGAAAGCAAAATTGTAATGAGGTTAAACCTCACCATAAATGACTCACTTGTTATTGGCTGTGACTCCATCTCTGTTTTAAATGCCTTAAAGGGGGATTTGGGAGATGTCTTCTCCAACTATAGTATGTACACTGGGTTGGGTTATTGATGCTGAAATATTTATTTATTTAATCAAAAGTAATTGCTCACTTCATACACTTCAAAGAGTCAAAGGGGGGAAATCAATGAGCTGCACCTTTACTTAGCAAACCACTAATTATCCAAACTACTCCTCCCATTTCTAACTGTTCCAAGCCAAGAATGAATGAAGTCAGCGTCGCACAACACTTGAAGCAGTATGGCTTCATAGCAAGACCACCCACACTCTTTCCCCCTCTTCAGATCCTGGGTCTAAACTGCTTATTTGTCTACATTATAATCTAATGAATGCACAATGCACCTCTGTATCTCTCAGCTCTCTATGTATGTACGGAATAGCGCACGGTCCACATTGGACCGTGACCTTTTTAACCCCACTCCTCCCCCCTAATCTCGTAATCGTCAACGGAACAGTCACCTCTGTGATCACTGGCAACTCTCATGCGTCACATACTCTTTCCAGCTGTCCTCGAGGGGAATATCTACAGGTAATCCACATATCCTGATAATATTTACCACCAGAACTTGAGCCTGTACGTTGAGGTGGTCTGGGTAGACATGAAAACACAGCCTTGTATTGGAAGTGTCAAACAATATGGATATAAAAAGTTTTACACTAAAACGAGGATGAGCTGCATGCTTGAATTTTTAGTTATGAATCAGAATTTTTAAAGGTGGTAATAAATCAAAGAGCAGGTCTAACTTAAAGAGGGAATCAGAGAAGTTTAATGCTTTCTGCATATACTTCTGACACTTTATCATCTGTAAACGCTGCAAATACAGATGTCATTTTCAGCTCTGGATTTTCGAAATAGCCATGGCACGATACGGTCATGTGGTATGCACATGAACACGTATTCCGTTATACAGATTATGACAATCCTTTGTGGCAGAGGAAGGAAATGCTCATAATTTTTAATAACACACAATGTGTATTTCAGAGTTCTCCTGAAACCCTGGTTCAGATCATTTACTGTGACAGATGGTTGTTTCACAGAGCAGCAGGTCTTCTGTGGGCTGCAGCCCTCTTTTACCAATGGAGTTATCAGCAGCCAGTTGCCAGCTTTTATACACCTGGGGAATCTAACTGCACAGGCCACAGCTACTAAAGATGCCGGACAGGTCTGGCTCTGTGCCCTCTCAGAGATCGATATCACCATCGTGGAGCATCAGCAATCAAGCGCTTCAGAAAGGTGAGTGCTCAGCCTTTCCAGTCAAAGGTTAGAGACAGCCGCGGCCAGCTTCGCCCTCAACCAAGGTGTGACTGCTGTTTTAAAGAGCTCTCTGACAGTTTAACATCTCTGTACTCCGCCGCTCCCACTCCTCTACTCCAGACTTCATCTGCCCTCCCCTTTCTCCTCCCTGTTGTTTTCTTTTCTCAGTCACTGTGAATAGATGCCAAGAGTCCTGGAGGAGCCTCTGATTTCCCATCCCTGACTGTTACTGTGGTGAAGGCAGGGCTCCATGTCCTGAAACAAGGCCAGTCGAGCTCTCTGTCAGCAGATGACTGAGCAGTGGATGAGCCTGACAAGTGAAGCGTCTGCAAGATGGAGCTGTTGTGTAAATCATTGCGTCAGACCAGCGTAGGCGTCTACGTTTTTATGGTTTCCTTTATGTCCAGTCTTTTGTGCATCAACCACCTGCGTGACGCCTCCATCATTTTTCCAGCCTTTTGAATACATTTGAAACTTCAGAGAGACTGATCAGAAAATGCAGGACATCTTTTAGTGGCCCTAGTTTTAAGACTCCAAGTAATTGCACACTAAACTGCACATCAGTTGGATTCAGAGGACTCTAGTCAGCACATCAGCTGCACAATATTTATACTTGAGTCATTTGTTTTATTAGATCTCTGCAGCAGATGCTACCCATTGGGCAACATCCTCCAAAAACAATGATGATTACCAAACTGGTGACAAAAGATCAGTGCAGAGTTGCTGTTTAATCACAGTCAGTCTCGGTGACCACCATGTTCATGCTGAGGGTGATGGCAGAACTGGTTTTGTGAATCTGATTGCAGCTCAGTCCAACTACATGGCCAAGAGCCACTGTCACTGCATGAATGGAGCCTATTTAGTTCCTGGGGACAAACTCAGAGGACCTGGTTATTTCAGACTGTTTCTCTCCCTTTAATGCAGACTAGCATCGTTTGAACATCAAATGTCACATTGCACTTCCTGTCCTGGTTACAACAGGTTACGCTGGGTAAATTCACAACAGTTTTGGAACCTGTTTGGGTCCAAAATTTTAATATATCTTGATATATCTCTAATATATCAGCATGAAAAATCAATTTGATATACTTCGTTTAATGAACGTTAACAGTTTTGTGAACTCACCGTTCTGCTCCTTCACACCTGGAGGGTTAAATTTGCTGACGTGACTTGATTCAGCCTCAGAGCCATATTGTTGGAGAAGCGATGCAAGAAGGAGTAATAATGGAAGGATCATTTGGATGAGTGGTGCTGGCGAACACAAAGTGCTGTTTGACGGGATGGTCTGTCTCACCACACACACGCGTCGTTGACAGGACACCGGCGCTCTCGGGGACACATTTGGACAGAATCAACACATAATAAAATCCTCATAATCTTATTCATCAGTCCGATCTGGGAAAAGGGAATTTATATTTCCGTGAGTTAAGAGAAAATCCTCTTCCAAAGCTGCAGATTGTGCGCAATCCAAGTGAGCACCTGTTGGTTCGGGGGGGAAAGTGAAAAGTTTGATGAGTTAGAAAAAAAAAACAACAAAAAACAAAAAGTCTTCACTGATAATCCTGGGACTGACTATAAAACCGAGTCTTTGAAGACATATCAGCTGTGGCACAAGTGCATTTCAGCTGACGCGCGCATTCGCAGAATGTTCTCGTCTTCGTCTGTGCAAATCTCCGCGGATCGTTACGCATAACAGCCAAAGCGTACAGTCTCGGAGGCGTCGAAGGAGTCTGGCAACCTGATATTATATGTGCGCTGAACGCTTTCGGAACACGTAGAACCTCTCTAGCCGGCGAGACGTAACTTCGAGAAGATCGAGATAAAGTATCGCTGCGCGCCGAGGGCTGGCTCTTTGGAGAGTGCCAAGTGACTGCACAACAGGTGCTGCGCATGAAGTACAACTTCCAAACTCCTCAGTGTGTTAACTCTGGCTGCTTTGTCCAATGAGCTGTGTCAACCAATATTCGTGTCACAGGCACGGTACGTCCCACTTGCTCCACTTTTATTTACATCTCGTTCATTTAAATATTCATTAACTCTATAGTATTTGTATCATTTGGAACTCTGGAATTTTTGGAACTGGAATGTTTTGACCCAAGTCATACATTTGTGGGTGTCATTTAATCTTATATCTGTTGTTAAATGACTTATTATCACGTAAGGTGTTAATTGGGTGGTGTATATTAAAATACAGCATGCTGGATTTGACTTTTTATATAAAAGAAATCTTCTGCCAATAAATGTACCAAAGTATCAAAAGTAGAATTAAAACCACATCTATGTATATTTACAAGTATGTGACCCATCACCTTAGAGGCTTTTGTTAGAAAAGTTTGGTGGTGTCTTGAATCACTACAATAAATAATGTGCATAATTAAATAGCTCAATGTGATGATTGTATGTTTTGTGTGACATTTGCTTTTTCCACACAAGGCTTCTCATAAAACTGTTGAGCATTCTGCTGGGGTCTCGCCATGGAAGGAAATGTTTAGGGGCTTCTCAATTTGTCATATCAAAGCAGAGACAGCAATTGGAGCAGCTCTCCCACCTGTTCCCAATTTCCCCTCTCCCCAGCACGCTGTTGTCCCTCCTTTTGTTAGCAAATCCGCCGGTGTATTCCCCGTGCACTGCAAAATGTAAGTCTGCTGCAGCACAGACACTGAAATCAAAGGGGAGACAGAGACATATTGAACCCATTGAGCCAGACAGATGATGCAATGCAACAGCAATTTACCCCCAGTTCACAAACTACCTCCTGAAAGAAGAAAGCGCAGTTTATCCATCTCTCCAGTATCAAGGTACCATGGAAGGTTCTGAGGTTATAATTGAAGTAAATGGCTGGGAAAAAAAAAACCAAAAAACATAAGGAATTAAAACTCAGTGTGTGTGTGCTGCCTCCGTGGTGGGGGACCTATAGAGGTCTTCTTGTGCCTGCTACAAGGGCCAAAGCCCATTGTGTAAAGGAGAGTATCACATTCCATCCCTGCTAGGGCCTGCAGCAGATGTCAGCACTTCAAAATTGTGGAATCCCTTTCTCGCATGTGCATGTGGAAGTGCACGAGCCTGTGCGCGCACACACATACACACACATACACATTCCCTTATTGAGGTTTTGTCTGTAAAAGCTTGGTATTTTGTCTTGTCCACATTTGATTGCTGCTTCCATGGTGGTCTTGTGAAAAGCACAAGCTTTGATACAAAGAATTATAATAAACAGAGGAAATTAGAAACAAGACAGACCTTTTGTGGCACAGCTGATGTACTCAGTCAGTCATGCCAACCAGAGAGGTTCCGTGTTCACAGTGTGCAGTGGAAATGTATACAAATGATAACTCAGTGTTAGTGACTCCCAGCTAATTCCCATTAGAATTGCCTTTTTGGGACACATTCTGTCCTCCCAACATCTGTCGCTGAGTGGGATGGACTCATTTGATTCCAGGTGAAAGGAAGTGAAACAGGAAGGGGTGGATGCACTGAACACAGCACATTAATGTATCTCAAAGGGAGGGAAAAACACTTTCGAGATGACTTCATTTATGAGGCCAAACCAACAGAAGCAGCAGGAACTCTAACGGTTTGGTCCATCAAGGGGGAAATCTGTGGTTTTCATTGGTAGTTCAAAAGAGAAGTATTTAAAAAATGAATACTTTCTGAAAATATCCACACACTGGAGCCTTTTGTATTCTCTGTTTTGCCTAATGAGTTGTTGCTCTGAGGGGCACTGGACACAGTGATCATTCAATATCGTCATTTGGTCCAATATCTAATTCTAAGTTGTAGTTTTGGATATTTGGCCTTTATGGCGTTAATTACCCCTGGTTGCACTTGGGCTTGAAACTAGAGCCCCCTGGTGGTACCCCTCCAGGGCTGCAGTCAGACTCTTACCCTCTGACCTGAGTGCAGATTTCATATAATCCCACTTACGAACATGTGTTGGTATGACTATGAAGTCCCTTGAATCCTTGAGTGAAATAGTGAGGTGACAGTCCATCACTGCAGCTCAAAGATGCTGTTTGGACACTCATGCAGTAGCAAAGTAAGTAGTATCTTCTGACTTGTAACATCAGCACAAAGCATAATTCAGGCTTTGATAAGGGAATTGTTGAATCATTTCTTGTTGTGTTTTACCCAGCATCATAACTTGGAAGCGAGTATAGCTTCTATTTGGAGCATTTTTAAGTTACAAAATCTCAATTTTAGCAAAATATAAAATTATACATTAAATGCAGCCATTTTACCCTTGTGGTAATTACTTTGTTTAATAATGGATAATATGAGGCTGAACTCTGAGGTCTTTAATTCCCTGCATGGTTCTACTTTTTGAATTCAGGGAGCATGTTTAATGCATATGTGACTATGCCTTTTAAACTGAGACTTCATTTGAGGATGTTACTTTTATCTTGTCACTCTTTGTGAAGCTTCTTTTAGGGAACTTTCCATTTGTTCTTTATTGAAAGAAAACTTAACCCATTAAAGTAAAAGGAGGCTGAGTAAAATTAACCTTTAAGCATGTATATTCCAGCTGAATTAAATAACTCACCACACATAAAACTCTTCTGAGCTACAGCAGAATTATCTGCAGTGCATTACATACGCTAACCACCCAGAATGTTTTTTATTCTAATCCAACTTCATGTTTTTATCCAAACCGCAAATGATTTTAAGGGATCCTCTAGCCTGCCACCGAACTTATCCTGAGACAAACAGAAAGTTATTGTTTATGCAAATTGAAAGGCCTCCTCATTCCAAATTGTCCCACAGGGATCAATGTGGAGAGGCCTCCCATGTTGTTTGACATAACACCAATGAGAGATCATAGATCATAAATGTGGTAAAATCAGAGTGGTGTGGTATTAATCTCCAGTGGAATTTATTTTCATTCTAAGTACTGAGAGGAGAGAGTAGGCTTAAATCGAAAACGACACATTTTTCTTTAATAGTCAGATCCAAGTGAATGTGGTCAGGAAAAATAAATCTGTTTCAGATCTGCTCAAGGAATTCTATTCATAGCATATGTCACTGTGTATTCCTGAAGACTGACTCAAATTCCACTTAAGAATATGTGTTTACATAGACAGTGTGCCCCGGAGAGGTTCCCATACTCAGAGTCTAGACGCTGGTCCAGGCCACATGTGAACAGGGGCCAGCAGCCTCTGAACTCACCACCGTCTCCCAGTCTGCACTTGACCTGGTCACGCAGCAAAGCACGACACAACGAGGTACCAAGTGAATTCTTATAAAATCAGTAAGAAATAATAAACAATAGAATGGTGGTTCTAGTGGAGGTCATGCTCTTTAACCTGTTCTTAACTGAGCAGCATTATTATTCATTCTACTATTACAGTACTTCTAACTATACATTTTAAAGTTAAGCAAAAAAAAACAATTTGCAGGGAGGCTGATTAACAATGTGCATGTTAAATTTTGTTTAATTCGATTGTTATTATTATTATTATTATTATTATTATTATTATTATTATTATTATTATTATTATTATTGAAAACCAATGCCTTGTTCAAACTGAATTACATTGTAATGCCATTTAGGATTATAGGCCCAAACGTTTGCTCATTTTCCAGAAATATTTATGATATGTGAAGCTGATTGACTGTAAGAGGATTCTGTAATCGACAAACTGGTACTTGTTTCTCACTTCATTTCAGAAATTGTCAGACTTGGACATAAAAGAACTGCAGCTTCCATTATTAAGCATAAACACGTGCGGCTGATCATTAGATGAATTATTAAGCCAATGAAAGCCGCGAATCTGCAATACATTCAGGAACGCACGTAATCAGCCCCTGTTTTATGGTCCTTAATATCGCCGACATCCATCAGCCCCTGAACGCAGCACGGCCAGCGCCATCAATTGTGGTGCGTTGACGGGCCGTCACGTGAACGCCGGCGTCAGCGGCGCAGCCGCGTATCGCGGTTTCCGGACGCTGCGCCGGACGCGGTGCGGAGGAGGCGGGGAGCGGCTGTCCTTGGTGCTGACGCTGCTTCCCGGCTCCGAGCAACCGCGGCTGCGCATGTTGCATGACAGGTACACGCAAACGCCTCCATCTTGGGCATCCCGAGCTGAGGCGAGAAGGGCTGCAGAGATATAAACACGGGCTCAGGAAGAAGGGCAAACGGAGCGCGGAGAAAGAGACAGCGTCCCTTTTGTAGACATGTAGGTTTTTCTTTTCTTTCTTTTTTCTCCACTGGTTCAACCTTTTGCGTCACTGGGTCGAGTGGAGCTCAGAATGGAAGAGAAAGATCCCGTGTGGTCCAGAAGGCTCAGTTAAGGGCGCCTGCACACACAGCTTCACCACTCTTACAGACCAGCCAGGCGCCGCAGGGTAAGCACCAATGCGCGACGCAATTCGTTATTAATCGTCATTAACGTCCGTAATGTGTGTGCAGGTCCACTGTAATGACAACAGCGCATCAGTGAGTATTGACCCCCCCCACACACACACACACACACACACACACACACACCAACCTTGTGATGGTGGTCGCCGTCGTGTTGTTTTCTCTGCACCCTGTTAGTTTTGCTCCGGACATGATCAAGCTCTTGGGTCAATAATCTGTCATTTCACGTACTTTTCTTGGTTGTTATTGTTCTTAACAACAACAACAACACACCACAGCTGGCAGGCAGCTACAGGTTTGTTTTCAAAAGCTATCAACAGCTGGATATAATTTTAAAAGTCAATGCCATAACAATAAAGAGTACAGTTGGCTAAAATAATACCTGGGTTCTGACCTGGCATGTGTGTACTAAATTAAAATGCGCTGTATGGGGAGGTTATGGGGGCAGAACAGCATTTCTCATTGACCTTGGACCCCGAAGGCAGCTTATGCCACTGTCAGCCTGTGCCTGGAAAAAAAAAGAAAAAAAAAAAAAAGCTTCTGCAGTTTTATTGCCAGTGGTAAAACACAACCATGCTCCAGAGCGCTGGCACTGGAGTTGAGTCAGGCAGTGCCAGGGTCATTTTATGCACTTATGGACTCAGCTGAACCCACGTTTCTCAGTCCTCGGGGTTTAGTGAAGGAGCAGTGGCCAGAGGTGTATCATGTTCTTAAATAAGCACTATATATAAATACTTTAACTCCGCAGTAATATATTTTAAAAAAATAATGCAGACTTAATAAAAGAGACTAAATAAATAAAATTAGCTGCAGTGTGAACATGAGGAAGCTTTTATTGCTAGATGTGAAGGTCAATCTGGAGTCAGGGCAAATCTAAACTATGTTCTTGTTGATGGTCCAGGAAACTCACACTGATACAGAGAGAGCAGGTTTACTCGCCTGGGATCAAACCCAGAACCTTCTTGCTGTGAGTGAGTAGTGCTAACCACAGTGGTACATCAGATCATTTAACAGCTTTTCATGTCTAACTCCAGCTGATGTGTAGATCATTGCCACTTCTCCAGTCAGTAGATTAAATGCTGTGGTTGATCATTGATTTAAAATAGTGATACTAATTTTCGTGTTTTACAAATGTACGGTGTTGTAAATTGTATTTCTTTCACTAACTGGCACGCACACCAGTATGGATCCAACCTTCTGACAGGAGTAGAAGGTCAACAATAGGATCTGTCATGTAGAGACATATCAGAATAAGAAGCATGTGTAAGGAAATCTGGGTCACATGTGAAACCCATTTCTGAGAAATGTTCCTGGTTGCCAAGTTACACATTCCTCATCAGTCGCTCCTGCGAGGTCCAGCTGATATGAGTGGATGCTTGTTGATGTATGTTGGACATGCTCCCCGAGTCTCCCCAACTGAAACAATGCTGCCTCAGTTTGGGTTCCAGATAAAGGCATTTACATGTCGACAAAGGAGTGCTGGAAATTATTTCAAGTGGAAAAGATGATGAGCAATGTGCGGATGAGGAACAGTTGGGGAGTTACTGGGCCGAGGCGCCGAGGAAGAGTGTGTCTGCCTGGACAAAGAAGTGCTTCAGTTAATACATGGACTTGCTGGCAGGATGGGGTGTGTGTGTGTGTGTGTGTGTGTGTGTGTTTGTGTGTGTGTGTGTGTGTGTGTGTGTGTGTGCAGACTTTTGCCTTAACCATTAGTCTCATTGTCCCAAGGCAGAGAAAAGGCAATACCTCCTTCTATGGAGTGAATCACACAGGTACGAGAGCTGCTCCTTGATTAATGGCCCCTATCAAGCCATGCAAAAGTAAAGTGGTGTTAACAGAGTTTTGTCTCTTTACCTGGTGGTGAAGAAACTGTAATCTGACTCTCACTGACTTTCAAGCAGATTTACGGTCTGTGGACGACACAGCAGTGATTGCACACTGCACAGTACCAAAGCAGTGCTATTAGCACTGATTTCCTCTATATTTGAGGACCTGCCAAAAATGAAACAGGATACTACTGCAGTTACCATAACACAACTTTTAAAACAATTTTTTTTTCCATCCAATATGCAGCATTGGCCTGGTTTTCAGACATAAAGATGTTTAACTTTTGTGGAAAAAATGCTGGAAAAAAGGTTCTTTTGTGGTGAATGACGTGCACCTGCAGAGAACAAGACAACGTCTGGAGTTCAAGCCCGCAGTTAGAACGTGACATTGAATGAAATGTGTTTTCCCATGGCAACAAATTCATGTGTGGCCTCTGACAGTGATGTTCTTTTGGTAAATGTAAGAGCGTCCTGCATGTATTTCTGCATATGTTTTGTGCAATGATTTTTACAAGTTATGACCAACGGAATCCACAGAAAGCTGTTGTTACTGCCAGAGTATGTGTGAGGATTGCAGTAACTGGATTGAACTGGTCCTGCACAATTTGAATAGACTGATGAAACTGACTTTGGTCTCAGGTGCTCTCTAATTGTAAGAATGCAGAAAAAAGCCCAATATCTCATACCCTGTTTTGATTGACCAGACTATGAAATTTATTCAATTTAACAATCCTCCTTTACTTACAGCAATACTTGACGGCAGGGTTTGACCTAAAGAAGGCTGATTTTCTCTCAGATAATATTTATTTTGCTTTGGAGGTCACATCCATCTCAGAATGACCATCATTATTCAAGTGTTTGACTGCAGTTTACGCTTGAATTTGCACAATTTTTTTTGTGATTGACGGATTTATATTCAGTCAGGCATCATTAAAGCAAGCGGCAAAGTCAAAGCATTCAAGTTCAAATCAAGTGCTCCAACCAAGGGGAGAGGCTTAAGCTGCCTTTCTCTTTTTTTTTACATATGACTACGTGTTGGACTTAGTGGATATGGCAGGAAAATGATTCAGGCTGCTTTACTGCCCGAGTTTCACACTGTGTCCTGATGCTGATGTCTCCTCTATTATTTTGTGTTTTATTCCACAGACCTGACTCACAGCAGAATGGGTATTAAGAAGATCACCATCTTCCTCCTGGTCCTGTCTCTTTGTCTGGAGGGATCATTTAGCAAAGAAAAGGGAACAAAGAAAGGAAAGAAGAAAGGGAAGCAGGTTTACTGTCCTTCGTAAGTATGGACTGACGTGCAGCAGTCTGAGAAGACCTAAAATGGTCTGATCTTCTTTTAGAGAAAAGCTAAATAACAAAGTCATAGCTCCCTCAAAGAGGGTGAGAGAGACACTGCAGATGTCACAGTAGGGTGCAAGGTGAAAATGGATTTGAGAACATGCTTAATATACTGTAATGGGCTACTTTACCCTTAATGAGTTTCACATTCCAGCCCTTATTAAGGCAAGTTTCATCATTCTCATCCGCTGCTTCACTGCAGAACCACTCGAATGCAAAAGAAAATGCGCCACAACCATTTCAGATCAGCTGACAGCCCAGAGGAAGCCCTAATCTGCACAGTGTGAAAAATGTCATGAGTTCAGTTTCCTTTAAGCATCACATCACCTTCACCGTATTAGTCAATTTAAAACCAGTGAGGCTGCTTGAACATGAATAAATTGGCCATCGGTGGTGCACGTGCTGGTAGTCCTTTGGACCATCTTGCATCTGCAGTGCAAGTTCAACCTTTTACTTCCTTAAATGGTTAAAACTTCCAAATATAAGATAGAATGCTTTGATGTTGCTCTCTTTTTGGAAAGTGAAAGCTGTGTGGCATTTTTTTTTTTTCTGTTTATTGCTTCTGATGTTTCTGCGGATCAAGGGAACCACTCGGTTCCAGTTTAGCTGTTGTGCTTGAGGTTGTCAGAAGGGTCTGTTAAAAGACAGAAAAAAGAGGTTTAGAGGATGGGAATTATGTGTGTTTCACTTTGATCAGAAGAACCACAGAACATGCACACACAGTGCAGCATTCCTGTGGAGCAATCCAACTCATCCTCGGTTCCTGATAAGGTTTACATAATGATATGTAAAGTGCTTCGAGAGGGGGGAATTCTTTGGCAGGAGAATTTATTGCCACCCACCAGGAGATTTTCTTTTTCTCCCTGCAGTCCTGCCAGATCATGTTCTTCTCTTTCTCTCTCTTTATCCCATTGTTTTATTCATCAATCAGCATCGGGAAACAAGCGGTCCTGGTCTTAAATGCTTTGAAACTAAATACCATGGTGGTCATTTTCTGTTGACAGATGTTTTTCTAATTTGGGGAATGCTGTTGGGAAAAGAATCCCCTTTTCCCAACAGTGCTTTATGCCCTGGTGTCAGCAACGCAACAACTGTTGACAAGCCATTTGAACTACTCAGCATCAACGTGAATTCATTCATATGTCAACAGTAGAGTGAATTCAGAACATGAAATGAAACATGCATGTGTTGTTTACCATGAATATTTACTTTCATCGTTGGGAAAAAAAATCCTCCACAACCTGCACACGTATTCAGTTAAATGTCACCTGCATTACTTATTTTTCATCAGAAACAAGGGAGGGGGGTTCCACCATCAGGGAAAAATCTAATTTCCTCTTGCCTTTTTTTTTTTTTTTTAATTAACTGACGTCTGTCTAAAGTCAGAGTTTAACTGCACAGCATATAAACTGGCATGCTGCACATCCCCTCCATTCATCCTGCTCATTTAGTATTCCTACAGATCTCTCTCCATCTCCCTGCTTTTGTGTGCAGGCAGCTGTCTTCTGAGGATCTGGCCAGAGTCCCTGCAAACTCAACCAGTAACATCTTGAACAGGTTACTGGTCAGCTATGATCCCAGAATTAGGCCCAACTTCAAAGGTATGTCTCTTTCTCTCACATCTGTCTCCCTCCTTTTAATTGACATTTGTGCTGCAGTTGCATCATGCAAAGTGATTTAATTTGGAAATATGTAAGCCAGGTTTATTGCATAGACTCGGGGCAGGAGCAGTTTCTGCACAAAAGCAGACATAAAGTACATGGAAAAAATTAATCACTAAAATAAAAATAACAATGACCAGATGTGTCTAGCAGTGGTATCAATCTCACATGACACATTACCTGCATATTTGGATATATTCATGCCAAAATTCAAATTTAATTGAAGTTCATTTTATGATGATGAAATCTTCTCAATCTTTTATTATTGGACAAACAAGGCTTTGGCCATAATATTAATTGTAGGATTGATTTATCTTATTTCCCTCACATATTTCAAACCATTCATGCAAATGTATGTGAATATACAGATTGATGTCTTTCTGTATGATAATGCACTACATGGATATGGATACATTTTTTTTAAAAAAAAGGAAAGTTCTCGGAGGTTGTCATGAATCCTCAACTATCATGTGAGTTATTGAGACCGGCTGAGTGTTGAATTCACCTGCCCAGGGACCAGACAATGTCGTTGTAGGTGACAGATAGCTGATGTCACAGGTTTCCCTCCATCCATCATAAGTAATGCGCTGTCCCACAGTGCAGGCTAGACTGTCGGGAACTCCAGGCTTCAGTTTCAAGAAACAGATATCAGAATAGCAAAGATGCAGTTGGAAAGCTCTCTGTGGGATGGCGGTCCCACAGTCTTCAGGTAGATCCTCAGTTACTTTCCATCCTGCGGCACTTGGCAGCCGAGGGGGCTTCTGAGACAGTGTTTCGTGTGTTTTGAGCCCCCCCCCACTCCAGCTCACTGTGACCAGTCAATGGCCAAACATCTGCTCTAAATTTCATGGCTGGAAGCTCTCATCCATTAACACCCGTGTCACAAACTCCCAATTGGGATGCTAAACTGTTCGCATGGATTTGCATAGCCAATACCAGTAGTGTTTGTTACTTATTAGTTTAGTTATGTTATTGCATGCAAGATATGAGGTGGGAGCCACCTCCTTATTATACACATTCATTATGTTAATTTGTGTGATAGAATATATCCTGAAACTCTTGAGCCTTCTGTAAATACCTCAAAGGAAATCATCTATTTAAATCAGAATGAGCAGCCTGCATAATTAAGGATTTTATTACTTTATGTAAAGTCAGGGTAGAGAGAAATTTACCTCTCATTGCCCACTGCTGAAAGACTCTTTTTTTTCATTAATTTGGCGTGCAGTATTCATTATTTTCAAAATGTAGAGGCCTGTGGAAATAAAATGAGCAACTCTAGAATATCTGGATTATACTTAAAACTTATACATAACATTGAAAAACTGTTATTTGAGGTATTACTAATTAATACAGTCAAAACACTGTAACAGGGAAAAAAGAAGTCAGCTTATGTTTGACTGTGCTGCCATCTTGAACATGTCATCTTGTCAAGAAGCTGAGTGCAATTCATACCACAAGTTCTCATTTCCTCTTTACAAAACCAGGAACTCCTGTGGAAGACCGAGTGAACATTTTCATCAACAGTTTTGGCTCCATCCAAGAAACCACCATGGTAAGAACTCACTGTAATTGCCCTCCAGCCTGACAGTATTTGTAATCAATACAACAATGAGCAATAAATCAGACCTTTGCGTTCTGGGACATGCATTAGGCACTTTCAAGATATTTCAGTGAAACGTTATGAAGAGCTTGTCTTTCATATTGAAAATTCTGAAAGAATAATGCTGCTGGAAGGTAGCTGTGAACTACGTTTTAGAACCTTTAAAAGAAAGACTAAAAACAAAAAACAGAACTAACTGAAATAAATTCCAAAGAGGTGGTGAGATATATGAAGACATTAGAGACCAAGGAAACCGAAAAGATAAGAATTAATGGGAAAAATAGAAGGAGAGAAAGGAAAAGTGTGAGCCAAGGCTAAGAGGTGACAGTCTCCCAGATGATAATTTCTGCCTTCTTTCTTCTCCCTGAAGGCCAAAGAATGGAGCAAAAATGAGGAATGTTTCAAATGAATTCTGAAGGTGACAGAAGGGACAGTGGGTCACATGTGTGCAGGATATTTGATCTGAAGAGACTCACATTTATAGCCTCATCTCGGCTCCAACTTGCATTTGACTTGCTTTGACAGCGTCTGCATTTTCTTGTTAAATCCCTCCGGAATTAAATGCATATGCAAATGCACGGGCAGATTCAGAGTCAAATGGGAAGAAGGAAGATATATTTTCCTCTTTCTGGTTTTCACATGTTGAGGAGACCCAGCTGTTGTTACTCAGGTTGCTTTTAAAGTAAAATAAGGTTGTGCAAGACTAACCAAAGTTCCAAAGTGAAGCATCAACACTATACCCACCTGCTTTCCCTCTCAGAAATGTTCAGTGGCAAGAAAATAAACCACACACTTAGTGTTGTTGCAAAATTTTCAAACCATTCCTATATATTGAATAACTGGATAGAATTGATGGTTTTACATTGTTTCTTTATAGAATGTTTTGGCTCATGTAGATGATTCTCAGGCAGACCAGGCATTGAAATGGCACATATAAATTGCTATTCCCTGTTATATTCTAATAGCTGTACACCAAAAATATCAGATTTAGAAGCTTTTAAATGTCACCTAGGTTTCCACTACTGGGTGATATAAAATCCCATGTATTTGTGGAGGTAAAACATTTTATACAATCTTGTTTCTAATCAAGTATATATATCACATGTTGTTACACACAGCATCTGGATTCAATGCAGAAAAAATATATTTAAGTGAATATCAACACAGATCTGTGTCCAGGCTCATGCATTGTCAGGGGTCAGGGGTCACATTAAGAAACTGATTTCACAATAGTAGTGAGCACATAAAACCAAATAAACAAGGGAAAGTTAGGCTTTTATGTTGTGTTTTATGGAGATGAGTTTCAGGTGACATGCCCCAAAGACCTGCAAAAGTAATGCAGATCAATTGTTTAGTTTAGTTTATGCAATAAAGTCTGCTTCTTCTTATCTTCTCTTCTTCAGCAGTTGGCAGAAAACATGCAAATAAATTTGTTAGACAGTACATTCTTTGTCACTCACCAGAAAAGATAGTGGGTTATTCTCTAAAAAAGCAGCATGACATTTAGAGGTATTTGGCTGGAAAGATCTACAAGGACACACACACAAAACATTGTCTAGACACCTTTGGTTACCTTTTGATAGCAGGGAAACATTCCAACCTGAGAATCCCTCCACCATAAAGGGAGAAGTGACTCAAAAGTCATAAGTTACCTAAGTAACCATAAAAATCTGGCACCATAGCACAGGTGTTTGGTGTTTAAATAAGTACATGCTTTTATACCTTATCCGCTGTTACTATCATGTTTGACTGGATTAGTTTCTGTGCAATCATTGATTTGAAATTAGCTGAATGATTCACTAAGACACAATTAGCTGAATGATTTACCAGGACACACTACCACTGTGGTAGGTTATCAATGAGTTATTGCTTTTCTTCAATTTAAAACAATGTTTTTGTAGGAACACTTCAAACACAAAGCAAAACATGTTGACTTTTAAAAGACATGTAAATTTGTTCTCAAATAATGAATACTGTGATCAAATATCAATCAAAGTAATTAATTTGAATGATCATTGTATAGCCCGTACTAAAATCCAACCTTTTCTGTGGCCGTTTCATAGGACTACAGAGTGAACATCTTCCTGCGGCAGCGTTGGAATGACCCCAGGCTGAAGCTTCCACCAGATTTCAAGTCAGATTCATTGACTGTTGATCCCAAAATGTTCAAATGTCTTTGGAAACCTGACCTCTTCTTCGCCAATGAGAAGAGCGCAAACTTCCATGATGTCACTCAGGAGAATATCCTCCTGTTTATATTCCGGAATGGAGACGTTCTTATTAGTATGAGGTAGCAGATTGGTTTAATTTTGTGTGTGTGTGTGTGTGTGTGTGTGTGCACTCAAATTTCACAGTAGATTTTGCAGCCATGCAAAAATGAAACCTTTTGTGTACCACTATATTTGCACATGATTTAAATACTACTGTGAAAATGGCAGTGTTGTATTTTAATGTAATTAGAAGCAAGATAATGTTATGAAAAAGTAAATACTGAATCTTTTTCTTCCAGATTGTCTGTTACCCTTTCCTGTCCACTGGATCTCACATTATTCCCAATGGACACGCAGAGGTGCAAAATGCAACTTGAAAGCTGTGAGTATTTCTATTTCAGTCCCCTCCTCACGTCTGTCCCTTTGTCCTCCAAGCATGTGCTCTGTGAAGCACATGTAAAGATAGAAAAAAAAGTCCAATTTGATACATTATATTATAATAATGAACTGGATGTGTCTTTTATGTGCTGTGCTACATATATGTGCTGTGCAGTATGCTATGACTTGAATATGCTTTTGTCCAGTTGGTTACACCACAGATGACCTGCAGTTCATGTGGCAGACTGGAGACCCCGTACAAATGGATGAAATTGCTCTACCACAGTTTGACATCAGACAGGAAGATATTGATTATGGGAACTGCACCAAATACTATGCAGGAACAGGTACAGCCATTCTCAGGCATATTATCAAAGACATTTGAAATGTTGTGTGATGTACAGTCCTCAGGTTCAAATCCCGGTTGGGACAGAGGCTGGGGTCTTTCTGTGTGCAGTTTGCATGTTCTCCCTGTGCCTGCGTTGGTTCTTTCTGGATACTGAGGCTTCCTCCCATAGTATAAAGACATGTGCAATTGGGGATTAGGTTAAATGATCATTTTAAATTGTCATAGGTGTGAATGTGGGAGTCAGTGGTTTATTGTCTCTATGTGTCAGCCCTGTGACTGACTGGCGTCCAATCCAGGGTGGACCCCGCCCTCGCCCAATGTCAGCTGGGATACCCTCTGTGGAGGTGGAGTGGTAGAAGATGGATGGATGGATGGATGGATGGATGATGGATGATGTACTGTAGGAGGAATCGTTGTGAGCAATCAACCAATGTGATATTTTTATATTATTCTCTATGAAATGTGCAGGTTTTCTGATGAGACCCATTTTTATGTTCTGTGATACCATCTTTTTACTCATGTTAACTCTATTAGCACTCTAAGTTCAGCGGCTACTTGTCTTATTCTGGGCACAGTCTTTGTACAATCACTGTTCCTCCTTAGAGAAATCAGAAAAAAGGTTAATGGATCTTTTAGATGATGTTGAATGATCAGAGCAGATCATAGCAAAATTCTTATCTGACTGATATTGTAACTCTCTGGTTAAGGCACAAATATTATCACACGCCTATCATCCAATTTTAATTTTCCTTTCTGATCGGTGAAGGATCAAGGATTACATTTCCAATTATGTTCCAACTCTCCCATCTTTGTACATGTGCTTATGCCAGAATTAACTTTGATTGTTCTGCTTTTAACTTTAACTCAACACTTGGCTGCATGTTAGCATGGAGCTCTGAGATACAACCCACATTGTTTTTACTAGATTAAAAGTATCCATCCATTGTATATTTAATATGTCTTGAAGATATGATAGAGTGGAAACGGGGTGTGAAGTTTCAAAGCTATGGGGGGCACAGTGAGTCCATGGAGGATGATGAATGACGCCATGTCATTTCTAATCCGTGTACAGAAATGAAGCTTGAGTTGCTGGTATTTCAGGGACTGCTATCTCTCTTTGGTGACATTATATGCCGGCATCAGTGACCTGGAAGGGCAGATGAGTTAGCAAAGCAGCTCTTTATGGGCCACTTCACCAATCACCCTTTTGTCAATCATGACTTTAAAACCAAACAAGGTCATTTTTTCAGGTGTTATGCTGTTGGTTTTCCCCTATTAAAATTTATATTCATTTCAGTTAAAATACAACCTGGGCCCAATTTTGACAATTGTGCTTTAGTCTCAACACTGTCACCCTTTCCTAAAGATTGTGGCTGGGCAGGGTACTCTCTTATTAAAGTGAAACCCCATAAAAAAAGCTCTCCTGGTTCCATATGTGAGTGAACATTCAGTGAAATGGAAAATCTCTATCAGCCAATACAGCCTGTATGACCTCCGTGCTCACATTTAAGAGGCTCAGAGCTGGCAATGATTCAGCCTTTTTAACAGGTTGCCATGGTAACCTGTTCAGACACAAAGACCACTTCTGTGTATGAGTGGTTTTTGCCTGCTCTGCACCACAGGCGGCCCTTGTGCACTGTATAAAACTCAGCCAGAGATTCCCAGGCTGGTTAAATATTACTCTAACAGACCCACTTAGCCATCCCTTTGGACCTTCCTATCAGCAGCAAAGAGGCAAAATACGACACCACTGCTGAGGTTCCAGGAGAAACTGTCTGATTGTTTCAAAGTGCTGCATTCACAGATGACAATGTATTGTCTGTGACAGATGATGACCTTCTGAAAATCGCACTTCTGAGCACTGAAATAAGCACATCAGAGGACATTTTTTTTGCTGTGTGCAAAATGGTTCGCATCAGATGTAACTCTTAGCTTTCTGTGAAATGTACAAGATAGTACAGAAAAATACACAGTCCTAAAGCCTTGTACTCATGAGGTAATCAGAGACTAGAGCCTTTAAAGTTGAACCAAATTACTTTATAACGGCCAGATCCTATTTTGCTTCCATTTTGAAGTAAACTTTGTGGCTGACATTTTAGTTGTTTGCCTTCTTTGTGCAGGCTACTACACTTGCGTAGAGGTCATCTTCACCCTGAGGCGACAGGTTGGGTTCTACATGATGGGTGTTTATGCCCCCACGCTGCTCATTGTAGTCCTCTCATGGCTGTCCTTCTGGATCAACCCTGATGCAAGTGCTGCAAGGGTCCCTTTAGGTAAGGCTTATTTGATCAATTGCATCATATTTCAGTAATATACATGATCTGAATATGTATTTTGCTGTCACGGCAGTCATTAAAAATAATTTTGGGTTTAAGTATGAAATTCCCTCAGGAGTGAGTGGTAGATCAGCTATTACTGGCTGTCTTTGCAAAAAGACCATGGTTGTAATTACCATCATTAAACCATCAGTCACTTTGACACCATGAAGGGCTTCATGTTTCAAGTATGTTACCATTCAGCTGTAATTGACAGATGGGACTCACTGCCGTACCACTTTAGGCAACTATGGGCTTTATAAATAGAAAAATGCAATTTTCTAACCATACATCTTCTATTAAACTGATGATGAAGGCTGACACTTCTGTTTTATCACATAGATTTTTTTAAAGATGAATTAAGATATCAGCCGTGCTGAAAATAGCAGAAACACTCTCTGATATTACTGTATGTGTCTACTAGTATTTAAGAGTGATACAATGAACCCTGAAATTATTGAATTATTGACCACAACTTCAGGTAAGTCACTTTGTCACAGTTACTTTGTTGCAGAATGTAAATCCAGAAAGATCATATGATCAGTGAAGATACTGTGATTCCACTTAACCAAATTAAATAAAGCTGTGTTCGCAAACCAGAGCACATACTGCATTGCCTAAACAAGGTCGTTATGTGAGTGGGGATGCAGTAACCGTTCGGTCCCGACAGATTTTCATTTGTTTCCTCCTCTTAACCACAAGCACAAAAAGAAGCAGTCTGATTCAATTACAGTTCAAGAGTCTCCCTGAGCACAATTTAAAAGAGATATCGAAGCTTTAGGTTCATTCTTTTTCACCTCATAAAACACAACACACTCTTCATTACCTAGGCAGTACCAGTGTCCTCGTACTGGACTTGTACTTGCCATCTTGCAATTTTTACAGATATATTTTCTATATTTATATCCAGCCATACCAGTAGGGAGAGAGCATAGATCTAAAATCTAACAGAATGAATGACAAAATGAAGATGTTTTCCCATCCCAATTTCCCATCTTTGACCCTCTGAAATCAACAATGCCAAATGCTTTTTGAATACTTCTGGGTACTTCACATTAAAGAAATGATCGAGGATTTCTTACATAACACAGTTACCATTTCTTTCTTGCTTCAGGTAATTCAGCCATTAAGCTAAAAGCTATTGCAGTGTCACTTCTTAAGATAGTTGGTTATTGCATGTTTGGTCTAAAATGCCCATGAATTCATAAAGAGATGTAACGTGGTAGATTTGCACATTTTGAATAAATTGAAGCCATCGTCTCTCCTTGTTTTAAATGCACCATACCTTAACATAACACATTTGTATATGATACTAAGATTTATCAAAACATTTATGCATTTCCTCTAAAGTGCTGAAAAGAATGTTGATGCCCTGGCAACAACAGATTTAAGGACATCTTTTGAAATCATCTTTAAATTGCACTTCATGTTTCCTCCACCACAATTCAACTGGGGTGTAATAAAACACCCCAGTTGATGTATGTCGCCCACATACAGTATCACATGGGCACCTCTGTGTGCTGGGCTGCATGGATAAGATAATCCATTGTTGTCCCACATGTCCACTGCCTCCTTTTCTCCATCCTCCCTCCAGTTGTTTATCACCACTTTCATTCCATCATCACTCCTCCTCCTCCTCCTCCTGGAAGCCTCATCTGACTCCTCACTAAATGGGATCAGTACAGGTCAGTCAACACCCAGGTGTGATTCTACTCTCATTTATTACATCAAGCCGCGTGCGTCTGTGTGTGTGCATGTGCACGCGAACATCCACATGACCATTTAACCATTCCGTTACTGTTCTTCACACATGATAGCCCATGTAATAGTTAAAATACTTATCTTAACTTATAAAAACATTTTTTTTTTATGTTTGGAAAAAATACTGTGAAAAAAACAGAAACATTACTCCCATCATGTTGTCACATGGTTTTCATAGTTGAAATCATTGCTATAGGAAAAAAGGAGCACTTAACACAAGGGTTTTTGTAAACTAACAAAAAGGCTGACCTGAGTTTTTCTGGAATATAGAAGATAAAGGAACATGAATTCATTGAATTTATTAGATTGTGGGCCGGTGAATTTAAATTGTCTGGCTAATGAATCTAAAATTATTACAAATATTATAAAATATTATAGTATTAAGTATTATAAAAGTTTAGGTTGCTTCAGACATTGGGATCAGTGTCTATGCTGTATTCCCCTTTAGTTGCAGCCACACGAGTCTTTGTGTTTCTAAGTTAAATCCACACTGTTGAGGAGATTGCAGGTTGTCATGGTGACACTGATGTCTCCTGCAGTACTGCTGTCTGTGGTAATTTTTCCAGCAAACTTTGCTCGTTTGTCCTTCATATAAATGGTAAGGTCCCTTAAAACTTGTAATAAGCAGCAGATGTTCTGAAAAATCCAGGTACAACAATAAAAATTATGAATGGGAATAAGCTCCCAGCCCAATTCCCAATAAATGGGAATTAGGGGTTAGAACTTATAATTAACCATTTATTTGTGTGTTTGTGCAGGTATCCTCTCAGTGCTCTCTTTGTCCTCTGAGTGTACCTCCTTGGCTTCAGAACTGCCCAAAGTGTCCTATGTCAAGGCTATCGACATATGGCTCATTGCTTGCCTGCTCTTTGGTTTTGCCTCGCTGGTGGAGTACGCTGTGGTCCAGGTGATGCTCAACAGCCCGAAGCGCATCGAGGCCGAGAAGGCCAAGATAGCATCCAGGGAGAAGGCTGCAGGGAAAAGCCCTGCCCCGAGGAACAACACGGTCAATGGAACCGGAGGGACGCCGCTGCACGTCAGCACCCTGCACGTCAGTACACTCTGCTTGGATTTGCTCGTCCTTAATCCTAAAGCCACACAAATCCATACTTTAATGATACTGCATCACCTCAGCCACCATGATTGACATTTATTCACCGTGTTTAAGTGACTGGGCTGATTCTTGTCCTGTCTCTGTTCATGGTTCTTTGTGTGTAAGTTGTGTAACTGCCCACCTACACAAACAGCACAATTATGAAAGCAAATTACGGCACTGGTTGAACATCCTTATGGAGTGACCTAATCTAAATGCAAAATGTGGAACTCAAATCATTGAAGTCTGTCAGTTGTTTTCCACAAACACACACATCTGTAATCACCTCACAACATCGTACGTGCAGTAGGTTCTGTTGGGTCTTCCAGTTGTAAGCCCAACTAAAATAAGTTTACCTCTGTCTTTCTCTGAAGCACATTTGGTTTGAGAGGATTAAACTGAGGTTTATTAGGTTTTCCTCTCAAAACCAAATAATAAATAATAATAAAGCTTTAATGAGCTTAATGACTTAAGTGAGTAAGCATCTACAGTCTGATTAGATCTTGCACACTCTGCAGGCCTGCAAAGAGAATGATGAATTGGATTATTTCTGCACATTTTTGCTGACTTTTAAGAAGAACGGTGTTTCCATATGATAGCTTATAGGTCTGATTAGGAGAGGATACAAGACTCAACTTGAGAGATGAGAAATCAGTTCTAACTACACTCTAACCCTTTCCTTAAATAAATGCTTTTTTATTATAATCAACAGAATTACAGCCTCGAAATATCACAAACCAAACATCTATCTGAAAACATCCCTGCTAAAACATTCCACAATATCTGCTGTGTAGATATGTTGCATAAAACATGATTTGGTCTTTTCTGCAGACTCTTCCACATCAAATGGTATGAGATGGTGGAGCATTCTGATGCTTTTAGTGGAAGATAAACTGGAATAATTTCAGGGTATTTTTTGCTTTGCTGGTTGTCCACCAGTACCAGATGGCTGCACCTCTGGCCTTTACTGACTTCATTTAGTAGAATAGGACAAATCTGTGGTTTGTCTGTTATATTCTGTTCAAGAAGATCAAAATGGCCTCTGTTGCTGTCAAAATGATCTTATCTTCTGGCCGTTCATTTGTAGTTTAGGAAATAAAAAAAGAGGAAATGCTTTTCAAATTTAACTAACATTTAATTCTCAATTGTCACTTTTCTTCTATAACCAGGTAGCTGAAATTCGCTGTAAGAAGGTGTGCACATCAAAGTCAGACCTGAGGACCAACGACTTCAGCATCGTGGGTTCCCTCCCGCGAGACTTTGAACTGTCGAACTTCGACTGCTATGGGAAGCCCATCGATACTGGTGCTGGCAAATCCCAGTCCAAGAACAACAAGAAACCTCCACCCCCAAAACCAGTGATCCCCACTGCTGCAAAAAGAATTGACCTGTATTCCAGGGCTCTCTTTCCTTTCTCCTTCCTCTTTTTCAATGTGATTTATTGGTCTGTATACTTGTGATTATCTTGAAATTATATTATTAATCCTCTACTAGACTCTTAAAAGATATTTATAGTTATAATTACATACAACAGTCTAAAAGCAAACATAAAAGAGGTGAATTTCTCCCTTAAGAGAATAATTCTTTTGAAGAAAAAAAGGAAATATATTATCTTTATCTTCACATCTATTTATTGTTTTTATTTACCTAAAAATGGACATTATAGCCTCTTCTATTAAAAAAATACTTTATTGCTGTCTCTTGAGGACAACACAGGATTGCAGAGTAACAGTAACTGCTACATAAATGGTGCAAATTCACAAATAACGGTGGCATTAGACCCAGCAGTAGATGCACAAATCTATAAAAAGAGCAGTTGCAAATTGCTGTTTCATTTCTTTTTCCCACAATAGGGCTCTCACAGGCATTTTATTTAAGCATCAACGCAAAGTATATTATTGTAATTTCTTAGCATGTTTAAAATGTGCATGTAAATGAAATTGAATACATATAAATGGTATCTATGAATCTTTATTGGTATGAAGATTTGCTCTTTAAAAGATAAATGTAAACTTCCATGCTCCTCTCCAGAAGGTCCTGTGATATTGCCACTCCTTCAGTAATCCCACATGTGTAAATGGGTCACTGAGCAGTGACCATGTCTTTGTGAAAATTACAATCAAGTTTGAGAAGAAAAAAAAAATTAAATTACTTTTCACCATTTGTTGTGACACATCTTTGAGTTCTGAATGATGAGTTATGTGCTTTCTAATTAGTTGACAGCAGGAGATTCCCCATATCTACATTCCCTTTGCTCCGCCCACTTGTATGTCACATCTGTTTTCCCCCACCAATGCTTGACCTCCAATAATCTGCCGAACTGAGTGTTTATTATTCATGCAAACCTGTTTGGAATATGACCCTTGACATCATCTCATATGAAATTTGTCTCAAGCTTAATGAAGCAAGATAGATGCCGACCTCATGTCACATCAACACAGTCATGTTAATGAAGGTTTGATGGCCAGGATGTGCTCGTGTGGAGGAGAACGGAAGAAATGATCGCAGCTGATATGTTGCACGACATCAGAACCCAACCACGCACGCACCCCCCCACACACATACACACCTCCTCTGTCCCTCTTTTTCCTCTGCTGCTGCCATGGTTACAGACAGGAGAAATTATTTTGTCTGCTACTAAAAAGACCTACCTGAGCTGCAGAATGAAGAGTCTGAAACAAGTCTGCTAATACTGATGAAAAAGGATCATATTTCCTGATCATGATCATTAAGAAATATTCCTAATTTTGACCTGTTAAGACTCACCAATGAGAAAGATTGTGAAGTATAGTGCCTCCCAATGGCCAGATCTATAATTGTTTAATGCAACAAGGAGACAAAATTCTCTCCTGGGGACAAATAAGAAAAGATGTATTGCCAGATGGTGTGTGAGAATAAAAACAGCTCAGAGCAAGATGCAAACTTTAATCCCCATGTATCAGAATTTTTCTAAAGAGCAATTTTAATTAATTTAATCATGAACATTAATTGTCCATCATCTTGAGTCTACTAGATTAACCAGTAGATCAATTATGGAACAGTCCACAGCGTGGTGGAGAGTATCAAAGAGTTGTTGTTACTGATTGACTCATGTAGTGTGTGGTTCCTTGAGTGTGTACGTGTGTTTGTGCGCATGATCCACCCATGCACCCCACTAGTAGCTTAGTGCAGTAACCTTTATCACACAGGGGGCTTTCTAATCCAACATGACCTCTCGCCAGGCTGCCAACTGAGCCACCAAGAAAAGGCACCATGACAGTCAGGCAATGATAAGTAGAGGAACGCTGCGGGGAGGAATCACAGGGCTTATTGAAAGCGTATTTAGTGTGAACACGGCCTCCGAACACCAGTGACGTACAAACGTTGAGATAGTTGCATTCACAACATGTCGCTGTTTACTTTTTAATTTCCATTTAATGTGAAGACATGGATTCAATATTCTCACACAATCTTTATGATCAATCAAAAAGATAGGACAGAAAAAAGCACACCTGACATCGATATGATAATAATAAACAGCCACTTAAATTAAATTTGGGATTTTCCTAGTTTTCAGCAATGCAACATCTCAGAGTGTCTGTCTGCAGTGGATGAGCTTCAAATGCGGAAGTTTAGGAAGTATAGATGATGCCATTTTGGGTTAAATGTTAGTTTAATTCAGAAACAAATTATGTGTGAGATTGTGAGTGAAGACTAACATCTCATCTAAAATCACTGGAGGACAGAGAAATTATGTTTTTTTATTTCTTTTCAAATTGATATTTTTAATTTGTTGATGATGAGCCATAATAATAAATGTAGCACAGAGTTCATGAGAATCATTAGTGTGAATGAAAAAAACTAAAAATAGATGAAAATAAAAAATGAAATGTGAAACACAGACAGCTGGGAGCTATTACAATAACAGCATCATCACATCTCATTTCCACACTTGTATGATTTTATGTCTCATTGATTCATCTGCCAACATTCTGTTGCTTAAAATCAACATTCCCTGTGCAGCTTTTCAGTTCCAAAACTCTAAAAATTATAGTTCAGTTTGAGCTTTTTAAAAGGAAATGATAATAGAATGTTTTCCTAAACAAAGGTGGAAAAACAAAACCTAAAACGCAGAGCAAATATAAAAGGAAGTGTGTGCAAACACAGAAGCAGACTGAAGGATCCACATGAGCCGGGAAGTCAGAGCACTCTCTGACCTTGGGACACATCCCTGCAGGTTTTACTCCCGGAACCGTTCTAACAACAGTTTGTGCTTGGCTTAGCAACTTATGTGTGTCCAAAACCTTGTTAGGTATTCATGGCACCTCTTTACTGTAGCCTTTTGCCTCTGAGGCACTGTCATGCAGTAGCAACTGAAAGTTGCAACAAGATTGCAGCTTTTTTGTTAAATGGAATTCTGGAAGGAGTTGGCTCATGTTTATGTGCTGTTTTTACTGTTAGGCATCTACATGCTGTAGTCTATAATTCAGTTGTGCTCCCACCCCATTTCCTTTCTTGTTATTTTCTTTAAAATTTGTTATCAGTTTTATGTGACCCTGAACTGCAGCAGGTGCAGTTGTTATAGCAAAGAAGATGCCAGCACCTCCACACTTCCCTGCACAAAAACATTTCTGACTAATTTAGTGGTGTTTCATGGATACTTACTTTTAAGAGTCACACAAGAATCCTGACTTCAGAGGCTCTCAGATTATTTTCCACTGTGCTGTTTATTTATATGATTTGGTTCCAATTAACATCATCACACAGCCTGCAGGGTCATTCTCATAGTGGGGAACAAACCGAAATACTCTTCAGCATCTTGACAGTTTATTATCTGATGACCTGAACATTCAGTACATTCCAGAATGTGCCGTACAGTACAGTACTCGAGGACTACAGTACACCAGAATTACATTTTAGCTTTGCAGCAGCAGAGTGAAACCATGTATGACAGGCAGAGTACGTCAGGTCAGACTTGACAACATTGCATGTATGCATTTGTATCAGTGAAGTCAAGACGATTCCAAATAGGGATAAAAGCAAGAAACAAAGATGCTGTATCCATGTGGAGCAGGAAAGATCACAAACATCAAAAGATTTTGTTTTGTAAGCCAACCACAAACTTAGTCATGAATGCTTTATGTCAAATAATGAATAATAAATCAGTTAGTTGAATGTTTAAGCTCCCTTTTAATTTCATTTTCTTTCCACTCAGAGCAACCTACCCTCTCAGGTTTACTGGTATGTTTGCTTAGTTATCTGGACTTTTCCACCAGTATACACCCTGTTAATCCTTCTGTCACACTCAACACAATAATGTGAATGAATTCCAAACGTCAGATAGACAGTTAAGAGATACTGTCCTCCTATAAGGTGACCTGGGCTAATTTATCCACCTCTGTCCACCTTTTTCACTGGTCAAAAGATGGTGATAAATACAAAATATGCAGTTGTGACCAAGAAAAACTGGACAGTTAGATAGACATTAACTGATCTCTGTAGTTGTTGCAATATTAGCTATATATACTACTCTACATACTAACCTGTACACTTTGCTATGAACATGTTTTGCCTGTGAGGTATGTTTGTGGGAGTCTGATGTAAATGATAGATAGATTCTGGATAAAAAACTGATTTCTGATTATTCCCTGTACAAAAGCAGTAAAAAGGGGAAAACATCAATGGGGATTTAACATCTCTGTTGGTGGAGCTTGTATATTTACTACCAGCGTGACCCAAAAAATTCAGTCTGGGTAGGATGGCTGGCTAAGATGAATTGATTTAGTCATGGTTTAGATCAGTTTCCTTCTGAGATGTGTTCAAAAACAAAGGTCTTGTTTGAATTCAACACTGTTGGACTGTGAAGGAAGCCCGTCATGGGCGCTGTCTGACACTGTCCGTGGTGCTGAAGTCCTCAAGGCGCACGGCTCATTGTGAGCTTGAGTCCAGGTCAAAGCTTCCATAACCGACTCCCAGCAGCCCTGAGACCTCGTGAATGGATCAATTTGAAATGTTAAACGTTAGTTAGAAAGTTAAAACTCAAGTGTGTGTGGAGAGAAAGAATAGCTCAAAGATAGAATGCTATTTCTATGGCATCCAAATTAAAATGTATGTCTGCAAACATTTTTCTGTCCTGCAGTTATGAGTTAACAGTCGCCGAAATGTAATGACTTTAAAAGCTTAAAGTGTTATTAAAAAATAGACATAATCCCCATAAACTAGAGATATTATTCCCATTGCGTCTCCACCGGGCTCCGGGCACTCGGCTTTTTCCGTCTTTGTCCGCCTCCTCATTAGAATTCTTAACTCGTGGGTGTGATGCTGAGAGGGATCTGGACCGAGAGGAGCGGAGACGCGCAGTGTCCCTGTGCGTTTGGAGGAGGAGGCATCGGCTGCTGGCAGGAGGGGAGCGGAAGTGGAGACACAGTCCTACATAGCGAGCGACCATTCCTTCACTGCTGGTGTCCTTTCTCTGCGAGGCACCTGCAGTAAGACGCCGCCGCTGATTGCTTTCTCAGTTTTCCTCCCCCTACCGAAGCTCTCCAACATGTGTCGGATCTAATATCCACGGAGAGAACGAGGAATATCAGAGTCCTGTGGTGGATGTGGACACCTAAACTGTGGACATGGAGAAGATAGTGAATTTATCCCTTTCTGTGCTGCTGGTTTTATGGGGATGCGCGCTAGGAGGCTCGCCCAGTGTTCAAATTGGTACGTTTTTTTTTCTTTATTTCTATATATACATATATCAATTTTGTCATAACATATCAAAGGGCTGTGTAAAAATCCGTTGAAAATATGTATTTAAATATTTAACCACGCTAAAGGATAGCCTATTGCTGTCGATTACAGGGGGCCTGTTTCCAAGGGGCGCGGATCAAGAATACAGCGCGTTTCGGATAGGAATGGTTCAGTTTGGCACCTCTGAATTCAGACTGACGCCTCACATTGACAATCTGGAAGTGGCCAACAGCTTCGCCGTCACCAACTGTTGTAAGTGACATTTTCCCCGCTTTAAAGATTGTCCACGAAGGAAAAGGAGCTGGACGTCTCCGAGGTGTCCGTGCCAGTCGTGCCCTTATTTTCGTCAGGTGGCTGTGCGTGTTTTACAGGACCTCAGTGTACAGCAATGGTAGAGGATGAATATTCGAGGGTGAACGGCTTTGTGTGGGCAGAGGGAAGTCGTGTCCACAGCAATAAAGCTGTTACCATTTCATTCCTTCAGAGATTCAGGCAACAGTGCGCTGCAAAACGTTGCGCGGAAATTTGTCCGTTCAACCTAATGACTGAATTTCCTGCATAAAATAGCATTCCCCAAAGACCAGTGGCTCTTTTATAGTGATGAAGAACCTTCATTTATGCAGAATCTCTTGTCATTCTCACTGGTCGGAGATTCAAAGGAAGATAATTGTTGGTGATTATTTTTTGCAGTGTGTGTCATCCGTCTTTTTTCTGGAGGAAGCGCGGCTCACCCGTCGCTTCCTCCTAGAACACAGCCTACATGTACAGATTTACATTGTGCACTGCGCATCAGGCGCTGTGGCCGGCTTTTGCTTTAACGGGGCATCGAGAATTAAACGGGACAGGCTGCACAGATTGGTGAAATTAATAAATAACAAACGTAGAGGATAATTTATTCCGAACGAGCCCGACTCACGACTCTTGAGTAAAATCCAGATTGCATTCCTCACTTTATTCATCAATTCATAGAAGACTCCATCATAAAAAAGGATGGGGACTATGTTCTTTTCTGCATCTGCAATAAGAGGCAGTATGTAAATTAGCCAAGCTTGTTAATTTTTTGCATTTTTTATCATCTTTTTTTTTTTTTTTTTTAATTGCCATAGCTCAGCCATTTCATTAGGCAGTTGCCAAGCGACTACACCTCTCTACAGTCCCTTACATATAAATCAAAGGCTTCTGATTGGTGCACGCATCGGTCCAATCGATTGCATTACCACATAAGAGCTTTCTGCATGAAGAGCCTCTTAATGTCTGACACATCATAGCAGGAGCTCCCTGCAAAATGCACATATGCTTATTAAAACACCATGTCTGCACCTTTCCATACAAACTGGTTTGTTACTTCAGGTAGGAGCAAAAGACTGAAGTGTGAAGTCTGAAATCCAGTAAAGCTAAACAGACATAGCTGCCCTGAAAAGATTTAACAATCTCTCGTATTTTATTCAGCAACAACATAAATGGCTGTAAGCCCTGTTTGGAGGTAAACATTTTAAACCAGGAAGACATTATAGCATCAGCTACAGTCTGGTATTGTCCAATACCTCAGTCATTCCAGGTAAAAACAAACAAAGCTAAACATTCAATACATATTACATACAATTTGCTCGTGCTTTTAAATGTTTGTATCACTTCTGATCAATTGTAAGAAGTGACGTGTGTGTGTGTGTGTGTGTGTGTGTGTATGTGTGGGAGGGGGGTGGCTGCCTCATGATCCACCATCATGTGTAATTACAGAAGAAAAAGCAACTTCCATCTTTTTGTTAAAATGCACTTTATGAGACGGTGGAGAATAAAAGGGGAAATATGGAAGCTGACGATGCACATTGGACACCATGGCAACAATTGTTGGGGTTGGGGGTTGCCTTCTGCTGAGCGGCAGGACTCTCCAATACCCAGCTGAGATTCTGAGCTTCCATTATGAGCCACATCTGAATTTAATATAAAGACAAAACAGCAAGAAATGACAAAGTCACCATTTTCCCAAAATAGAGACGCAGTTGACATTTTTATCAGCCACAAACAGACACACAGCTCAACATTTTAAAGCCGAGATCAAACAGCACAAATGGAAAATAATGGCACAACAAAAAAAGACAAAATTACTTGTTTTCCTATTTCCCAATCAGATTATTTCTGAATTACACAATTGAACAAGTTATTTGTGCGCATTTACTGTGAATATTTAGCACAATTTTATTTCCTTGATTAATGATAGAGATTTTCAAAGCTCAAAGGAAAATCAGGCTGGAGCCGTGTGGATGTACGCTCTGCAGACACATGGCTGTGGTTGTACTTTGCATGTGTGACAGCGTAGTTCATCAATGCAGAGTGTCAGAGGCGGTGGGAGGTAGGATGATACATTCCTCCATCAATAACGGTTCAGCTGCACAGGCCTGCATCTGCTGCCAGGAGCAGGGGAGTCTCTGTCACTGTGTGTGCAGTTATATCACTGCCCTGTTCCACCTGGAGCAATAAATTTAGCAAAGATTCCTGCTCAAAAGCTCCGGGAAGGGAGCCACAACTGAAAACCCACATGTTTTAATGAGCAATACACCATTAAAAACCTTCACAGCTCTTAAAAATAAGACATGTTTGTGATAAATGTACATTGCGTTTCTGGGCACAAGCTGTCATTTGATATTGTATTTTCTACTTTGGAATATTTAGATAAATCTCTATAATATTCCACCTGTTACTTTGGCTTTTCTCCAGTAGGCCTTATACCTTGAAGTCACAATGAAGATTTAAACTAGCATTAAGTCAAAAATACCTGACAATGAAAGTTAATTTCAATTAAAACACAACCTACATTTTTGTTTTAGGTCCTATTAGGTAAAAAGTGGACAAAATGGTGGGTTGTAACTCTTGTTTACAGACCGTATTAACCCAGCAACAATCTGGTAACACCGGAAGGGCATCAGCACGGCTTCTTCAAACAAATAAACCAAAAGCTGCAATCAAAATCTTGGTTGCACAGCAGCAGAATACAGCATAAAAGTCTCTCAAGATGGAGTCGGCAGCATCGAGTGGGAGTAGAGAGAACAGTCACTGCCTCATCCTTCTGGAACTGCCTTTTTAGAGCTGCTCTCTTAATCATTTTAATCAGGTTTCAAACTGTTAATACAGGTGAGAAGTTTCCTGTTAAAACCCAGCTAAGAAAGAAAGATGGGCAGCGCTAATCTCTATAATGCTCTAACATAAGCTTTAATTTACATGAGTAGAAAATCAAACTGCATTTTCACAAGATGACAGATGATAAATACTGTATTAAACATGTTGCTCCCGTTTCCACAATAGACTCTTCAAATTCAGAGGAGTAGTCTAACTTCTTATCAACTTAGGTCTCCTACAGCATCAATATTCTTCTTAATTTTCATCTTATTAGTCACACTGAGAGAGAAGAGTTTTCGTCTAGACCACTGTGTGACATGAAGCAGTCTTCCATCACACTTCCATCTCCCACATGTGTCATTGGTGTGAAACCTAACAGCCTTCCCAACAAACTTTGTGTGATTAGATGACTAAGATGACAGCATCTTCGACAGTAATTGCACACACCACCTAATGCAGGACCTCGGCAGAGGGTGCTATGGGCTGTTTACCTGCTATTTTAATCTCTCCTGACAAGAAAAGCAAACCCTTCACTGCAACTGTGCACTCCAAGATCAGTGACAGCAATTAGAAGTTGTAGCTGGCTGTTGGTGAATCAGGTTGTGCCACAGTATTAAGTAACTCCATGTGTAGTGTCTCAATTACGCATTTGGGGAGACCAACAACCATATATGTGCAACAGAGCATTGATTATAGCCAGTTTATTGTTCACATCTAATTAAGTGTGTTCTCCATTAGAGAGGGAGCTGTGAAATATTAACCAGGCTAGGAACTGTCTGGTCAGAAACAAGGCTAAAGAACCCTCTGTGGATCTCCGCTGTCCTCAATACAGCCCCCTACCAAAGCCCCACATTCTGCCCTAAAAAAAAAACATAAAAGTAAGATGACATGAGTTGCAAAATGATTCAGATGCACTCAGCTGGACCCCTCTCACATCTAACGGCTCATTATTTTCTCATTGGCAGATGGCTCAATCTCGCAGTTAACGCTGCGCACGGTAACAAGAATTTGAAATTCTCCAGCTGGATAGACTACATGCACACCAGAATTTAGATTTATTTATGCAACTGAGAGACACAGAAGGAACAGGATCTACACTCAGGATCTATACGGCATTTACACTCACTGTTAAAAATGTGAAATACACTGCCTCTGTGGCAGAAGCTAAATCGATCACGAGTGAGACACTGTCAGCTGCATGCAACGTACCTGCAATCATAATAGATCAGCTCTCACAGCGAGGCTTCCCTGTACAACACAACTCCCAATAAAGCTTGTAGATAAATGATATTTCATAGGCACATGTGAACAGTTTTAGAGGCCAAAAGATGCAAGATTGATACTTATATGATGATGATGCTGCCGCAGCAGTTAGGCGTGTGGGCGATCTGTATAGAGTCCAATTTATCCACATCAGTTATGTTTACGGGGTCAGAGTTAGTTCACTTAGTGTCTAGATATTTACGCTTAATGAATAACCTTCTCCTTTATCCTGAGATACTCATCAGCATGCACAGAATCTATAAGTCCCATCATCATGGTGATGAATTGATCTGATCTCCTTATTTGCTCTTAATAGGGTGTTCTTGTCAAAGTTATCAGACTGTGAGTGTATGTGAGAGAGAGGTGGGAGGGGCAAGGACATGATAAAGAAGTAGAAAAGGACTGAAAATGACAGAATGACTTTACAGTTTGATAAGTGGAGAAAGAGTGCACCACCTCCCTCTGCTTCCCCTTATTACAATATTATGTCTCATTGAACAATATGTAGATGAAATGTAAATGTGATGTAAATGTAAGGGGGGCTGTCTTTAGGCCTGCCGTGTCCTTTTAAAAAAGGCCAGGATGAGTCAGCGTAAAGGTGGACGCAATCAGGGTAAAACCAGTGAAGTGCCAGTCAGAGAGGCTTCTCCCCTGCTGTGTAACACAAACTGAAACCTCCAGTGTAATTAATTTACCTTACAGATTAATTTGTGCAGGACTAGGATTATATACAAGCATACATCCATCCATCCAAACATCCATACATCCATCCATACATACATACATACTCACTTTTTTAACTCCTAGCTATAATGGATTTATTACTAATGCTGGTTTAAGATAACATGCACACTTCTATTTATTATTTTATGTTGTTAGACAGCTCTATGGTGCTCATCTCAAGGCACTTTCCCTGATGCTTAACAAAAGTCTTAAATGAAAGCATTGAAGCAAAACGGTTCACATATGGACAGTGAGGTAAATAAACAATGAAGACACTTAAAATTAGAATTAAAATATCATTACATTGTCTTGTGCCTACTGAGAGATTTAATTGTTGCAAGACAAATTGGGCTCTTGTGGGCAATTAAGAGAAAACTGAAAGAGGTTTATTTTGTCAAATGAGAGACAAGGTGAGTTTGGGTGCTTTTAGGGGAGGAGCTCGTCCTGTTTTCAGCCGTTCTTGCTATCGTGCTCTTCGCCTCTGCAAGGATTGTTGTCCTCATTAAAGCAGCCTTGGGTGTTTCACCATGCGAAGGTCTGAGGGAGGGGTGTTTCCACTGGTCTCATGTGGTTGGTCAGGGCTCCACAGTGGGGGTGTTTTCTGATTATACTGTACATTTTGTATAATACCGTTTTTATTCTATGGGTAAGAATTAATATGTGCAATGAACAATTCAGTAGGCTTCATTTCGGACCCTAATCCTCTACCACCTCAGCACAACTGTTTATAATTAAGCTTTGTAGACGTCATTTAACAGATGAAGAACTCAGCAGGAAATGCAGCAATTCTAATGCAACGCTACATAATCCCCAGGCTAGGTTCAGTGAGAACAAATATCCTGACAATATGATAATATTTTGCTGGAAAAAACAATGTAATGGGCAGCTGAGGCAACCAGTGGTAACTAAGAAAACATGAATGAGGAAAGTATAGAGTTTAGCCAGCCTGGCTTTTCTGCTGCCTGGAAGGTGAGATCAGTGTGTGTCACTGGTTTCTGACACTGAAAGCAAACAACACACACACTCAGAGCAAAAATGTCCCGCATTACATCTGAACAAGAGATCCAATGATGTAGCAAGAACAACCCAACTCCTAAATGCTCCCAAGTGTCATCTCCAATCCCACCATGGTGAGAATAAAACTATATCTTCTGGTCCTTAAGTGCATGAGAGTGTGGTTTCCTTAAATAATGAAACAGCCCAGCACCAACGTTTCAAAATGACAGGCTGAAAACCAGCCCTCAGATCCCACCCTCCACTGTGACGGAAACCATTGGTGAAGGGTTAGGGTTAGCTGCATAAATTATCCTAGATTTTTCATCATTTTCTTGCTGGAAGGAAGCTGAAGTAATACATCCATGAAGTTGATTTTTATTATTAGTATGTTTTCTTTCTCTTCCCTGCCTAAGGCTCATATAGTATATTTTCATTTAATACCATGATTATTGCTCACGTTACAAAGAGAGCTCCATATGGCTGAATTTAGCCTTGATTTGGTTTTCATTTGAGCTGTTTGAGAAACACTATTTTGTGTCCACCTTTCTCATGTATTACCAGACATAACAAACAAGACCCTGGAACCTTTCACCTTTGCAATTATACTTAATAATAACCATCAAATAAACATCAGATATAAACCATCTGAAAAGACAGGTAAACCAACTAATACTAATTTACCTAATCACAGCAATGGGTAGATTTAATGAAGCTTGCTTTAAGATGTAAAATTTTCTCTTGGCCGTGATACCGAGGTGACTTGTGGGATTTCCTTTACATCAGGAATGTCCAAACTGTTCCACAAAGGGCTGTGTGGCTGCAGGTTTTCGTTCCAACCCAGCAGCAGCACACCAGACTTGACTCAATCACTTAATCAGCTTAATCAGCTCACCTGAGTCTTCAGACAGCTGATTGGTCAAACTGTGTGTGCTTGACTGGTTGGAACAAAAACCTGCAGCCACACGGCCCTTTGTGGAATAGTTTGGAGACCCCTGCTTTACATCATCAGAAGGAACCATGCAGGCGAGTTGTCTGCATTCAATGATTATAGCTACCACAATGAGTGTAGGGAGATATAGCAAAGACCCAGCATCTTTCTGTAGCTTTTTTATGGCAAATATGACAGGCAATCCCAAACTTTCAGACTTGATTATTGAATACAATGTAGACTTGATCTGTGGCATTAACTCATTTTTTAATCAGTGCAAATGTTATACAGCTTTTATATGACTTTCAAGCCACACAATAATAGTATGTTGAGAAAATATCAGGTCACATTCAAGTATTGCCTCAACATCATTTTTCATTTGCATCTTTTCCTCCACAAGGCCACCACAGAGGTTTTAACTGGTGTGTTTCAAATTTGCATGAGAATGCCTCACTTGATTAAAAAACAGGTCTCTCACAGGGTATGAGTCTGTCTGCTGCCTTCATCAAAAGTTTTACAGACAGGAACACAACGTTTGAAAAAAAAGGTCAAGGAGGAGCCGTTTTCCTGTCAGTAGAATGTTCCATTATAATCTCTGCATCTCTTCATCATCTTTCTGACATCCAACAATGTCTAATCATGTTGTTTTCTGTGTTACACCAGCCAGTCATTGTATCAGTATGTTTCAGTACGTATTCAGATCAAGCAGTTGCTTGCAAAAATAACATGTACTGTTTTGTACTTGAATAAATGGTTTCTGATTTGGTTGGGTTTATTTTGATGCTGCACAGTAACGGGTGTTGTACGAACCCAAAAGCAGTACAAACAGGGCACAGAATCGAGGTACATTTCATCGATTTATTAACCGAAATCTGGCGGACGAACAGTTCAGTGGCACGACAGGAGACTTGGTCAGGACAGGCAAAAGTTCAGCAACTGAGAGGCAAGTGGGAAAAGGCAGACAAAACAAACGGCAGCAGGCAGGACTCATGATCAGGGATAGAAGGCTGAGGTAATTTACCAGGAGGCAGACAAAAGAGGCAGGTCGTAGGCAGGCAGGGTCGATTCTGGGAAGACAGACAGAAAAACGCTGGAAAGCCTCGCATGGCCACAATCTGGCAACGGGCGCGTATGGAGTTGGGGAATGTGTACTGAGGTGAAGACAGGTGTGCTGATTAGTGAGTGAGAGGAGGTGTGGTCTGGGCAGGGGCAGTGGAAAACTACTGAGTCCATGGTGAAAGGCCGGAGCAGACTGTGACATGCACTTTTTGATGAAGCAGTCCAAATCTGTCTGTTGCCTTGATAACAGTTTATTCCTATCATACCATTATGGAAAAAAATCTTAAATTAGATGATTATTTATGGTTCCATTTTTCTGTTTTGAGTTTTTTTGGGAGGTCATTTACTATCTGTTGTCTGTAACTGAATGACTGTAAAGTCTGTCTCGAGATGTCATAGGGACAGGTCATATGTTAAATGGAGATAGTAATCTAATGAGGTCATCTTAATGACTTATGGAGGAGGTCCTTCACCAAATGACAGGGAGAACCTGGAAAAATGATGAGAGAAAAGAATGCACCTAAATCTGCTGTTCCACCATCAATAATCCAGATATATGTATGCTAAAAACTCTTTAGACACAGGAGTATGTTTACACCCCCACCACTGTGATATGATCCCTTCTTTTAACCTTGGCTAACACAGTAGTTCTGGTTTCTATGACAGCAGTTCCTTCAGATGCCGACAAAACTGTTTTTTTAATGTTGTTTATAGCTGGAAATAATTTCAGTCTGGCAGGAGCCGAGATCATTAGAACAAGAGAACAGACACATCCAGGCATGCTTTGGTATTTCCACTAAAGGTCAGTGGATATACGCTGCTGTATGTTTTATTATAGGAGTACGATGAAATGTGAACAAAGAAGCTGTGCGATGTATGAGCCCAACATTGTTGTTCAATATGGCCAAAGAATTCACTATGATGTTTAATGGCTTCGGTTGTTGTGCGTGTCCACAGCAATACAACACAGAAGTCAACATCAGCAAGGTATTTCTACTATGAAATACTTTAAAATGCTCATTTAAAGTAACTTTGATAAGTCTAAACAGTCCATTGTTTAGGGGCATGGAGTTTTACTTCAAATGTATGATTACATGGCTTTGTTCTCATACATCAATAAAAGACATAGATCTGATTGTTTACATCAGTCTAACTGAAGTTGGATAGAAAATCTGGGATGCAGTTGTGCAGCCTATCACAGAATTGAGCCCAGAACCATCTAACCGCCTAATGCAGGAAATGTAAATGTAAATTTACGAGCACATAAAAAAATATTTGATGAGCGGACATACCACCATGACTTTAAGTATCTTTGTTAAGCAAAACCAGACCCAGTTATGTCAGTACCCTTTAAAAGTTGTTTTAATTGGGTTCAGTAGCATATAAGTTAAGAAGGCCTTGCATTACTGTGGTCTTAACATCACGGAAGACAGTTGTAAGGTGATTATTTTCATGTACTCTGAATATGTTGAAAGAGCAGCTTTAAATGTCCATTTATTGACATTCACACTAGATAAGAAACTAGTTCCTTTGGTTCATTAGATGATGGATGGATGGATGGTTGATTGGATGGATAAGATGTAAACTATAGTATAGATAAATGAGTGATTCAGGCAAATTCCAGCTCCTCCCTTCTCTCAGAACCAAAAGGCAAACAAAAGGCAGGGATGGACTGAGGGGCGATGTGCCCCTCTACTGTGTTTAGGCCATCGGTAAATAGAAAGCATTTATCAGATGATTCCACTGCGAAACCCCCATCCTCATCCGTCAGAGCGCCTTCAGGAAACAGGTCAGTGAACAAAAGGATAAAGCGAGAGAGTGGCAGAAAGAGCTGGGATGGGAGATGGGAGGAGGGGATTGAGAAGTTGAGAGGAACTGAGCGATAGTGTTCTTCTCAAAACCAGCAGCCGGAAGAACTGCTCTGATGCAGACAAAAACACTTCCCACAGTGCATCTCTGGCTTGCTCCGACACCTCCCAGAAGTCCTCCCATCGGCTACGCAAAACATGAGTGAAAGCAGTCGCCCTGGCAACAGCCTGTGGAAGAGAAAGTGTTTCACCATTATAAAGTTTCAGTCAGTTTTTTTTTTTTTAGTTTAAAGAAACATTTTCCATATCCAGGCCCAGGACGCGTGAATGTGTGGAGACATCAGAGCCATTTGGCTGAATTATTTAGTTGTTTTGTTCTTCTTTTGATAGCATTTTAATGCTCATTCCTTCATGAATATTTTCTGCAGTGTAGAGAGGGAACATGGCTGAACTGCGTTACCCTGGCAACAGTCTGCAGCAGCAACTGAACCTGCCTTTAGGGGCTGCAGACAAACTCTTAACATCTCCCAAGGCTTCATGAATATCATGACTTACTGATTAACATGTTTGCTTTCTTTAAGTGTTGCACGTCCCAGTGTTGGGATAAAGAGTTTTAACTACATCAGATGTTAAATAAGGACACAAAACCATCCCTGACTTGCTGATGTTGTCTATCCAGAATTGCATCAGTAAATTTCAATGTGTGAAATGTACAATCAAACATCTAAAATACAGAGTTGATATTATTGTTGACATAGTCAGGAAAGTGTCAGGTGTCCTTAGTGCCAAAGATAACCGCTTTAGACACACATGTCCTCCGGCTGCTGCGCTGAAGGGCAGGTGATGACTTTGCGCCTGTTCAAAAACCTGTTTTTTTTTTTCTTCAGCGGTGAGAGCAGGAGTGTGAAAGAGGGGATGATAACATTTTCATTTTCTGTGATGATCATCGCCATGGTAATGTGGCCCACCCCCATTTGTGTGTGTGTGTGGAGGGGGGGTATAAATGAAAATTAATTAAGGTTATTGTAAGTGTAGAGGTTAAACCATGAACTATATAGTTCTGTGCTCTAAGATTTAATGAACAATATGTGGCCACATCTGACATAATTTCTGAGGATTTTCTATTAATTAAACATGTGAACCGAGTTTGGCTGGTTCATCAGCTAATTAGCTATCTGCAGTACATTTTTGATCAGTGACAGAGTGATAACATAAACAGCGGTGCAGATGCCTTTGGAGTCCTACTGGTAAAAAAGAGGTCAGCTAATTGGGCCAGCTAAATATATTTCACAGTGTGCACCTTCTCCTTGCACTGTCAGACTCGATGCTGAAACACATTTAAAACGCCGGTGACCAAAACGAGCTGCTAATGACCTTCTGAGTGACTGATGAGCACTTAAACATCCGAATAAATCACAGCAACAACATGCTCATTTCCCAACATCCACCGGTGGATTGCCACAAAACAATTATTCATAATTTAATTTTAATTATTTCGATATTTTTGTCACTATCAATATGAAATCAGAGGGTTCATCATTGCACACTAAGAGTAGAATAGAAGCATGTGGAACTTTTCTGTAATAATCTATAACAAGGTCACATCCATAACCAGATTTATTAAAAGATGATAACGAGGCAATAAGATTCTCCATTTTGTCAGTACCTGGTTCCTCAGTCACCTATTATTGCTGTATTTAGAGGTGAGGAAATGTTCAGAGCAATTAGAAGCATAATGGCTTTCTTATTAGTCCTCATTGAGGTTTTTTAAGGTATCTTTAATGCTGCCTCAATCAAGCACTTAAATTCTTGATTAAAGACACAAATAAAGCTTTCGGTTTTTTTTATGTCCAATTGGTACCATGTGTTTTGGCTCTTGGTGTTGCAGGTTAAATATCTCCTCTGTGTGGGTAATATCGATACTGCATGTGCAGTGGCTGATTTTTGGTGCTAAAGTAGCACACTGTCAGGCTGCTCGTAAATCCGTGGTGCAGTCGAGGGGACCTCCACTCTGTAAGCATGAGCTCAGAGACTTTTAATCCTGAGCCGACTCAGCAGGACACCAGAGAGTGTCAGCAAAGAAAAGGAAACGTGACAATGTCGAGCACGATGCAGAGACAGAAGGAAGCTGGACAGCTTTGGGCTGTTGAATGTGTTTACGCTGTTCTGGGACATTGATTGGTGCAGCTGCAGCTGGTGTCCTGAATGAACAAAATAGGGCTTTAACACTGCGGAGAAGGAGGGGTCCAGTGTGAAGGAAAGGACGTGCAGGCACCATATTTTCTGGGTAATTATAAGTATTAGCAGCATTTTTCACTGAATTCTCTCAACAGAGAAAAGTTAAGCTACACAAAGTCAAAATGTATATTTAATTAGAATTTTAGCTGAAACTATATTTAAACGTCATTATAATGGACAACAATATAACATGTACAATAAATGTGTAAAAACATACTAAACAAAAGCCACACAGTTCATGAGGTTAAAGGCACTGTTATCCTATATGAAATAATGAATATAAATATCTGTCACAGTCATAAATAATTGACACATTACATCTATTGCTTCAACAGAAAGTGGGGAAAAAATACAAACAGTAGCCAGTAATGCCCTGTAAAAATGTGTTTTATGCAGTGTAATACACTGAAATGACAATGAAATGAAAACTTGTCGGCTGTGTTCCTCTGTGATGTGTGCCCTGACCTGCTGACCTCCACTCTGATGAGTGTTTCAGCTTCTTAACTGAATTGTTTCAAATTATTTCCCCTATTAGGTTTTGACAGTGAGCAGATGACACAGTTTGGGATCTATTGCTTCTCAATCGGACAAAAGAGACAGTAGATTAGCCAGCTCTGATCATTCTCTGGCCACATCGCAGACCACTTTCATCTGCTCAAAGATTAGGACCGGATTGGAATTATGTGATCACATTTCAGTTTGTCTCAAATTGCAGTGATGGACATTTAATTGAGATGTAAATTCTGTACTGATCTGGAAATCCAGACATGGATGGTAAAAGCTGACTTTTCTCTCCTTATTTTAGCACATTTTATGTTTGCTCCACTTTCACCTTAATTTATAATGAACAATAAAGTGGTTACCTTGTGCAATATTTTGCGCATCTTATGCTAAATGTCACCTGAAACAGGTCATGACTAATGCATTTAAGAACACACCACTGAGCTCAAATTGAGTTTAGCAAATACAAGGCAGTGAAATGTGGCATTGGTGTAAAAGCAGCTCTTCCCAGTTCCCAGAAGTAAATTCCCAGTTTCTTATCATGGAGAACCTTAAATTCAGTACTATCTCATATTGAGTTCGTAGCTCAGGCTGTCTAAAGAATGAGTGTATCAGAAAACCCAAAGAAAAACCTGAATATTTACATCTAAGACCCAGCTATTGGAGGAAACACCTTTTTTGAAGAAAACAAATTATTTTTTATTGAGGAACCCCGAGGACCTGAAATAACACCACAACCATTTTGGAGACAGAAAGAATTGGCTTCAACTTAATTTCAGTTGGTCATTGTCTAGTGGAGTTTGCTGTGTGCAGCAGGGATGACATTTGAGAAGAGATGGAGACACAGTAATGGAAGGTGCTTGATTCATTTGCCAGAGACAGGTTCTAATGAACTGCTGTTAATTCAGACCTGGACCTCAGCAATGACCCTGCGCTCAACAATATGATTAAAGTAAAGAGCACTTAAGTTCACGTAAAATATAAATGCAAAATTTTATAGGGGGCATTTAGGGAACCCTTTTCAAAGGGTCCAGTATGGCTGTACCGGTAACAATCCTTTATCCCTTCATAGATGAGATCACAGCAGCCACGGTTGAATGAAATTGGCTCATATCCATATTGACAGCAGCTCCCCTTTTCAGCAAGTCATTGCAGTTATATTTTTGAAAAGGACATGGCTCATTAGTTTAATTACACATGTGCCATGTCAATGTATAAGCCTGACTGGCTGTGGATCTGATCGATACACATAAGCTGACCCTGGTACAACATTCAAGGAGGAGCCTGCAACGTCAGGGTTCCTGAATCATTTGGCATTCAGCGCACGTTTTCTTTTAAGGTCTGGACATAATGAATGTCAAAGGCCTGCAACAGTATTGCACTATATGAACCACCATGTGGGTCATGAATTATTAAACAAATCGGATTTTGCAGGCTCAACAAGATAGGAATGTGACGCAAACATGCAGCTATCATAGTGGCATAATCATCCCTACAAGGGCAACTAGTTAGGTCTGCTGAAGACTGTGTGTGAAGGATGTTATGTAATCTACTGGGACACATTCTCTGCTAATGGGGTGGTGGAGCTCTGTACTGTAACACATGTGCAATCTCACATATAGGAGAAACCTGAATTGATTTTAGCTGGGTAGAAATCAAATTAGGGAGAGAATTTCAGTATATGTAATATATAATATTGTGCATGCATACATTCTAAAGAATCATGTTTTTGTTTTACTCAGGGACTAACACACCTCTTTATCAAGCCACTGTAAGGCCTTTCAGAAAGGGTTCACACAGTGATTGTCTTACAGTAGATTTCTCAGTGTACTAGACAAAGACTCCCCTGGCAGGGCTTATGGAAAGTCATCTATTAATCATCTTTAAGACAAACAGAAAGAAATGTCCCTTAATGCTTCTGTGCAGCCCTAAAGGAAAGCAATAAAGGTCCTTGATATATGCATTTTTCCTGAATTACAGCTGTGAAAGCATTTCAAATAAATGTCAGTGTGTTTGCAAAAGGAGAAATGTCATTAGTGCATCAATTTCACCACACAAATAAATAGAAAAGACTGTTTTTACTTTAATAAAAACCAGATGCAGTGGCCAAGCAGCCCACCTTAATGAAGCGTTGTCCTCTCTTCCAGTCTGTTCACAGTTCTCCAGAGGAGTTTACGCCATTTTTGGATTCTACGACAAGAAATCTGTGAACACCATCACGTCATTTTGCGGCACGCTCCACGTATCTTTCATCACGCCCAGTTTCCCCTTGGATGGGAATCAGCAGTTTATCATCCAGATGAGACCTGATATCAAGGGACCCCTCCTCAGCCTTATTGAGTACTACAAGTGGGACAAGTTCGCCTACCTGTACGACAGTGACCGAGGTAATACACTGCAGACACTACTTATGCAGACATTATGGTTTTTAACTCGTTCTTTTGAATGGCTCTGACTTAAAGGTTCAGCATGATTAAGAAATGCTTCATTTGCATATAGTGTCACTATATTGCATCTGTGGTGAAATTGATAGGAGATGGTGCCTAAATAATCTAACTTCAAGTGTGTGGCACAGCTAATAATCTTGGATCATTAGAAACAATTTGTCACACATTTATCAACCATAGCAGCTCCCCTGCTCGAGATTATGTCAGGGATGCAGTCGCGATACATTGAGTCAAGATGATCAACCTACAAAATATACATTACAGAGAGATAATTGCATTTACTCTGAAAAAAGCAACATATGTTACATTTTAGTTTTATTACTTGTATTATTATTTAATTATCTAATAACTCAAGAGAAAAATGTGGTTGATACTCCTAAACTCGCTTATCATTATTATTACATATGAAAATCATTATTTTATTTTTAAAAGCACTTTCAAACATTTAATTCCACCTCATCATTACCAAACACAGCTTATTTATTTTAAGTAACACACCACGTGTTAAGGTAATACTAGTTGAAGGAGTGGGAGATACATTATCGTTTTTATTCTACATACAGAGTGGTGCCAGTGTCTTGGGCAGGATTTATTAGGTTTATGCTTTATAGCACCCTTACCACTTTATCTTTCCACAGTAATGCACACACGCTCACACTTGATTGGATCTGTCCACAGTATCTCACCTTTATGCAGGACCCTCCCTATCATCTCCTTCCACATGCTCTTTCTCCTATTCTCCCAGAATCCTTTGCTAATCCTTCCAGTCGGCCTCGCTGCGGCTGACAGCCGCACCAAATACTGCTCATAGAAGGCAGGTTCGAACAAGCTGTTACAGATCGTCCTCGTGCTAATGCTAACCCTGACCTGCTGTCTGTAAACTCCGACGTCCGCAGTGGGACTAGAAGCAGCGTTGTGCATACTCCATCATTGCATGGCTGTCTAATTAGGTCAGTGCCAGCCACTCATTCCCATGGCAACCAAAGTGTGAAAAGAGACGGATAGACAGAGCAAGGGAGGATGAACAGAGCTTGTGAACGACTGAAATGGTTGGTGAATGATGCAGGGATGAGGAAGCGGGTGGCTTTGTTTTTTACCTCCACAACATCATGTTTATATACTATTTTATGTGAGCATCAATGAGCCTAAAGGTAGTTATTAATTATGGGAGAGCTTGGAATTTGTGTTAGACAGTTATGTACAGATCTGCGCAGTGATTGAGTCAGGATGTCAGATGCAAGAACGAGTCTGAAAACAATAGCTGGAAGCAAAGAGATTATGTCTAATAATATCAAAAACTGTCACATAGCCATTGAACAACTTCTCCTTTATGCATTAATTATTAATCTCTTGCCTCTTTGAATAGTGTTAAACCACACAGTAACTGTTTTGGATCAATGATGGTAAGGTATGTAGATGTAGAAAAATTCTTGAAATTCTTGAATCAACAGAGAACAAAAGATATTTTCTTTGCTTCAGAATCAGTGTAGGATGATGATGATGATTAGATAATATTTAATTACTCTCTGTATACCCAAGTATATTTGTTATTATATTTAAAATACACAGTAGACGCATTAGTATCATTGGAAAATGTAAAATGTTGATCGACCATAACATAATATTAATGTTGACATATGTTTTGGTAAATGTGGATAAGTTATAGCATCCATTGTGTCATACTCAATGTCCACTATTTATGTCATACTGTGTCAGGCAACATCTCTATTAATACCAACTCTATTGAAGACTATTTACAGGGGAAATGCAAGACACAAAGAGTGAAGGCAAGTAGAAACAGTCAAAAACATCCCCTAATTACTACTACTATTTATAACTGTTGTAAACCATAGTCAGCAGTAGCAGGCAGAGCAGCTCTGACTCTGAAGGCTGTGAAGTTGTTGCAAATCTAACAGTAGGTCATAATGACCAGTGAATTCTCCCAAAGGATTGAATGTTTGCTGATTATTTTTTTTTCTTTCAATACAATCAAAATTCACAATCATACTGATACTAAAATAATCTGTTATAATAAAACATGATTCTATCTGGCAATAGAGTTAACTTTATAGGGATCACACATATATAATGTAATCGTGCTGCAGTTCAGTGACAATTAAATAAAGCACTATTTAATTCCAACCATTGAAACATGATTGCATTTTTGCCTTGCTTCACCAGCACTTTAATAACTTTTTATCACTCCAACCTCACATTATCTCATTTAATAAGCATTGATGTAACTGTCAAAAGTAACCACACTATAATGACCTTACTGTAATTATGTTCTATAGTTCATTCAGATAAAAGCGCAAGCCTCCGTTTTCCTCCCCAATATCATAAAACCTCTGCCATGTCGTATGAAATTGATTATTATATCTGTAATTCACCTTGCTGTAGCGAGGCAGGATGAGACACTCGACCCCTTTATCAAAGCACTCTCCCAGTGTCCTCTGCAGACCAGAGATCAATAATCGAGGAGGTTCAGTTGTGCTGCCAGAGAGAGGAGGTAATGGGAATATAAGTGGAAAACATGAAACCAGTATTTGACTTTAACAGACTGCACTTCGGATTGATGGACATTTTTTGTATATGATGGAGAAAAGAGCACCATGTGAAACCACACTGAAGCTTAAAACACAATTCTTTGTGATCTGATGACAGCATGCAATGGTAGTCAGTCAACACCAGCTGATGACTCAGCATTTTTCCATTAATTGAAAGATCCCAAACATCATGCACTGGCCTTTTCTGTTTTTTCTTGGTCCTCTGCGTTTTGCATCGTAACTTTGCCTCCAGCCTAGCTCATCCTTTCTATGCTGGCGATGCCTTAATGTCATTGATGCTCACTCTGCTCTGTACTCTGTGGGGGAGGGGGACTTTGTTGCTGCCTTGCAGGCCATACACATGCTTTATGGACGCCTCGGTTTTCAGTTCAGTACCTACAGCACTGCAGATAAAAGTCGCAACATGTCAACATATCATGCAGTTATCTACATGCATAGTCGTCACACATTATTCTGTCATAAACGCAAAACCCCCTGATTGTGATGGAGCTCATCTAGTTGATCTTGTGCTCCAGTGTACGCGAGGCTGCATCCTCGGTATTCGCTTGGTCTCTCTCAGTGCTCACACATTAAAACTGCAACACTAACAGTGATACATAAGGCACTCAAACAAAAGAGCCATATAACAACTACTAATTCTTGATTTAGAAAGCAAGAAGTGGAAAATTTTCAAGTAAAATACAGTAGCATGATGTTTTTAGATATGCTGGGAGGTCAATGAATGTAGTAGGTAGGTATGGAGGTAAAGATAGATAAAGGACTAAATTCATTTTTCTCTTAATCCTTTTTACTTCTGCCAAACAGCAAGTTTGCAGACTCATGAATGTTTAAATACGGTGTACAAAAATATAGTTTCTGGGAGTTAATTCTTCAAGATCTGCATATCTATAGCTCTATGGTGCTCGTTACAGGCTGTAATGCACCAGAAAAGTAAATGGGGCTCATTTTGATTGTTCCATCGTGAAACTGCTTAAGCAATTGAGATAAAGTTATGTTAGTGTTCAAAAAAGCTCTTTCTCTATTGCAAAACCTTAGGAATGATGCATTTAAGTGTACTCGACCCACTTTACTCCTACATGTTGTACAGGTTCATGAACATCTATGACTCATCTGGATAAGCTCTTTACATAAACCATCCAGTATTTGAAACCTCTGATTGTTCTGAGTCAGAAAGTAGCTGTGAAATAAAAAATAATTATTCATGTTTCCTAAAGAGTTGCATTAACTTCAGCTACTATAACTTCACATATACGGTTTAATGTTTTGTGACTGTGATCAAAAAAAATTGTCAGCAGAATTGTGGATTAAGTCACTTTCTCCCAAATGTTTCTGCTTCCAGGTCTGACAACACTGCAGGTTGTTCTGGACACAGCAGCAGAGAGGAAGTGGCAGGTGACGGCCATAAATGTGGGGAACCTGAAAGACGAGAGGAAGGACGAAGCATACCGCTCTTTGTTCCAGGATCTGGAGAACAAGAAAGAGAGGAGGGTGATTCTGGACTGTGAACAGGACAAAGTCAAAGACATCATGGAGCAGGTAGAGAGGGAGGAGATGCATTTCAGAAACCTGAGTCTTGTTTTGACATGTTTGGACAACCTTGGTGGTAGGACTTGAGGCTGGGTGTTATCCTTTTTGATCTGACAGAAAGTTTTAGATTTCACTACTGACAGTTGTGCTAGGATGTTATTATACAGAATGTTGCTGACATGTTTTCATCTGCTGAACAAAGCTGTCTGCAGGTGGGTTGCAGAGGTTGGTCAGGCACTTTGTACCATGTTCTGACTCTTCTTGTTCTAAATTTGTGTGACTTTTGGAAGTTTTGAGTGATTTACTTAAGGCAGCAGTTACAAGAATATTAACTGTCAGCTGTGATTTATCCAGAGTCTGATAGATTCACATGAATCTTGAAATGTGCTAAAACCAGCAGAGCCATGTGTGCAGCCACCATATAAAAGTGCCATAACAATTACGCTAATGGTTCATTTAAGCTGTAAACAAAACTGCAATTAAAGACAAAACAGATGCACATAACTGGGTATTTATACGCTTCCATTTACCCAAAAGGCCAAATGATTAGCATTTAAAGTATGCTGAGACCTGTTGGAATTGATGCCTGCCATTTCGTGCCTGTTTATTTCAGAAAAAAATAATAACCCGTTCTGAAGGAAGAGTACCTGTTTCATTTGTAAAAGACATTTTATGCGAGAGACATGAAATGGCATCATTCAAAATTGCTTCAAGTGGCAGCAGCTGCCAATGAAGTGGGTTGAGGTAATGACATGACACATAGCTGTGGCAGTTCTGCCATTTTCCTTTTTTGTTGCTTTACTGATAAAAGGAAGGATTTGCAAATGGGAATCTCTTTCTAGCAGCATTGAATTAAGTTTCTTTGTTTTATCTTAGTGATAATAGCCCAGCCTGTCAGACATGTTGGGGTTTGATTGAATGAGAATGTCTAAACATAATGGTGGGTTTGGAGTTTCAGTGTTACAATTTTTTTTTTCATTTGTTGTATTTTTCTTATCTTTGGTTGTCACAATATGAAAGTAAGGAAAAGAAATGGCAACGTTTAAAGCGTATAGTTCCACCCTGGGGTGAGTCATTTGTAACAACTTAATATAAAAGCAAAATGGTAAATGGTCTTAACTTTGCAGGTTATCACGATTGGCCGACATGTTAAAGGATACCACTACATAATTGCCAATCTGGTAAGTTTACTTACATAAGTTTTATCTTACCATTTTGTTTCTAAAGGCCAATAACACTTGATTTCATTGGTTCAGGGTTTCATTGATGGGGACCTTTCCAAGATCCAGTATGGTGGTGCCAACGTGTCAGGATTTCAGATTGTGGACTTTGATGACCCTTTGGTGTCCAAATTTGACCAGCGTTGGGAGGCCCTGGAAGAAAAGGAGTATCCTGGCGCTGACAGCAAAATTAGAGTAAGTTCATGTATAGATAATAAAAATTGACTCAGTATGTTTTATCCCCTCTTTTTCAATCTTTATCTTAATTAATGAGGCCTAATGATTGATTGAAAACAGAATTGCAATGAATTGTCTGTACCCTGCTCCAAAACATGGTCATTCTATGCAATATCATGAATTGCATGAATAGATTATAATTACTTTCTTTTCATAGACAGAGTAAGCAAAGCAGTATTTAAAGCAGTATTTAGAGTTTAAAGCTGTCTTTATCTGCTTCACAGTCCAGTTGCTGCAAGCTTGACTTAAACATCAGAGACTTGGACTGCATGACTGTGTGTTAATGTGTTTTCTTATACAATATCAATGTGGCAATAGAAATTATTTAACTGTGGTTTTAAACCCTTAGGCAAAGAATTCACACTTCCATTGTAGCAAAATGCCACTGAAAATAAACTTTCATCCCTGTTAATTGACACAATTTTCTTCCCAGGAGCAATTTTGTCATTTTTGGACATTTATCCATTCATAATAAGTTGCATAAAATCAATTTAAGAGAAAATTAAATATGCCCTTTGGTGACTTGTTGGTCATGTACCTTTGGTTCTCATCTCCTGGGTGTCTTTTATTGTGTTTTTAATAGCTTGCTGGTAAGATAGATTGGGGTTTTTTTGTTTTTACTGTAAATGCTGAAATACCTCACATAATTTAAAGTATAGTAATCTATCATTACACATTACATCTATCATTGGATTGTGGCTACTAAAGTAGATAAGGTAAGGGAACTGCTTCCCCTGCTTCTGTTATTGACAACCGTACTGTATCCCACTTTCCTTGTCCAGTACACTTCAGCTCTGACCTACGATGCAGTGCAGGTGATGACAGAGGCCTTCCGCTACTTGCACAAACAGCGTATTGAATTCACAAGGAGGGCAAACAATGGTGACTGCCTTGCCAATCCAGCTGTTCCCTGGGCTCAGGGAGTGGAGATTGAGCGAGCACTCAAACAGGTATCAAGAGCACTGTAAGGCCAAAAAGTAAACATGGAGTGTTTTAATGTGGAAGTCATTTTCTCAGTTAGCGTGCATCTGACAGGGATACCCATGCACTAGTACACGAATGAGTGTACTTGTATCCAGAGTTATGGCAGTACTGATTTTGATTCTTATCCAACATGTTACATGATAAACTAGTTTTAATAAAGAAAATGGCAAGCAACATGCGTATTTCTGTTTTAGCAGGGTTTGATTGTCTAAATGTTGGCAGCCAGCAAGTAAAAAGATGAGGAACATATTTCAAGTTGTTGTATCTATGATGCAAATGCCTTTCAATGGAGCCAGCAATAGTTTCATCATAGTTTGGAGAGGAGACATGAAACACCCTTTGAAGTAATTTGTGGCTCTTAGTTCTAAAGGAGTAGTGAGTAACATGGTACCCATTTCCATGATTAGTTGGTGTGGCAGAAACACATAAAATAAGATGATGTGTAAAATCTAAGATGTGCCTTTTTTGAATGTCAAATGTACTGTAATAAATATGATTTCCTGTCTCAAAGGTCCGCGTGGAAGGTCTGACAGGAAATATTCAATTTGATCAACACGGTAAACGAGTAAACTACTCTGTGAATATCATGGAATTAAAGACTAATGGCCCAGTGAAGGTAAGAGTTAATCTTTAGTTTGTCACAATAGGAATAATTTAAAGATCACGATCAAGATTAACCATGTGGATGGTCTGCTCTTCTTTTCCCACAGATTGGATACTGGAATGAAGTCGACAAAATGGCCGTCACCAAATCTGATGTCTTTGCAAATGACACAACAGGAATGGAAAATAAAACAGTCATTGTCACCACTATCTTGGTAAACACCATATTGCCTCCACTGTGGTGATGTATAGCTGCACAAACGTCCTGCACCATCACGATTCAATGGCATTGACAATTTACAGATAATTTGACGTGGCTTTGTGAGGAAAGAATAAGTTAAGACCAATTTAAGACTATATTCCATTGAGAAGGGAATGGTTTGTTATTCTTTTTGTGCTGTTCTCTGCATGATTGAAAATTAAATTACATCAGCTAAATAATGTTTTGCCACAAGGATGTTGTTTGTTTAAGGCTGGTGCCTTCTCATATTAGCAATGACCTGTCATCCTGATGTAAAGCCTGTTTTTTATATAATTTAGCTCTGTAATTTAACCCCCTTGAGCTGAAAAGCAATTTCAGCTTGTTCTCTTCTGTTTGCTCTGTCCTTCAGGAAGCTCCATATGTAATGCTGAAAAAGAATGCTGACCTCTTTGTGGACAACGAGCGTTATGAGGGTTACTGCGTGGATTTGGCTGCAGAGATAGCAAAGCACTGTGGATTCAAATATCAACTAAAAATAGTAGGCGATGGGAAATATGGAGCCAGGGATGCCGAGACCAAAATCTGGAATGGGATGGTTGGTGAATTAGTATATGGGGTGAGTGTTTTTTTCACAAAGTGCCTAAACATCTGAAGTAAATTTATTTTTAACAAATTCTCTCCTACATTGTCATTTGCCTGGTTAGAAAGCAGACATTGCAGTTGCTCCTCTGACCATCACTTTGGTACGAGAGGAGGTGATTGACTTCTCCAAACCTTTCATGTCTCTGGGAATATCCATCATGATAAAGAAGCCTCAGAAGTCAAAGCCGGGTGTCTTCTCCTTCCTGGACCCATTAGCATATGAGATCTGGATGTGTATCGTGTTTGCCTACATTGGTGTCAGTGTTGTGCTGTTCCTGGTCAGCCGTTTCAGCCCCTATGAATGGCACACTGAAGAATATGAAGATGGACAAATTCAGACCAATGAGTCCACGAACGAATTTGGCATATTTAACAGTCTGTGGTTCTCTCTTGGAGCCTTTATGAGACAAGGCTGTGACATCTCACCCAGGTGGGTCAGATAAAGTAACCACACACCTTTTAATACACAATTTTGACAAGTGCTGTACTCAGGAATGTAATTGAGAGTACTGAACAGATAAACTATACAAAATATAGTGTTAGCTTCCTCTCCACGTGTAACCCAAATTGAGTTATTTAAGTTATTTTCTTGTCTTGATAGATCTCTTTCTGGGCGTATTGTTGGTGGAGTTTGGTGGTTCTTCACGTTGATCATCATCTCCTCCTACACTGCAAATCTGGCTGCTTTCCTGACAGTTGAGAGAATGGTTTCTCCCATTGAAAGTGCTGAGGACCTTGCTAAACAGACAGAGATTGCATATGGGACTCTAGACTCTGGCTCAACTAAAGAATTTTTTAGGGTAAAAAGAATGACCCTTTATGTTTTTAGAAGAAAAATAGGAAAAATGCCCCAAACCAAGATAAAATAAATAAATAAATAAATGCAAAACCAAAAAAAAAAAAAAAAAGTTTTACATCAATAACTTCTTTGTCTTTTTTAACAGCGCTCAAAAATTGCCCTCTTTGACAAAATGTGGACATACATGCGCAGTGCAGAGCCCTCTGTGTTTGTAAAAACCACTGCAGAAGGGGTTCAGAGAGTTCGCAAGTCCAAGGGAAAGTATGCCTACCTGTTGGAATCCACCATGAACGAGTACATCGAACAGCGAAAACCCTGTGATACCATGAAGGTGGGAGGCAACCTGGACTCCAAAGGCTACGGGATCGCCACACCAAAAGGATCCTCATTAAGGTGGGTGGAATAGTATAACAA